>OZ030027.1:30715305-31315305 GCA_964023405.1 Apodemus agrarius | reverse complement strand
TCTTGGATAGAGCAAGGCACTCTGAGTGCATGTTTTGGGAAAAGGAGACCTTTTACATCTTTGCACTTTGGCAAAACATTTTCATGCGTGAGAGCAAGCCCCGTGGGGCTGGGCTGGGGTGGCTGGGGTCACAGCGAGCCTTCCTCAGGCATTCCTCCAGTTGCCCATCAAGTGTATGAGAGCGGCCTTTGGAGGGTCTGCTTTGTGTTAGCTGATATCGAGGGGAGGGAGGTATTGATTGCAGGACCCCAGGCCTGTAACCTCCTTTGTGTATACCCAGCCCCATGGAAATGGTGTGGGCTTTGTGGGTAACTGGGATATTTCCTGTTGTTTATTCTACATCATCTAAATTACTAAGAACACACAATACAGCATAGATGACTGTGGTGGTTTGAATAGTAATGACCCCCATAGACTCCTGTGCTCACGTTAGTGCCAGTGTGACTGCTTGGCCCATAGGGAGTGGCACTATCAGGAGGTGTGGCCTTGTTGGAGGAAGTGCGTCACTGTTGGGGCGGGTCTGGAGGTCTTACAAGTTCAAGTCTGACGGCTGAGGCTCACAGTCTCCCGATGCCTGCAGATCAAGGTGTAGAACTCAGGTTCCTCCATCACCATTTCTGCCTGTGCTGTTCTGTTTCCACACCATGATGATAGTGTCCGAAGCTGTAAGTCACCCTCAGTTAAATGTTGTCCTTTATAAGAGTCGCTCTGGCCGGGCATGGTGGCGCACGCCTTTAATCCCAGCACTTGGGAGGCAGAGGCAGGCGGATTTCTGAGTTCGAGGCCAGCCTGGTCTACAGAGTGAGTTCCAGGACAGCCATGGCTACACAGAGAAACCCTGTCTCGAAAAACCAAAAAAAAAAAAAAAAAAAAAAAAAGAGTCGCTCTGGTCATGGTGTCTCTTCCCAGCGATAGAAACCCTAAGACAATGGCATATAAACAGCTTATGGATTTATTGTTTAGAAAATAATAGTTATTACTTTTTTTAAAAAAGAACTGTTTGGTACAGACTAACATCTCTCTCCAAGTATCTTCTCTTTGTGTTTGCTAGAATTCATGAATTCGGGTGGAGAGCCAACCTTGCAGTCTGAAGCACTCTCATAATTCCCTTCACCCTACTCCCTGGGAGTGCCGGCTGCGGGCTCTAAGGTCCTGCATGAAAAGCCCCCTACTCCTAGCCCTGCTTCCTTGAACCGATCTTCCCAGCCCCCTTAATTTAAACATTGATTTCCTAAACAGAGCAAGAGAAAGACCTTTGAATTCGTAACCCCCTTGTGCAAACTTCGAAGAGCAGCAAAGCTACACAAGAGAGGGACAGGCTCTCCGGGGTCTCCAGAGACGGTATCCAGGGTCTGTCAATGAAGAGTGCTGAGAAACCACCCACAGAGGCGGGACTGATGGTGACTGTTGGATGCGGGAGTAGACCAAGGAGTGCTTGTGTAAGGATGGAGGAAGTCCTGTGTGGGTGTGTATCTTTGGCGTGGGCACACACACATGTTAAGAACCCCAGGGGCTGCGACTCAGACTCGTGGAGTCGCAAAGCCTTCTCCAGGAGAGGCTCGAAGGGATGGTAAAGCCATCCCTTGGGTCCTTGGTCCATCCTTGGCTAATAATGCTGGCAGTGTGAGAAGAAACTACCAATCACAGGTTCTTCCTCCTGAGTGACTGCAAGCTGGGATTGCTCGCCTCCGAGACCTACTGAGATGAGCTAAGCCTGCCTCCTTGGCCTTCTGTATCCAACAAAGCTGCCTCCTCTGTGCAGGTGCAGAAAATAACGGAGGTTCCGGGTTGGAGCTGGTGCCCTGTCTCAGAGAAGCTCAGCTCACCTGTCCCCAGCTTTTCTGTTTGTCCTTCCTTTGCCCCAGTTACACCAATCCCTGAAGCCGCGCAGATCTCAGCAGCCTGACAGTACCCTTTCAACCATGTGCCCCGGGGAAACCTGGGGACAGGGTGGTCGGGCCGGAGGCAGGGGGATGAGGAGCTTGGGGGGGTTGGGGGGCGTGTCTACCGCTAATCCTGGCCTCATAGATCCCTCCTCGCACTTTCTGTCCATTATTGTCAGCACCTTCTTCCTTTGTTCGGTCTCTTTCCTCTCAGATGCTATTAATTGTCTTTCCTATGCCAGGGTGAGCTCAGCCAATCCTACTGTAATATCCTATTCCAAGTCTGCCACACCCTCACCTGATCAGTAAATAAATAAGAATTCTTATAAAAAAGAGAAAAATGAAAAGGATTTCCTTCTATGCCAGATCCTAAGAGCAGACGCCCCGGGTGGGAGAGCACTCCCAGCAGAGAGCGCGGGATGCTTGGACACTTAGAAATAAGGCGGTGCCTATGGTGTCTATACCTCAAAGAGAAGCAGCAGGACTGGGGGAAAAGGAATTTTCACGTGAATTGCGCAGATGGGCCCACGCTTGTCCCTGCCCACTGTAAAATCATTCCATTCTATTCTGTGCCAATTACCGGGTCAGGCTCACGTCTGTGTCCCGGAGTCATGACTCCTCTGACAGTTACTCTGTTTGAACTTAAATAGCAATTTCAGGTTAATTTGAAAATTGATTAGGTCAGGCATTTTCACAGACGCGATTTTGCCTTTTGGGAGTATGGGAGTTGGAGGGGGGAGGGGAGGGCCAACGGTCCTTTTATGTTTTATGGATCTAGGATGCATTTGTGAAAACAGGCTTTCCAGTCAGTTAGCAACACCCACCGGAGTCTAACTGTGACCGCTGGCAAGGAGCAGGGTGACTAGAATATACTGCTAGAAAATGTCCCTTCCGTGTTTGACTGTGAGAGGCTTGGGCTGCTTGCTCTGAGGATGTTCAGCCGCTCCAGGACAGACATATCTGTTTCAGATGATCATTGCTGATCGCCCCGCTAAATCAATTAGAGTCGCCGACCATCATTTTCACATCCTCCAGATGAAGGACACAGCACAGGATGATGCGGGGGAGGGGGGGGACGGAGGTGAGGACGGGGAACCTCTCCCTTCTCTACCCAAATGTTGCAGTCTAAAGGTCAGAACTGATTAGATTCCCCTCCACTCCAGCTGCTTCCCAGATGCCCCAAGGTCACGCTCACCAGCCTGCAGGTCTGCATGTCACCCTGGCATGCAAAAGCAGCTGCGACCTGCCTCAAAGCACCCCCTCCCTCTGCCAGCACCTCTGCCTCTGACCTCGCTGATGCAGCAGACGCCAGGGATTCTTTATCTCCCCTGGCCCCACCCTTGGCACCCATCCAAGACTCATCCGCCCCATCCCCGGCTCCAGGCAGCAACCCTTGCCAAGATCAGGATCACTAGAGGGACTTAAATAAATGACTTCAGGCGCTCGCAGAGGTGCTGAGTCAGCACGTCTGGGGCTAGGGTGGGGTGGCTGAGCGTGTTTTAAAAATCCGGAGGGCCTCTCAAAGGTGATTTGAGGGTTACCAGATTGAGGAGCCACTGTCCTAAAAATGTCATCGCCCTGGTGACAAACCCCAACACCTCCTTTCAATGTCTGTGTTCAAGTTTACCTCTAACCCTCATGGCCCTGACCAAACATCCATTTTAGTGCCTAGTGTTTGTTTTTCTGTTTGTTTGTTTGTTTGTTTGTTTGTTTTGAGACAGGGTTTCTCTGTGTAGTCCTGGCTGTCCTGGAACTCACTCTGTAGACCAGGTTGGCCTCAAACTCAGAAATCCGCCTGCCTCTGCCTACCAGAGTGCTGGGGTTACAGGCGTGCGCCACCACCGCCCAGCAGTGCCTAGTGTTTTTAGGAAATTTTGCTGGACTAGCTGAGGTTTGCTTGAACGAACCAGAAGAATGAAAATCATTTATGGAGTAGAATTTATTGGCCTATATGATGGGAACTAGAGAATTAACCAAAGTCTGATTCTCTGTTAGAGGGGCTGTTCAGTCCATGAAACTGGACTCAATTTGGGGCTGAAGGTTCTGCAGAGTTTCTAGAAAGCCACTGGTCTTCAGGCCATGTTGACTGTAGGCTGCTATGCTACTGAAAGGGGAAGGGGTGGGCATCCCACGTGACTGTATATATTTGCCTTTCCCTGCGCCCAACGTTGGATGTAGGGACAAAAGGCACAGAAATTGGCTATCAGGGGTCAAGGCCCAGCTCTTTGGAGCAGCTAGTTTCTAGACAGTTACTAGAGAGTCCGGCTGGTCATAGGTAGCTGCCTGAGCCATTCATTGTAGACATGAGGCTGCTTTCTGAGCTGGTGGGTAAGAGGTCACAGGACTTCTTCTATTTCTACGTGTGGTCCCTTGTCTGATTAGCACTCAGTCTTTCAAGTTGAACTAGGTGAGGGAGTGGTTGAGTATTGTCGTTATATTTTACTAAAGTTAGTGTGTGTTGGCACTAGTATGTGTTGGCACGTGAGGAGATCAGAGGAAGGTTTGTGCCAGGCAGTTGTCTCCTTCAACCATGAGTCTCCAGGATTGAACCTCTGTCTTCAGGCTTGGCATCAGACACCTCTATCCACTGAGCCATCTTGCTGGCCCTGCTGTCTTCTCTTTACTTATTTTGGACTATTTTGCGGCAGCGCGTCAGTGAGTTTCTCAGGCTGATTTTGAACTGTTTCTGCATCCCGAGTGTGTCTTGAACTGGCCATCTTTCCCTCAGTCTCTGCTGCTACCAGGCCTGGCTTACTCCAGTGGCTCTTTACTGGTCCCCAGAGTAAAGTCCAGATTTATGGCCATGCCCCCCCAAATCTTGCTAAATTCTTCTACCAACACCCTGTGTCTCAGAAAAAATGGAGCCTATTCCTAGTTTATGCTGATTTTCTGATAACTTTTGATCCTGAACTTGGGGAGCCTTCTATGCCCTTGTCTGAATGTGTGGTCAAATGTGTCATTCTTTAAGAGCAGAGTCTATGAGTGAAGCCTCCCACCGTACAGAGTCCTTCTGGACCTTGTGGCTTTCAGCTACAGGATGCTATGCAGTCTGACACATCCTCTGTAGGCCAGATTAATAATTCTTACAAGGTCAGTTGGAGAATTTCAAGAGAAAAATACTCATTTAAAAATTCCCAGCCCACCACCTTCTTTGTGGACACGGGTGGGTAGACAGACATTCACCCTGTGTGAACTCCTTGCTATCATGTCTGTGTACTCTTCAATGTTGGCGCTTGTTAAAATTTAGACGCAGTCAGGTGTGATGGTTCCTGCCTGTAATCCCAGCACTTGGGAGGCTGAGGCAGGGGATGGTTCCTGCCTGTAATCCCAGCACTTGGGAGGCTGAGGCAGGGGGATCATTAAGAGTGTGAGGTCAGGTCAGCCTTGGCAGTGTTTCTCAATGACTCTTTTGTATCGTTCCTCAAGTTGTGGTGACCTCCAACCGTTAAGATGATTTAACTGCTACTTCATAACTGTAATTTCGCTTCTGTTATGATATAAATATCTGATAAGTAACCCTTGTAAAGGTTGGGAACCACTGGCCAAAGGCTAAGGCATGAAACCCTTAAGATATTGTAGGGCTTTACATATTGGGAAGGGTTTTTCCAGGAGTGATTGGAATTGTTGATTTATTTGAAGGAAAGGATTAGTTTTGTTAACTCGACACAACCTAGCATCACCCAGGAAGAGCCTCGGTCGTGCGGGTCAGCTTGGCCTGTGAGCATGCTTGTGGGGGATTATTTCGATTACCTTAATTGATGAGGGATGACCCAGCCTGAAAGTGGGCGGTACCATTCCCTGGCTTGGGACCTCAGACTGCCGAAGAGTAGGAATGCTTGCTACGCGGTCCGCATGCGTGCCTTCATTTCTCCTCTCGATATGGGCTTGATGCTTTAGATTCTGTCGTCCTGCCTTCCAAGCCGTGGAATGGGCTGTAACCGCACTCTCAGATCAACCCAGCGACCTTAGTGGCTTTCTGTCTTTTTTTTTTTTTTATCAACAAAAATAAAATTAGAACAGGCATAGCTTGGATTGTCCTCCAATAAGAAATGCTGACATCTTAAGTCTCCTCACCATGTTTGAAAGTAGTGGCTTGAGGCTGGAGAGATGGCTCAGCGGTTAAGAGTGCTGACTGCTCTTCTGAAGGTCCTGAGTTCAAATCCCAGCAACCACATGGTGGCTCACAACCATCTGTAACACTCACTCCTCTGGAGTGTCTGAAGACACCTACAGTGTACTTACATATAATAAATAGCCGGGCGGTGGTGGCGCATGCCTTTAATCCCAGCACTTGGGAGGCAGAGGCACGTGGATTTCTGAATTTGAGGCCAGCCTGGTCTACAGAGTGAGTTCCAGGACAGCCAGGGCTACACAGAGAAATCCTGTCTCAAAAAACCAAAAGCCAAACCAAACCAAACCAAACCAACAACAACAACAACAACAACAACAACAAAACAACAACATATAATAAATAAATAAATAAATATTTTTTTAAAAAAGGAAAGTAGGAACTTTGCAGAGAGCATCAGATCATGAGGTCATTAAGACGGGTTCAAATCCCAAATGATGAGTGTCTTTATTTGAAGAGAGGAGACACATGACCAAGGAGATGGCCGTGTAAATAACGGCTACAGGAGGGGAGGCAGATTGTGGCGGGGTGGAGGCAGGGAACAGAGCCACGTAGCTGCCAGCCAAGGGATGGAGGGGGAGGGGGCCCAACCCTGGTGACACCGCATATCAGATTTCCAGGCGTAAGAACCGTGGGAACTCGCGAACTGATAGAGCAATCCTGTTGTTTCGGTCAGTAGAACCTGGGACAGGATCGCAACCCAGCCTCTGAGTTATCATTCGTTGGATGGCAGCAGCAAAGGCTTGCTTATCTTATAACTCCTCTGGGCTTGCGTGTGCACGCGCGCGCGCACACCCCCCCCCCACACACACACTTTATTGTTGACCCTTTGCCATTTTTGCTTGGTGACTAACTACATCGCAGATACTTCCGGCCTCGTCTCCCTCTTCAGGAATACCCCTGACACTGAGCCCCTGCGCATGCTCTATCATAGTCTACTTTCCTCTATTTACTGGTCCCGCCTTCCATGCCCAGGTGGCCCGTGTACAGAGCCTGGGAGCTGGTGAGACTCCGGGTCTAGACCAGGGACTCTGATAACCCTCCAAGCCCCTATCCACATCCAGAGATCCCTGAGGTTAGGGCTTTCTAACCAGCAAGTATATGAAAGGCTTTCTGAACTACCAGGCTTGACCCTGAACTCAGTAGATTGTGGATGTTCTAATCTATTTTGTTTGGGGTCCTTTGTTACGGCAGCCGTAGAGGACTAGCAAAAGCCTTTGAACTGGGCATGCCTCTGAGAAGGGAATGGTAGGCTTGGCTGTTTCCGAGCCCACCCCAGGACCTGCACATCTCTAGTGCCTTCTCAGCTTGTGTCAGAAGGGATATCATGATTTTTACCTCTGGGAATCTCTCTCGAAGAACTAAGAGTACATGAAAGGATTGCCAAAGTACTGTGGGCTATAAAGGCCTGGGCATGGGGCATCAGCTAGGGCAGCTATGTGGGAGCATACCAAAGGACCTTGCGCGGCCATTAAAGTGTTATAGAGGGCCGTGGAAGATGGCTCAGTGGGTAAAGGACTTTCCTCACAAACACGAGGACCTGAGTTCAATCCTTCAGTGTCCCCATGTGAAAAACCACGTGTGGTGGCGTGTACCTTTAATCTATCACTGGGAAGGCGCAGACAAGGTTCCCTGGGGCCTGCTGGTCAACCAAGCTAGTTACTTTGGTGAGTTCTGGGTTCGATGAGAGAACCTGTCTCAAAAGATAAGAGAGACTCGGCCACGCAAGGGGCAGGAGATGGGGCAGAAGCAGGAGGACCAAGGGCAGCCTGTGCTACATGGAGGGTGCTGAGGCTAGCCAGAGCTTCATAGGGAATCCATTTCAAAAAAAAAAAAATGTTGGCAAGTTTAAAGACATCCAACGTTGGCCTCTGGCTTCTACGTACATGCACACTCAAACGTGTGCACTCACACATGAACATATATGTGCATACACACAATAAATAATGTTATAGAACTGCAGCCACTGATGTGAGGTGTTTCATTCAAGTAGACGGCTACTCGTATATAAATACATCACGGTGTGATCTTGTTGCGACATACGGGTGCCTGTTTGGTGTGTATTACAGAGAGGTCTAACAGGAAAGGCCAGTGGGGCTTTTCTTAAAAGAGTGAGTTTTTCTGGTCATTTGCTTCACTTCCTAGGTTCTCCGTAATTAATATATAATTTATAGTAATAATGAAAAGTACTTGTGTTTTTTTAAATGTATGTATGTATGTATGTATGTATGTATGTATGTATATGGGCATTGGTGCTGTGCCTGTGCCTGTGTCTGTGCGAGGAGGCCTCATCCACCAAGACTGTAATCACAGACAGTTGGGAGCAGCCATGTGGTTGCTGGGAATCACACCAGGGTCCTCCGAAAGAGCCCCGGATGTTCTTCACTGCTGAGCCGTCTCTCCAGTCCTGTAAATATGCAATATAATGATAAGAAAATGTAAGCCGAGCGGTGGTGGCGCACGCCTGTAATCCCAGCACTTGGGAGGCAGAGGCAGGCGGATTTCTGAGTTCGAGGCCAGCCTGGTCTACAGAGTGAGTTCCAGGACAGCCAGGACTACACAGAGAAACCCTGTCTCAAAAAAACAAACAAAAAAAAAAAAAAAAAAAAAAAAAAAAAAAAAGAAAGAAAGAAAGAAAGAAAGAAAAGAAAAAAAGAAGAGAAAAGAAAAAAAGAAAAGAAAATGTAAGCGAAGACCTTCCATTTGGGGGAAGGAATGCACCTGAGACCTGTCCAACGTTGCCAGAGGGGCTATTGTCTTGTCTCCTGCAGGATGCATTTAGGGAGACTGACTGCTTCAGCCACAGGAGGGAGGGCGGGTCTGGCTCCTAGGATAGAAGCTGACACCAGGGGTTGGAATGAAGTGATCTCCCAAGATGGCGATGGGAATGGGACACCTGCAGGACATTTCAGAGTCCTCTGCACAGACAGGGAGTCTTCTTCATCCAATCCACATCATTCTAAATCTTAGAGTCCAACAAAATACCTTTCATCCTACTTGATCATGGAGCCAAGGACCCGTGTAGTTCTGAACAGACACTGAGGGGTTTGGCAATACTATTTGACGAAAGACAGTTCAACCGAGGAAGGAACAGAACCACTTAGACATGTCCCGAGATGCCCGTTCTCAGGTTGTATATTGTTGAGGAGGACTAGGCACTCTAAGAGGATATGCGTGGATTGGAACCACACACCCAACCGAGCATGAGCAAACAGGACTGATGTCTTGTGACAGTGTGCGCCGGTATGGGCACGGGTAGAGGGTAGGGGTTGTTTTAGGTTTAGGGTTAGCGGTAGGGATCGGCGTACGAGTACCGGTAGTGATCGGCGTACGAGTACCGGTAGTGATGTAGTAGATGTGGGGGTAAGAGTTAGGGTTGGGGTAGGTTTATTTGTAGGTGTAGGGGAAGGGGTAAGGTAAGGGGTAAGTGTAAGGTAAGGGATGTTTGGGTTTCAGAAAACCATAGCAGGGTTAAAGGGCCTCCTGGGTAAAGTGACAGTCACCTTTACATGAGACTGTAGGGGACAGGGCGTGCCCAGTGGATATAATTTCAGTAGCATTTGACTAAGACCTCTCTCCGAATGCTGAAGCCCTCCAAGTGTGAGGGTATATAGTTCAGTGGTATAGCACGTGCCTAGTGTGTGTAAGGTCCTGGGTTCGATTCACAGTGTGATTCACACACACACACACACACACACACACACACAGGAGAGGAGGGGGGGGAGAATAAACCTTATGCTCACTGCCACTTCCCAGTGACACAAGTGTTCACCCCAGCTTTCAGGAGGGCCTCCCAGATCCCCCTCTGCAGACTCCTGCTTCCTTATAAGGGGACTTGTCCAGTTTCCTCTTTCCTGCTCAAATTGTGCATAGGACTAAATGCAGAACTCTCAAGCTGGGATGGAGGCACAAATCTGTAATCCTGGTCCTTTCGAGGTGGAGGTCGGAGATCAGGAGTGCAGCGTCATCCTCAGTCATAGAGTGAGCTTAAGGTCTGTCCCTGTCTCCAAAAACATAAAAATAAAAAGTAATAGTTGAAAATGCATGTGTTTGGATCTGTCTCCCCAACTCCTCTTTTGCTCTTTAGGGATCAAGCATGCGCGCATACACACACACACACACACACACACACACTTACACACGCAGGGGCTAGATGCCATCTCTCACCCTGTACAGGACACAGGGGGCCCTTTCCTGAAGGAGTGCGAGGGGACATCCTGCCCTGATAGGAAACTCCTGCATTTCACTTCCTGTCCTCTGGCAGGAGCGCCCTGTGCCCTGCTGGAGGCCTGGCCTTTGTTGCTGGCCTTCTTCCTGCCGGCCCTTCCTCTCCTGGCTGCTTCCTGTCTCTCCAGGGCAGGGGACATTAGGTGGAAGGACAGCCCTTTGCAGAGACGATGGATGATGTTTTCTATGGCTCCGACTCCATCTCTCTCCTCCTCACTCAGAGCAGCTGTCACCCGTGCGCTGGGGCCTCGGAGACCCCTAGGCCCGGTCTCTGTGCCTGCTTCCTCGGGCTCCTCCTCTGAAGATCTCCATATTCTAAACTGCAGGACATCGAGGGAAGGGGGAGGGGAGGGCAACTTGAGATGGGCAGGTGGGAAGGGGGATGGAGGGAGAGAGAAGGGCAAGAGCAAAGAATGTGCTGGAACCGGAGGATGGAACTTGGGTGCTAACTATACCGCCAGCAAAGCCTGCAGGGTGAGCTCATCTCTCTCAGGGACGCTCGTCCACCTGGTTCCCTGGCTCTGTAACAGTCTGCTATCCCCGAGACACAGAAATTTGCCTCGTTTGCAACCCAGGCGATTGTGAGGCAGCGCCCTTGGTGGCAGGTTGACATCCATTGCATATGGCCATTGCATATGGCCCAAGCTGGCCCTGATGGCCTCCTCTGTCCCCTGGTCCAGTATGAGCCCCCCCTTGAGCTTATGGCCTTCACACCCTGCAGACTCAACAGTCTCTCTGTTTCCAGAGCAACTGGTTGGGTAAAGTCTGACTCCTTTGTCTGAAGTTTTAGACCTTAGCCCAAATTCAAGGTCATCTGGGACAAATCGAGTCCCGGATCCAGGCGTGGTGTCACACTTCTTTAATCTGAACCACTCCTTCTGCTGGAGACATACATAGATAGGGACGTCGGAAGAAGGAAGATTTGCTCTTCTTGTTCTTCTTCGCCTGCCTGCCATGTGGGACTGAGCAACTTAGACCCTTGAACTTCCTTCAGAGCGGATCATTGTTGGGGCGTTGGACTACAGACCGTAAATCATCATAACAAACTCCCTTACTCTGTAGAGACAACCCACGCGTTCCGTGAGGCTAGAGAGCCCTGACTAATTCACCAACTGTCTCCTACTTTACAGTCTTCCCTCTGTGATGCCTTCCCCTCCATGATGGACGGTGCCATGGAAACGTGAGTCAAAATAAGCCCCCCTTTCTGCCTTGGGTTGCTTTGGTCAGGGTATTTGGGTTTTTGTTTGTTTGTTTGTTATTTTTTGTTTTTTTTCAAGACAGGGTTTCCCTGTGTAGCCCTGGCTGTCCTGGAACTCACTCTGGAGACCAGGCTGACCTCGAACTCAGGAATCTGCCTGCCTCTGCCTCCCAAGTGCTGGGATTACAGGCGTGCGCCACCACCGCAGGGCTGGTCAGGGTATTTGTAAAAGTAACAAGACAATGGGCAGGTGTGGCTCAAAGCAGTAGCTGCCTTGACAGCTTCCCTTTCTAGACTGAAGGAGCCTGGCGACTCAGGTGCCTTTTAAGGACTGACCTTTCTGTGTGCTGGCAAAGCTGTGGTCACAACAAGGCTACTATCCCCTAAGGCCCTGGCCTGTAGGGTTGCTAGTAATGGAAATTGGAGCAACTCTGAGAAGACAGGGCTTAGCGGGACGCCCTTGACTCCCCAGAGTGTGCCCCAGGTGGGTTTTCAGGGTTCCTGGACTTTCTTTTTCTCTGTCTTGCACAATTCCATCCTGCTGGGTTGCTACAGGCCCAAAGCAACCAGCTCAGTGGTTTCTGGATCAGAACCATTGAAATGCTGAGCTCAAACCAAACCAAACCAAACCCTTTCATTCTGTAAATCCATTGTTTCAGGTATATTGTTACAGTCACAGAAAACCATGGCATGAGGCCAAGAGCAACACGGTGTCATTGATTAGTGCCTTAGCTCTGCTCTCTGACCAACCTGCACCAAGCCTGGCTCTTCCGCCTTGTAGACAAGGGACCTAAACTTCCTGCACATCGGTTTTTGCATATTTCTAAAGAGGACAATGATGATAATTTGGTTCTTAAGGGTTGCTATTAAGTGAGTCACTGTTCCAGGTGTATAATAAATGCTTGGTTAGTGATGGTCAGTTTTCTGACGCAAGTGAGGGCCATCTGGGAAGAGGGAACAGCACCTGAGGAATGGTCTCCGTCAGATTGGCTAACAGGCAAATCTGTGGGACATTTTCTTGATTGATGTGGGAAGGGCCGAGCCCACTGTGGGTGGTACCACCCCTGGACAGATTGTTCTGGGTGGTATAAGAAATCAGACTGAGGCTGGGCAGTGGTGGCACATGCTTTTTTTTTTTTTTTTTTTCGAGACAGGGTTTCTCTGTGTAGCCCTGGCTGTCCTGGAACTCACTCTGTAGACCAGGCTGGCCTCGAACTCAGAGATCCGCCTGCCTCTGCCTCCCAAGTGCTGGGATTAAAGGCGTGAGCCACCACCGCCCGGCATGGCACATGCTTTTAATCCCAGCAGCAGGAGTTCGAGACCAGCCAGGTCTACAGAGTGAGTTCCAGGACAGCCAGGGCTACACAAAGAAACCCTGTCTCGAAAAACAAACAAAAAAAGCAGACCGAGAAAAGTCATGAAAAAAAGCAGTGTTCTTCTGTGGTCTCTGCTTCAGTTCCTACTTCCTCATCTCTCCCCTGCTTGAGTTCCTGCCTTGTCTTTCCTCAGTGATGGACAGCGATCTGAATGTGCAGGCCGAATAAACCTTCCTCCCCACGTTGCTTTGGGTTATGGTCTTTATTAGACAATCTTCACACACACACACACACACACACACACACACACACACACACACACACACACACACGCCCAGCAATGGATGTCCTGGCTCCAGAGCTACATCTGTCCCTGGAGACCCTTATAGCTGGGTCGTACGGATGAAGATGAGATTCCACTTGGCCGGTCTTATCGGGAGTCTCCGAGGTACCACGTGTGGGTTGATCCCCTGTCTGTGGGATTTGGTATGCTGCAGGGAAACATCTGGAACTTTCAGACCAGCTGGAGGTAGCTTTAGATTTGGACAACGGCCATTCTCGCGTAGCATCCCAACTAGAGCAATCCTGGCCGCCTTCCACTTTGGCTCAAAAGCAAGGAAGGCCGATGGGGGACGGTGGGCGGAGTTATCCAGGTGGGCGGAGTTATCCAGGAGAAGGAAGCCGCAGAGAAGGAGCGACCGCCCCTGTCATATGGGAGTTTTCAGAGAGAAGGACTGTAGTCTTAAACTCTGCCCTGGAGCTTGGATGTCCCACACAGTCAAGGCAGCCACTGACTGACTGAGGCGTTTGTGCACCTTCCCCCCCCCCACCCCCCACATGTAGAAAGCAAATGCACTTTTTTTTTTTTTTTTTGGTTTTTCGAGACAGGGTTTCTCTGTGTAGCTCGGGCTGTCCTGGAACTCACTCTGTAGACCAGGCTGGCCTCGAACTCAGAAATCCACCTGCCTCTGCCTCCCAAGTGCTGGGATTACAGGTGTGCGCCACCACCGCCCGGCTACATTTTTTTTTTTTTTTTTTTTTTTTTTTGCAAATGCACTTTTGACTGCAGAAACCCCAGTTACCGGACAAGCACTGGAGACTGCTTGCTCCGGCTGGATTGGCCCCTTTTTCTATATTTTGGGTTTAAATAAATGTGTCCTTCCTGAGAGAAGAATGAACTTTGGACAGCAGTGCTTTCATCTTGTAAATTTGGGGGGGGGGCGTGCTGAGAGATAAGTATGGACATCTTTGGGGGAACCCTATGGCTTCCAAAGCTGCTTTAGGTATGGCAGCTTCCTAGTCACAGGGTTCCTCCTCATCCTTCCTAGTGTGAGTAGAAATGACTAGGGAGGTGTGCCTTCTAAGCCCCCTTCCCTGTGACACCAGATGGCTTTCTCTACTAGGCACAGGGGTGAGTATTGGGGGTCCAGCTGTCAAGAGTCAGACACCGTCCAAGTTCTGTCGTGGTTACCATGTCAACAGGGAGCCGTGGGCATTAAACAACCTTCCGATCTGGCCTGGCAGATCTGGGCCTCTTGCCTTCTCAATAGCTCTCTCTCCCCTAAGACATGGTTTTGGAGGCCAGGTCTAGAGGCTGCCTGCGGAAGGCTCTGGTGACAGGGCTGGGCTCTGCTGACCTGAAGCAGGGATGACTGTCTGGAATCTGTACCTCTTCCAGTGTCCTTGCTCTGGCTGACAAGTCCTAATCAAGCCCAGCTGTGACTTCTCGTGGAAGCCTTTCCTGCCCTGTCAAGGTCTGAGTTGGCTGCATGGCCTGGTGGCCTTTGCGTCTTTTCACCACCCTTCGACTTCCTTGAACACACAATGCTCTAATTACCAGCTTCCTGCTGGCCTGCCAGCTCCTTGAGCGTCATCAGGTAGGTCAGACGGTCTGGAAGGTTCACCCGGCATCCATCTTCGCAAGGTGCCTGGGTCATGGCAATCCACTCTGTACATCAATTTCATGAAAAAAACCAACGGCGGATGGATACGTACCTGTGACTTTAGCTACGAGGGAGGCCGAGGCAGGTTGATGGTGAGTTCGAGGTCAGCCTATGCTGACTACAGCAGGGAGAGGAATTAAAGAAGGAAGAAGAGGTTAGAGAGAGAAGATGAAGTCTGGGACCCTGTGATCGCTCAACTGCGAGCCTGGCGCTTTCAGCCGGGTATTGGGGCTGGGAGAGCTTGACTTTCCTCTCGACCTCTCCACTGATCTTTCTGTTTGACTCGGGGCAATTTCATATATGGTTTCTGCAGCCTCTTTCTTTCATGTTTAAAATGAGGCTAATTATAGACTTGTGCTAAAGTTCAAATTAAATAATGCATATAAGATGCCGTAAAGATTCTTGCCAAAATAAGCTATAAAAACGTTTACATCTAAAGCATAGAATTAAGGGAACTTCAAAATGATGGAAGCCACTCTGAGCACACTGTTTCTGCAATCATCCCTTCACGTGGTGGCTGCTGTCCAGATATACTGAAGAGTGTCACTTCTCAAATCACATCCTCCCGGGAACATCATCCGACTCTATTTGGAACTAGGGTCGATGCAGAGGAAAGTCGCCGAGCAGTGGTGGCGCACGCCTGTAATCCCAGCACTTGGGAGGCAGAGGCAGGTGGATTTCTGAGTTCGAGCCCAGCCTCGTCTACAGAGTGAGTTCCAGGACAGCCAGGCCTATACAGAGAAACCCTGTTTTTTAAAACAAAACAAAAAACAAACACGTGAGAATAAAGTGGTATGCCTCTAGGGGGCATTTCCATCTAGTATTGTAAACTTAATCAAAAGTCCATAACAAAGTGTGTGTGTGTGTGTGTGTGTGTGTGTGTGTGTGGCTCGGGGGAAGTCACAAGTCCCAGGGGATAAACTAGTGATGTTGTTTGGCTAATTGGATACAATATGCCTATCAGATTGTCTTCCAAGTTCATGGTGAGATACAGCATTCAATAGAAGGCGGTCAGTAGGTCAGTATTCAAGACACGCAAGGGGCAGAGGGAGGAAGATGGCTGGTGGAGAGGAGAGCAAGGTCAACGCATGGAGGTGCTTTACAGCCCACAGAGAGCTTCACGGTTCACAAGTACCGTTAACCCCTCCCCCTTTCCCTTTTTTTTTTTTTTTTTTTTTTTTTTTTTTTGTGGAGCTGTGTGAACATTGGCTACTTCTCTGTTGCTGTGATAAAACACCACGGCCCACAGAGACTTAATAGAAGAGAGAGTTTATTTGGGCTTATGGTTGGCAGAGAAAGCGTTCATTGCAGCAAGGGAGACACGGCAGCAGGTGGCCTGGGTGGGAAGATCCCTTCTTCAATAACACACGGCGAGTAGAGAGGGAACTGGACATGGGGTGAGACTGTAAACTCTCAAAGTTCTGCCCTAGGGAGGGACTTCCTCCAGCAAGGCTGCACCTTTTGACGGCTCCACTACTTCCCCAAACAGATAAGAGACCCAGGGCAGAACCCAGACACCTCCGCTTCCGAGGCAAGGACTTCCGGAGCTCTAGCCCCAGTTGTGGATTTGTGAGTTGGCTTTGTAGCCCAGGAGGGCCTGGAACTGCTTTTCTCTCCTCAGTTCTGGGATTACAGTTGTACACAAGTGTACAGGTATCCCAATGTCCTTTTATCAACTCCCTAATGATCTGTGTGAATAATCAATTAAAAAACAAAAAAAGCCCAAAACAAAACAAAACAAAAACAACAAACAAAACCCTTAAGCAAAAGTCTTAGTATGTGGCACTCTTAGCAGGGAGCTGCCAGTCTAAGAACTGCCTCCTGGATCTAGGCTGCAAACCCGCCCCCTGGGCTCTCTCAGTGGGCACTGTAGAGCCTACCTTCTATCGGTCAATGCTGTTATTGTCGTGTGAGATTCCAACGCGGCCTTTAAGCTCTCAGGCCACGTCAAAGAAGGACAAGGGGTCTGGAAGAGCTGAGCGGAGGTGGGGAGGAGGAAGGGCCTGACTCTGGCCCCGATATTGCGTTGTCTCAAGACCTTTCCATGCCTAGCTTCCTTGAGCAGAAGCGAGTGGGCGAGAGAGGGCGAGGAACGGAGAGGGACAACCCAGTTGACGGTTGGCCCATAGCTAAGCTTATAGGACTCAAGACGTCAGGTTTTCACTAAAATAGTGCTTGGGGCACTTCCATTCCAACAACCGGAGAAGACTGTGGGCCGCTTGCTTCTTCCACTTTCCAAAAGGGTAGAGAGGCTTTCAGAGCACTTTGCTGGAGCATCCTGTCTCTGGGCCTGTCCTCTTGCTGGGTTGCCAAGGAGGAAGAGGAAGAGGAAGAGGAAGAGGAAGAGGAAGAGGAAGAGGAAGAGGCCTGAGGACCAGGTCGTCACTTGCCAGCTTGCCTCAGGCTAATTCTTTTGATTAGGTGAGAGTGGAGCCGGGAACCTGAAGAGAGTTCTGGAAACCCGTAGATGGCTTCTCTGTGGGTCCTCTGTGCGGGGGGAACCCTGTGGATCTCCAGGCTCCAGAATATTCAGGAACAACAACAACAAAAAAAAGGTTTTGATCTCGAGCAGGCTTTGTTATTGTTAATTCTTACACAAGATGACAAACAGTTGCTTACACATTATTTACACTGTGCGTCTTCCAAGAATTCCAGAGACAGTACAAGACTCAACGCATATAGGTTAAATGCTAATTTGTCACCATGTTATATGACAGACTTGAGCATCAAGGGAGTCTGAGATGGAGGGTGGGGGTGGGGGGAGGGGTGGGGGAGGCCCTGAACCCCACTCCCTTTGACTATTGTGGAACAACCACAGTCGTTTGCTACTGCCGCCTTGATGCATAACTTAAACGTCAGATATGCGTTGTCTTAAAATCCTAGCAGCTGAGAGTCTGACCTGGTGGTGTCAGCAGGGTGGCTCCTCTTCAAGGATCTGAGCGAAGGGTCCAGGGTCCGGTCCTAGCTCTCTCCTAGGATTCTGCGTGACCTTGTATTGTTTCAACTCATTTGTATGCATGCCTGTAGTTAAAAAGCCCTTTTCTGTCAGGATGCTAGCTAGACTTATTGGATGTGTGTGTGTGTGTGTGTGTGTGTGTGTGTGTGTGATCCAGATGACCTCATCTTGATTCAACAGCCATGATCAGGTATCACAGATTTAGGGAACCCTGCAAAACGCAGGCTGTCTGGGTGTACTAGGCAATCACATTGTAATGGAGGGTAGAAGCAATGTTAGGTGGGCTTTAATTTAACATGGCTAGAGCTTTCATAAGAAAAGACAGAGATGAGGGGGGCGGGGCGGGGATGAGCAAGGAGACAAAGGTTAGAGAGCCTTTGAGCGGAGGAGTGCTTGGTCACTAGGTCACTAGACGCTGAAAGAGAAAAAGGACTCTCCTCTGGGGGTCAGAGGAAGCACCGCTCTGGTTTGTCTCTCTGTGTGGGAGAATATGTTCCTGTCGCTGCTGACAGCCACACGGTCTGCAGTGCTTTCTTACAGTAGCTTTCAGGAACCATCACAGTCTTGCTCCCGGTGTGAAAACCAAGACCACCCTTACTGTGCGGAGTCTCAGCTTCCAGCTCCCTCCTCTGACCTGTACCACCCCGGCTTGTCTCCCCCCCCCCACACACACACACACAGTTCTCCGAACGCCTCCCTAGTCTGAGACTTGGAAAGGGTGGTTTCTTGGTGTTCAAGGTTAAGTCTTCCCGAACATTCTCAGATTGTCTTTCTCCTTCTCAGTCCACCCCTCTCCAAGCTTATCCCTGGTGTTTTATCTTCGTAGCCTCTTCCACTGTACCCGGGTTGGTTTAGTTTCCTTGTCAACTTGGTACAAACCGGAGTCATCTCGGGAGAGAGAATTTCAAAGGGAGAAACGGCATTGCCTTGCAGGTGAGTCTGTGGGGGGATTTTCTTAGTTAATGATTGATAGGGGAGGGCCCAGTGCATTGTAGGTGGCTCTGTCCTCAGGCAGATGGTCCTGGGCTGTATAAGAAAGCAAGTTGAGGAGTCCCCAGAAAGCAAGCCAGTCAGTAACATTCTCCATGGTCTGAGCTTCAGTTCCTGCCTTGAATTCCTGCCCTGACTTCCCTGCTTGATGGATTATGACCAGAAGTGTAAGCCAAGTAAACCCTTTCTTCCCCCAAGTAGCTTTTTGGTCATGACGTTTATCACAGTAATAGAAAACAAACTAGGGCAAGCCTCATCCAATAGTCCCAGTTGTCAAGCGCACGGGTCGGCATCCGGTGACCAAACCCAGGATGTCTTTTCCACACCTCCCTCCTTTTCCTTAACTTCCTCGGGATGGCCTCCTTTGACAGCCTTGCCTGCTCTTGGCTTCTGAAACTCCCCTCCTTCTTCTGTTTCCTCTGTTGACTCTTATGTCCGTGTTGTTGGGATTTTAGCACTTTTTCTTGTTGGGACAATCTCACTGACACCTTTAGCCTGGATGTGGGCTGTCAGTAGGACCGTGATCTCTCTATAGACGGCAGAGCCCTCATCCACGCCTCTGTTATTTTGCTTCCAAGTATTCCTGGGTTTGTAGCAGAAGTGCCTGCCTCCCTTCCTTCACAGCTTTCTCCTCAGCGTGAGTCTCCAATCTCCCTTCCGTCTCTTGTGAGGACACACAGTTAATGCAGAGTGATTTCATATCAAGATCTTCAACTTAGTTGGATCTCTGGAGATCTTTTTCCACACAAGGCCACATTCGTCTGATTCTGGGTAGGTGTCTTTTGAGGGACCAAATACTCAATCCATCCTTGGCACTGCACCGATCAGGTGTCCCTCGGGGGCCCTCTGCTGCAGCCCGATGTCCTCTGCCCTCGTCACTTATCAGATAGCTTGTCTGAAACCGTGCCTTCTTGGCCCATCTGCTTTCCCCGAGTTCATCCCTTGGGGAAACATCAAAAGTGATCTTTCCACAGTGTGAAATCGACCACATTGCTCTGCCACTAAAAAAAAAAAAAAAAAACCAACAAAACATGTTTCTGCAGCAGGTCTGTAATGTTGAATATTTCATGAGCTACAAAGCAATGGGAAGTCCCCGAGCTTTAAACTGCAGAGAATGGGCTTCGGTGTCTAGAGTGGGGCAGTTACAATGCGTTTATCCGAGCCATGTCTGTTGTGTGTGCCCCCGGACTCAGACCCTCCAATTAGTGGATTACTGTATCGTGACTCCAGGCTCTACCCAGCTTTGCCTAACTCAGTGGTTCTCAACCTTCCTAACGCTGTGACCCTTTGATACAGTTCCTCATGTTGTGGTGACCCCCCCCCCCATAACATTATTTTCATTGCTACTTCATAACTGTAATTTTGCTACTGTTACGAACCGAAATGTCAATATCTGATATGCAGGATACCTGATATGCAACCCCCGGGAACGGGTTGTGACTCCCAGGCCAAGGGCTGCTGATCTAACCGGATACAAGTTAAATATGCACACCTGCTTAAAGTGAAGTTGGAAACGCCTCAACCCTTTTGAAGAAACACGTTTCCAAATATTAGATACTGCCAACCAGTTGCCTTAGGACCCCAGTATAACATGGTATTTTACTGTTCCTCACGCTTTGTCTCCAGTGGAGAATTCAGTACTCTCCATGTTGGGATTCTGTCTAAGCTCCACTCCAGCAGTTACCTGGCAATAGCCAGGTGTGCTCCTCCCCACAGTTACCTGGCAATAGCCAGGTGTGCTCCTCCCCACAGTTACCTGGCAACAGCCAGGTAGGCCTGGCCCACTATAAAAGGGGCTGCTTGCCCTGTCTGCTCTCTCTCTCTCTCTCCCCCTCCCTCTCTCTCTCTCTCTCTCTCTCTCCCTCTCTCCCCATTCCCTTCCCCCCTCTCTCCACGTAGTCATGGCCGGCCTCTACTTCTCTACTCTCTCCCTCTCTCTGCCTTTCTCTGCCTCTACGACCCCCTTAATCCCCCTCCCCATGCCCTGAATAAACTCTATTCTACACTATACTGGTGTGTGGCTGGTCCCTCAGGGGGAAGGGAAGCCTCGGCATGGGCCCGCTAAGGTTCCCCCTCCCCCACACTTCAACACACGCCCATAGAACATATTCTTATTTCTCTCTCTCTCTCTCTCTCTCTCTCTCTCTCTCTCTCTCTCTCTCTCTCTCTCTTTTTGAGACAGGGTCTCTCTGTGTAGCCCTGGCTGTCCTGGAACTCACTCTGTAGACCAGGCTGGCCTCGAACTCAGAAATCCGCCTGCCTCTGCCTCCCAAGTGCTGGGACTACAGGCGTGCGCCACCACGCCCGGCTCTCTCTTTATCTTTTTATGATCACAACACTCAGTATGCACACGCTAACACAAGATCAGGACGTGCTCAGTCTGGGCCCACCCTAATTCACTCTAGATAGTGCATGCTTTAATAGGGTAGCTTTACAAAGTCACCTCAGAAGGACCAGAGCTTGGGGAAGGTAGGTAGGCCAATGCCCCTTATACAGTGGACCCTTAGCATCACCTATTGGAAACAAGTACATCTCACCAAAATCTCTAAGCCGACCAAACTCTCAAGCACCCATGGACCGTCCCCATTGGAAAGAAAACCATTTTATTTATTTCGAAACAGGATCTCACATCACCACAACTACTAGGCCGACCACGTAGTTGAGGCTCACCCTGAAGTCAAGATACTCCCTTTCCACCTTTGGACTGCTGGGATTATATGTGCTCTACCACACTCGGTTCATTTGATGCTGAGAACTGAGCCCAGGTACAGCGCATGTTCAGCAAGCACTGCCCGAACTGAGCTATATTCCTAAGAGGGCTCGGTAGCTGGGTGCATGGCTGGGCGGATGGACTCGGTGGCTGGGCGGATGGACTCGGTGGCTGGGCAGATGGACTCGGTGGCTGGGCGGATGGCTCGGTGGCTGGGCGGATGGACTCGGTGGCTGGGCGGATGGCTCGGTGGCTGGGCGGATGGACTCGGTGGCTGGGCGGATGGACTCGGTGGCTGGGCGGATGGACTCGGTGGCTGGGCGGATGGACTCGTGGCTGGGCGGATGGCTCGGTGGCTGGGCGGATGGCTCGGTGGCTGGGCGGATGGACTCGTGGCTGGGCGGATGGACTCGGTGGCTGGGCGGATGGACTCGGTAGCTGGGCGGATGGCTCCGTAGCTGGGCGGATGGACTCCGTAGCTGAGTGGGAAAACATTTGCCAGGCATGCATACTTGAGGCCCTTGCCTTGACACTTTGTATTGAAAAAAACCAACATCAAAACTGGAAAACAGAGTTATCACCAAGTTGATGCTTTCTCATTAGGTTTGCCTAAGACAACTCACCCAGACCTGTGGCATGATGTCCCCTAATAACTCCCAACCCCCAGGAGATGGGTCCTTTATAATGTGCCGTGACAGCTTGGCTTCTATTATAATTTTAAGTCTCTTGAGCTAGCAAATGACAGAAACACTGCTCGAATCTGGCAATTATGTGTAGTGACTCAGGAACTGAAAAGCTTTGGGAATGGTTTGGTTTAGTCCAGATTGAATCCAGGGGCTTAAGGAAATGTCCTGGGGGCGTGGCTGCTTTCTTGTCTTTCACCTTCCTTTGTCTTCTGCTGGTTCCTGGCTCTGGACGCCTCTCACCAGGTGGTACCTGGCAAACGCAGGCTTGATTCCCTCTAAGCCAGCAGCCTCAGAGACAAAACACCCGTCCTTCCTCTCCACAGGGAGGGTTCCAGGCCTTCCCAGGATGCCCAGATCTGCAGGGCACACAAGTCCCTTATTCCAAAGGCATGGACTTTACACATAATCTGTGATGTCCTCTCCAGTCCTTTAAATCTTCCATGGAAACCGTTGTTCTAATGTATTGTTTAAGGATGATGATAGAGTCTGCGCCTGCCCAGGTCAGGTCCACTCATTCCTCTGAGTCTTTCTAATTCATGGTTGGTTGGATATCTCTGCTTGTGAGGCCTGCGGATATGGCATGTCCCCTGCCCTTCGTTCTCTAAGCCCTGCCACTACCAAAGCTTTAAGATTGGTTTATAATCTGCCAGTTTGAGCGACATTTCTATCCTTAAAACAATACCAGTGCCTGGCAGACCCAGCTCGCTTTTGGATCCAGGGATGAGTTTGCCCTACCAGAGTCACTCAAGCGTGGAAACGGTTTCCCAAAGGCTCAGTATGGTATGATTTCTAGGAAAATGCTGGGCATGCAGAGTAAGAGTTGGTAATAAGCAGAAAAGAATCAGAAAAGCACTGTCTGTAATTTCACTATTTGGTAGTCCAAAGGGAAGAAATTCACTGATGCAAAATAAGATATGTACAGCCGGGCAGTGGTGGCGCACGCCTGTAATCCCAGCACTCAGGAGGCAGACAGGCGGATTTCTGAGTTTGAGGCCAGCCTGGTCTACAGAGTGAGTTCCAGGACAGCCAGGGCTACACAGAGAAACCCTGTCTCGAAAAAACAGAAACAAAAACAAAAACAAAAAACAAAATAAGATATGTGCATATGTATATATGTGTATATAAAAGTTTTTTTAACTTTTAAAATTTTATTTATTTGTTTGTTTGTTTGTTTGTTCACAGGTTTTCTCTGTATAGCCTTGGCTGTCCTGGAACTCACTTTGTAGACCAGGCTGGCCTTGAACTCAGAAATCCACCTTTATTTTTTTTTTCTATATTCTTTGTTTACATTCCAAAGGCTTTCCCCTTTCCCAGGTCCCCCCTCACCATACGTCCCATAAGTCCTAGAAATCCGCCTTTATATGCACACTCCCCCCCACCCCCCCACCCCCTCTTCACAGAAAACTCAGGTAAAAGGAATCAGGATGATCTAAGTCTTGATTACAGAGTCATACTCCCGCTAAGGCAACCCTAAGCATCACACTAATCCGTCTTCCCAAAAGAGGAACCCGTAAGATTGTCCCGTATAATGTATAATTTGCTTTTTGTGTTGAAGGTACAGCTTCTGGACCTTGTCAGGTGCTACTCTAAATGGGGCGTGCACTTGAGACGAGGCCCAGCCAGCCTTAAACTTGCATTCTGCCTGCCTCGGCCTCCAGAGTGCTGGGGTTACAGGCACGAACCGCCATACTGGCTTCACGGTGAGATCATGAATGAGTAGGTCAGGCTTGCTTGTGATGTATAGGGACCATCATGATTTAGGATAGATGGGGTTCTCGTGTGCGTATACACCCCTTCTTGCATAATTGCCTCATGCCTGAACTTTTGAAGACCTCTCTCCAGAGCTGCAGTTTGGTGGGTTGGCAGGGCAAACCATCGCCGCTTCTAGGTTTGTTTTCTTCTGCACTAGAAAGCAGCAGCTACCCAGCCGCTATTTAATGAGCCTAATTTGACTGTTTCAACGCTTAGAAATGTATTCCTTGGGGGGCTGGAGAGACATCTCAGCAGTGAAGAGAAAATATTGCTCTTGCAGAGGGCTTGAGTTCCGTTCCCAGCACCAAGACTGGGTGGCTCACAACTGACTGCCTGTCACTTCAGCTCCAGGGCGATGCCTTTATCTGGACTCTGCAGACACCTGCACTTATACATATGACATGCTAGAGCTCTACCCAAGGTTTCCTGTGTGCAAGGCAAAAACTCTATTAATTGACTGACCTCCTGTTCTTTCCTTCCACGATGTTTTCTTGAAGATGGTCAAGCAATTCTGTTCTTCCTTCGAGAGGGAAGTTGGTATTTAGAGATCACATGTTGCCACCACGAGATGTTTTTCTCCCACATTGATCTACAGCTGCTCTCTCTAAAACTCTCGTCTTTTTTCCAGCAGCGATCTGAGTTGCTTCTTTCCAGCACAGATGTCTCTCTGTGCCACTTTTTACAGTGGATCAAGGGCTACAGGTTATAAGGTCCCTCAGGGGTTTCTTGTATGAGTCTGAGGCTCATCACCTTGGTTTCAGATCAGTAACAAGGCAGGCTTCTGGAATGTGTATATGGTTTCAGTATAAACAGTCCCCAAACTCATGCATCAACCTGACAAAGTCTAGACTCTAAAGTTTGTTTCAGGAGAAAAAAAGGAGGAGGAGGAGAATTAAGAGGAGGAGCCAGTCTTTTTTTTTTTTTTTTTTTTTGAAAAAATAGCATATCTGAAAAGCCGAGGTGTAATATAACTAGATTGTATATTCAGGTAAATTCAAGTAAACCAAAGTAAAAGTGGGCTAATCTGCAAGTCACCGTTGTCACCGTGCCTTCAAAAGGACCAGGCAAAAAGGCACACTCCCCTGTCTTGACGGGGCAGATGGCCAGGCCTCAGTGCAGTGCCTCCAGCATGCGTCTGCTCATTACCATTCTTGCTCTGAGACTCTGGAGTTCAAAGGGATGAACCCGAGCCTCAGGTCAGCCAGAACCCCCCTCTCAGGAGCCAGGCTGGCCTGGGGCACTCTAACCTAGCACAGGTAACAATTTACTGCTGATTCACAGGACCCTGGGGGATCCAGATCACCACCCCAGAGCTATTTCTCAGTTCAAGAGAAAACAAACTCCCATGCGAATTTTTCTCATATTCTTCAGGGTACCTGGGATCATCCCTGTCTCTCCTGTGATTTTCTCAGACTTCTGAAGTGTAGCTCAATCAGCAGTCCTGTTTGCCAGAGAGCCAGGGACACAATTTGCTCGTTGATATTTGGTTTAAAGGACAGAAGGATCAAAGCCATATATATGTTTGAATGAAACATTAAAAACAAATCCAATAAATGACAAGAGGAAAATGTCGGGGCTTAGGAGAAGAATCAATGTGTTAAAAGACCGTAGAGACCCGTGTTAAGTAAGTACCATTTTAAGGCAAATTGTTTTCAGTGATATATTTATTCTCACAAATGCAAAACTATATATCAAATGGATATTAAAAGAAACCTGTGTGCTGGGCCCCTTGGCGTATATCTATAAACCCAGCTACCTGGGAGGCCAAGGCAGGAGAAGTACAACTTTGAGGTTTTCCTGGGCTACAGAATGAATTTAAAGATGGTCTGGGAAGCGAAGTGAGACCCGATCTCAGAACGCCGAAACGAAGGAAGCGCCGGGCTATACGTCAGCAGAACGGCGGGCGCTTGCTTCGCATCTGTGAGGCCGCGGGCTCACTTCTCCCGACCACAGAAAACAAGCAACAACGATAACATTAAAACTCTGTTTAGTTCATTCATAGTAGATGCAGCAACTGTTTGGGTCCTAGTTTCTTTTATAATCAGACAGAAACAAAAATAGACAAATGGTCCAGACTGGTGCCTGGGGCTGCAGACAGATGCCACTGTCTAGACCGCCTTTCACCTGGGGTGTTTTTCTCCAGATTGCTCTCCCTGTCCCTTTGCTAGCCTTTCTTCAATCTATCCTCTTCAGGGCCATGATGTAATCTCTGTTGAGAAATGCTTCTGGAGCACCCCAGTGACCCCATCCGGCTGCAGGCTCTCTGAAATTGGGCCACAGAATACTTTTTCAGTTTCCTTCCTTCCTTCTTCCTTCCCTCCTTTTTCTTCCCTCCCTCCCTCCTTCCCTCCCTCCCTTTCTTCTGTCCTTCTTTTTCTTTTTCTTTATTGAGACAGGGTATCTCTGTGTAGCTTTGGCTGTCCCAAATTCACTGTGTAGATCAAGTTGGCCTCGAACTCATAGATATATACCTGTCTCTACCTCCCCAGTGCTGGGATTAAAGGGACAGACCACCATGCCCTCTTTACAGCACATTTTTGAATCCTATCTTCCCCCATGCTACCAGATTACCCACCATGGTTTCTTCAAGCCGGGCGTGGTGGCGCACACCTTTAATCCCAGCACTTGGGAGGCAGAGGCAGGTTGATTTCTGAGTTCAAGGCCAGCCTGGTCTACAGAGTGAGTTCCAGGACAGCCAGGGCTATACGGAGAAACCCTGTCTCGAAAAACAAACAAACAAACAAACAAACAAACAAACAAACAAAAATCTAAGATTCATTCCTGAAGCCATTGTACCGGGGGCACCTCCCTGTAGAAGTCAGGCCTTGCAGAGTCTTGCAAGGGAAAGTTGCATTTCCCCAAGCAGAGCCACACCCAGAGATGCGTTCGTGTCCCACACTCTTGCAGCGTGTGGCGTGGTGGTCTTCTCACGGAGGATGCTGTGAATCTGAAGCAATCTGAGCCATCCAGTGAGTTCAAACCCTGACTGAGATTATGATACCCAGCCTTAAAGAGAGTAAGAAAAGGGAAAAATAAGTGTGCGTGCGTGCGTGCGTGCGTGCGTGCGTGCGTGCGTGCGTGCGTGCCAGTGGAAATATCACTGCAACGGCCAGATTCTCCTTTGAGTTGTCATGGGTTTGGGCTGATTTCGTGCCCAGGTGAAGGGTGCACTAGGAGGTCCCTAGGTCCCTGTTTGTGTTCGGGCTGTTTCTCCACTGTATCCTAAACTGTTCTTCATCCACTGTTATAACACTGGCTACGACTAATCTAAGAACATATTCCTTTGTTTGTGACAGGGTTTCATGTAGCCCAGGCTGGCCCGGAACTCACTATGTAGCCAGACTGACCTTGAACTCCTGATCCTTCTGCCTCCATCTCAATGGCTGCGATGGTGGGTGTGTCCCCGCCCCTGCCCCCACGCCTGTTGTGGTTGAGCATGTCAATACCATTTTCAGATCTGTCTTAGTCACATCCAGATGATTGCTTTTCTTTTTCTTTTTTTCCCATTCTTTTTCTTGTTTGTTTGTTTTTTCAAGACAGGGTTTCTCTGTGTGGTCCTGGCTGTCCTGGAACTCACTCTGTAGACCAGGTTGGCCTCGAACTCAGAAATCCGCCTGCCTCTGCCTTCCAAGTGCTGGGATTAAAGGTGTGTGCCACCACCGCCCGGCTTCACCAACTCATTCTTCATGGGTATGTAATATCTCAATTTGGAAAATTTATTTTTTGTTATCTAATTCGATAATTTTGATCAATAGAGGTAGATGCCCCATGGTTTTGTTATTTACGATGTATCAGAGATCAGTGGTTCTTCTGTGCTTTTTGCTAAGAGCCCTGATTTTGGATGAGGTTTAGGGAGAAAGAAAAAAAAGAGGATATTTGAAGGTCCACTGATGCTCAGTGCATCCTGGGAATCTGCTGATATCCCCTTCTAGGTCTGGATGCCAGAGGGGGTTGAGCCTTGACTGCATCCATGGTAGGAACAGGGGAAAGCATGACCTCAAGCCCGTATCTCCATATCCACCTTCATTATATTGAAATAATGTAGTGCTTAATCTTGGGAAGGCTGTTTTCAACATGTTTAGAGCACACTAAGGACGTCTATGCTGCAGATCTGGCTCAGAGAGAGCCGTAGGCACACAGGCTGGCCCTGTTTATTACCCTTCATCCCCGAAGGGAGTTAATTATCTGTTGTTCAATAGGACATGAAGCATGGCAGAGACGGCTGCTCATTTTAGACGCTTCTGCACCGGGCTGGTTGCTTTCCCAAGACGAAAACCTGTGATTAGTTTGGTTCTGGTATTCTTCCCATTGTACAACCAAACAGCAGCTAAGATTACGGGGTTGGGGTTCCCCACCAGAGCCCACCTCGCCCACCTGATAGCTAGCTGCTCATGGGAAAGTCGCTGAGGTTCTCTGGGTCTGGCTTCCTGTATCTCAAGAGGAGGCTATCGGTATCACGGCCATAGGCCCTTTGTGAGGGACATCCTGCTGATAATACATGTAGCAGAAACCCTGGCATGAGTCAGATACCCAGTACATGGCTGTTGCAGTTGAACCTAGGATCTCAGTGCTCCTGGAAACACAACAGGCATTCCTCATTTTATAAAGGAGCCATATCATCAGGGTGACTTACTCAGGGTGGCTTCATTAGCCTGAGTTAGAACTCCGTAAGCAGAGCCAAGGTTATTTAAGCCCCGGCAATGACACGGTTAAGCACAGAGAGACACATCTGTACCGGACAAGTCAAGAAGCCGGAGGGGTTGGTGATTAATATACTTAAGTTTTGATGCTTGGAGAGGAAGCAGCAAACCCCCAAGTCTCTGTACTTGGGGAGCAGAGGCAAGTGGCTCTCTCTGACTACAAGGTCAACCTGGTCTATATAATGGATCCTGGGCTAGCCTGGGCTACATAGTGAGATCTAGTGTGGTGTTCTTCTTATGGAGGCTGTAAGTAATATAAAAGAGAGCCGGGCGGTGGTGGCGCACGCCTTTAATCCCAGCACTTGGGAGGCAGAGGCAGGCGGATTTCTGAGTTCGAGGTCAGCCAGGTCTACAGAGTGAGTTCCAGGACAGCCAGGACTACACAGAGAAACCCTGCCTCAAAAAACCAAAAAAAAAAAAAAAAAAAAAAAAAGAAATGACAAATGTAACCCAGCCCTGTGTGTGTGTGTGTGTGTGTGTGTGTGTGTGTGTGTGAAATGTGGTAAGGTAAACGCCCTGACTCAGTGAACGCCACAGTTTTAATGGACTAAAAAGATACCATGAAGACCAAGTCTAGAGAATGTGTAGATTGATAAGCCTAGTGTTAGCTAAGGCGGTGCTGCAGGCCGGGGCTGAGAGAGACTTAAAGACCCTGGTCTGGCAGCTAGGGCTGGCTCATTCCTGAGGGCTCCAACGGACGGAGACTCTTCATGTTGAGACGGACTCATTCCGGAGCTAGCCCACCGATTCCAGACACCCCGACTCTGGGCCCAGTGGGGATCCAAAGCACAAGACTGTGGACCTGCAGCCTCCATCGGAACTAGGCTACAGCACTTAGCAATACATACTAGTGTAATGACCTACCGAGTCAAAGGCACTTTCTTTCTCTCACTCCCCATCCCTAAACCTGACTCGAGGCAGAGGCCTTCTTCCTCTGATCTGTCCTTGTTACTGTTATCTGTTCTTAGTCATTTTTTAGTGATTTTTTTTTGAGACAGGGTTTCTCTGTGTAGCTTTGGCTATCCTGGAACTTACTGTGTAGACAAGGCTGGCCTTGAACTCAGATCCACTTGCCTCTGCTTCTGAGGTGCTGGAATTAAAGGAATATGTACACCACCGCCTGGCGCTCTCTCTCTCTCTCTCTCTCTCTCTCTCTCTCTCTCAAATCCAGTCTCTCATTTGAAACAATGCAATTTTGTTCTGATGATATTGCAATAGTAGCTTGAGGCTGGCGGGATGGCTCAGTGGTTAAGAGGCTGTTTCCATCTCTAATTCCAGCTCCAGGAGATCTAATACCCCCTTCTGGCTTCTGTGGCACTCAAGTGCACATACCCAACCCCACCCCTCCCTAATTAGAAAATAAGCAATAGCTTACCTATGAACACTTGACCCCTGTATTCCTCATGACAACCCTACAAAATATTTGTATCACTGGGTGGTGTGGAAGCCAAGTCCTTCTCAGGATAAATATCTGTGAGTGCACAGACAGGAAGCAAGGAACTGAGTTTGAGTCCAAGTCTAGCCTCGCCTCGTGATCTGGCCCTGTCCTCCCCAAGGAGAGCATGCCTAGCCAAACTATCGCTAACTTGGTCGTGTCTGCTAAGTGAGAAAGGAATTTAACGTTGGAATAGAAACTTGGGGGTGGAGTTCAGTGGGTGCACAAAGACCCTGGTTTGTTTCTTGTTATTCTGATGTTTGTTTCTTTGTTTTCCCTTGTTGGTGGTGGTTTGTTTGTTATTTTTGTTTTGTTTTGTTTCTAAACAGGGTTTCTCTGTGTAGCCTTGGCTGTCCTGAAACTTGCTCTGTAGATCAGGCTGGGGCTTCTCTGCCTCCCGAGTTCTGGGATTAAAGATGCATGCCCTCCCAGCGGTGGTGGCACCACACGCCTGTAATCCCAGCACTTGGGAGGCAGAGGCAGGCAGATTTCTGAGCTCGAGGCCAGCCTGGTCTAACAGAGTGAGTTCCAGGACAGCCAGGACTACACAGAGAAACCCTGTCTCAAAAAACAAAACAAAACAAAACAAAACAAAACAAAACAAAATAAAACAAAACAAAACAAAACAAAACAAACTGATGCATGCCCACCACCTGGCTTAGTCTGATGTTTGGAGTCTAGCCTTCAACTTACCATGTGGTCAGTGATCACCTTAAAGTTCTGATCATCTTGCCTTTTTTTTTTTTTTTTTTTTTTTTTTTTTGGTTTTTCGAGACAGGGTTTCTCTGTGTAGCCCTGGCTGTCCTGGAACTCACTCTGTAGACCAGGCTGGCCTCGAACTCAGAAATCCACCTGTCTCTGCCTCCCAAGTGCTGCTGGGATTAATCATCTTGCCTTTAACTTTAGGAGTGTTGCAATTACAGGTGTGTACCACCCTGGTGTTTGCTTAGTTAGATTTTTGGTTTTGTTTGCTTGAGACAGATTCTTGCCAGCTTAGGCTGATCTCCAATCCTCACACATCTTCCTCCTGGATGGTGGGATGACATACATGTACCATCAACTTGGCTGTCAGTCATATTCTTGGCCCTGTATTTTCAATCTTTTCTCCCCCTGTTATTTGAGGCAAGGTTTCCACATGTAGCTGAGGCTGGCCTTGAACTCTCAATTTTCCTGCTTCTACTTCTTAAATACTGAGATAAGATGTGCACAGCCACTGTCCTTGGCTATTTTAATCTTGAAAATTCAATTAACTTATGGTGGGGGCGTTTAAGGCACAGCTCGATGCGGAGGTCAGAGGACAGGCTTGCAAAATTCTATTGTTTTCTCTGTGAATGAAGTCAGGTCGGCAGTGTTTGGCCAGATTCTCTAAAGGAACCGAATCCACAAGTTACTCAGTTCCCAGGGTAGGTGTCCCAGTCTGGCACGGAAGACCCAGAAAGTTCCTGGAGAGCCAGTGGTCCCCATTCCCATGATGAAGGCGTGGAAATTCTGTTTCTATTGTCTGGGAAAGACGCAGCAGCAGCCACCGCTGCCGCCACAGGGCAAATCAACGTGGTGGTGGGAGGCAGTGGGAGAGATTAAAGATGGCTTCTCAAGTGGGAGTTTATCACAGATGCTGCCAGAAGGTGCTGCCCAGAACTGGGGTGTGCCAGTCACGGCTACTGGGACAGTTCTTCAGGTGAGGCTTCCTCCTCAAGAGTTTCTAGCTTGCAGCAAGTTGATATTAAAACCTTCCATAGTACCTTGCTGAGCCAGGTCACCAACTGTGTATTTTTAGTTTTATAACACACACACACACACACACACACACACACACACACACACACACAAATTGACTGTGAAACTCTATTAATTAGGCTGAGTCAAATTGATTATAACCAGTGATTAGTCCTTAATTTTATTTATTTATTTATTTATTTATTCATCCATTCATTCATTTATTTATTTATTTTAGTATTAGACTAGAGTTTACTTAGGGCATGGGGAGGAGAGAGGGGGAGTGGGGGAGGGAAATGGGGAGAGAGGGGGAAGGGGGAAGGGAGCAGGAGCAGGAGGGGAAGAGGGCAAGAGTGATTAGTCCTCAAACTTTGTTTTGTTTTGTTTTTTTGTTTTTTTGTTTTTGAGACAGGGTTTCTCTGTGTAGCCCTGGCTGTCCTGGAACTCACTCTGTAGACCAGGCTGGCCTCGAACTCAGAAATCTGCCTGCCTCTGCCTCCCAAGTGCTGGTATTAAAGGGTGCCACCACCGCCTGGCTCTCAAACTTTTTTTTAAAAAGGTTTTTCTCTCTTAGTGCCTGGCACGGAGTCTGCCCACGGCAGAGACTGTCTGGCAGTCATGGCCTGGTTCCGTGGGCACTGACCGGAGGCCCTGTGACGTGTCATACTGCTGTTCGTGCTATGGTGACTTTTGCATTTCCCGTCACTCCTTTGTTTATTATGTGGTCCTGGCAGCACCCAGGCTTCAAACACCCAGCCATCCTCCTGCCTCAGCCTCCTGAGTGCTGGGATTACTTGTCTGCGTCACCATCCCTGGCTTCTGTAGTTTAATAGTTAGGCCAGCTTCCCATCACCCGTGGAGAGGTGGCTCTTTTCCTCCTGTTTCCAGCTCTCTCTGGAAGCTTCCGGGTCCGTCTGGATCCAAGCACCTTAACAGGATTTCATCTCTCCCAGGTTTCTCCCAACCGGGATCCAGGCTGAAGTACGTGCTGGTGGGGTTAAGCACGGCTCTAGGGTCAGAGAGACCATGCTGCGTCCCAGAGGTGTCACTTGTGAGGTCTTGGGCCCCTTGTGAGGTAAGGTCCCCTTCCCTGTCCAAGACACAGTTTCCTGAACTATAAAGTGGGAAGAATATGAACCTTGTATTTACTTCCGTAAATAATAAGTGCAAAGCATCCAGAATGGCCGGCAGGTTATCTGCCAGTGATGTTAACTGGTATCGGGAGTTATTAAGGAGATAGCTGCGCGCAGACATAGCTTGCTTCCTGCTAGTGTTTGCAGGCCCCGAGCTCTCCGTGCAGACTGCTCCTGATACGCAGTCTCTGGGCATCTGTGGAATCAGGTACCTGGGCCACGGAGGGACAGCCGCCTGAGGCTCTGCTCCCACTACAAAATCTTTAAAAGCTCAGCCTTTGGGATGTCATTTCCCTTCCGGGCGGATCAATACCACTGGACTTTCATTTTCAGGTTGTCTGCCGGTTCTGCTGGGTTACAGTGGGAGTGGGGGAGGGGAGTGTGTGTGTGTGTGTGTGTGTGTGTGTGTGTGTGTGTGGTGGGCGGGCGGGTCTCTTTGGTGATCACATTTGTCTGTTGAGTGGGAACACACTGTGGTGGGCAAAGGTCCTGGGTGAGGCTGAGAACTTGGAGGGCCACAGTGTTCTTTTACTCTCAAAACTTGTGTACCAAATGGTGGCTACTTTGTGCTAGCGTTCTCTCTCTTTCTGTCTTCTCCCTCCCTCCCTCCCTCCCTCCCTCCCTCCCTCACTTCCTCCCTCCCTCCCTCCCTCCCTCCCTCCCTTCCTCCCTCCCTCCCTCCCTTCCAGGGCTTGTTATGTATGTTCTCTCATGTGCTAGGATTGACTGCTCTGTGCTGCTATGCCTAACCCTAGTTTTATTTTATTTTATTTTGTGGTTTTTCGAGACAGGGTTTCTCTGTGTAGCCCTGGCTGGCCTGGAACTCAGGAGCCGTCTGCCTCTGCCTTAATTTTCTTTTAAAGAGGAGAATCCCAGCCCATAGCCAGTTGCACCTTTCTGTTTCCAAGCCACCATTCACAATAGGTAAGGGTCGTTTGCCAGGCAGTGGTAGCGCATGCCTTTAATCCCAGCACTTGGGAGGCAGAGGCAGGCAGAGTTCTGAGTTCAAGGCCAGCCTGGTCTACAGGGTGAGTTCCAGGACAGCCAGGGCTACACAGAGAAACCCTGCCTTGAAAAACAAACAACAAACCACATGCAGGCACACACGTGTACACACACACACACACACACACACACACGCACACACAACTGCTCTCCATTCTGAATACCAAGCCAACAGGCTACAGGGCAGAGCCAGAGCGCGCGCGGGCACCATTCCTCTGGAGAACCTTTGTGTACAGCGCTGCAGTACAGCCAGTCCAGGCTGGGCAGCCGAGCCGTCTCCTACAGCGTGCACTTGCCTTTTGTCAAGAGGCTCTGTCTGTCACTTCTGCCTCTCAGAGTTGAGAACTGTCGGAAACCAGAGCCCCCTGTGTGCACGGGGCTTTGTCCCTGCAAAGCCTGGCTCCTTGCTTACACTCCCAGCCCCGTCCCACCACCAGCGTCCCTCTCCTGGGTCCCACCCCCTGCCCCTTCCAGCTTTGTCCCAGCCCGGGCACACCCGTGGCCTCCCACCATCCTCGGCTCCCAGCATCCCTAATTATTTAGCGCTTAAGTGGGTTTCTCTGTCCATCTGTAGTTTGCTGACTCCCTTCCTGTCAACTTCTGTTTCTACATATTTACAGTTACTTCAATTATCTGTTTTAATGGCGAGCTAGGTAGCATGAATAATTTAAAAATAATTTCTTTTCGGCTTTGGAATAATCTCTGCGCTCCCCTTTTGAGGTTGAAGGGTACTTGGGATATTCTGGGAACTCGGATCTTCAAAGGAGGCCCCAAGTGCATCTGAAACTCGGTGGGAGGGGGTGCTCTGCAGAATTCCCTGCTTTCCCTTGGTCCCTGTAAACTCCTCTGGCTCTAAACTCCTCGCTGAAGTTGGAAAGCGTTTCTCTGGTTGGCTTGTCCTGAGCCCAGGAGAGCCTGTATGTTCTCTCACGGCTGTGTCTGTCTCTGCTCTTTGTCTGGTACACATTGTCTCTGTCAAGGCGGGGGCTCATCAGGAGACTGACTTAGAGGAGAATTATCAGGACCCAGGCAATTACCGAGGAAGAAAAATTCCTTAATTGTAAGACTTTGCCAAACACACATTCATTAAAGAGCTCTGCTCTTCAGCGTGCGCGCAAACAAACTCAGTCTGGTGGTTTTGAGAAATTGTCTCTTTGCCATCTTTATAGAAAACACGCAAGCGACGTGATGTGTGCTTGAAGATATTAACTGGCTTTGAACTCTTGGGGTCCTTTTGCATAAACATAGATGCCCACACAGGGCCGCACAAACCCGACATTCATGTCGATGTGTCTGCGGCCCTGACCTCGAGAGGAGAAATATTTAAGTTGTGCTGATTTGTTACATAAACACTGTAACCTCAGGCAAGGGCAGATACGCCCGCTGCTCTCCTCCAAGCCGGATTGTCCCCAAACAGAGATGGGGCATGAGGTCCATTTTGGGAACAAATCTGCCTTTAGTCTCCTCCGTATCACGAGATGGATACTCAAGAGGCCCAGGTAGACCGTTTTAAAAAGCTTTACCAGAATCTGATTTTTATAAAAATAAACTCAAAACCCGGAGGGAATCCCCTGACAGGTAGGTGCAAAGCCTTGCTTGCAGATATAGCCTCTGCTGTCTGAGGGGGCTCCTGCTACGGCCCTTCGTGGTTTCTAGAGCCATCTGTGGGGATGCTTTATTTCTTTTACCCTCCAAGATGTGTTGATGTCTTGCCTGAGTGTCTACTCAGCTCTTGGTGGTTTGTTAGACAAGGTTCGGAGGCGGGGGTGTGGGGGATGGGAGCTATGGAATTCACATGACCTCATCTCTCCGTTGCTGTCAAATGAATCTTCCTAAGGGGTCACATAAGTAAACTGGGAGCTGGGTACGGGTAACAGTGGGGGGGGGCGGCGGCAGGAGAATGTCAAGTTGCAGGTTAGCCTGGTCTACAGAGTGAGTCTGTCAAACACATGTAAAAGACTTAGGGGGACTTGGGAGCTTAGGAACGAAAGCCCTGGGGGGAATCAGCTGAGTTACTTGCTCTGAAGGAGAAGGGAGGAAGGGACAGGGCTGTGACAGGGACATTTAACAGAGGGGTGGCACTGGGCCAGGCATTGCTGCCATCAGCGATCATTCAACCTTCCAAGGAGTATTTACTTAGACCTCCTGTGTGTTTAGTATTGTGCTGGCTCAGTGGTGATGTGAAAGTGGAGGGTAGGTTAATTCTTAATCCTTAGCTTGCAGAGTAATCATCTAGTAAACGTGTTAAAAAAATAAAGATCCAGGAGTATATGGATTTCAGAAAGGAGAGGAAAGCTTCATTGTCTGTCTGTCTGTCTGTCTGTCTGTCTGTCTGTCTCTGAGACAAGTCTCATGTAGCCCCAGCTAGCTTTAAACTTGCTGAAGTGGACCTTGAACTCCTGATCCTCCCGGCTCTACCTCTTGAGAGCTGGTTTTGTCTGGTGCTGAGGATGGAGTTCGGGGCTTCCCGAATGGGTTGGCAGGCACACCACCCGCCGAGCCCCCCCCCTCCCCAGAAAAAGCTTCACTTTAGAAAAGGATCTCTGGTAATTCTAATAAAGATGGTCTTAGAAATAGCTTTTCTAATGTAGTGATTGTAAAGCTCGTGTAAATGTAAATATTAGCCCAACTTTTTGGAGGGAAGGTTCTATTATTAATAGTCCGGAGATATTATCTATGTTCACTAACCACACAGGAGGCAAACAGCTTGAATATATAGCGCCTGATTAATTACCGCTGCCTCCTGGAGCAGACCACTGTAGCTAAAACAGGGTACTCGAACCTTAGACTCGGGGAGGCAGTGCTAGGTTTGGAAGCTATGCGCTGGACCCGAGGAACCGCCTACCTAAGGCTTAAGTAGCACAGAGAAGGGAGAACTGGAGGGTCCAGATTATAGAGCCCAGCTGGGCAGTGGTGGCACACGCCTGTAATCCCAGCACTTGGGAGGCAGAGGCAGGCGGATTTCTGAGTTCGAGGCCAGCCTGGTGTACAGAGTGAGTTCCAGGACAGCCAGGGCTACACAGAGAAACCCTGTCTCGAAAAACAAAACAAAACAAAAACAAAAACAAAAACCAAAACCAAACCAAACCAGATTACAGAGCCCAGGTCACCAACTACGGATTGGACCTAGTTTTCATTTTGAAGGTGCAACTGAGGTCTCCTTCCGATTTGTGACATCTTTTCTTTCCTTCCATTTCAGGATGCAAATGTTCAGGAAGACCAAGCAGTCATCATCACGAATGGCCCCTTGGAAAATCCATCTCTGTGTCTGTGTTACATGCATGTGTTCTGTTCAACATGGACTGCCTGTGACAGCACCCCACAAACGCTGATAAGAAGTGGGGGTCTTGCCGTTCAGGAACGGCAGTTTAGTTCACTCTGACCCTACTGCGGTGCCTGGTGGGTTGCCCAGGGCTGGGGACACTAACCTGCTTTTAGGAAATGGTAAGTTATAGACATTTTACTTAGTTCTTTGATTTGACTCCAAACTGTTCTCTATATTGGACATTGGATTAGTTTCCTCTTTTGCCCTTGTAACTAAATTCCTGACAAAGGAACCTAAGGAAAAGGAAGGATTTATTTGGGCTTACGGTTGAAGGGAACACAGTCAGTATAGCAGGGAAGACATGACAGTAAGTGGCCGGCCATATTGGGGGGGGGGGCTGTGACTGGGACTCCTTAAACACGAGCTCACCATGAGCTGATGTCTTCTGGGTATATTCTGCAGAGAACGTATCATCACATGGGTGTAACTATTGAGAAGACAGGGTAAGTGTGAATCTGGAGAGGTGGACTCCCCAAGAAAGGGCAGAAACAAGGAAGGACACCTTAGAATCACTAAGCAAAATCACACTCAGGAAAGGCACTGACTGAGTGGGCCTTTTGGTTTTCAAGCAGTGTTTTGGAACAAGCAAAGCTGGACAGAAAGGCACATTATGAACCGAGCAGGGTCACTGGAGTGGGTATCGTAAGGGCACACAGGAAGGACCCCGAAGGATGTGCCCCGGGATAGTTAGGATATTTATGGTGACAATTTTACTCATACTGCTTAGAGGACAATCACTTATTGTTTGTTTCTGAATCCTTGGTTTTGTTTTAAGGTTTACATAATTTTATATTATTGCGCGGGGGGGGGGGGGAACAAGGTCAAAAAGTAGGGAACAAGTCATAGAATGTTCTCTAGTTTGCATTGGTTTGGGCCAAAGGGAAAACATTTGCCAAACACCTGACCTTTGAGGGGCACTCTCCTACACCCCCCACCCCACCCCACCCCACCCCCGGGGGCCAGAAAGTTGAATGGCCTTTGAGATTCATTTATGTGGAAGAAAGTCACAAGCTCGTGTTGGGTAAAGCGACTTTGCGGAAACCGGAAAGTCACTGTGGGTAGACAGTGCATCGTATTCCAAGAGGCCAGCCAGGCTTCCACAGCTCGGCTGCCTAGACATTTCTCTCAACATAATTGTTTTCTCATCGTTTATAAAGCTCCGAATGCACTTGCAATCTCGTCCACAAATGTGCCAGGTGGCAACCCCAACGCTTCACAGGGACAGCGACATCCAGCGAGTGGCCTTCCTAGCTGAACACTGCTGGGGTGGGGGTGGGGTTTTCTAGAAACATGTTTATTTTCAGTTCAAAGACAAAATCAAAGGGTACGGTTTGGCAGCGCTGGACCGTGCAAGGCGAGGCCTGGGGGCCCATCCCCAACACAGGTGAAAGAAGGGAGAATTAAAAAGACGACAGAGGCGACTCCACAGACGGAAGCATTAGCTTTTAGTTCACACTCCTGCAAACCCCTGGTCCCCATAAAATAAACTTTCCAAAGTATAAGCAGCAGAAATGGTGTAAACGCTATCGGAACCGAGAGTAACTCCCGCTCCTTCCTGATGTGACGCAGGGCCTCCTGTTGAACACCGCTCGGCTGGAAACAGAATTCGTCTTGCATGAGGAAGCGGTCTTTGGCCTGTCTCAGGATTTCTCCAGCATTGCATAATAAGCAGATTTCCAAATTCATTTTCTTCTCCAACTACAGCAAAAAGGCAAGGAGATGGTTCTCCTCCTCCTCCTCCTCCTCCTCCTCCTCCTCCTCCTCCTCCTCCTCCTCCTTCTTCTTTTGTCTGAAGACTCTGAAAAACAGGGAGAGAAATGTCTCAGAGCCAAGCAGCCTCTCCCTCTGGTGTTAAACTCTCACTTGTGTCGTGGTTTTAAAGAAAACCTAAGGCTGGAGAAAGGACTCCTTCCATTCACAAGCCACGGCTGGGGTTCCTGCGTGAGCTGTTTTCTGTGTGGAGAATGAGATTCCGGCCAGGGACACGTGGCTCCCTGGTCAGCCGGCCATGCCTACCTAGCGCGCTCCAGCCCAGGAGGAGATTGTGTCAAAACTCGCGTATCACCTGAAGAATGAGACCCGGAGTCCGTCTACTCCCCATCCACATGCGTGTATCAGTGCACACATAAGTGGATCCCCCCCCCCCCCACACACACAGTGAGACTCGGATATAACGCTCCAAAACCACAAGTCAATGTTGCCCCACGAGGCGGCCTCTCCACTTTCCAAGACATTCCATAATACCCATGACTTGCAGATTTTGCATCTGTAGATTAGGAGGGTCTAGGAACTGTTGTAGGTTTTAGAGGAACAACCTAGTTACCTTGGATTTCTGTTCCTATTTAATCCTGAGAGCGTAGCACGCAAGCGCTAAGAATACACTCGGGATACGGGGGAGTGAAGAGACCACCGGGACTCGGGATGGTCTGTTTCCTTCTCTTTTGTCAGAACTTGAATTCTCTAACTTTTTAAAAATGTATTCATTTATTATTCTTATTTTTTGATAGGGTTTCATTTTACTCAGATTCTCCTCGAAGTTGCTACATAGTCTAGGCTGTCGTCCCAATCCCCCTGCCTCCACTTCTGAAGCGGTGGGATTACAGACATGCTCCACATGCCCAGCTCTCTGCAATCTTTTAGAAAGAGAAAGTGACCAGACTATATCTGAGAAACAATAACCAAGCAAAACAACCAAGTCCCAGAAGAAAACAATACTCCCACTGCAGGAAAAATGTAAATGCCAGTGTGCAGCCTTTTATCTGTGTTTACACACGGAGGGATTTATTTGTGGGCCAAAAAGAGTTCACTCTGCTGAAACCGGGTAGATGTGCCTCCCACAGATAACTGCACGGTCTGGAGACAGGGAGATACCCGGGGAAGTTTAAAGACAGAAGACAGTGATGGAGAGGAGGACAGAGAACTTCAAATACCCCCCAACAGCAGGGTCCAAGTCAGGCTAGTAAACAGAAAACAGAAACACAGTCAGTATAACAACTATGAACCAAAAGAAAACATGCCACATGAAGAGGGCTGTCTGGGCAGGCCCTGGCTCTTCACCCAGGGATATAGCGGCCTCACGGTAGTGACCAGTGAATCCTGAGGAGGGAAGGCATTGCCTGGGCAGTGGGCTGGGCATACCCACAGTGCTGTGCCCACAGTGCTGTGAGAACTTTGAGGTGCAAAATGGAACATTGGTCGGCTAAGCCACTGCCCTACAGCCTGTGGTTTTGTGTATAGAAGAGTCTGTGTTCCCATGTTTCTTTTGTGAAACCTGGGATCAGTGTTAGCCCAGGCCTGAACTTGTAATCCTCCTGCCTCAGCCTCCCCAAGATGCGGATTACAGGCATTGCACTATAGCATCCAAATGGTCCCTCGTGTGCAGAAAGCTTACGGGTCAGTAAAACCACGCAAAGTCTAATCAAAACAAAACAAAACAAAACAAAACAAAACAAAACAAAAACAAGCCGGGCGTGGTGGCACACGCCTGTAATCCCAGCACTTGGGAGGCAAAGGCAGGTGGATTTCTGAGTTCGAGGCTAGCCTGGTCTACAGAGTGAGTTCCAGGACAGCCAGGACTACACAGAGAAACCTTGTCTCAAAAACCAAAACCAAAACAAAACAAAAGTCTAATTATAGATGGAAATGAGAATGGGGCATCAGCTAAGGTGAAAATGTAAAAACGTATTATTATTCGTCAGACATGGTGGTGCATGCCTTTAATCCCAACACGCAGGAGGGTCTCTGTGAGTTTGAGGCCAGCCTGGCCTACAAATGAAGTTCTAGGACAGCCAGGACTGTTATACAGACAAACACTGCTTTGAAAAACAAAACAAAACAAAAACCAAAAACTAAATCATTGTAAGAATAAAAAGAAACAACCTTGGAAGTTTTTCTATCGGGAACATACTTATGTATGAAATACACGTGCCATTGGAGACAGAACCCGGGGCCTTGCTTATGCTGGGCGAGTGGTCTACTATTGAGCTCCATCCCCAGCCCCAAATATTTATGAACTATTCCATTTCAGTAAGTGTGTTGTGCCCGGGCGTTCCTCTGAAGAGGGATTAAGAAGGTCACAGTTGGTATCTAACCTAGATATGGAAGACAGCACAATAGTTATCGGATGCCAGAAAGGATTAAGTAGCAAGGCCTGCTATTTCCTTGGACTCCTGCCTGGAAGAGGAGAAAGAATAAGTGTGTGCTTACTTTAGTGGTGGAGCAAAAAGATAAATTTCACAACCCAAATCATAGGGCCGAGGCATTGCCGGGGGCTCCCCTTTGATATGGGGGGTGGGGCTGATCAGGTCCGTCCACAGAAAGGTCACCTGACTCAAGAGTAACTTCTGATCAGAAAGTATCCTGGAAATTCTCCTTCCTAAAGGCACATCAGGGAAGAAATGAGCCGAGATGGGGTTTCTTTCTGTGGGTGCAACTCTAGAAAAGAGACTTCTGGCAAAAGACTGGAATCTATAGTAGGACCACAGTGGTTCCCAGTGCATACTAAACAGCACACAGCGGGTTGGAGGGAGGGCAACCCTGGCTCTTCAGGAGGTTGTCGGCCTTTCTTGTATGGATCGCTTGGAGGCTCAGAAATATGATCAAGACGGAGAAGGAGAACCCAGGAGAAGAGAGGGGAGCCCAGAACTCCTCCCCATGAAACTCAATCATCTTGTAGCAAGAGACTGAAAGCACGGGGTGGATTTCGTGAGGCCAAACCTTATTTGAAAGATTTCTATGTAGTGACCTCCGAAAGAATGAGTCACAGCTCACGCTAACAATAGCAGAAGAGCTACAGGGAAGTCTTGGGACAAAGGGAGGGGGCTGGGCTCAAGTCCTGGGGGCCCCTTGGATCTCAGGGTCACATTCAGTCTCAGATGTCTCCCAGAGGGAAAGTGAGGGTGGCAGGAAGTGAGGGGAGGAAGCAAAAGTAGTCATTAGTGTCCCTCTGTTCCCAAGCGGGGCACAGGTGCAAGTGCCCACGGTGCTCCTGGAAGGACTGCGACTGTGCTCTCCTGCACTGCGGCTGAGGCGGAAGACTGGCCCACCCCATGCTGCTGTGTCACTAAAGTATGATTTCATTTATCTATTTTGTGTATATGAGTACACAGTAGCTGCACAGATGGCTGTGAGCCACCATGTGGTTGCTGGGATTTGAACTCAGGACCTTCGGGAGAGCAAGCAGTCAGTGCTCTTACCCACTGAGCCATCTCTCCAGCCCCAAGATGAACCGATTTTATTTCTGCATCTTCACCGGCCACAGCCCTCTCCGGATATCGATAGAAGCAGTTCTGGACTGCCACATCGGAGAGTCACGGGAAACAGAAAATATGTTTCCAGGAGCCAAGGAGAGGAGTGGTTATTTGTAAAACGCTTTTATCTGAGGCCACCAGATCCCTTTTCAATTGTTCCAGCAGGGTCAAATGATGGGTTTTGAACTATTGCCCAGCAAGACTAGAATGGAGTTTAGTCACGTCCCATTTAGTGTCAGATAAATGAGAAGCAAGACCATTCGAGTGGAGGGTGAGGTAAGAGGCCGTGCCTCCCGCTGTAAGATCCGAAAGAAAAAACCGGGGTACTTCTGTACCCCCATGCCTCAGAAACCGGCACCCCAAACACTCACGAGAGACAGACCTGCTGCAATTTCGCAAGAGGATTTTAATTTCCAGAGCTCTGGGGGGGCTACAGTTTCCCCAGCAAGGTGAAGAAGCAAAACCCCGCCGAGAACTGGCTTGTCTTGCCTTTTATAGACTTATAACAGAACCCGCCTACCACAAGCTTCTAAGCCAATCAGTTCAAACCATCCGAACTTGCTCTCTCTGACGACCTACCAGCCTCTCACAGAGGCCGGAAGAACTAGTTAAGTCATTTCCGCTTACGTGGCCGCCACGCAGTCTCGCCCACCCTCCCCCACTGGCGTTGGGGATCCAGGTGCCTCCCACGTGCCCAGGCACGGGGAATTTCTAGCTTATAACCTTATCCTTTCATTCCCCACTTCCTGTCTTGTTAATAGTTCTAACCTTAGAACTAGGAGAATTAAAGGTCAGCCTCTTCTTGTCTCAGAAAGCTCTTATACTGTTGCCTAAGTACCATAAATCTGGACTGCGCTCACCTGGTCCCTGATGAAGGCAACTAATCTATTGACTGTATAAGTCTAACTAAGAAACAGGAGCATTATCATTAGGGGTCCTATCAGGGCAGAAAACAGGGTGGTCAAGAATACAAGATAAGGGTCTTTTCACTGAGTCTTAAAGTTTCCCGCATGGTGGCATCTAATGTAGACCATATCTCCGACTTGGAAGCGATGTGGGACTTGTGGATCTCCTCCTGAGTAGGCCTCCGGGACCTCGATGCCTTATCCATTGGAGCGCCTCGAGCCTAGAGAGCAAAGGTCCAGTCTCTGTGATCAATTTGGTGAGGATCTCTTTTACCAGGGTTCCAGCAACTGTTTCTGAAGTCTTCTTTGACAGATCCAGTAACCTGTCTGGAAGCAGCGAGGAGTCTCTGACATGCCTAGAGCATTAAAGCGAACAGTTTGAGCCAAATCTCATGTTGTGCTACACCTTTCGGGAGGACCCAGTAGATGACAAAGAAATTGGGGTAACAAAGAGGATTAAAATGGCAAGGACTATTCAGAAACAAGGGGAGAGGCACCACCCAGCCTAAACCAGTCTCCAAGGTCAATTTAGTTAAGGTCTCTCATAGAGTTTTGTTTATTTTCTCTAGCTGTCTTGAGCCCTGGGGACAGTACATCCAATAACATTTCCAATTAGTCCCCAATATCTGTTAATTTCTGACTTACATTAGAAACAAAAACAGAACTATTGTCTGATCCAATTACCTTGGGCACTCTGAAACTCGGGAAAATTTCTTTTAACCCTGGCTGCTGTTTCCTGCCTGCTAGGGGAAGTCTCAATCTATCTAGATTGACTGTCTACAAATGCTAGGAGATAATACTTTCCTGCCTTATCTTTTATATAACCTCTATATACTCTAGGTTGTTCTCTTCTAGGTCTTCTGCCTTATTTACTCTTTGCTGCATAAGCATTCACTCGCTGGCATACCTTACACTGTTTTATTGATCCCTTAAATGAGTTCATGTGTGCATTTGCCCTGGCGAGTCCTTGGCTTACTTTCTGGGGAGTATGATTCTCCCTTCTGTGTGCACCTTTCCTTGGTAATAGTTGGTCAGATGGCTATCAATCTCAGTCCTTTTCTTCAGCATATGTTAAGTGAGGCTATCTCTCTTTGTCCCATTTGTCAGTGGATGCCTCTCGCAGAACCACAACAAGTATAGGCTCCTGTATATCTATCCTTGGAGCCATTTGCTCTGCCAGGCTATTGCCCACTGAGTCTTTTCCCTTTTGACATCCTGGGCAGAGGGTGCTACTCACGGTTGTTGGCTTCATTAGGGCATCTAAGAGGTTCAAGATTTCATGTTGGTTTTCTCTGATGTGAGCAGTCCTTTTGGCATATACACCTGTGGACGTGGGCTGTGGCAAAGGCATACCTGTTACCCATGTGGATGTTGATTTTCTTGCTGTCTCCAAGTTCCGAGATCTTGGTAAGGGCCATTAGCTCCACTTTCTGCGTTGACATGCCATGGGGTAAAGATTCTTCTACCCAGATGCTGTTTGTGCTGCCCACCATAGCAGCACCTGCTTGTCCCTGTCCTTCATGGAGAAAATTGCTCTTGTCTGTAGCAACTTTCAGCAGGGGTCAGTCTCTCTTTTTGGGCCAGTTGCTGTAGCTCTTTGGACAGTAAATATATCTGTCCTCCCCACCATTTTGGAGAGTATGCCTTGCTCCAACAGTTAGGAACATCCTGGGGTGACCTTAAATGAATGGGTTACCCATCCCATCCCTAGGTCCATTGTTCTTCGGGTAGTCCATGAACATATTGGTGCCAGTGGCTTCTCGGACCCTAGATCTTTTCTTGGAAACAGGGCCATTGGGTTGGAAGACCGTGTGTTAAGCCCCTGTGTCCATCAAGAACTGAGTGGGTTTCTCTTTCCCTCTCACAGTTATCCAGGGTTGGGGGAGGTGGTCAGAACACCCATCTCCCCTAGTCATTGTCTTTATCCAGGGATAACACCTTTGCCATTTGGGGGCCACTTCTCCCAAGACCTGTGAGTTCTTGCTCCCAGCTTGTTAGGGTACACTCTGGCTCAGTGGCCTCTCCACATAGTATGCACATTGATTCCTTTCTGCCTTTTAGCCAGGATTCTCTGTAGCTTCCTTCTCTCGTTTTTTTTTCTTTCTACTCTCTCTCCCTGTCTCAGCAAACTATACTAAATCTCTCGATAGACTTTTCTAACAGCCTGCACCACCAAATCTCTCTACAGACCTTCTAAATAACTTGTACCAAATCCCTCTACATACTTTCTCAGCAAACTAAAGTCCTTCTAGTCTGGGGTGTATAGCAAAATGCTTCTGAGCTGCACTAGAAAGGCTGTCAGTGACTCCTCTGGTCCCTGCTTTACATACCTTCGCCAAATCTGTGGGCTATCATGCCCTCAAGACCTGCCAATGGAGTCTGGTGTAGTCCTTCAGGTGCCTCTTACCTTTCGTATGAGGGGGTATTCTTTTCTGGCTTCCTGTATTACAAATAAAACAGTCTCAAAGAGATTAATCAGTCTCTTGGGAATATGTCTTTAGTGAGGGTGTCACCGTGAATCAGGATAGGTGGTTTCAGATCTTCTGCTCCATTCTGTGGTCTTCTCTAAATATAAATTGAGCATAACATCCAATCTCTGTCAAACAGAACCCTTGTCACCTTTACTATCTTGAAAGACTATAAGAATTAACACCTGACTCATGTTTTGGCTATAAATTTTATATCACCTGAAAATCATTTCTGTAAACCTTTATCAGCTTTTAAGATTAAAGAGCTTGAGCTGACTATGAGACTAACAGTTTTTATCCCCGTCAGAAATCCAAGAGTGACCATTAACTGAAAATATACAGAAAGCTTAACACACCTTTTAAGAATTAGCCAAATGATAGAGATTGCTAAATACCTGAACAGTTTATACTTCAAAATGTTGAAACATTGATCTTTAGCCTTCTGGCACAAGAACATCTGACAGACTTAAAGAATCAGGAATTATTAAGTCATATAATAATCTATAGACACATTGAGTTTGTAAATGAAGAGAGGCAATCTCGTTGCTCTCTCTCTCTCTCTCTCTCTCTCTCTCTCTCTCTCTCTCTCTCTCTCTCTCCATAACAGAAGCAACTCTAATTAAAACATTGAAAACACCCTAATAATAAACTCAGAGCCTTATATTTTTGTATGGCCCCAAACTCATAGGCTTAAACATTTCAGATCTATAACAATAACAGCAAGAAAGGACTGGGTGTAAATCCTGCATTTTTACATTTTTAGTATTTATACCAGTGAAAACCTTGATTTTGTATCAAAATAAAATCAGTATCAAATAAGAATTTATGCCTTGAACATGATTCTCAAAACAAGATTTTAGTACCACCGAGACAGATATTTTTGCTTAATGTTTCAGAATCTAGTCTTCTAGAGGTTCCCCCTTATTTTTGACCTCTTCCCCAGAGAAACAATAAAGCCACAGCTTAACAGTATATCTATTATAATAATTTAAACAATTTAAAATAAATGAAATAAGCCATCTGTAACAAATTCAGAATTCCTACATCCGCCACTTTGAGTGTCTTGTTAGAAATTATTTCCCCCACTAGGGGGCCTCACAGGTTAAATATTTTGTCTCTTGTTCTAACATGGCGGGCCTGAGTCACGGGACCCGATCTTGGCGCCAAAGACCCTAACATGGCGGGCCGGAGTCACGCGACCTGATCTTGGCGCGAAAAATCTCAAAATGGCGGGCCTGAGTCACGCGACCTGATCTTGCCGCCAGACCCTAACATGGCGGGCCTGAGTCGCGCGACCCGATCTTGCCGCCACAGAGCCCACCATGGCGGTCCTTTCAGTCGGTCTAAACTCTTAACAAAATTATCAGTCGGTCTAAATCCCTATGCGTCAGTCATCTAAGTCCAAGAACACAAGACTATACAAAACACAAATAATGAAAACACAAGACTACAAAACAGAAATAATCACCACATAGACAGCCTGAAGCTGCCACCATCAGGCGTCTCAGTTTGCCTCTAGACAACCCAGTTTCAGATACCGCGTGTTCCCGCCAGTTGCAGGAAACAAACACAGAGAAGAGAAGAACCTTATTCGGCTTCTCCAGCTTCCTCCAGACCCCCGAGGTTTCGATTGCCAGGCGGAACTCTCCGCCCCAGTCAGGCTTTTGACAAAACAGTGAAACAAACAGAAAACAGAACCAGATCAGAAAACCAGACGGCCGGGAGGGCATGTAAGTTCTCCAATTTAGAACTACCTTATCCTCCCGACACCCAGATGGGAACTTCCCAGGCGTCCCTGGATTTCCCCCTTCACTCAGGGACGTCTCCCCGAGTTACAGCCTGTGGCCTCCACTAGCACGTCTGCCTATACCACGGTCTCCTGGCCATCACGGTCCGAGGAGACAGCTGCATATCTAAAAGCGCGCGTCTCATCAGATTCAGATCCCAAGAACAGAACAGAACACTCAGGACGAACGAACAACATCACATCGGCCGGCCGGCGCACACACACACTTCAGAAGGGGTCCCCTTACCTCCAAGTTGTTTCTCGAGTGTGTAGGGGTGTCCGCATTTCCCGGCCCATGCACCAACTGTAAGATCCGAAAGAAAAAACCGGGGTACTTCTGTACCCCCATGCCTCAGAAACCGGCACCCCAAACACTCACGAGAGACAGACCTGCTGCAATTTCGCAAGAGGATTTTAATTTCCAGAGCTCTGGGGGGCTACAGTTTCCCCAGCAAGGTGAAGAAGCAAAACCCCGCCGAGAACTGGCTTGTCTTGCCTTTTATAGACTTATAACAGAACCCGCCTACCACAAGCTTCTAAGCCAATCAGTTCAAACCATCCGAACTTGCTCTCTCTGACGACCTACCAGCCTCTCACAGAGGCCGGAAGAACTAGTTAAGTCATTTCCGCTTACGTGGCCGCCACGCAGTCTCGCCCACCCTCCCCCACTGGCGTTGGGGATCCAGGTGCCTCCCACGTGCCCAGGCACGGGGAATTTCTAGCTTATAACCTTATCCTTTCACCGCCACACTGAAGGCCTTTCTACACTGAGTGTTGGTGAACTCGAGAGTTTTGAGTTGAATACCCAAACACTTCTTTAAAAAAAAAAAAAAACCCAAACTTATTCACCAGCTGATACCGTCTTTTGGAATGGGCCTGAGTTCCTGTGAGGAATAGTGTGTAAGGGCTGTGTCACACCGTGAGCTGGCCAATCTGGGTCGGATCGTGGCTTCTGTAGCCATTGGCTGTGCAATGTGTGACCTCTCTGGGTCTGTTGTCACAGTCTTGAAACACAACGCCTCACTGGCTGGATCTCTCTCCACACTAGCTGACTGGTGTGGTAAAACAGCACGTGCTGGCAGTTAAGAGAGAAGTGCTATCTATGCAGCTGGGACACAGCCGGCCCTCAGCCACCACCTCTCTGTGACCATGTGGGGAGGACCGGTCTTCCTGAAGCCTCTGATTTACTGCTAGGACCAGCAGTGCGAGGTACTGAGTACAGTATCTGACACGCCAGAAGACCATTACCATCCACCCATGAGCCATTTTAATTATGTAGTTTAAGAGTCATTTTATTTGTGTGTCCGTCCGTCCTTCCGTCCGTCCATCCTTCCATCCCATCCACAAGAGGGCAACAGACCTTTGCAAAGAGTCAGATTTTTCCAGCCCCTCTAATGTGGGTGCTGAGAACCAAACTTAAGTCCTCTGCTGAGCTACCTCTCTAGCTCCTTCCTTCAGATAGGGTTTGTGTAGCCCAGGGTGACCTAGAACTCACTACATAGCCAAGATAATGACCTTGAAATCTTGTTCCTTTTGTCTCTACTCCCAAAGATGCTTGCCAGGGAAGACACAGATGACAGTTCCCAAGCAATTCAGGTGTCTATGCATTGGTACAGCATCCCCGACGACTTTAGTCTTAACCACAATAATTAAGTATAATTGGGCTCATATGACCACTTGGAGAACAAATGAAAACTGACCAAAAGTCTGGAGAAAATACTATTCATTAGAGATGAGAGATTTGTTCACACTTGTTCTGGAGACAAATGGCAGATACGCCATATAGAGGCTTCTTGACACGGAAAAGAAATTAATTAGGGGAAGGTTCAGCTTTTGGTCTAAAACAATACTGTTATTTTCCCAAGGCCTGGCTGGGAGACGCCACAACAGAAGACTAAGAATAGCACTGCTCCCAAAGGTTAAGCTCACATGTCCCTTTGTTAAATACTCCTCCGATTTCCTTCTTGTGGATCTTCTTTTCCCAGGATGATGAAGATAAGCCACATGGCTGTGGTTGAGAGTCACAACAGCTCCCCCTTCTCCGCAGCAAACACACACAGGCGTGCGTCTCTGTCCTCCTCACAGCCTTCCCACCTCAGGTCAACATGAGGTCGTTTACATGGTTCCTCACCTATCTTTTGCACTAGAGCCCAGATCATTGTTAATTTAAAAAATCTTACAGGAAAAAAAAAAAAAACCGGAAACCAAACAAGGAACCTCCCCAAACTCGAAACTGCAATGAGGCCTGCGATATGACTCAATAATGTTGCTTTGCAAACACGAGAGTCTGAGTTCGATTCCCAGAACCTACAGGCAAAACCATCCAGATAGAGTGGTATGTGTTTGTGATCCCGGGGCTGTGGAGGTAGAGACAGGAGGAACCCTGGGGCTCCCTGGCCCGCACTCTCGCTAGCTTAGCAAGCTGCAGGTCGGTAGGAGCCTCTACCTAAAATAAACAATAGCAAACCTCTACATAACTCCCGAGGAGGACATCAGAGGCTGTCCTCTCATTTCCACAAGCATGACCCCCAACCCCCTAAACCCCGTAAAACTATTAGCTGTAACCAAAGGGAAAGAAATTTTACATCCCACTTAGGGTCCCGACACACAAGTGTTGAAGTGTATTTTGGTCAAAGAAACCCACCCAAAGGCCCAGAACAGGATTTGATGCCAAGAAGAGGGGCTTCTGGGCTAAGGAATAGAGTTGGATGTTTGGGCGGGGGTGGGGGGGAGTTGGGGGGTGGGGGTGGGGAAACGGAGACTGGTCCTCCTCTGGGAACATGGTGAGGACATATTGATCTATGGGATGTAAACGGAGCTCCAAGCCCTCACAACTTCTGTCTTGGAATTGCAGGCAGGAAGATTAGTAGTCATTTTCTTTACATAGGCCTCCAGGGCAGAAGCCAGCGGGTATTGCTTTAACACCTTGGGACAGAGAGTAACAAAGCTCACACCCCCCGGCTCTCAGTGGCATAAAAAGCATAGAGTAAAAGTCTACCTTTTTGGTTTTTTTTGGTTTTGAGACAGGGTTTCTCTGTGTAGTCCCAAGTGCTGGGATTACAGGTGTGTGCCACCACCGCCTGGCCGACACTCTACCTTCTTAGCCTGAGGGGGTCAGAGTGCAGAAAGGGTCCTAACATACTGCATCTCCAGGAAGACCTATGTCCATCTGTATGAGTCTTTCTAGAGGGAGAAGATCTCCAACCACAGTCAAGAGCTGAATTATGTGCCCCCAAAGGTATGTAGAAGCACGACCCCTGGGCAGCTGTTATGGTGACTGACTGCACTGGGAAACAGGGTCTTTGGCAGAGTACGAGAGATGTCTTTAAAGCCTGTGATGGTGGTGGTGGTGCATGTCTTTAAAGCCTCTGGTGGTGGTGGTGGTGGTGGTGGTGGTGGTGGTGGTGGTGGTGCATGTCTTTAATCTCAGCACCACGGAGGCAGAGAGTGGTGGGCCTCTGAGTTTGAGGCTAGTCTGGTCTACAAAGTGAGTTCTGAGTCTACACAGAGAAACCTTGTCTCACCCGCTTCCCCTACAAGGTCTTAGAGAGCCTGAATCTGATGTGCCCGGGTTCCTTAGAAGAGGACAAAGTGTTAGGTGTGGTGGTTGGTACTTGTAAGCCTAGCACTTGGGAGGATGAGGCGGGAGGATCATGAGTTCAAGACCTGCCTGAGCTATTCAGTGAGTTCTCATCTCAAAAACCAAAATCTCTCTGAAAACAACCAGCATACACAAACAAACAAACAAACAAACAAGATCAAGAGAAAGACTCAGGAAGCCAGAGGCACAGGAGAAAGCCAGTGACCAAAGAGGCAGAGACGGTAGGGACACAACTATATAGTGGTGACTATGCGGTGACATCCCTCAGAGGGTGTAGGATACCTGCTCAGCGGATACCTTGACCGTGAGCTTCCAGCCTGCAGGACAGCAAGACACAGCTCTGTTCTAACCCACCTGGCCCTGGGAAATGAGCCCAAGACTTCCCTAACACAGCTGTAACTCCGTGCCCAGATGTGGGGTAACGAGGTAAGACGTCAGTCTAAATGGAGGGAGACGCCAGCCTTTGTTACAACCAGAGGCACTCCGCTCAAGTTCACATTCACGATCTACCTTCTGCAGGATTCAGTCCAGGTACACAGAGAGCATGTCTGTGTGGGGGAGGGGACCAAGGCTCCGGCAGGCTATCAGGTGACAACCGAGGAAACAATCTACCCGTTTGATTGCATTTATAACAAACCCGAGAAAACCGGCACGAGACATCCATCATCCGACGACAAGACCCAAACCGCGGCGGCTCACCTGTCCCAGTCCCGTGAGTTCCATTCCGTTAGAACAAGCCTTTAACTTGCTCCGTTTCTGTGTCAAGGTCTATGTCATAGAAGCAGGGTCGGGTGGGCAGTCCTGGCATCGTGCTCATCTGGAAGAGAAAACAAAACACTGCACGTGAGCGAAGTTCACCAAGTGATTAATCACGGCCTGGTCCACTTGACATCAACCAACGGCGAGATTCACGACGGCCACGTACATGGACGTTCCGTTATGGTCACAGGCGGCCCTGTCCTTTTGCCCCTCCCCCGCCTTTACACTCTGCAAAGAGATCAAATACAGACAGAAAGCGCATCACCTCCGCGAATCACCTCCCCCACATGCAGCTCGCTCGCCATTCCCCGTGGTCTCACAGGCACACAGCAGCCGCCAGTGATTTCCAAAGCTTCTCTTCTAAGTCCAGTTTGCATTCAGAAGCGGAGACCAGCTCCACCGGCTGGGGCCAGAGCTGTCTCCTCACTAAGCACCATGCAAATTGTGCAGCCACGGTGGGTGCACACTCGCCCTTTAGCTAGCAGGCACCTGGCTTTCCCTTCCAACAGGAACTCCGGTGTTGAGGGAGGCTTTGCACTGGGCATTTTACTCTCATAACAACCTTGGACAGGCATTTATATTCTTTCTAAGGCACGCTGGGGAGGTACTGAGATCTAGAGAGGGTGAGTTACACCGTCAAGGTTGCTAAGGTAGCAAGTACCACACAGCCTCGGACTTCCCTCCACATCCTACATGTTTCCGTATCACTGCCTTGGCGTGGGACTCTGTGTATTTTACATGTATGGCCAGCTTCAGTCATCTTCCAGCGCCTTCTGACATAGATACTTGCTTTCATCTGACCTTATAGATTTTTATTTATTTATTTTTTTTGTATGTGGGTTGCTAGGACCTGTTGTGTTTATTATTTTTTTTCCCCTCTCAAATAGAGTTTCAGCCGGGCGTGGTGGCGCACGCCTGTAATCCCAGCACTTGGGAGGCAGAGGCAGGCGGATTTCTGAGTTCGAGGCCAGCCTGGGCTACAGAGTGAGTTCCAGGACAGCCAGGACTACACAGAGAAACCCTGTCTCGAAAAAAAAAAAATCAAAAAAAAAAAAAAATCAAATAGAGTTTCATGTGGCCCAGGCTGATCTTGAACTCCTGATCATCCTGTGACTATCTCCCAAGTCCTCAGATCCCAGGTCCACGACCAGCAAGGTGAGAAGATGTTAAGTTACCAAGGGAAATGCTCGTGGACATGGCGAGCCGAGGGCAGAGCCCAGTTCTTTACTGCTTTGCTAAACAGAGGCCTTCAGTGTTGTGCCCCTTGGCAGGAAGCCCTGGTGCATCAAGAGAGCACACAGGTTACCATATTAACACACTGCTCCCTAGCCGGGCATGGTGGTGCACGCCTATAATCCCAGCACTTGGGAGGCAGAGGCAGGCGGATTTCTGAGTTAGAGGCCAGCCTGGTCTACAGAGTGAGCTCCAGGACAGCCAGGACTACACAGAGAAACCCTGTCTCGAAAAACCAAAAAAAAAAAGACACGGCTCCCAGGATCTGTGATGCAAGACTCAGAGGATTCAGGGTCTCCTGCAGGGCTTTAACAGGCACCTGTCTTCCAGTCACATCTGTCCATTCATCAGGCAGAGGGGATTCCCGGTTTCCGGCTCTTCAGACGCCAGATTGACTTCTGTGTCATGCAGAGACCTTGCCTGTCTCCAGACACTCTCTTCCTAACATGGAGCACTGGTGGGCTAGTACCCACCTGCACAGTGGCTCCGCTTCCTTCCTTCCCACAATTCTCTGCAGAGAACTAAGGTGGAATGCAGTGCTTACCCCGCGCTCCTCTCTCACTCCTGTCTCTGCTTACAGGCTCTCCTCACTCAGCCAGAGCCGTGAAGCCGCAGTCACCGTGGAGTCTGACATAGACCAGCTGGATGGGAGCCTGGGCCCACAGCAAGTCCCCAGTGACACAGATACGTGGCTTAGAAACCACGTTTCCCACGGTGGCCACGGTCCGTCCTTGTGACTCCTTCAGCTCAGAAGAGCTTAATATCTCAGTGCCAATCTCCTTTATATGCTGGCCAGGCGGGGCACCCATGGGCCCCCCTGCCGTTCTCACTGACCACTCTGCCCTGCTGGCCCTGGAGTGTGGAGGCTGAGGCAGGGTAAGGAGAAGGTCTGGCACTTCTGACTGCAGCACAGGACGATCACAGCAACAAAGCCCTCAGGGGAGAGCTGCGAATGAGACCCCCTTGTCACACACGGGTGGGCAATGGCACTCTGGATCTTTTTTTTTTTTTTTTGAGACAGGGTTTCTCTGTGTAGCCCTGGCTGGCCTTGAACTCAGAAATCCACCTGCCTCTGCCTCCCAAGAGCTGGGATTAAAGGCGTGCGCCACCAGCACCTGGCCGACACTCTGGATCTTAAACAATGAACTAACTGTAAACTGTGGTACCTGACTTAGTGACTGGGTACCTGCATTTTTTTTTTTTTTTTTTTTTTGAGACAGGGTTTCTCTGTGTAGCTCTGGCTGCCCTGTAACTCACTCTGTAGACCAGGCTATCCTCGGACTCAGAAATCCACCTGCCTCTGCCTCCCAAGAGCTGGGATTACAGGGGTGCGCCACCACCGCCCGGCTGACCTGCAATATTTTTAAGCTTACCTTCTTAAAAGGCGGGCTCCTAGCACAGAATCAATGTTTCTCTGGTTACTTCTATGTTACTCTATGGAAAGGAGGGTGGGCACGTGTCTTCTCTTCATTCTAAATTCTGTCACAATACTGGGACATAACACTAGCCAAGACATTAAGCATCGTCAGGAAGGGAGGGATGTCTTTCTTCCACTTCAGCTTATTTAAGTTGGAGAGACATGCGTGGAATGGCAGAATCACCACATTCCTTTCCAGCGATGCAGTAATCGATTCCGAGAATCGAGACTACTTATTTGGGACAAGGGACAGCAGACAAGAACCCGCAGGCTCTGGAGTTCTGTTAACCAAGACTGTGACACTTGTACCACGTTCTCCCCCGGTGACAAACAGCTGCCAGACTGGATTCCATACAGCCCTGTGGCAGAAAGAGCGCCTGGGAATTGGCCTGGGGCCACAGGCCGGGGGTCAGTGGGGCTCTGTGCTAATTGTGTGCTGTCCGTCTTAAAGTAAACCAGGAGCCATTAAATCTCTGGGCTTGTCAGGTCACATTAATAGATTCCTGTGCAGAGGGTGAAGGCAAAAAAAAAAAAAAAAAAAAAAAAAAAAAAAGCTTTTTGTCTTCACGACCCTGATTTTAATTACGACTATTTTCCCAAATTTTTCCTGACCACAAGAAACCATTTTCTATCAACCATGTTTAGGAACATATACTAGGGCTGGTAGGATGGCTCAGTGGTAGAGGCGCTTACTGCTAAGTCTGAGGACCTGGGTGACTCATGGTTGTCTATAACTCCAGTCCCAAGGGATCTAATGCCCTCTTCTGGCCTCCACGGACACCAGGCATGTACATGCTGCACAGTCATACATGCAGACAAGATGTATACATAATAATAAATACTCGTCAAAGAAACCCCCTCGCCAGCGAACAATGGCCCAGGGCACTGAAAACCTCTGAGCAGATGAACCTAGCGAGGCTTCACCAGAGACTGCACTCCGCTCAGTTCACGAACATGAGGGAAACCACATGAGTTCTCTCCTGGGTGCTGGGATTACACACGGACACCCCCACATATGGCCTCTGGTTTCACACTCTCAATTCTGGAATTTGATTTTCAGGGAGATTATAAATTTAAATTAGTAACTGGGGGAGGGGGGCTTTCTAAATAAGGGAAGTAGAAGAAAAGGAACAATTGTGATGGGACCATTCTGTAAATAAGTCCAGTGGCTCTCCTTGGCAAATATGATCTACAAAGGATAAGCTGTTGAGAAGCAGGAGGGCATCCCTGCTCAGAGACAGACCAGGGAAGGAAGTTCTACTTTATAGTTTTAGTCTTGATTCCTTTTCAAATTTAATGGTTGTTTAAGAATGGCGTTAGCAGCCTGAGAGACGGCTCAGCGGTTAAGAGCACTGTCTGCTCTTCCAGAGGTCCTGAGTTCAATTCTCAGCAACCACATAGTGGCTCACAACCATCTGTAATGGGATCTGATGCACTCTTCGGCGTATCTGAAGACAGCTACAGTGTACTCATATAAAAATAAATCTTTAAAAAAGAAATGGTGTTAGCAGCCATGCATGGTGGTACACACCTTTAATCCCAGCATTCACCAGGTAGATAGGTGGATTTCTGTGCATCTGAGGCCAGCCTATTCTACATAGCAAGTTCTAGGACAGCCAGGACTACATAGAGACACCCTGTCTTGAAAATACCATCCTCCCTTCTCCCAACAAGAGAATGGTGTTAGCTTACAGTAGGGCTAGAACCTTTACACAGGTCATCTTTAGAAACAGGTCCCATCAGGGAGTAGAGACTACCTTATAAGTATAAAACATTTCTAAAATGGTATGCATAGAGTAACTACCCAGACCGTCCCTGTTACTGTTTTAGATCAAACATGGATTATTGATACCGTCTAGAAGTCTGTAAAGAGCTCTCATTTCCATGACATCACAGAAGCGTTACCTACACATTCAGTTAAAATTTTCTGGGCTGGGGATGTGGTTGAGTGTCAGAGTGCGTCCCTGGCTAGCATACTTGAGGTCCTGGGTTTGACTCCCCCTCCCTGAATCACCCCTATACACAATGGGGAAGCAGAAGGAATTAAAATTATAGTTAGGCTGCAGTGCTGCTTTGCCAACTAACTCTAGAGGGTTAGGAAAACCTAAGCACGAAGGCTCTTTTTTATTTTTATTTTTATTTTTTTGGTTTTTTTCGAGACAGGGTTTCTCTGTATAGCCCTGGCTATCCTGGAACTCACTCTGTGGACCAGGCTGGCCTCGAACTCAGAAATCCGCCTGCCTCTGCCTCCCAGAGTGCTGGGATTACAGGCGTGCGTAACCACCGCCCGGCTAGCACTAAAGTTCTAAAGCAAGGCTACGCACACTAACTAGCTAACTGCTCCTTCGTGGCTCGTGTGCTGAGTTCTGTCCATTCCCCAGGAGACACACAGAGATCGCCGGTACACAGTGGTAAGTCATGTCCATGTGGCTCTTCACATGGGCCCCTGGATCACTGTAGAGACTCCTTTGGAGTCCTGACAAAGTTGGAGGCTGACAGACTTTCCTCCATCCCCCTCTAGATATGGATGCGGTGATGTTCACTACGGTTGTACCATGTTCCTGGTAACAGCCAGTGTCTAATATATATATATATATATATATATTGGTTTTTTGAGGCAGGGTTTCTCTGTGTAGCCCTGGGTGTCCTGGAACTCACCCTGTAGACCAGGCTGGCCTCAAACTCAGAAATTCACCTGCCTCTGCCTCCCAAGTGCTGGGATTAAAGGCATGCGCCCACCACCACCGGCCTTGGGCATAATTTTGAAGTTAAGATGATCTAAGATAAGAGCAGAGCCCAGTTAGGCATTGAGTGCACATTTCTTTGTTATTTTACTACCTGTGTTGAAATAAGAAATGAGCAGCTAGAGACACAGCCCCACAGGTAGAAAAGAGTCTGCTTTGCTATGCTGGCCTGGTTACTTAAGTTTTATCCCTGGGCCATATGAAGGCAAGGGAGAAGTGACCCCTTCAGATTGACCTCTGACCTCCACACGTGTGGTCCTTACCATCTGTCTCTCCTCCCTCTCTCTCACACACCTGCGTGCAACACACACATGCACACGCACAGGACAATAAGACTGTTACTTATCTCAGAGACAGAAATAGGAAAAGCAGAAGGAGACCTGGCCCATGACTGCATTTCTTTTACAGGAACAAATAGAACTTATTCATTTCGAGACATTTCCAGAAAATTTCCCTGTGTTACCAGCTCTCTGAAAGTCACTCTCAGCTGAGGCTATAGCTCCGAACTCTTTACTTGCTATAGTTTCAAGTTACCACAGTCAAACCTTTCGGTAAACTCAAGATACAAAATATCTAAGCCAATGGGGACAGCCCGGATCAAGACAGAACCCCGCAGAAATGGGATATAACTCAGGGCTGTGCCTCTCCACCTGTGTGAGTCTTTCCGGTCATTTGGCACCGTAATCAGTCACCTGCCATTTGATCTGCAGGTGGCATGCCTTGAGACTCTCTGCTGGCTCTGGGGACACAAACTGACTTAATAACAGGTTTCTGAGGAGTTGCCTCCCTTGAATAGTAACAGAGATCTTTTTGGTAACCAAATCACCGTCCTGCACAGGGAGGGGAGGGCGGGAGCTGGACGGGATCGACGGAAGGAAGGGAGGAGGGACATTGTTCTGCTGGGAAGTTTACGGTTGTCCCCCCTGCTGCGCTGAATTTAGGGCCTCACACAAGCCAGGCAGGCACTGCAGGGAGCCACATCTCCTGAGCAGTTTAATCTCTTTCTGGTCTTCCTCCTCCATCTCTCCTCTAGGCGGATGCAAAGCTCCTCCGTGTAACAAGCTGCTGGGTTGACAGGCTTAACAGGAGGGTGGAGAGAGAGAGAGGGTCCAAGGTATTGAATCTTCCTTGATGCTCTGCGTGCTTGTGGAGCTGAGGGTGTGTGTGTGTGTGTGTGTGTGTGTGTGTGTGTGTGTGTGTGTGTGTGTGTGTCTAAGCCTGGTGGAGACAAAGAGAAAGAAAGAGAGCTGGGAGGCCCCAGACCATGTCTACCAACCAGAAGCTTGGCCAGCCAACGCCTCCTGGATCAGGGACCCTCTATGCTTGTCTTAACTGTCAAAGATAAAGGAGATCTACATTGTCTGGAAGCCTTCTTTTCAAGATACCAGTCTGGGTCTGGGACTGATTAACTTGCTCTGTATCTATTTTTAAAGTAGAGGATCTTATTATCTAGCTCAGGCTGGCTTTGAACTCACAATCTTCCTGCCCTGGCCTCCTCAGGAGAGAATGACAACACTGTTTCTACCATCTCCAGCCCTTGAACGTCATGGGGTTGGGGGAATGTCAACATGGGCCCCCCCCCCAACTTTAACTTTCTTCAGATTCTCAGCTGAAAAACACCTCAATGATTTGCTGCATAAATAGAGGTTCAAGCTAGGCCCAGTGTTGCCTGCTGATCCAGCTGTAGAGAGCTCTCAGCTCCTCCCCCAGCACCACATCTGCCTGCACGCCGCCATGCTTCCCGCCATGACGATAATGGACCAAACCCCTGAAACTGTAAGCCAGCCCCAATTCAATGTGGTCCTTCACTGGAGCTGCTGGAGTCATGGTACCTGTTCCCAGCAATGAAGCCCTAACTAAGACACCTTCCTCCGTTTACTCTGCTTTGCAGATTCAGATTTTATCTACCGCTTTCTAACACAGGAGGACCAAGCCCTCCACACGCCCCATGACTGGCCTCTTAGTGTCTTTACTACAGAACTACCTTAGGACAGAATTGATTAGGATATGCAAATATGTACAGCAAAGCCATCTTGCACATCAATCATGTCTGCTTGTACCTCTTCTGTCTCTGAGTTAATACGTTCTGGCGATTCCTATACACCTGTCTTCTATATATCAGCATGTTCTCTGGAAGGCCTAGGTCATCCTCCCCTCTGCAACCCCGCCCCCACACTGTTTTGTGTGGATAGTATATGCACACAGAGGTCAGATATGTGCTTCAGGTTTCTTCTTCAACAATCTCTCTCCACCTTGTTTTTTTGTTTTTGTTTTTGTTTTTGTTTTTGTTTTTGGTTTTTTTGAGGCAGGGTTTCTCTGTGTAGTCCTGGCTGTCCTGGAACTCACTTTGTAGACCAGGTTGGCCTCGAACTCAGAAATCCGCCTGCCTTGCCTCCCAAGTGCTGGGATTACAGGTGTGCGCCACCACGCCCGGCCCTTCCACCTTGTTTTTTGAGACAGGGTCTTTCCCCAAACCTACAAGTATGCTAATTTGGCTTGCATAGCTGCCCAGGGACCAACCAATACCTCTTGTCTCTGGCTTCTTCAGTGCTTGGAGCATGCTCATGTGTGGCTTTAAGTTTAGTGCCAGGAGCTAAATTCAGGTTTCCCTGAGCCATTCTCTCTTACTCTCTCATTCTCTCTCTCTCTCTCTCTCTCTCTCTCTCTCTCTCTCTCTCTCGGTTTTTCGAGACAGGGTTTCTCTGTGTAGCTCTGGCTGTCCTGGAACTCACTCTGGAGACCAGGCTGGCCTCGAACTCAGAGATCCACCAGCTTCTGTCTCCCAAGTGCTGGGATTAAAGACGTGCGCCACCACCGCCTGGCAATAGTAAACATTCTAATGTGGTAAAAACCGAGCTGAAGGGGTTATGGAGAGAGACTGAAGCTTAGCCAATGTGGCAGGGTTAGAGTCCCTGAAGACAGGACAGGAAGCCATGGGTAAAGGTACAGCCTCAGTTGCAAAGGAGATTCCAGCATATTAGAGATGCCCGGACCATGCACTGACCACCAAGGACAGCCGAGGTGTGGAGTGGAGCTAGCCTGACTTATAAGACAAATTGTTCACGCTACAGACAGCAGAGCCAGAGAGAGAGCTGCCCAGGGTCTTTGGAGACTGGAAGACTGCGAGTGAGTCCCATACATTAGAGCTACAAGTTTAGGGCCACACTATAGGATTTTGGATTTGCATAACTGAACATCCTTATGTCTTGCTTTTCCCCATTTGGAGTAAGACAGTATTTACCTATTTTTCATTTTACATGGACTCTCAGTTAAAGAAACTTTGTTTTTTTTTTTTTTTTTCGAGACAGGGTTTCTCTGTGTAGAACTTTGGATATTTTAAAGATAAATCAAACTTTTGAAGTGTTCGGATTTTTGAAATGCTGTGAACACTCAGAGTTACTATGTTATATATTATAATCTTTACATGCAATATTGGAGACAAACAAGAGAGGAACAGCTGTGGTTTAACAATGGACTTTTCGTGTGTGTCAAGTTAGCAAAGGGTGGGCTTTTAGCAGCTAATGCTCTTTGTCAACTTTGACACAAATGTAGAGTCACCCAGGAGGAGAAAACCTCAATTGAAGAAGTGTCCAGATCAGGAAGGTCTGTGGCTGCATTTGTGAGGCATTTTCTTAATTGATTATCAATGCCGGAGGGCCCCGCCCACTTTGGCAGATACCATCTCAAGGCAGGTCGGCTGGGGCTATATAAGAAAGCAGCTCGTCGGCAGGGCTTCCGCATGGGCTCGGCTTCAGCGCCTGCCTTGACTCTCCTCCGTGACTGACCGTGACACAGAAGTCTAAGCTGAGACAGGCCCTTTCTCCCCCAGGTTGCTTAAAAGCTCTATAAGGGAGGAAGAGATGGCTTAGAGATTAAAACCCAGGGTTAGATTCTCAATATGACACCATGGCAAATAGCCACGTGTAATCCAAGGTCCAGGGGATCTGATGCCCTTTTCTGGCCTTGACAGGCACGAGACACAAGAGATACGTACAGGCACGTCACCCATATCCATAAAAATAGAATAAATGGTGACACCCCAAACCTTCCATCACAGCACTGAGATACAGGCATCTGGCAGGCCGGGGCCAAAAAGTCTAGTCTACAGAGAAACACTGGAAAGCACTATCAACAAGAACTAAGACAATCACTTCCAAAAGATTCTCATGGCACTGAGAGCTCGTACTCCCTTTAATTCCAGAATAGCTGTCCTTACGAGAGAGAGAGAGAGAGAGAGAGAGAGAGAGAGAGAGAGAGAGAGAGAGAGAGAGAACGGTCTGGTGAGTACAGTCTCACTGAAGCGTGTCTGCTTTCCAAATACTTGGAGACTGCCCAGGTGTCATTTCATCTCGATTTCTCATTCAATTCCACAGTGGTTCCTGAGCATGCTTGGTGTGATCCGAATCCTTTAAAATCTACTGAGACCAGTCCTGTGGCCCAGACCATAGCCAGTCTTGGCAAATGTTCTCTGTACACTCGCAATGGTTTTGTGCTCCGCTGCTGTTGGGTGGAGTGCTCTAGAACTGCCAGTTAGGTCAAGTGCAGCTGTGGTAGTATTCAAGCCTTTTACGTCTTTATTGATTTTAGTAGGTTTTTTTTCCCCCTTCTCTGAGCAAGGTTCAGAATTGTCTAACTCTATTTGGGGACTTGCCTATTTTTCCTCATGTCCCCTGTCATGGTTTGTCTATGCTTGGCCTAGGGAGTGGCACTATTAGGAGGTGTGGCCTTGTTGGAGTAGGTGTGTCACTGTGGGTGTGGGTTTTAAGACCTGCATCCGAGCTGCCTGGAAGCCAGTCTTCCACTAGCAGCCTTCAGATGAAGATGTAGAACTCTCAAGCTCCTCCTGCACCATGCCTGCCTGGATGCTGCCATGTTCCCACCTTGATGATAACAGACTGAACCTCTGAACCTCTAAGCCAGCTCCAATTAAATGTTGTCCTTATAAGAGTTGCCTTGCGGGGGTGCTGGAGAGATGGCTCAGCGGTTAAGAGCACTGACTGCTCTTCCACAGGTCCTGAGTTCAAATCCCAGCAACCACATGGTGGTTCACAACCCTCTGTAAAGAGATCTGACAGATCCTCTTTTGGAGTGTCTAAAGACAGCGACAGTGTACTTATATATAATAAATAAATCTTTAAAAAAAAAAAAGAGTTGCCTTGGTCATGGTGTCTGTTTACAGTAGTAAAATCCTGAGACACCCCTATTCCCATTTCATGTATATTAAAAATGTTATTTTATCAACAAGCACAAAATTATGTCTGTTGATGGAAATGCCACTTTAAAAAATATTTTTGTATTGTGTGTCTGATTTGTGTATATGTATGGTGTGTGAGTGTGTGTGTGTGTGTGTGTATGTATGTGTGTGTGAGTGTGTGTGTGTGAGTGAGTGTATGTCAGAGGACAGCTTCAGGTGCTGGTCCTCACCATCCACCTTCTCTGAGACACTGTTGTTGGTGTTCACCGCTGTGTGAGACAGGGCAGGTGTGTCACCAGCCTCTGGAGATTTTTCCTGTTTCCACTCTCCGTCTCACTGTCGAAACACTGAGATTACAGGCATGTACTGTGCTCAGGTTTAAATGGGTCTTTGGGATTTGAACTCAGACTCCCACACTTGTGTGGCCAACGCCTTACCCACTGAGCCATCCTACCCAGTGTCCCATGCTGTTCTCCACTGGAGTTCTATAACCCAGGTGCCTTCTGATTAGTATTAGTGATTGCCCACCACCCTTCTCTTGCACAGCACAATATAAAATCCTTTGAGAGAGTCCATGTTCATGTGACTTAAAAAAGAACAAGTTTATACATACGGGTGTTTTGCTTCAATGTAATGTGCCACACATATGCCTGGTGCCCGTGGATGTCCAGAAGTGGGCGTCAGACCCCCTGGAGCTAGAGCCCCCAAAAGTTGTGAGTCACCACAAGGGTGCTAGGAAACGAACCTGGGTCCCCTGCAAGAGCAGGCTGTGCTCTGCTGGTTTTAGTCAGTGTCTACCGACTCTAATATGTGTAGAACCAATGGGGTAATTCTGAGTCTTCATCCTAAGACAGGCTCTTCTCTCTTTTTAGGCTTCGTTGGAATAGATGTCAGGCGTTTTGTTGTGCATCCACTGTTTTTATATCTGTTTGTTGAAAACTTGTTACATGTATGCATGCATGCATGCATGTATGTATGTGTGCGTGTATGCGTGTATGTATGCATGCATATAGCAGCCACAAGACAAACTGAGAGTTGGCTCTCTCCTTCAACCAAGTGTGTACCAAGGCTTAAATTCGGACTGTGAGGCTTTACCTGAGAAGCACCTCACTGGCCTGGATACATATTCTTATATTCCATTCTGGGACAGTTAAGTTAGATTTAGTCACTCCAGCCCAGGCTGATCCTTTTGGGTTTTGCTTTTAATCTCTGTTAGAGAGAATCAGAGTTATGTTTAGTCTGGGATTAATTTTATCCTTACCCCCAAGGCAAGACTTGTGAGTATTTTGACAGCTTTACCCTCTTCCTGCCTTCACGGCAGCCACACGTGATTCCCTTACTCCTCCTGGGTGGCCCTTCCCCTGGCTTCATCGGGTAGCGTCTCCGTGTGCCCATCAGACCACCTTGAGTGCCCCAGGAGACGGTTTTCCTCTCAGATCCCCTCCACGCAAACGCTAGCTGCCTAGATTTCCCAGATGGACACCCTCTCTGTGTCTTCAGTGACGGAACAGGCTGAGCTTCTGTTCTCTGGGGTTCTTCTCCTTACACACTAGCTTGGACCTCTGTTCTAGGGGACACTAGGGCCATTAGTTCTGGAGCTCTCTCTGCTTGCCGGCTTTCTATTCTCTGAGGATTAGGGCTCTATTCCAGACACCCAGTGTCTTAGGTATTATTTTCCATAACTTCTTTCAACCTTCTAGTTATTTCAAGAAGTGGTTCAATTTATTCCTGTGACTCCACCTTTCCCAGCATGCAGTGTACCCTGAGGAGTGTTATTTCTCATCAAGGGAGAGAATATTGTCTTACAGATGTGCGTGTAAACTTTACAGGCTCACAGAACTTTTCAAGTTCTGTGATAATCCCACCCACCAATTAGAGAGCAATGTTATAGGAGACATGATACGCTGGGAAGTGAGATGCCAAGATAAGATCTCAAGAACAAAATTACATTAATAAGCTCCTCTGTGCAACGCCCAACTAACACATAAAATAAACCCAAGAAAGCAATCTTTTCAGATAAAAACGTTTGTAAGACTTAAAGCAGGGCACAAGAGAGTCTGTACTTAAAATGTAGTTTAAAATAATATATCTGCTTAAAAAATAAAAAACAATACTTAGGGCAAGGGGTGATAGTGCAGACCTTCGATCCCAGTATTTGAGAGACAGAGGCAAGTAGATCTTTGTGAGTTCAAGTATCTATGTGTGTGTATCTATGTGGTCCATGTATCTATGTGTGTGTAAACATACAAACATACATACATGTATATAGTGTATATGTACACCATATATATACTATATACATATATGTATACGTGTGTGTATATATACATATATACACATATACATATATATGTACACACACACACACACACACACACACACACACATATACATATACATACATATATATGGTGAAGTCCAGGCTAGCCAGGACTACAGAGTGAGAGCCTGTCTCAAACCTAAAAGCATTTGTAGGAATGACAGGCGGACAAGGGTGCTCTCATTTTCTATGTGACTATAAACTGTGCCTCCTCCTGCTGCCCTCTCAGTGACCCTGATGATTGACGGCTTCCTACCACGGCACATTCTCGAACACAGCTCAGGCATCTGACACATAATCTGAGTAACTCTCTAGCCTGCTGACGCAGACGGATGCCATCAGTCCGTGAGGTATTTTCCCACAGAAATCAGGCTCATAGAGCTAGAGTTTGCCTTATACATAAGGCCCAGATTACCAGCGGCAGTGTACTTTCTAGGGACGGGGGGATGGGGGCATCCCATCAGCATGCCTCCTGCCATGACTTGGGATGGCGGAGAAATGGCATTCATCTTCAACTACCACGCCACGTTTACGCCCTTTGCCTCCTCCAGTCCACCACGGGCCATTTTAGTCATTGTGAGGTATTATTATGTATGCCTACGGCAAATCTGACGCTTGTATAAACATGCCATTGGCAAGCGTGCCTCCTGTCCCACTTTGGAACTTAGGGAAAGTGACACAGAACAGGTTTTGGAAGTCTCTGAATACTGCTCTGCCAATGCTTCACCTCGAGAGCTACGGATACGCAGGAACAGAGGAACAGGGGGGCTCTCTGCTTTAAGAAAGCTTTCTTAGCCCTTCCATCTTGCCCCAGGGCAGGCTGGACCCTTGCTGGAGCAGGTTTGCACAGTTGCCACTGAAACACAACATCACATGAATCTCTCTTTTTTGAGTCACTGATGCTTGGTCTGTGCTCGACCCAGGGAGTGGCACTATTAGAAGGTGTGGCCTTGCTGGACTAGGTGTGTCACTGTGGGCGTGGGCTTTAAGTCCCTCAGCTGCCTGGAAGCCAGTTTTCTGCTAGCAGCCTTCAGATGAAGATGCAGAACTCTTAGCTCCTCCTGCACCGTGTCTGCCTGGATGCTGCCATGCTCCTGTTTTGAGGATAATGGACCGAACCTCTGGACCTGTAAGCCAGCCCCAATTAAATGTTGTCCTTATAAGAGTTGCCTTGGTCATGGTGTCTGTTCACAGCAATGAAAACCCTAACTAAGAGTAACATAAGGCCTGCATAACCAAACCTGGCTAGCCACCTGTTTTTTTTTTTTTTTAAAAACAAATAAAGCTTTATTAGAACATAGACAGTCACATGTGTGTATACACTGGATATGGCCGTGTGGCTGTTTATGCTTTCACAGTGGAGCTGAGCAGCTAGGACGGAGACCATATGAGTGGGTCTAAACCTGGTCTTTGAAGCTGTTTTTGGTCCCTCTTGATCTCTGTGGCAAGAGACAGTTTTACAGAGAGAAGGGTTTAAAAGCCAAGAGAGTGGAAGAGCTTAGGAAGAATGCCCACACTTGCACTTGCACATACATATGCAGACATATGCACACAAGCACATGCACACACATACTCCAACATACACATACGCCACATATACATACACACATACACACATAGGCAGTCACACATATACATGCATCCACATGCCCAAACGTGCATGATGGTGTGCATACACACACACACACCGAAGTAAAGCTATAAAGTATAGGCCATACAAACATTTTCATATCAAAGAACATTGAAACATCATTCAGTAAACCGTAAATGTGTGTTTGGTGATCAAATGGTTATTCTCCTCTACTTTCCTTAAAGATGCTATGGCCAAGCGAAGTGCAGGTGGCCACCAGCACTGCTTCAACAGAACATGGAGCCTAGTAAGGCAAATGTCAGAGGCATTAACTTGGTAGAGCAGAGAGGAGTGTCCTGGGACACGTGAGAGTTCTTCATGGTATTTTTCACTTATAATCTATTTGCAGGATTTAAGTCATAAACACTTTTATGTATGCATGTGTGCATATGTGTGTGTGTGCATATACACACATATATGTACATATATGTGTATATACATATATATGTGTATATGTATATATATATATATATATATATATAAATTTTTAAAAAGTACTTTTTTTTTTTTAGACAGTTTCTCTGTGTAGCCCTGGCTACCCCGGAACTTGCTCTGTAGACCAAACTGGCCTTAAACTCACAGCGATCCACCTGCCTCTGCCTTTTGAGCACTGGGATTACAGACATGTGCCACTACCGCCTGGCCTAAGGCATCTGTTCTATGTGGCGTCTCGTTGTCTCGGGCATGTGCTCTCTCCCAGCCGCAGGAGCCTTGTGTGATTTTCATATCACTTTGTCCAGATACAGTAAGCCTGGTGATGTCCCCGCCATCTGAATATGGGAAGAATGGTTTCATCTCAAAGCATCAGTCCAGAGCTGGGCTCTCTCTAGTGACATTGAAGTGGTGGCGTCTGTTGGCTGTCTTGGGAATTGCTGTTGGAACTGTTGGCGAGAACAGGGTAAGCAAGTGTATGTGATGCTCAGGACATCCACAGGACCTGCAGAGGGATGGACTGCCAGAAAACTTCGAGAAGGCACCTGGGGTGAGGGGTTGTGACCCTGCCCTTACCACTGTCCCTAATATCTGCCCCTCTGAATGGTGAATACCCAAATGCCTTCACCAATTGCAAGGTGAGGGGGTCCCTGGAGAAGACAGTTCGACAGGAAAATGATTTTGGACAAGTTGGTACATAGGACCAAGGACAGAGGCTGCTGAAGGCGGCCACCCTGGGCCCTCTGAGAGGAGGAGGGGTACTGAGGGCACCAGGGTTTGGTGACTCCTGGGAAGGCACTTCCAAAGATAAAAGCAGCGAAAGCAGAGCAGAGGAAAACATCACGGCAGACTTGGTTCAAGGCGGGGGAAGAGGAGAAAGCAGAGCGAGGGAGAATCGACTGGATGGACTCTGTGTTTAGATTTGCCACCAACAATCAGCACACAAAGGTCCTCCGGCCTGCGGAGCCAGCAGAGGGGGAAGGAGGGAAGGGGCTGGGGAGAGAAAGCTAGCGGGAGAAGATAGAGAAGATGGAAGGAGAAAGAGAGGACAGAGAAGGAGAAAGGAGAGAGGAGGCGGAAAGGAGGGAGAGAGGCCTCACCAAAATTATGTTTTTTTTTTTTTTCTCCCATAACTAGATTTGGGCCATATGACTGTAGCTGCTTTAGAATAAAGGCAGCTAAAATTCCACAAGGTCGAGGTGGCTGAACTCATCTGAAGTAAACAGCGCATTCTATCCCTTTGCCCCGGGACCCGCTTTCCCCAGCCTCCCTGTCTGAATTCCTTTCAGCAAGACCGCCCCAAATTATGATGGATGTGAAAGCTGTAATAAAATGATACCATAGTTTCAGCTCTTTCCAAAAATTTAATGAAATCAGGAAGACTGGCACGGGTCCACAGAGTCAGAATCAAAGCTGGAGACCGTGATCATTGCTTCAAAGACACGTAGATGAGTTCAAAGGAGACGCAGCTGCGGACGAGTATTGGTACTGTCTTTATGGAGGCCGATGACCCCGCCAGTGAATGGTCCCTTGTTGGCAATGCCAAGTGCGGGCAAAATGGTAACACTCTTGCCAACCTGCGAGAGTTGAAATCTCCTACCTTTGCTATACTGTCACGTTAAGCTGTCTTGGGATATGGGGGTCAAGTTAGAAATGTTTACGCGATTTATATCAAGCTTGAGCAATTTCTATTAAGTTTAGCTTTTGAGAAATGGTTGGGCGATGCGCTCTGAGCACTTAAGAGACTCTTCTGGGATTAGTGGGTGGAAACATGAAAAAGCCAAAATAGGAGAGAGAGAGAGAGAGGGAGAGGGAGAGGGAGAAGGAAAGGGAGAGGGAGAGGAGAGGGAGGGGAGGGAGGGGTGGTCCTGGAGGGAGCTGGGAAGCATATGGATGTTGTAATGAAACCCTCAGTTCAAGAGGCAGCTGACCCGAAGCTGCAACTCAGGGCCCCGAGGAAATGCCTCAGGATTCCAAAGATCTGGTAGCGTTATGAACCAGTTCCAAGAACAAAAAAAAAGGGGGGGGGACGACAACACTGGAACATCCTGAGGTGTTTCTATCTCCATCACTGATACGATCTTGGCTCAGGTTCCTTTCGATGGGTCACCAGGCAAAAGGCATCCTCACCCCCGCAAATCACACTGTAGCTTTCCACTGCAGTGTGGTCCTGCAGGCATGCCCCTGTTCCGACACGGGGGAGGACCAGAAGAAGCTCTTCTTATCAAATGGGATCTGTATTCTAGCAGTCACTTAGGTTTAGGCAGCAGACTTCTCTGTGGGCAATGGCCCAACCAGAGCAGACTTGTCTGGTTAATGGTGCTCATCTCTGCCATGGTGTCATGGCCAAGGACAAACTTAGTATGCAAATGTGACTCTCAAGGCTTCCCAGGTCTCCTGTAGAGCCCCACTAGAAGTCATGATATTTATAATGCACCGGCAGCCCTCAGGCACACAAAAAGACCAAGAAACATGGGGCACAGCGGCGTACACTGGCGGTGTCCGTCCCCACAGCACTGGCAGGCAGGAAGAGTGACTGGTGAAGCCCAGGTGGCAGGCTGCCATCTTGTTCTAACTTGGGGGAAGGAATGAACTACACAGCAGTGCTCTGCCACTAGATGGACAGATTGCAGACCACGAATAAATAAATGAAAATACGTATTTATATGTCACTATCTGCAATGCAAGCTTCTATTCTATCCATCCATCTACTGGTCTATCTATCCATCTATCCATCCATTCACCCATTCATCCATCCATCCATCCATCCATCCATCCATCCATCCACCTACACATCTGTCCCTCCATCCATCTATCCATCCGTTCTACAGTGCTAAAGATTGAATTCAGGGCCTTGAATTACCCAGCAGGCATTGAACCACGTATTTTTTTTTCTTCTTTGAGATGAAATCTCAGGTATCCCAAGCCAACCTCAATCTCACTATATGCCTTGGCAGGCATGTGCCCCCCATCTCAATAAATATATACATGTAAAATGTCACATGTAAGGACTTTCCTTTACCCTCACACTTCTAGGTATCACAGTTGATTCTGGTAAACGAGGATGACCTAGAATTCCTGATCCTCCCTCCTCTGTCTCCTGGGTGCCCGGACCACACTGCTTGACACCACACCTCATCATTTCTTTCTGATGTTTTTTCAGACTGAAAATGTGGCATCTACTACTTATAAAAACGTTAAAATGTTGCTGAGTGTGGTGTGGCATGCCTTTAGTCCCAGCTCTCGGCAGACACAGAGGCAGGCAGATCTCTGTTGAGTTTGAGGCCAGCGTAGTCTACATAGAAAGTTAAAAGATATTTAAAGCTAAACACACACACACATACACACACACACACACACACACACACACACACAGGGGAAGGGAGAATAGAGACAAGGGTGTGTGTGTTTAAATGTGACTGGTTCGAATGACGTCACCACTGTTATGTTGTCCAAGCTCCAATAAGTCCCTAACAATGTTCACAGAAGCAACCAGAATTAAACACGTGTGTGCGCACGCACCCCCCCCCCACACTCACGGGCAGCCCTCCTACATGTGCATGCATGCATGCGCACATAAGCATGCATACACAGACACACACACACACACACACACACACACACACACACACAAACAGAAAGCAGACAGAAAAACAGGAGGGGGACCTGAAGGTCATAGGGGCTCAGTGGACCCGGACGACAGATGAGAGACGGTGCTGGGAGCGAGAAGGAGCAAAGGACACTGCATACATGTATAAAGCTGTCAGCGACACAGATTTCAAAATGGCGGAGTGGTTTATGGTCTTTTTAATTGGCCAAACTAACAGAATTTGCTTTCCTAGTTTTAACACTTAAAATGGAGTGCGCTGATCTACCTACACTGCTTGTATGTGTTGAGCAAGAAATTTGAGGGGTGGGGCCTGGAGAGATGGCTCAGCACTTAAGAGCACTGACTGCTCTTCCAAAGGTCCTGAGTTCAAATCCCAGCAACCACATGGTGGCTCATAATCATCTATAATGAGATCCGATGGCCTCTTCTGGTGTGTCTGAAGACAGCTACAATGTACTCACATATAATAATCTTAAAAAAACAAAGAAAGAAAGAAACAAGGGGCGATGGTAGGAAGGGATGGTAGGAAGTTTGTGTGCATACAAGCATCAGCTTAGGTCTGAGAGGCCCCTGTCTTAGGCTTTCTGTTGATGTCTGCAACTTGTGTTTGAAGAAAAAAATTACGTCTCACAGAGCAGACTCTGTTCAACACAAAAAACACACGACGAGGAGGATCTGCTGTTATATATTATGTGCCGAATAATTTTTTTGTCTCGTGCATTCCAATCACCCCTCCCCCAACCAAGCAAATATTAGTCTTTGGTAGTGGGAAATCTCGGATTTAATTCTGCAGTCTAGATGAGTAACAATAGTCATTTCTATTGTCTGATACTACCTGATGTCAATACTTGATGTCAGTACTTAATGTTCTCAATACTTCCTGATGTCCTGTGAGTCTGGAGGCCATTCTATCCGGCACAGGTGGATCCTTGATAAGTGGGTCACGTGGCAACCATGCCAGGCTGGCCCGACAAACAGGACCACCGGGGGATGCTGAGTATCGGTCAGTTTACAATGGTAGAGGAGAGGTCCCTCTCCCAGAGACCTTGAGTTTTAGCTGAGGTGGGCCACTGTGACAGGCACTGGGTGGAGTGGGTGGAGCCACTTGGAGGAAAGGACAGAAGCCACCAGCTTGCCTACAGCAGTGGCTACGATCGGATCAATTGCAGAACTCCACTATTCTGTGGGCCAATTTGTCCAACTCTTGGTCCAAGTCTGAGTTTCTGGTAATTGAAACCACAGGAAGTTCTGACACACAGGTCTAGTTTACCCCCCACCCCCACCCCCCAACCCCCGCTCCCACCCCCCTGGCAGGAAACAGCTCCATCTCTGGCGGGAGAAGGGACAGTACTGGAGCAGGCCAGCCAGCAAGGAATCAGGAGCACAGTGGGGCAGCGTGGGGCCGAGGGCAGGGCTGTGCCTGGCTGCTACCAGAGCTTTCCTTCAGAAAAGACAGCCCAGGCAACATCACCTGCTCCCCTGAAAATGACATCACAAAGCCAGAAAGTGAGCAGACATTTACTGCCTTAATAAGGAATAGGCAATCACTTGTATTAATATTTAAAAAAAAAATTTTTTTTTTGGAGGGGTGGGAGGGAATAATAGTGAGTCTTAAACCAATCTTTGCTAAGTTGGAAAAAGAAAAGCTTCCATCTCCAAGTTGGATATTTCCCAGGAATTTAAAAGATGTCATAGAGGGAACGTTTCAAATTTATCACATACGATGTGAATTTCTCTGGGCGCCAGCTTTGTTAGAGAAGGCAGAGAGCTCTGGAACATGACTGCCACTGGACTATTTCTGCCAAGTATTAGACTCTTCTCATTCTTGGATTTTTCTGGAGACTTTAAAGCAGCATTTTTTTTTTAAAAAGACAAACAATTCAGTGTTGTGTTTTGAGAGCCTCTCCCTCTTGAGTGAGTTCATCCAGGAGTGGCCTGGTCCCAGCGGAAGCATTAGAACAGGGGTCTTTTAAAGCTTCTGATGGCATGTGCAGGAAAATATGTCCCCTAAATGCCAGTCATTTCCTACCGCTACAGTGCGCTCTGTTTAAGCCTGAAAACAGCAGCGAAATCAAGATAAACAAAACAGCAATAATAAACCAGCCAGATGCAACCCAGACCTTTAGTTTTAAAGGTGTATTTTTCAAACGCTTCATTGTATTCCAACAAGGACAGCTGGAGCTGCCTCCCATCCCCCACCTCCACTCCATCCCCGAGTCCTTGCCGTTCGGATGTTTAATTATTCTATTCACTTAACTGTCTAAATACATTTGCATAAGATTGCAACAGTATCAGATGGAAGCCTTCATGGGTTCGTCAATATTATTTTTGGCTAGCCTCACGGAAAGGAAACATGTTATGCTAAAGACCCACAAATTTAAACAGGGAAATAAACAAATCGCCCCTACATCTGCATAAGCTGTGTTTGTCAGCGGAGTTGAAAAGAAAGATGGGCATTTAGCGAGATGAATCGTCTTACAAAATCTCAGGCTTCTCCTGATGCTAGGCTGCACGGTGTCAATTAATCACGTCTGAAGGCTACAAGAAAGAACAAAGGCTGTGGGCGACGCGTGAGCCGGTAAAGGAAGCCGGGAGAGAGGAATAAAGGCCCAAAGGGAGAATTCTTACATATTATATTAAAACATATGCTTCGAGACTATACAGAAGACCTGCAATTTGTTTGAAAACTCCTTTTCTACTATCACATTTGATTTGACACATTTTTCACACTGTCCCCTGAGACACTTGGAATAATGTAAGGTGTTAGCCACCATCACTAAGGGTGGGATATGGAAGTGCGCTCTCTCTCTCTCTCTCTCTCTCTCTCTCTCTCTCTCACACACACACACACACACACACACACACATACACACACACACACACACACACACACACGTAATTAAGTGCAAGCAGGGGTACACATAGTCCAGTTTGACACTGTTGCCCAGGCTTGTCCTAGAACTCCTTCTGTCTCCTGAGTGGCTTTTGAGAGAGAGAGAGAGAGAGAGAGAGAGAGAGAGAGAGAGAGAGAGAGAGAGAGAGAGACGGAGGTGTGCACCACTGCATCTGGCTTACAAGGTCACTTAGGACCCAGTGTTAACTCCTGAGACCAAAGCCAGAGCTATACTCCACAGATTAGGTGAGATGGACATTTTAAAGAACAACAATTCTGTAGCCGGGCGTCATGGCGCACGCCTGTAATCCCAGCACTTGGGAGGCAGAGGCAGGCAGATTTCTGAGTTCGAGGCCAGCCTGGTCTACAGAGTGAGTTCCAGGATAGCCAGGGCTACACAGAGAAACCCTGTCTTGAAAAACAAAACAAAAACAAAAACCAAAACCAAACAAAACAAAAAACCAAAACAAAACAAAAAAACCAAAACAATTCTTTAATTGAAAGAATTACAATTTCTAAGAACAAGAAAGAACAATTTCTAAGCCTTCTATCCCAGTCAAAGCCACCCAGAATGAAATTCAAAACTAAATAAACAAATAGTGATTTCCCTTTTCAGACTGTGTGTGTGTGTGTGTGTGTGTGTGTGTGTGTACATGTGTGTGTACACATACTCATGTGGAGGTCACAAGTTAAACCGGTGTATTTTCTCAGGATTCCACCAACCTTTTTTGGGGAGAGGGGGAACAGGGTCTCTTATTTGCCTTGCAAGTCATCCTATAAGCTGGCAAGCCCCAGGGGTCTATCTGTGTGTGCCTCCTAATGCTAGGACTCCAAGGGTGTGCCGTCACACTCCTAATGCTAGGACTCCAAGGGTGTGCCGTCACACTCCTAATGCTAGGACTACAAGGGTGTGCCGTCACACTCCTAATGCTAGGACTACAAGGGTGTGCCGTCACACTCCTAATGCTAGGACTACAAGGGTGTGTGCTGTCACACTCCTAATGCTAGGACTCCAAGGGTGTGCCGTCACACTCCTAATGCTAGGACTACAAGGGTGTGCCGTCACACTCCTAATGCTAGGACTACAAGGGTGTGCTGTCACACTCCTAATGCTAGGACTACAAGGGTGTGCTGTCACACTCCTAATGCTAGGACTACAAGGGTGTGCTGTCACACTCCTAATGCTAGGACTACAAGGGTGTGCCATCACACCTGCTTTGTGCTTGGACTCTGGCTTACACACAGCGAGCCCCTTCCAGACCGAGGTTTCAGTTCTCAAGTTCTACCGTATCCTTTACAGAGTTTGATGCAAAAAATTCGTGGGCTCTTATTCGATCTTTCTCCTCTTTGCATCAAAGGGCCACTCCACCCATTTCTGCTCTCAACACACTCCTGAGAAGCATCTTGCATCCCTTTCCTGGTCCTTGAATACAAGTAATTGAGGGCAAAGACTTTGCAAGACATCTCTCTTTTCTTCCCAGTGGCTGGAAACGTTAAAAAAGTGTTGGGCAGGCAACAAGAGTAAAGGAGAGGAGCTTAGTTATCTACTGCCCTTTGACAACCAGGTTGATTGAACATGAACGGTTGACTTCAAAGGCTGCAGAGAAATTCCTTCCAGGTGGAAGCCCTGATGCGACCAGCTCTATTGTGAAGAGCCGGAGGAGCTGAGGCGCAGGCTCTCTGAAATATGAACCGGTGTGAGCCACGTGGCAGAGATTAAGCTCTTTCCTCCTACATCATCTCTAACACAATAGCTCGAGGAGAAGATAGGTATGGAGTTGGACTTTGTCTGGGACTGGTTTGGGAGAGACTGTTGCTAGACTCCTCCTGCCAGAGGCTCCTGAGGGCTAGAATTAGAGCGTGGCCACGGTGGCTAGCATACATAACCTTGGCTTGTTTTTTTTTTTTTTTTTTTTTGAGACAGGGTTTCTCTGTGTAGCCTTAGCTGTCCTGGAACTCACTCTGTAGACCAGGCTGGCCTCAAACTCAGAAATCCGCCTGCCTCTGCCTCCCAAGTGCTGGGATTACAGGTGTGCGCCACCACGCCCGGCTCAACCTTGGCTTTAATGCCTGGAGACACTCCTCTCTCCAGAACCCTAGGTGGATAACAGATCTCACCACTGAGCCTTAAGCCCGATACAAAGTGTCCCTGTGTTTGCACTTGAACTTGTTTCCAGGTACTGTCAGCCACTAGGAAGAGAAGAGAGGTGTCGCAAAGTCTTTGTCCTCAACTATGTGTATTCAAGGACCAGGAAAGAGTAAAGACCTCAGGGTCTCTAATAAGCTTCCTTGATCTCAAATTTCAGGTACGGTTGTAACTCACTGCTGGACTCCAGGTGGAGAGGGAACTGGAGCTTGCCTGGTTTCCTTTCTAGATTAGCCTGTGGGATGGGTCCTTTCCATTTTGTTTTGTATTCCCCTGCGGCAATAAACCACAGTACAGCTGTCTGCTGACGTTTTAAGTCTTCCTAAAGGAACAACTGTGTCTGTAAACAATCTTGGGGATTCCCCGAAGAATTACCTTTCGTCTAAAGTGGTCCTACCCCCCTTTACTGCAACTCTAGGGGGAATGATAACTCCATCATCAGTAGAACATGTCAGAGGACACGGAGAATTCCTTTTCCTTTTTTCTAATCATTGGACCTCCGTGACTTCCTACCTGGTTTTCTGTCTCTAGCTCACCTAACCTTATGTAATCTTTGTCTTGGTAATTGTTACCATCTTTTTTGTTTGTTGATTTTTTGAGACAGAGTTTCTGTGTAACACTCCTGGCTGTCTTGTAACCTGCTTTGTAGCTCAAGCTAGACTCCAACTCACAGAGATCCGCCTCCCCAGTGCTGGGATTAAAGGTGTGCGCCACCCCTTCCCTCCCTGCGCACCCCCCCAATAACAGTTACCATCTTAACAAGATTAACTCCTCCTCCCTCTGCTCCATTCATCTTGCCGCCTGAGTGCGCTTTCTAAAAATGTGAACATAATTATATTGCGCCACTTAAGATTCTCAGGCTCTGTAGGATAAACTCTTAATTCCTAGGCTTGACACTCAATTCCAAGTGACCTGGGTCATGCCTTCCTGCATACTGTCATGACACATTGTAACTCTTGTAAGCTTATAGAGGCTCGCCACATTAAAGGACATTAGCAATGCTGTTTCAGCCTGGAAGGTTTGTATCGTCTGTCTCTGAAGGTTTGAATCTTCTGCCTCTTTGTCTTGTATCACCTTGTTAAGCTCTTCGCGGCTCTCAGAGACATCAACTCTGCAGGCTCCTGGAGCCCATGCGCCTCACCCCCCTCACCCCGCTCTAAGCCCCGGCTCTCAGTGAACTCTATACACAGCTTGTGTCTCTCACTAGCTTGTTCATTCATTCTTCAAGGGCAAGGTCCAGGCCTCTGTGGTTGTTTTTCTCTTGGCCTCGTACCCAACATTCCTCTATATATGCTGAACAAGTGAATCAAACCTCCTCTGGCATTTTGTGTGCAATGGGCTGGGTTCCCGAGTCTAGACTGGCTTAATGAATGGTTCTACATGCCTCAGGACAGGGTTCCTAATAGAAGAGGGCTAGTCGGTTCCTTTGGGGAGAACTCTAGTGCCTGAGCTTTTGGTGATAACCAAAATCTCCAGTGTTCCCTCTGGTGCCTATCCCATGCCAAGGAGACACTCATTGTGGCGTTGCTTCAGTATGGTTCCCATGACTGCTGTGCTGCCTCGCCTCGGAGGGCGTCTCCCTGCCAACCGTGGCCTGCTTTGCCCCGTGCTGAACTCCGGTGTCCTTCCTTGCGAGACTAGAGAACTTTCCTTTGCAACACAGGAAAGGCTTCAGTCTGGAACTCAGTAAAGCCAAAAATCCATTGAAAGCATTGACTCCCCAGCGTATTATGCAATATCCCGAGGAAGCGTCCTTCCTCACCGTGCCAAAAGGGAGCTGGGCGTGCTCACGGGCGCTGTGCGCAGCTGCCCCGAGCGAACGGTACAGTGTACAGCAGTGCGCATGCTCCAGAAAATGCTCTGGGACATGCCAATCACCCAGTGGCCCGGGTCGCGACAGCATGCCACTCCCAAGAGAATTCAGTAGTGAAATTTACTCAACAAAACGGAAGCGCAAAACTCTAGCATTTTTCTGCCTCAAGAGGCTGTCAAGTGTCATGAAAAGCAACAGCACCAACAAAACCCCAGCACCCACCAACATTCGTAGTTTGATTTTATAATAGTACCAAATATATCTAGTTCAGAATTGCAGAAACCTAAAACAGACGCAGAAGGCCATCAGCGTACCCAGAGATGAGGTACCAGCTATGTAGAAGTGGATGATGAGCCTAGATATCCTGTTGCCTTGAGTCTCACAATGTGCTTACCACCAGAGAAAAAAAATAATTTGGGGATCAGGAAATGGTGGCTTAGGAAAAATATACAGGAAATAAACGTACACACACACACACACACACACACACACACATCTTGGGAGACCTGTAAGGATTTACTGATCTGTTGCAGGTCAAGATATCGAGGTGGGGACAGGTGTCCTCCAATAAGGCAAATCATGGTCTTCCTACAGGTGCGGCAAGGGGTCGGGGACTAAGGGCATGGGTGAAGGGCGCACCTGCGTCATCTCTCTCCTTCCTCACAAGGGCAAATTACACGCACGCCCATAAATAATTATTTTCGTGATATCCTGCAGGGCCCATGAGACTCTGCAGGCACAATATCATCCAGCCAGGAGAACACTGTGCAAATTTTTAATGGAAATAATGATTTTGGTTGGCTGTCACCGGTAGGGCATCTCTAAAGCTCAATAAATCATGTTTCTATGACACATACCCAAAACTTTTGGAAGACCGAGAGTGCAGGCCATGCAAAACACAAGCCATTGGTGTCCCCACCGGCTGCTCTGTTATAAGTTCTGGTGCCACCCATGCGGGTTCCTGCGGGTCCTTCCCCATTTTTTTCCAAAGAGCTATTTATTTATATGTGTATGAGTGAGTATACTGTAGCTGTCTTCAGACACATCAGAAGAGGACATCAGATCCCATACAGATGGTTGTAAGCGGTTGCTGGGAATCGAACTCAGGACCTCAGGAAGAGCAGTCAGTGCTCTTAACTGCTGAGCCATCTCTCCAGCCCTCCTTCCCTACTCTTATTCCTTGACAGCAAAAAGCTTTTTATTTTATTCAATCAGTGTGGGAGACTGACCAGGCCTGCTCTTATTACATATGGAAATGAAGTGAGACAAGAGGTTTCACCTCAGCCCATTATAAATACGCCACAGGCTGTGCCTGACACGCAGCGAAATTAACATTCTCTGCCCGCTGTCCTCATAGTGCGACAGTTCCCTGGCATGTTTTAATTTACTGTGGAGAGAGAAGGCGGGACAGAGTGCCGCCTCACTGTGCATGTATGGATGTTTTTCTTGGTGAGGAGAATCTGTCTCTTTGGTGTAAAAGCATTTGGAAGTGCTGCCACCATTTGTATGTTAGGGTTTTTGTTTTGTTTTTGTTTTTGTTTTTGTTTTTGTTTTTTTTAAGATTTTAGTCCCGGAAGTGGGTGGGGTTTCAACAAAGAGCTTGAGAAAGCTTCACTAATAATGAAATTTATTTGAGTGACCCATATCTGTGGTCCATGTGTAGAGCTAGAGGGCGGCACTGAGTGTCCTCCTGAGATGTTTATAAGCTGGTGACCTTGTTTTGAGATAATGTCTCTCACTGAATCTGGAACTCACCAGTTTGGCGAGGCTGACTACCCATTGAGCCCTCAGTGCTGGGGTTAGAGTGAGCATGCTCACTTTATTACGTAAGCTCCCGAGGTTTGAACTCAGGTCTTCCAGCTTGCTTGGTAAGTAGTTGGCCGACTGAGCCATCTCTCCAGACTCTGTAGAGGTCAAAGGGCAGCCTTCAAGAGACACTTCTTTCCTATTGAGGAGTCCGGAAGTCAAGTTTTCAGGCTGGTGTAAGCTCTTTTACCTGCTGATCCCATTTCACTAATTAGTATGGAAATATTGGGCACCAGGTACAAAGGTTTTGGACATCATCTGCCCACATAATGGGCAAGTAGTTTGGCCTTTCTGACTGGTTGGCGGAGGCAAAGTTTAATTTGACTAACTCACAGAAAACAGGGCCACACGCCCAGCAGAAACGTGGAAACATTTTCTAAGACGGAAAGTCAGCGAGGGATCCCGACCTGCCTGCCACTTGCCATCTACGGCTGGGTAAGAGACTCAAGTCCACTGGGCTTTCAGAACAGGGGCAGAGATGCGATTCTTCTGGAAGGACACCGGGAACAGCAAAAGACTCAGCATTCACAAACGGCCTTGAACACTGCCTGGCACTTGCAAGTGCTCAATGAACATTAGCTCTGACGATAGTTTTGGTTTTGATCACGATTGGTTTAAGCATCCCATGTCTTTTCTATGCCCTTCTCCTGGACGTGTTGAAGAGACGGGTCTCTTCGGTGCTAGGCAAATGCTCTGCTATTGAGCTGTGCTCCTGTGCATTCATTGGCTTTTATTTTAAAGATTTATTTTATTTATTGTATATGCATACATACTCTACCTGCATGTACATCTATGGGCCAGAAAATGGACATCAGATCCCATTATAAGATGATCAGGAGCCACCATGTAGTTGCTGGGAATTGAACTCAGGACCTCTGGAAGATCAGCCTGTGCTTCCAACTGCTGAGCCATCTTTCTGGCCCACCTCTTTTTTTTTTTTTTTTTTTTTTTTTCTTTTAAAGACAGAGCCTCACTGTGTAGCTCTGGCTAGCCCATAATGTGCTATGGAGATCAGGCCTGCCTCTACTTCCAAGTACTGAGATTAAAGGCGTGTGCCACCACACCTGGATACTTGTGTGCATTCTTAGAGTGTAGATAGCTTACGCCACGAAACCTCATCCCTAGCTCCACATGCACAAATCCCGTTTCTAAGTCCTAACATACTTTAGACATGGAATCATAAGGTAGACTTAAGAACAATAATTTCTGGCTGGAACTATCTAAAAAAGTTGTATATTATATTTGTTAAAAAAAAAAAAAAAGGATTCTTTTGGAGCCAGACAGAGATGGTTCGTGGGCTCAGTAAGGATCTAGGGGGGCTGCTGGGATAGCTCAGTGCTTGTCCCCAAGCTTGATGACCCGAGTTCTGCCCCCAGAACCGACGGTGGAAGGCGGGGAAACTGGCCCTCTAAAGTTGTCTTTGGCTTCCACGAGGTACTGTAGTACATGTGTGTCCCACCCATCAACACACACTAAACTAAATAAAAAAGGATAGAAAGCAGGCAAGCTAGCAAGCTCACCTCCACGGGAGCCCTTAGGACTCACTGAACTGGAGCAGGCAGTCTCTGCTGAGGGGGACTGCGGGGAGCTGAGGCTGTCTATGGATGTGGGGGGAAGGGAGGACGGGGACTGGCTGTCCCAGCTCGCTGAAGTGGACCAGTGCACTTCACATGAACCACACTACTACTCCATCACTGTCTTCGGCTCGGATCTGTGATCTCAGAGACTCTGGGGGAGGATTTATGGGCATATTTTCCAAAATGTGCTGCAGGCATTCCCCACGATGGTGGTGATGTGCCATTAACTACTTACTGCCCAAGGAGAAGGCCCTTCTGAAGTTCTGGTTGGAAAAATTACCTTTATCTTCCTGCAAAAACCATCTCCTCTTTTTCTAGCAAAATGGTTTCAGCAATAGATTTTTTTTTTCCTCCTGAAATCCTTCCAACCCCAAAGATACAAGCTTCCAGCTTACACCTCAAGAGAAAACCAGGATTTTCTATAAAAGCTGAAAGGGATCCCCTTCATTGTGTGGGGTGTAGTTCCTCTTCTCTCTCCCTGCCAAAATGTTTCCAACTCTTAAACAGAAGCACATTCCACTCCTTATGACAAACATCAAAATGAAAACAGACTCCAGCTGTCAAACAGCTTTGTTTTGGGGGGAAAAAAATCAGTTACGATGACACTAAATAGCGGAGAACTTATAGCCCCGGTGTAATGACTTTTATTTGTGTGAAGGGCACTTGGTAACTTGGGAAGGAATACCAATAAACTTCATGATCTTGGGAGAGCTATGCTGACCAACTTCAACAAAGAGGACTGACTGAGTGGGTGAATCCTTGTAGAAGACACACTAAAAATCAGGTCACAGCTAGAACTTGTTCCTTGTTTTTTGGAGATGGGGTATCACAATGTAGCTCAGGTTGGCCTTGAGACTCCCCCTGCCAGGGATAACATGTAAAACTTGTGTCTTAAGAGGAGCAATGCGGAAGAAATATGCACTGCTTTTTACAAACACAGGCAGGGAAGAGATGTTGTCACCTCCCACTGTGACTTTACAGCTTTGATCTTTTGATTTTTGCTATCTCTCAGCCTTTCGAATCTCTCCAACCATATAAGAGACAGAAAGTAGAGTTGATGGAAAAACCAGGCTAAGGGCTCCAGTGGCTTTGGGCTAGCCTCCATCACAGCCAGAGTTGAGAATGGGGAATTACAATGTATGGGAATATCTGTACAGAGCAGACAAACTAGAAGGGCCTCAACCAGAAGAAATTACTTCTTCATCAACAGCTCTGCTTATTGATGTTAATATAGTCTGAGACAACTTTAGAGGCTTCTCATCTGAACCAGCGGTTCTGAGTTAGAATCCCAGGCACATCCGTGAAAGGCAGACATTGCGGCTTGCTGTCTCTAGTGTTAGGATTCTGTCTAAGCTCCGCCCCACGGTTACCTGGCAACAGCCAGGTGTGCCTGACTCACTATAAAGGGGGGAAACACGCCCCCTCCTCTCCCTCTTGCTTTCTTGCTCCAGCTTTCTTCCCATTCCCTTTCCTCCTTTCTCCACGTGCTCACGTCTAACCTCTACTTCTCTTATTCTCTCTCTCTCTCTCTGCCTCAACTACCCTCTTGACTCCCCTCTCTATGCCCTGAATAAACTCTATTCTATACTATACTGCCGTGAGGCTGGTCCCTCAGAGGGAAGGGATGCTTCAGCATGGGCCCACTGAGGCACCCCCTTTCCTGATACCTCACCACACACCATCACAAAACATATCCCCCCTCCCTTTATCTTTTTATAAACACATCATCTAGCATTGGTTGTGTGTATGAGATGGGGTGTGTGTGTGTGTGTGTGTGTGTGTGTGTGTGTGTGAGAATGTGCTGGTCAGCCAACCTTGACGGAAACAGCTTCCCAGTCAGTGAGGTCTGCAAATACTCATGAGCACACGTCATACACACTCACTGCAACACAACACACAATGCACACACATGCTCACACATACAGGGTGACAGTAAAAAAAAAAAGTCTGAAATAATGAATGCAATGCATTGCCACAAATTACAGACAGAAAGCAATAATGCTCAGGGTTCTATTCTGGTGGGCGTGGTACAGTATGGACTATAGGCATCCCGTGGTATCTGCAGGAGACTGGAACCTTACTGTGGTATCCCTACTTGTGGACACCAAAATCCATAGAAGCTTAAGTCATCTGTGAAGGCAGCAATACCAATTCCCTCAAGAGCAGTGTAGTGCATTTCCCATTCAACCTACTATTCGAGGCTGGATAACTCAACAGACACATACTCAGTTCAGCTTGTAAACGGCTATGAATTCCAGATTCAATCAGTTACATTTCTCTGCTCACTGCCATCTGAGTTTTACAGAAAGATATTTTCTTACAAGTTTATCTTTCTGTTCTCATTCGTTCTTCCCACTGAGCCCTCCGACAGACTTTGAGGGTGGCCTATTATTTTTTGCAACATTGGCATTTCGGCTTTAATTTAATTTCATTTGCATAACTATCACCCCCCCTCCCCCTTCTGATTACAGGCTTCTTGGCAAAGCCCGTGGGTAAGGAAGTGTGATAAAGAGACACAGACTAGGACAAACCCCGGAAGTACAAGATGACTTGATGGGTGTCTGTCAGGAACCAGGGTGTATTTTTGCTAACATTCCTAGGCCTGGAATCCAAACCCAAAACCCTGGGGAAGGAAAACAGCATGGAGGTGGGAGAGACTGGGAATCAGATCATTATCAATCGCTAGAGAAAACAATAAGTTGATAAAGCTGAAGGCGGCTGGGCAAAGAATGGCCACATATGCAGAAAGCAAAAGAACAAAGCTCAACTGCGGTCTGGGATGGTGGTTCATGGGAGAGGCTGGGTTCCGCCCATCACAGGAAGATAAAGCCTGCCCCTCAGAGGGAGGAATCTTCTCCCCTCCCCCTCTCCATTTCCCCCACAGACCAAGCTGGCCTTGAACTCCTATTGTCTCCCCATCCTGCTCCTAAGTGGTGGAACGCTCCACCACACACAGGTAACCTGGGGAACTGCGTTCATTTAAATTAACCCTGGGTTTGTGCAAAGAAACATTTGGCTTCCAGCTAGGGAGGAAAAGATTGGAACTAGGGGATGGGACCCAGGCGAAAGTCATCGGCCCAATGAGTCACGGAGCTTTCTCCTCTTGTTGGTCAACAGTTTTTGGAAACTGAGGACACCAGTCACCTTCCTGTCCCTTGGACATACCATGCTGAAAGGGCAGGAAGGTCGCTTTGTTTCTGGCCAGGCACGTGAGTTCCCTGGAAGGAGACATGCAGGCAGAGAGCCCCGTCAGAATTCCACACCGCGGCAAGAGGAAGCAGCTCATGCGAGGGCCATGTCTCAGGGAAAGCAGGAAATTCTGATGTTGAGATAGGGAAGGGAAGCCACACAGGGAAGGGAAGAGGAGGGGACGGCCCAGGGCTCAGCCAGGGGTTAGAGGTCACGGGGAGCAAGCCGGAACAGTGGCTGCTTCATTTCAAACTCAGGGTATAGATGCCAGGAGCCAGGGGCACTGGAGAGGGGAAGGTGTTTTCTTGAGACTTTTGTCTCAAGCAGGCCGAGAATTTCTCCATTGAACTACGGGGGTAGGAGAGCAGGTGGAGGTGATTTTGCAGGAAGTACCTTGTGTGTGAGCTCCCCGATGGATAACCTGGGTTGGTGGAGCTCACTGCTTTACTATGGTTTGTGCGTACATCTCACTTAGAACACAGCTTTGGGAGTTTGAGTTTTCTCACTGTGTAAATAAAAGTCAATCTCTGGAAAATGCCACAAACCGCCCCTCCGATTGAAATCTACAAGGTCTGAATGACTTCACCTTCGCCGGCGGTGGAATTTAGAAAGCGCTCGGCTAGGCTAACCATGCGTCCTGGAAGCGGAGGGGGTGGGCGGGTGGGGGATGCACCCCAGCAAGCCGAAAGAACTTCACCACTGACCTGAATCAGCCCAGCAGGCAGTTCTACATTCAGTACATTCTTAGACAGCACAGAGGGAAAACAGAGAGTTCAACAGAACGTGAGAAAGGACAAACCACACCGGCAATGCCTCTGGAGGGTGAGGCCAGAGCTTGCTGTGTTTACCCAGCAACCCCTGCCCCAGGTCTAGTAAGTCTCCACCCCGCCGCAGCTGGCTATGACGTCACTGACTCCCCCACTGGCTCGGGCAGCTTCCTGCCTTGTGGGTACCAGCTACGGCAAAGACGTCAGGGGTGTACCTGGTAGCGGTGTGGCCAGATCAGGCCAACCATAGGAGAGACAAAAGGCGCAGCCAGTTGAAGCTGCTCTTCTCGTCCTTTGTTCCACTTTGGGGTAGGTCCAGCCTTGGCTCCTCCCCGCAGGGAGAGAGTAAAAAAAAAAAAAAAAAGTGCGCACAGGCGTACAGGATCCTCTTTTTTTTTTTTTAAACCTTCTTAGGGGTGCAGAGGGAAGGAACCAGATGGACAGCCACAAGGTCAGACTGGGTGTCACGGATGTCCCTGCCTCAGTTTATCTCTTCTTTGAGACAGATGTCCAACAGCACTTTGAAATGCGAAGTACGAGACAGGCGGTGGTGGCGCACGCCTGTAATCCCAGCACTTGGGAGGCAGAGGCAGGCGGATTTCTGAGTTCGAAGCCAGCCTGGTCTACAAAGTGAGTTCAGGACAGCCAGGGCTACACAGAGAAACCCTGTCTCGAAAAACCAAAAAAAAAAAAAAAAAAAAAAGCGATGTACGGTGCTAACTACCCCATTAATACCAGCCATTAGATGGCTTGATCTCTTCTGGATGAACTGTAAGATCATTAAAGCCCAAGATTCCATCAAGATTATCATAAAAAACAAAAACAAATAAGCAAATAAAAACAACAACAACAACAACAACAAAAACAACAAAAACAAACCAGTCTGCATGTCATAAACCCTACAGCGCTTAATAAAAGCAGAACTCGGTCTAGGCATAGTGACTCATATAACGGAGCACTTAGAAGGCGGGGCAGAAGAACTGTGAGCCGAAGACTATCCTGGGATGTATCTGGGGGACCCACTAACCAGCCACCGACAAAGCCACCTAGAAAGAACTAGCACTGTAAATTCCTTCAGAGCCCTGTGCTCGCACCCCTCGATGTGATATCAAAGAAAAACAGTCGCAGAAAAAGCCAACTTCAAATGGACATCTGCTAAGAATTCAAGCTTGGTTGGATGCCTCTCCATGCTGTTTTGAAAATGTGTCACTGCTTAGGAGAGCTCTTTGAGAAGAAAGAAGTCCTTTGCCCCCCTCTCTCCCCCCGACACCGAATGTAAGAAGGGCCAGGGACTAATTAACAGGGAGAAACCTCTTAGTTTTCCCCCTTTTGCAAAAACACCTAACAGATCCAGACATACCACCCCTGGAGAGCACGTCTCTTAGGGCCACCTCAGCTCGGTCCCCTTGCCTGAATGCAGCAGGCCACCTGCAGGACAGCACCAGCAGCCCAAACAGGCAAGACTCGGGGTCAGGTCCCTTCCCTCATGCTGGGATGCTCTCTCCTTCTCCTGAAAGTGTTTGGCCCAAGTTAAATATTGTTCTAAGCGCTTATGGTTTATCATTTCCCCATTTATCATATTTTTCATGTTATAAAAGTGATATATGCTGCTTCATGCTAAGAGTTTGGTGTGGTCTTTCTGGACCTTTCTCTAAGGAATTTATGTTCCCACATCACTTCACATGTGTGGATTACAGAGTAAATATTTCATGCCAGGTGATTAAATAGGCTTTGTAAGTAACTAAAAGCTATACTAACGTGATAGGACAGAGACCACCTGATATATATATATATATATATATATATATATATATATATGTTATTTTTTCTTTCAGCATGAGATTATTTTCTGAAATGTTATACAGGTTCTTGGGTTTATTGGCTAATATAAACCACCAGCTCCAAGGAAGAGAGTAGTTTAAAAAAATCTGAGGTTGGCAAAATTATAAGAAAGTATCTGCTCCTTCTGCGTACACACACACACACACACACACACATACACACAGAGTGCATTTAGCAAATTATTTGTTAGGAAAAGAGGCACACAGGTGTGTGCTGTACCGGTTGATAATTATTTCATACTTTTCAATAATATGCTGGGAAGAATATGTATATGTAATGTCATCCCAAAGAAGCAGGGATACACAGGAATGTGTCCCTTAAATGCGTTTACAATAATTAATTCCGTGTATGGGTGTGTGTGTGTGTGTGTGTGTGTGTGTGCATGTGTGGCGTTCTGAGGACAGCCTCCGGGAGCAGGGTCTCTCCTTCTACCACATGGATCCCCGGGATTAAACTCATGTTGTTAGGCTTGGCAGCAAGCATCTTTATCCACGGAGCCATCTCGCCTGCCCAGGAATGCATACTTACATAGGAACAAAGAAAGTTACTGTAGAAAGAAATACTCGGGGCTGGAGAGATGGCTCAGCGGTTAAGAGCACTGGCTGCTCCTCCAAAGGTCTGGAGTCCAATTCCCAGCAACCACATGGTGGCTCACAACCATCTGTAATGGGATCTGATGCCTATCTTCTGGTGTGTCTGAAGGCAGCTATGGTGTATTCATATACATAAAATAAATAATTCTTTAAAAAAAAAAACAAAACTTGGCTACCCTAACACATATAAAGCCCCACGGCAAAGTCTTCTGGCCAGCGAGCCGAGGAGTTTCTAAAGTCTGGGGAGGTGACATGGGCCAGAGATGCTAGCACACTGATGACACACTGAGCATCGGAAATTGACTTTGTCAACCAGCACCAGTTACAGCAATTACCAAAACAGAATGAGATGCGACAGTGCAGCCACAAAGATACGCGGGACAGCGAGGCGAAGAGCGGAGGTTGAGGAAAGCGGTCAGCAGCTAACATACAGAAGGGACAGAGAGCCACCCCTTCCTCGCATTTTTCACTCACGGGTAGAGTGGCTTCTGTCGGAATTTCTGTTTTCAAGACTTAATGCAGTAGCAGAGGTACAGAAGGGCTATTTGCCTCTCTTTAGGACATATCAAGACGGGACCTGCCCCTGCGTTCTAAGGCCCACAGTGTTCTGTCCATGCTGGACATTTATCTACCAGAGGCCGACAGGGGAGGAGGTATGGGATCTGGTTCTTCCTCACGCATGCTGGAGGTACTTATTAATGACTTGCAGAATAATTGAATGAATGAATGAATGAATGAACGAATTCTACTGAAGAATGGAGAACGGTTCTGATTGTGACGTCAGGAGGGCGGTTGGGGGATGGGTCGGAAGGTAGATGGCCTTCTATCTCAGTCTCTCGGACGCCTGATAGCAACTGAATGTGGAATGACTAAGTGTAACATTGAATCATCATTCTAGAATTTCCCTACCTGCCAGGGTCAGCTCCCCCAGTGTCATGCCCCCATCCCTCCTCCTTAGTCATCCCACCAGGAAGTTACCACAGTGTCTCTCGAAGGCGTGATGAATGTTGGAAGCATTCCGGCAGCCTGTGGTAGGGCCCAGAGTGCGGTCAAAGAAAGTAAATTCCACCCTTATTAGGAGATCCTGGCCGCCCAGGGGAATTTGCCCAGCTTGCACACGGCTTCCTGCAGCGTCACAGAGAGCAGCAGGCCTGTCACTGCCTCCAAGTGACAGTGTCCGGCCTTCCTGGACCCCCCTTTACTCAGGCCTCACTTCCTTCCTGACTCCTCAGGCCAGGCCAGATTGTTTCAGGATTGCACCACAGGGCGGGCAGGGACGCTCCCTCTGTCCCTGAGAGCAGCCACGGGAGGAACTTCTGAGTTGAGATAATGTCACAGATGGCTCACTCCAGGAAACCCTGGAACTGCTGCTGCTGCAGGGCTAGTCCGTGTATTCGTTTATTCTGGGTTATAAGTCAAAGAGCCAGGCCCAGGAGCAGGCTGGGGGGCCGGGGTGGGGGTGGGGGTGGGGGGAGAGCCCACGATGATTTTGCAGGACAGCTTTGGGCTTAGCCTGGCCACGGAGGTGGTGGGTGGGAGATTTACCACAGGACTATCTCCCTGGCTTCATCTATGTTTCTAAGAGACTTATTTCCTGTGTCCTGACAACCCTTCAAAATGAGCTGCCTACCAATCAGCTTCTTTCCTATGCTCAGGGTCACAAGGGCGCTCTCTCTCTCTCTCTCTCTCTCTCTCTCTCTCACACACACACACACACACACACACACACACACACACCGAGGTCTCACTATGTAGAGCAGGAACTCAGTATGCAGATTAGTCTGACTGGCCTGGGGCTCACAGGAATCTGTCTCCCTCTGCCTCCTCAATACTGGGATTAAAGGTGTACACCACTGGCTTTTTCTATGTTCTTTAGTTATTAATAAATAGTGTGAGTGGGGCGTGGTGGTAGCGCACGCCTGTAATCCCAGCACTTGGGAGGCAGAGGCAGGCAGATTTCTGAGTTCGAGGCCAGCCTGGTCTACCAGAGTGAGTTCCAGGACAGCCAGGGCTATACAGAGAAACCCTGTCTCGAAAAAAAACCAAAAGATAAGAATTAAAATAGTGTGACTCCTGAAAGCCACAACACTGAAATGCTTCCTTTTACATTTGAATGTGAAATATCCCCACTTGACAGTTTTATCTTACTTCTTACTTTTCAATAACATGTTGGGAAGAAGATGCATGTGTAATGTCACCCCAAAGGGACACCCAAGATGTGGTGAAGAAGGAAAGAGGGGGTGGGACACTGATCCCCCCTCACTCCTGGGGTAGCTGTTAGGGTTAGTGTGACCAGCCAGCCCCAGTTTGCCCACAGAAGCACAGTAGATTTAGGTCTGAGCTGTGGCCGCGTGAGACAGTTTGTGAAGTTGGTCACTGGGCCACACTGCTTCGGACTCAGCAGACTGATCTTGAGGCCACTCACTCGCTTCTCTGCCCCAGAAGGAAATCCACTTTATGTCTCTGTGGATCCCGAACACATGATCTGAAAATAGAAGGGCCTGGCCCGAGACGGCAGAGGTGTGTTTTCACCCTGTTAGTGGTGGAAGAGTGCTTAGAAAAACAGCAAATATTGTAAATTCCTCCCTGCTGTGCGATTTGTAGAGTTGGCAGGGCGTGGTTAAGACGTGACGACAACATAAACTAAAGGCTTTGAGGCCCGGTACTCACCGTTCCCACCAAAGGATAAATGAACCCAGCCCCGATGCTGGCCCGGACATCGCTGATGGGCAGAATGAAATCCCTCGGCACCCCCTTTTTGTCAGGTTCATGAGAGAGAGAGAGGTGGGTCTTCGCCATGCAGATGGGCAAATTTCCAAAACCCTGCAAGAACGGAGAGGAATCACATTCACTGCTGTACGGGTTTGGTGCTGGTTTCTTGCACCACATCTTTGTTTACATCAGCTCTGCGGCAATTCTGCGCAGGCGCAGACTCCGACAGGTGTGGTTAGTGGGCGTGGCTATTAGTTCAGCTAGAAGCCGCGGAAGGACCAGACCTCTGCTCTTATGGCCAGTATTTAGCAGGGTGCGAGGTCTTCTGTTTACTCTGAAGGTTCTAGAGAGGAGGGAGGCCCTGGCATGGCGTGTGTGTGTGTGTGTGTGTGTGTGTGTGTGCGCGTGTGTGTGTGTGTGTGTGTGTGTGTGTATGCGCATGTGTGTAAGCAAGGCTATTTTTAGGCACAGCACTGGAAACGCTGCACCAAGCACTTTCCAAGGCTATTAATATCCAGGAAGGAGAAAGGTAACCCAGAACAAGGCTCCTAATGAGGCTCTTAGTGCCATTGTTCTGGCCTTCTTGGGTCTGCTGGGAAGCAAAGGGCCCTTTGTCCTGGTTTATGAATCATGGCTATTTGATCTGCGATTACATTATAGGAACTAAGATGAGGTCACTTTTTCAGCCTCTTTTATTTTTAAGGACCAAAGTCTGTGCCTGACCCAGAATTCCAAAGGTGAAGGGGGAGGAAGTCACGTGCAGCGTCTTACAAAAAGGGCAGTTGTCTGGGAAGGACGCTGTAATCACACAGCACATAGAGTTCCCTCAGAGACCTTACTAATTAATTGCAACCACATACTTGACACACTAACGTTTAAGGAATATTCCCGTGGTAGGCAGACAGATGACAGAATGTAATTGCTTATGATTCAACCTACAACTATTTCAAACATTTTAGAGCATTATCAATTGTGTGTGTGTGTGTGTGGGGGCGGGTACTGTATTCTTGAAACCCCTACTTTTACATACTAATGAGGATTTTGGCAAGAAAAAAAAAAAACAACCACAACTGGTACCTAGAATTTCTGATTTTGTAAAATAAGTAAGTATTGAAATAATTCCTATAAAATTTCATGGATAACCTCTGAAAATTTACTATAAAAATTAAAAAAGTGTCATCCTATTAATGTATTCCATCATAAATTGTATTTTATAATGGAAAAAGACCATTAGAGTAAATTATAGCATCGAAGAATATAAATTATATTACATATAATATATAATAGAAAATATTTAACACATAAAATTTATATATAATATATAGCATATATAATCATATATTCTCTATAGTACACATACTATAAATATATATTATATAACATATTATATTAGATATATACATGTTATATACAATTATATAATATACAATATATAAAATATGAAATAAATACACATTATATGTATTATATATAGTATTTATAAATATATTATAAATATATGTGGCATGCATGCCTGTAACTCCAGCATGATGGGAGTGGGGTGAGTAGAGACAGGAGGATCCCGAGAGTATGCTGACTGAGCAACCAGCCAGAACGGTTAGCTCAGGGAGAGACCCTAGTTCAATGCTGTCAGGTAGACCACGAGAGCGGAAAGCACGTGACATGTGTTCTGCATGTCTATGCACACATGCACATACCCATATGCTCACATGTGTGCAAAGTGCACACACTCTCTCACACAAAGAAGACGGAGAGAAAAGCAGGGGTGAGGAATGCAGGTCTGTGTGTGAGAGAGGCTCTTAGTTCTATCTCAGGACAACAAGGAGAAAAGAACAAGCCACACCAAAAGAATACATGTTCAGACTTCCAGAAAAAAATGTTCTTTCCTCCGGGGGAGAGGGTGAGTGGAGTCCCCACTACCTCGAATTATGCAGTCGGGTCTCCCACATTGAGGAGGACATCCTGGGTCAGCAAATCCTGGTGCAAGGGGGAGGCCTCGCCTGGGAAAACTGACTCCATGACTTGGTGTCATCCCGGCCAGGTGAGTATACATTTGATTTTTTTTTGGTTGTTTGTTTGTTTGTTTGTTTGTTTTTTTGGATTTGGTTTTTTCGAGACAGGCCTTCTCTGTTGATCCCTGGCTGTTCTGGAACCAGCTATGTAGATCAGGCTCAAACTCAGAGTTCTGCCTGCCTCTGCCTCCTGAATGCTGGGATTAAAGGTCTGAGACACTACCACGCCTGGCTGGAAGAAACGATTTTTATCAGACCCCAGAGAACATTCAATTCGGCACCGATAGGATAGTATTTAACAAAATATCACACATATTCTAAATAGAACAAAGGGGTGGGGGTGGGGGAGTAGTGGTCCCGACAGCAAGCTGAGATGCTGGCTTCTGTGTAGCAAGGTTAAAGCGGGCGGAAGCATTGGAGGCACACTGACCATTGGGCTATCCGTTCAGACTGTGTGTCTGGGTCACAGCCCCACCCACAGCTCACTAGCCCTTGTCCCAGTCTAGACGTAGAAGATGGTGGTACCTTCCATCCTTGAGAACAAGGTAGTAAGAGCCGCCTGCATACAAACCTCACAGAACACTCCCATGGCGTTCACCTCGCTGGCAGCATGCAAGGATTTTTAAGACAGTACAGCCAAAAAATGCAGTAACGAAGGCTGACCGGCACTCTGCATACCAAAGGGACACCTCCCAGTGCGAGCAGGGAGAGCGTGTGAACATGGATGACACCCATACCACACACACTGGGTAAGGATGGAGCCCCCGCCTCCCCCAAAGTGCTGACTCAGCACAGGAGCCAGGCCCTGGGTTCCATCCCCAGCTCTGCAAACCAGAGCCACATCCGTGATCTCGGAGATGTAGGATGCCCAAGTCAGAGAGTAAATGTCTTTGTATGGTGCTTTACTCGGCCAACGCTACCAGGGTTACTACTTTAATCTCTGTTGACCCCAGTAAGAGCTTAACCTTGAGACAGAACTTAAAATCAAGGTGTGCATTTGGAGACTACAAGGTAGATGCCCCGCCTGATTACCTGTTGCGTGTAGCGATCGATTTTGGACTGCGCCTCGGGAGATAGCTCAATATCCTTGGCTCCATAGACGGTCTGGGCGATGACTCTTATCTTTTCCACAATGGGAAGCTGGAGGGACACAAACAGCAGGAGACTCAGTGGCCTTCACGTGCTTGAAGAAGCAGGGAAGGCTTGGTGAAATTTTACATTTTTGACTGAAAAGTCCTCCCATCGGCATAGCATTTAAAACCAGCTCTCTGCCTTCCGGCCACTGAGATGTCCACATCGGAAGTCAGATGTCAGAAAGGAAGCCTCGCTATTCAGCCGGCAAAAGGCCGTCAACCCAGTTAACCATTTTTACCCATCTCAGTGTTAAAATAATGATTTATGCGATGTAAAAGCATTCCTAAAAACAGTTGGGTCTCACAGACGTTGATGCTGATACGTGCGGGTGTTCCGTTGGAGAGCGGGACGTTGACTCTCCGGTCACATCAGCTAGCTCTGGGAAATCAGGCCGTGGGGGAGAAGCTCTGAGGAGACTAGAGATTAGCAGACGATAATGGCTGGAGTGGTACAAACCCAAATCCCAGCGCCTGGAAGGCTGAGGTGGCACTGTAAGTTTTAGGCCAACCTGGGCAACACAGGGAGGCTATTTCACAGAACTGAAACCCTTAATAATTGCAACAAAAGCTGACAAAAACAAACACGCAACTCTCCAAACAGAACAACCAGTGAATCACCCCCCAACCAAATAAAAGCAAAGTGAGGAACGCTAGTCAATCAGTGTGTGTGTGTGTGTGTGTGTGTGATGCTGTCTGGAAAATACTGGACGGGAAACCTAGGTGTGACCCTGCTGGAAGGACAGCATCACCTTGTCCTTAGGGTCCAGATGACCCTATGGACTCTGCACAGCAAGGGCATATGGTGTATTCTACTGGAAGGAGAGTTATACAATAAAGACATACAAAAACCTAGTTCTTGCTATCTTCCCAACCCCGATAAAGTCACAAGCTGCTTAGAATCACGCTTTTCAGTACAGCAGATTGGGTTACTGTCAAGTCATTCTATGGTCTGGAACATTCAACAAATAAGACAGATATGAAAATGTAGATGTCCCCCCTCCCCGACACCACTGTCGCTTCCGCCCACCTCTAGACAGGACCTCACGATATAGTCCTAGTTGGATTGGTAACTCGCTCTGTAGACCATGCTGGCCTCAAACCCACAGAGCTCTGCCTGCCTCTCTTTCCTGAGTGCCGGGATGAAAGTCACAAGCCACCCCGCACAGCAGGTGCATGTATTTCTAAGCTTTCACTGGAGGATACAGAAAGGACCAGACGCGGTAGAGACCAGTGCTGACGCATGAATGAAGAGACAGCGCTGTTCACACACCAGCTCTGTTCCAATGGGAACAATCCCAAGAGTGCCTGGGACTCTGGAATGTGGCCCCCTGGTTATAAAATACATAGGGAAGAGAGAGTCATGGCGCAAATCAAGTATCAATAATATCTCAAAACTATATTAGTCAGTTCCTCATGATATCAACACAGGAAGAGATGAATTAACACACGGAAGAGAAGAATGGACTGGGAGAGGCATCTCCACAGATATGAGGTCATATGTGACAGATGAGGTACCATGGAGAAGGGATGATGACCCAGAAAGACTAGAAAGAAAACCACACCAGGACCTCTCCCTGCAAAACAACCCAATCTGGAAGAGATTTGAAAATGAAAACTCTAAACATCACAGGATTCTGTCTCCCTAATGGAGAGACGGATTTCCTAAAGATGGAGACAACAGAAAAGTCCTAAGGTTGGCATGGGTCATGCATGCCTGCATTCTCAGCACCAGGGAGGTTCAGAGGCTAGCCTTGACTACATAGTGATTGCAAGGATAGACTAGACTACATGAAACCCTGTCAATCCACCCAAAATTACACTCCCACATACCAAAATAAGTCACAAAAGAAATGGTTTTATCTATCTATAACTTTTCTAGGGACTGGGAAGGTGGTTCGGTCAGTGTCAAGAGCACCGACTACTCTCTCACAAGACCCAGGTTCCATTCCCAGCACCTACATGGCAGCTCACAGCTGTCTGTAACTCTAGTCCCAGAGGATGAGACATCCTCCTCTGGCTTCTGAAAGCACCGGGCGTGCATACGATACACAGACATCCATACAGACAAAAAAAGCATACACATAAGATACATAAAACTAAAACAACAACTTTTTTTCCCCGAGACAGGGTGAGCACTCCAATGATGAGTGTGTGTCATAAGACCTAGGAACTCCTGGATTTAAAAATATAAAACTTAGAAAAAAGTCAGAAGATTGGTACTAAAATAAATTTTGAATGCCTATAAAAAGACATTTAATAATGGGCAAAAACTAATAACAACATAAAGAATAGTCTCAGCCGGGTGGTGGTGGCACACACCTGTAATCCCAGCACTTGGGAGGCAGAGGCAGGTGAATTTCTGAGTTCGAGGCCAGTCTGGTCTACAGAGTGAGTTCAAGGACAGTCAGGGCTATACAGAAAAACCCTGTCTTGAAAAAACCAAATCCAAAAGAAAAAAAAAAAAAGAATAGTCTCACTAGTAATTAAGCAAATAAGTAGCTAGTAAAATGATAATAATAATAATAATAATAATAATAATAATAATAATAATAAAAAACCCAAAACAAGGTCTCTGAGGTCAAGAACTGTAGTAGATACTTTTCTCAACCATCCATCTATGTATCTATCTATGTATCTCCCTTCCTTCCTCCTCCTCCTCCTCCTCCTCCTTCTTCTTCTCTCTCTCTCTCTCTCTCTCTCTCTCTCTCTCGTTTTTTTTTCAAGGCAGAATTTCTCTGTGCAGTCTTGGGCATCCTGGAACTCCCTCTGTAGACCAGGCTGGCCTTGAACTCACAGAGATCCACCTGCTTCTGCCTCCTGTGTGCTGGGATCAAAGATGTGCACTACCACTGCCCAGCGGGGTAATTTTCTTCTTATTGTGACTAAGTCTCTGAAAAGAAGCAGCGGAAGGGAGGGCCCCTTTTGGCTTGCGGTAGGAGTGCACACGCTCCCTCCCTGTAGGGAAGGACAGTGACGGAGTGCAGCACTTGATGCACGGATGGACGCCAGCCCCCAGCCCACCTTCTCATTATATCCAGTCTGGAACGCCAGTCCACGGAGTGGCATCAGCCACATTTAGACTGGGCCGTCTTATCCCAGTTAACCCAGTCTAGACACACCCTCATGGACATGCCCGGGGTGTGTCTCCTAGGTGCTTCTAGATCCCGGCAAGTTGACACTATTAGCAATCTATTCACCAAAGTTACTCCAGTGGCTGGGTGGACAGTTACCGCCATTATTCTGGTGCACAAAGGACTATACATTTCCTGTCATCTAAGCACAAGCTCCTGGGAAAGGAAAGAAGAGGAAGGAAAGCTCAGGTGGGGAGGTGCTGGGGTGACGGTGACAGAGGACTTTGCACAGGAACTGACAATCTCACCGTCTGCACAGTACATCACAGCGCCGGGAAGCGCTTGCTCCAGACTGTACTGAAGCTACCACCATCGTCTCTGCTGGGCAACCATATGGGGCCAGAGTCAGCAGGTAAAGGTACTTGCTAACAAGCCCGCCTGGAGTTTGATCCACGGGACCCAAATGGTAGCGGAGTGAGAACTGAGTCCTGACACTGGTTCTCTGTCCTTCACACGTGCAAACACAGGCACAGCACATACAACTCCAAGATAAATAAAAACGTCATGAGATGACAGAAGATCTTCCTAGCACGGATTCTCTCCTCAAGCACAAGGACCATACCCTGGTGGAGGATGTCAACCGTCAGGAGCCCTGATCCCCACTCCAACCTTCTGTGAGCACGTGTGCCGATATCTTCTGCCGATAACTAATATCTTCCTTGCTAGTGTTTACTGGAAAGGGCTTCGTGGCAGGCTGACTTTGTGACCTATACTAAACGGGACTCCCACAGAATCCAAAGCGGGAGGCAAAACAGGAAGAGAGGCGAGCGTTGGCGGAGTCAGTGCCCCTCTGGTTCTCACTGTCACAGCTGCGTGGCCCTCAGCAGGCACTCCAACCCACTGAGCCGGAAGCCCCAGGCTAAGGTTCTGAAAGACTTCTCTGACAGTGTTTAACAAGTAAATAAATGAAAGCATCTCAGTTAACTTACCGCTCAGGGTTGGTGTGAAAACAGCCCAGAGGAGCGCTACCCTCCCTCGGGTAGTATATGCATTCTGGGTCTTCAGCAGAAGAACTTTCTATTAGTTCCATGCTTGGTTGGGAAGAGAAGTATAAACTGTGGGGGGCAAGCCCAGTCTAAATGATCTTTGGCTGAACTAAGATAAGATTCACTTAAGCTGCTTTGAGGCAAATGATAGCTTTTATAAAAACAAATAAAATGATAAGGTAAGTTCTGGAGTATTTATTCATTTATCAACATTCCCCAGACTGTGTAGACGGAGGATGGATCTGATTATTCCCTGACCTTGATAACGCCCCGTGGCTCCACAAGCCTGTGCTAAATATGAAAATAACCATCTATGGAGAGTACTTTCATGATGCCAAGGTGGGATACGCAAGTTTTGGAGACCTTTTTGTGCAACAATTCCTGACGAGTGCAAAAGCGTGGCACGATAAACAATCGGGGAGGAGAGCCACTCCCGACAGTCAAGGCTCTGAGTAAACATGAAACCGTCGGGAGGGGACAGACCGCACGGAGATCTGAAAAAGCTGGCCAGACATTAAAGGAGACGTCCAAGGGTGTCGTCCGATGGCAGAGCATTTGCCTAGCATGCACAGAGCTCTGGGGGCGATACCCAGTGTGGAAAAACAAAACAGAAAAAAACAAACAACTTGAATGGTGTCCTAAAGGAAGAACAAGGAAGATCTCAACAAGCAGAAAGAAGAACGACTGTTGTACAGGAAATGAAAGGCAGAAGCCCGTCCCGTCCAGCTGTGGACCTTTAAGTACAATTAGACAGCTGTTGGCGACTGCTAACACATGAACACCACCGAACAGCCCTGGCTGGCCTAGAATTCACTTTGTAGACCAGTCTAGCCTTAGACTCACAGAGACCTGCCTCTGCTTCCCAAGTGCTGGGTTAAATGTATCCTCCACCATGCCCAGGCTCTGTGTGCGTGTGCGTGTGCATGTGCTCGTGTGTGCATGTGTGTGTGTGTCACAAACATACGTATAAAGGTTTAAGTAAATATGTTTTTGGGGATGTATTGGCTGCTTTATTCCACTAAAGCGACAAGTTTTTCAGTAGCTTAATTTTATAGCTTCTTTGGGTATTTCCAGAATCTTTACAGAATAATATATTAAGGGACTTTGAGTAGCTTCTATCGGTCTGGATCACCACAGCTTTGCTCAAAAGGAGGAAAATGACATTTGGTGCAAGAAATCTAACCAACTATCCAGGCCTAGTGAGATCTTGGATCTCAGAGGAGAATCCACTTTACCAGATCAGCACATTCCTAACTCTACTCTAAAACGTATCCTTATAACCATGGGTGAGTGTGGCTCTCACCCCTCCTCCGCAGATGCTTCTCTTTGTAGCAAATAGAGACCATTACAGAAAACAACTGGTCCCACCACAGAGGTTGATGGCTCCTGGGGACCCAGTCCCAGTGGATAAACCTATATATATCACAACTCCTGCACCTAAGGCTCAGGAAACATCCCAGAAGAGCGAGGAGAAAGCTCGTAGGAGTCAGAAGATGGAGACATTCCCTGTGAGACCGGATCGCCTCAAAATGGCTACCTAAACAATGACATTATTAGAAATTCGAATGTGGAGGGGGAGATGGGGGGTCCCGCCTTCAGACAGCAATCTCGGGCAACTAATGACTGCTGAGATGAGGATTAGCTTCTCTCAGAGATGAGCCCTTTAATCCATTATCCAACAAAGTGGCCAGCCTTGAAACCATGTTCACACAAAACGGGACTCAGCTGATAGAATTTGTATATTTATGCATCCCTCCATATATATATATATACCAACAATAAGGAGACAGAGGCCATTAATTTGAGAAAGAGAGAGAGAGAGGGAGAGAGCGCGCAAGCAGGAGCGTAAGCATGGTCAGAGGGAGCAAGGGACGGAGAGATGCAATAATGCTGAAACAAAAATTTGGTTTTCGGCTGGGCGGTGGTAGCGCACGCCCTTAATCCCAGCACTTGGGAGGCAGAGGCAGGCAGATTTCTGAGTTCGAGGCCAGCCTGGTCTACAGAGTGAGTTCCAGGACAGCCAGGGCTGCACAGAGAAACCCTGTCTCCAAAAAAAAAAAAAATAAATAAAAAAAAAAATAAATTTTTTTTTTTTTTAAAGAGTGAAATAGAACTAAAGGTTTAAAAAAAAAACGAGGCTGCTAGAAATAACCATGTAAGGGCTTTGTGGGGCCGGAGAGCTGTCGCAGTGGCCAAGAGTTCTTGCTAAGCAGGCATGAGCACCTGAGTTTGACTCTGTAGTATCCACGTAAAAAGCACGCGTGTGCGGGCCCAGTGCTACGAGAGACAGAGGAAGATGGAGTCTGCTGGCTGCCGGGCCTGCTCCAGGCTCGGCGAGAGAGCCTCATTGGAAGAGGGTAGAGAGTGATGGGCTAGAACATTCTCCTGTGACCTTCAGGGGCATGGGGGGGTGTGGTCCCCTCCCGTGGAGACACACACACATTCACACACACACACACACACACACACACACACACACACACACACAAGGATACACCAGAAAAAGAGAGAGAGAAAAATAAAACAGCCCAGTAAAACCAAACCAATGGCTTATAAATGGTTATACTTCCGCTTTCTTGGAGATCAGATGCTCAAGGCAGCAGCTTGGGAAAAAAAAATCCCTTTCGAGTGATTGATGAAAAACATTACCTAGTATTCTGGTACAGGTCCCTGACCATATCTTAGCAAGGCCACACCCTTGCTGTTTAAGTTCTGAACCAAATAGAGTCATTAGTATGCATCTGGACAAGCTGAATAAAAGAGCGTTCTTTTGTGCCTTCAAGCCCAAGGAGCTGAAAGCACGAACGTTAACGATCTTCATGCTGTGATACTGAAATCATATATTTTGATGCCCATAAAATATTCAAAGAGAAGGATCAATTAATAACTTGCAGGTCAGATATAAGTCTCCAGCTGCACGGTAATTGCTTCAGCCCACGGTCTGTATTTTAAATGAGGCCTGAATTTTAAATGCCGGACATGTCGTTTGGCCGACACCCTTGCCGGTAACTCAGACAGACGTATAACTGGGAACTGTCCATGTTCATGTGCATTGATCAGACCACACATGTACAAGGGCTGCCCGACACATGTACTACCGCGTGTCCTGGGAACAGCCACCATCGTTACTAGGAACATCAGGGCTCTGTATCTCTGACACAAACCACACTTCGCACCAGAGTGAGGCACAGTGATACTCAGGGGTGAGTGTGTACTTCTAGGAGCCTGGACCCAGGGCATCCACCCCGAGCAGCAGGTTCACCCAGAACCCCCGAGGAACACCCTTCCAGGGCAACACCGAGCTCTGGGAAATGATTAAATGTCTCACTGCTGGAAAATCTGCATTCGTCACCGAGAATACCGCAAGAGAGGAATTTGCAGGGGTCATGTTTTTGGCTATTATTCTCAGACAGAACACCCCCACACACACACCCCCCGCCCCTTTTTTCCTTGAACTTTTGATCTTCTTACCTCGGCCTCCTGAGTGCTGGGATTACAAGTGTATACTACCATGCCTGCCTGAGTGTGTATTTTCATGATGTATCATCTCCTTTGTGTCTCACAAGTTTGACTTGGAAACGTGTGTGTGTGTGTGTGTGTATGTGTTTTGTGTGTTTGTGTGTTTGTGTGTGTATGTGTGTATGTGTGCATGTATAGGTGTGTATGTATTTGTGCGTGTCTGTGTTTGTGTGTATGTGTGTTTGTGTGTGTATGTTTGTGTGTTTTGTGTGTGTGTTTATGCGTGTATGTGTGTATGTGTAATATGTGTGTATGTATTTGTGCGTGTCTGTGTGTGTATGTGTGTGTATGTCTGTGTGTTTGTGCGTGTATGTGTATGTGTGCATTTATATGTGTGTGTATGTATTTGTGCGTGTCTCTGTGTGTGTTTGTGTGTGTGTATGTGTGTTTTGTGTGTGTGTTTGTGTATGTGTGTGTTTGTGTTTTGTGTGTGTGCTTGTGTATATGTGTGTTTGTGTGTGTATGTCTGTGTGTTTTGTGTGTGTGTTTGTGCGTGCATGTGTGTGTGCATGTATATGTGTGTATGTATTTGTGCGTGTCTGTGTGTGTGTTTGTGTGTGTGTGTGTGTTTGTGTATGTGTGTGTATGTGTGTGTTTGTGTTTTGTGTGTGTGCTTGTGTGTATTGTGTTTGTGTGTGTTTTGTGTGTGTGTTTGTGCGTGCATGTGTGTATGTGTGCATGTATGTGTGTATATGTATTTGTGCGTGTCTGTGTGTGTGTGTGTGTGTGTGTGTGTGTGTGTGTAAGAGCAGTGGAAGCAAGCACAAGCCCTGGCTCCTTCTTACTTTCGCGCTGAGCAGCCGGTGCACTTGTTGGTGTTTGACTTTCCTAACTGCACAGCAAAGCTATTTCATGTTGACCGAGATGTCCCCTGAATCTGAAGGGAACGGATTTCTTGAGATACATTATGTAACATTTGGTATCTTTGCGGTCCACTTGGAGGCTACGATGTTCTCATCCTACGAGAATGGGATGGGATAAATGGTGGCCTCTCAACTTGTGGGGCCTTCCTAGCCACCGGAGATTCCCTCACAGTGTTAGAGGGAATAATGCACTTCTAGAAACTTCCATCCTATATGATGTTCCACTTTTCACAGAACATAAACAAAATCACACACTGTTCTCTCCCTCCCCCTCCCCCCCAAATCCAAATGCTGTTTCTTCCATCAGTGAGACAGGGCTGGGAGGGGACAAATGGGACCAAGAAAGGGACTTTTCAAAAGTCAGGGTGGTTCCTGTGTGAGGCTCAGATCTCTTGTGGCCATTTAGCTCATAGGAATGAAGGACCGGGCGGGCGGGCTATGGTGGTGCGGCCTAGTCAAAGGAGGGCTCAGAAGAACCAAAGCTGGGCAAGATCCGCTCTGGAAATCGTTGTGGAGAATTGGAGATGAGTCACTCAGAGGAGGCTGGAGACGGAAGGCCGGACCTCTGCAAAGACAGCTCATGCATGGATAATAAACCAAGAATAAAGCAACACAGAAGTGAGAAAAGCAGAGTCACCAACAAGAAACTCAACCAGCTGGGACATGCGCAGATGGTTTGTCACAGACAAAGGGTCCAGGACCTACAAGGAGAAACATGGCAAAGGGCACGCAGGCACAGGTGGCCAAGGGAGAGATGAGAAAAGGGGACAGAGAGGGGCAGGGACATGGCCTTTCTCCTCCTCCTCCTCCTCCTCCTTCTCCTTCTTCTTTCTCTTCCTCCTCCTCCTCCTCCTCTTCTTCTTCTTTTTTATTATGTATATGAATACACTGTAGCTGTCTTCAGATACTCCAGAAGAGGGCATCAGATCTCATTACAGATGGTAGTGAGCCACCATGTGGTTGCTGGGAATTGAACTCAGGACCTCTGGAAGAGCAGTCAGTGCTCTTAACCACTGAGCCGTTTCTCCAGCCCCATCTTGTAACCTTTCTTATTGAGTGTGTCCTATCCTCTGCTTCCCTAATGGCTACAACGTGGGTAAGACAAACAGAGAGGCTTTAAAATTCTGCAGCTTCGACCCCATGTGCACAGTAATGTATGTAAAGCCCTGGGGAGATTAAAAACGAATGACTGAATTCATCACACCTCTGCTCTAAAAAATCCCTACTTCATATACATAGACGTAAACACATGTGCATGCATACATGTATTTTAAATTTATGCATATACAGTCTGAGGTTCTGGTGGCAAATGCCTTAAGTCTTGATGACAAGAAAACTCACAATGCCCACCTCTAACTGGAATATGTTCAAATTAGAATCTTCGAAGAAAAATGAGGTAATTTTCTCAATAATCAAGTAGAAAAAAACCCATCTCAAAACAACAACAACAACAACAATAACAACAACAACAACAGCAACTTCCAAATACGCTCTGCTGTGAAAATGACTTTCAGGGTCGAAACCAAACCTAAACTAGGGAGTGGGGCCGTGAGTGTCCTGGCTGGTAAACTCGCGGCTGACTGTGCTTTGAGTTTTCTTCCACGCAGCCCCCATTACTCCTCAGAGAAAGGCTCTATGGTTCCACGTAAGTCACAGGGAACACGTCACAAAACCAATGGGAGCCTGCCCCGGGTCACCACTCAAAACGTGCCCAACCTCAGAGGACGGGCCCGGGGAGGACGGTGAGTCTTGATTCCCAGAGGACGAGCAAGGTTAGTTTTCAGGTCATCCCTTTGCAAAAGTGAGTTTCTGCGATCCCGCTCGCAGCCCTCGAGTCTCACAGAGAAGGAAGTGTGGTCTGAGGTGACCCTGCCTGAAGTGGATGGGGCATCAGGAACGTGCCTTACAGATAAATCCACCTCTGATTTGTTAACATAGGACAGATTTTAAAAAGCAATAGATACTCCGGAAAGAAAAGAGTTAAAATAAGTGAGACACACACACAGAAAGGATTGGTTCCTTTGAGAGTGGGTGGAGACCAAGCTTTGTGAAACTCAGATTTTGTTCTCCTGAGACAGGGTCCATGTAGCTCTGGCTGGGCGGTGGCACCTGCCTTTAATCCCGGCACGTGGGAGGCAGAGGCAGGCAGATCTCTTCTCTGATTTGAGGCTATCCTAGTGTACAGAGAAAGTTCCAGGACAGCCAGGGCCATACAGAGAAACCCTGTCTCTAAAAAAAAAAAAAAAAACAACAACAACAACAACAACAACAACAACAACAACAGCACCATCCATCGGTTTTGAACTTACTACGGATTGGAGAACAACTTTGAATCCCCAGTGTGCCTCTTCTCCCAAAGTTCGATGTCAATATTAGTTTAAAAATGAACTAAAAGGCTGGATATAGTGACATATACTTGCAACCTAAGAACTAAGGAGGTAGAGGCGGGAGGGATTAGAAGTGTAAGGCCACCCTTAGCTACATTGTAAGTTCAAGGCCAGCCAGGACTATATGAGAGCTTGTCTCAGAAGATGGAACAGTAAAACCCACCTGCCCCATGGAAAAGAGAGGACCTAAGCCAGAAAACCTAGTATTTCCATTGCTAGTTATACAGCCCCAAAATAGAAAACTTGTTGAAGACAAACACACACACACACACACACACACACACACACACACGGTACACACATGTACACACACAGACTCACAGACACACACATATACACCCTCACACACACACACACAGACACACACACACACACACACACACACACACACAGACTTGCACACACACACACATGCACAGCAGTGTTTACAGCAGTCATGTGGTGGAAGTCACCCTGTTCTGTCAGCAGAATGTGGCGCATACACGTAGTAAAGCCAACATCCAGTCTTCAAAGCAATGAGGATTCTCACATGTGGTATGACATCATGACATCATCCATGGACATCACACTGTGTGAAACAAACCACAGGGGTAAAGAAAAAGGAAAAAAGACTAATGTGGCAAGATCCCATTCACAAGAGGTATCTAAAAAGTCAAATTCCGGGCTGGAGAGATGGCTCATCGGTTAAGAGCACTGACTGTTCTTCCAAAGGTCCTGAGTTCAAATCCCAGCAACCACATGGTGGCTCACAATGAGATCTGATGCCCTCTTCTGGTGTGTCCACTGACAGCTACAGTGTACTTACATATAATAAATAAATCTTTAAAAAGTCAAATTCCAAGACATAAAGTAGGCTGGTGGTTCATTGAAGGATCTGTGGGAAGGGGCCCAGTGTGTGTGTGTGTGTGTGTGTGTGTGTGTGTGTGTGTATACCAAGCTTCAGTTTTCTTTCTTTTCTTTCTTTTTTTTTTTTTTTTGTTTTTTTGAGACAGGGTTTCTCTGTGTAGCCCTGGCTGTCCTGGAACTCACTCTGTAGACCAGGCTGGCCTCGAACTCAGAAATCCTCTTGCCTCTGCTTCCCAAGTGCTGGGATTAAAGGCGTGCGCCACCACCGCCCGGCGAGCTTCAGTTTTCTAAGATGAGACAAGCCCTAGAAACTGGTTGAACACTAACGTGAATGTACTCAGCACCGCTGAATTGCACACTTATAAATGGTGACATAGGTTTTTACTACAAGGAAAAGCTTTGCAAGATATTGGGTAAGAAAATCACAGTGAGGGCTGGTGAGATGGCTTTGTGGGGAAAGGAGGGGCTGCCTGCAGCTGAGCCTTCCCCCCAGCCCCCCCCTCCACCCCCCCCCATCCCCAGAACCTACGGTGGGAGGGCAGAAGGGACTGGCACAAATTGATTTCTGACTTTTGCATGTGTGCTGTGTCGTGTGTGTGCACACACATCACACACACACACACACACACACACACACACGGGAAAGACCATAGGAGATACAAACAGCATGCCTTCTAATTGAATGGCTCTGATACTGTTCAAAAGCCTTGTTGCTAGGCCAGTCCCCGGGAGCATTAGCTGACCACCCAGAGCTGTCCCTTCCCTCGGGCCCAACATTTGAAAGCAGAGCTTGGCTTTAAGAACACAGGTTTGGGGCAAGGGCATGATCTACCCAGGGCAAATGGCGCGTCAGATGGCTAATGCCTTCAGTCAGGAGCTTCCTTCACTGCAGAGCCTCCACGAAGGCCACACAAGAAGGGTTGTGTCAACACTGCTCTAAGTGCTGGCCTTCCACAGATAGACAGCCGCCACTCCGCTGTCGCCGTGGCAGGGACTTACCTGGACGTCGTACAGGAACTGGAAGCGGCTTCTTTTATTCGCAGCTTCTCTCACGGCCCGAGCCAGGTCCACAGACCCTCTCCCTCCAGCCGACCAGTGATAGCAGGGGACCGCATCAAAGGCGCCGGCTCGCTTAGCCAACTCGCACACCAAGTCGATCTCCGCACGGGTGTCCGTCCTGCCGAGGAGAATGTTTGTGGATTCCCCATCTGTATTCACTTAGCGATGTTTTGAGAGAAAGGCTAACGGTTTACACAGAACTTCACTCCCTAACACTGAATATATCGTGAACATCAAAAGTGGTCACGTTGTGTTTAAATAAATCAGACTTGACGAAAAAGCATGTAGAAAGAGTCCTCTTTAACATGACTCAAATGGTCTTTTTTGGCTGTGTTTTGTTTTTGAGACAGGGTTTCTCTGTGTAAACCTTGGCTCTTCTGGATTTGCTCTGTAGACTAGGCTGACCTCAAACTCACAGAGATCTGCCTGCCTCTGCCTCTGGAGTGTTGGGATTTAAAGGCGTATGCCACCACACCCAACCTTATTATGGGTTTTTAATCAAGAAATTCTGTGCCGGGCGTGGTGGTGCACACCTGTAATCCCAGTACTTGGGAGGCAGAGGCAGGTGGATTTCTGAGTTTGAGGCCAGCCTGGTCTACAGAGTGAGTTCTAGGACAGCCAGGGCTACACAGAGAAACCCTGTCTTGAAAAAAACAAAAAAACAAACAAACAAACAAAAAAAGAAATTCTGTAACATCTCCTTTTGCTCATTCATTTTCAGTCTATCAGACAGAATCACTGGGTAGAACAGGGGAAAAACACAAAATACACCACCCACCCCCAACCAAACAGATAGTAATTTTTTGCATATGTCTCATTTCCGCAGGAGCACTAGAGAACACATTTGGGAAAATGAAACCAAATCAAACAATCAGAATACTATGTCTATCAGATCGAGGCAACTGCCCTCAGGACACAAATGTAGTCACTAGGGTGTCCCCACAGACAGCAGAAAGCTGGACTCACTTGAAGACGTTGAGCGCCACCACCACGGGCACCCCGAAGAGCTGAGCGATCTGAATTTGTTTCTGTAGGTTGCAGCAGCCATCAGCCACCAGCTGAATGTTCTGGAAGGAAACCAGCCTCTGCGTCATTATGTCTTTCCTAACCCTCCCGACCCCGAAGCTGGACCCAGCATAGCCACACTGGCAACTTTTGTTGCTATCTTTTCTTTTCTTTATTGTCCTACACGCGTTTAAAAGGGGACCTAAGTTACCTTGTGTTTCCGAGAATTTCGTTACAGACAGAGGCGATTCCTGTCCAAGTTGGGCGAAGCACATGCATTTGAGACTTGGGGCCAGGTAACTATTGCTGCGGAAGACTGGCTAACAATGTGGGCAGCCCACCCTCTGTAGCTAGGGAACAAAAGTCCCTGGGGGGAGGGTCCTGCCTCTTCTGGCTTAAACCCATGGCGCCACCTGTAGGAGCTAAGTGGTACTGTCACCAGCTAACTGGTTTGTCTGCAGGACAGATACTGACTGCACTCTTTTTTTTTTTTTTTTTTTGGTTTTTCGAGACAGGGTTTCTCTGTGTAGCCCTGGCTGTCCTGGAACTCACTCTGTAGACCAGGCTGGCCTTGAACTCAAATCCGCCTGCCTCTGCCTCCCAAGTGCTGGCGTGCGCCACCACCGCCTGGCCGGAACGATTAGTTCTTACCTCCTCTGTATATTCTTTCTTGAGAGGAACCCCAGCAGTTACCTGAAATAGAGACAAAAACTAAGACCCATTCCACAATTTAAAAAACAAACAAACAAACAAACAAACGTGCTCTTCCCTATAGCAATAGGTCTGTTGTAAAAGGAGAGGTCTACTCAACTTTGAATAAATCACTATAAATTTTTCAAAGATTTATTTATTTATTTATTTAGTATATGTAAGTACACTTTTGCTGTCTTCAGACACCAGATGGGCGTCAGATCTCTTTACAGATGGTTGTGAGCCACCAGGTGCTGGGATTTGAACCCATGACCATCGGAAGAGCAGTTGGTACTCTTACTCGCTAAGCCATCTCTCAGGCCCAATCACTGTAATTTTTACACAAACCTTCCATAGTTAAGGGAAAAAAAACTTCAAAATTTTAATTTTTGTGTAGCTAACATCTTACGCATATAAATGGGGGGGGGAACCAACTCAAAACATTTAAAAAACTGACTAGTAAAATCCAGTTATTCGTAAAGCAGATATAGCTGCCTAAATCAGGCTTGTTCTGGCAAGGTACAATTTCTTGCAAGTAACGATAATTTAAGCAAGCCTTACAAATCTTAAAGAGAAAACCCAAACTGTCGTCTCAAAAGATGGAGGAAAAGCCCGAATCAGTTTTTATGCTAATTTGGCCAATTAAAAATAGAAGGTAATCCCTTAGACACTGTTAAAAATGGATCCCAAGCATCCCACTTAACACGAGCTGTTTAAACAGCCCTTGAAGATGGGGCCAAGCAGGCGCCTGCCCCTCATCCAGCTCTGCACCCTCATCCAGCTCTGCACCCTCATCCAGCTCTGCATTGCAATTAGGAAGCCCTTGCCAGGCACAAGGGGAAAAGAAAAACAGCGGCACAGACTGGAAGGAAGAAAAGGAACTCGTCTGGAGCAAAGAGTGGCAGCCCAGAGTCCCCCAAAGATGTGGTAGGTTAAACCAGTACAAGAACTAAGTGAATTCAGACAGGTTAGCGACAAAAAAACAGAAACAATCTGTTATTTAAAGATATAAAGCATACAGGCACACAGGGACAGATGTGTACGAAGATACAGAAGACCTTTATGAAGGAACCAATAACTTCCATTGGAATAGACTCAAACAGGACGACGGAGAGACATCTAACGTCCTTTGAACAGAGATCCCAAAGAGACTGCGGAACCTGTAAGCTAATTCTCAAATACACACAGGGTTTCGAGCATGTAGTTCACAGATACAGAGCTAGTCCTATGGGGGCCAGGTACCCCAAACCTCAAAAAGTAGAATAAAGACCACTGGTAAAATGCAGATATCCCTGAAAAGGGTCACTTGCAGGTCAAATGTGAAGGAACAGCCTGGAGTTGGACCTCCACAGTACAGTGGCATGAAGAGACGCAACCAGAACAGATCAATTGGATCTCCACAGTACAGTGGCATGAAGAGACGCAACCAGACCAGATCAATTGAAGGGAGATCCCGGAAAGAGGCTTGCACACATTTGGGAAAAGGCAGTCATCCCACCCTGGGTTTAAAAAAAAAGGGGGGGGGAATCACTTAAGATATATTATGGAGGCATGGCCGGACGTGGTGGCACATGCCTGTAATCCCAGCACTTGGGAGGCAGAGGCAGGCGGATTTCTGAGTTCGAGGCCAGCCTGGTCTACAGAGTGAGTTCCAGGATAGCCAGGGCTACACAGAGAAACCCTGTCTCGAAAAAACCAAAACAAAAAAACAAAACAAAGATATATTATGGAGGCAATTACTTATTAATACAGAAAAAATTGATATTAAATTTTGTCAATGCCCTACACTCTAAAACGCATGGTTTAATCCATGTGTGGGGGAATTTAAGGTATCTGGATATTGGGTCAAGCATTACAGTATGTGATTTTTTTTTTGATGAGATCTACTGATTTATGTATGTATAACATAGACCGGCCTCCTCTAAGCCAAGGAGAATTTCCCACCAGATTGTCATCAGACTGGACCCACGCCATCAATGAATGGCTCCCGAGGTCCCAGGCGAATCTGCAGATCCTGGATTCTGGACTTGCACGGTTTATAACCATGGGACCTGGTTCTTTATCTGTTCTCCCCCGCCCCCCCCATCTTCTATCACATATCTACACATCCAGTGTCTTCTACTGTCTCGAGAAACCTGAGATTATCTTAGTCATTTAAAGGATTAACTTGGAAGAGGCTGTGTAGATTCAGAGTATAGGATGTCAGTTCTTATACAGCTGCAAGAACGGTTAGTGTGCTGGAGGACAGGCTGTGGAGTTAAAATGGTGTAGCAGTTAAATCTTTATACATGGACTGGACCCAGGCCTCCCCGCTCATATGTAGCAGAGGCCGGCACGGTCTTCGTGTGGGTCCTGAACAACTGGAGCGGGGGCTGTCCCAAAAACTGCTGTCTGGCTGTGGGGTGGGTTCTTCTACCTGGGCTGCCTTGTCTGGCCTCAGTGGGAGAGGAAACCTCTGGCGTCCCAGAAACTTTATGTGCCAGGGTGGGGGACATCCAGGGGAAGACTCTCTGGCTCAGAGGAGAAGGGGAGGGGAGGGGAAGGACTGTGGGAGGGAGGGCAGTGAGCAGGATGTAAAGTGAACAAGGGAAAAAAATTGATTAAAAAAAAAACACTTCCGCCGGGCGTGGTGGCGCACGCCTGTAATCCCAGCACTTGGGAGGCAGAGGCAGGCGGATTTCTGAGTTCGAGTCCAGCCTGGTCTACAGAGTGAGTTCCAGGACAGCCAGGACTACACAGAGAAACCCTGTCTCAAAAAAAAAAAAAAAAAAAAAAAAAAAAAACACTTCCCTGTCATCTTGACCGAACAGGAAATGCGCAGGACATTAATGAGAAGCGCCCCTGGGTGTGTCTGTCAGGGAGGCTTAAGGGAGGAGGGAAGACCTATGGAGGATGCACTATATCCACCATATGGATCCTATGGGCTGGGGTCCATGACTGGGCACAAAGGTGAACAGGACAAAAGCACAAAGCAAGATGGTACAGGCACCGCCTCCGCGTCCTACTGTGGACTGTGTGGTCCCTTGCTGCTGATGGTTTGTGTACGTTTGGCCCAGGGAGTGGCACTATTAGAGGGTGTGGCCTTTTGGAATAGGTGTGTCACTGTGGGCGTGGGCTGTGTGTCCTAACTTCCTGGAAGTCAGTATTCTGCTAGCAGCCCTCAGGTGAAGATGTAGAACTGTCGGCTCCTCCTGCACAGTGCCTGCCTGAACGCTGCCATGCTCCCACCTTGATGATAATGGCCTGAACCTCTGAACCTGTAAGCCAGCCCCATGTTGTTCTTTATAAGGCTTGCCTTGGTCATGGTGTCTGACCCTAAGTAAGTAAAATCCCGAGACAGTCTCCTTGGGCTCCGGTTCCTTCCTGGCACCGATGGCCCCTATCCTGTGGTCTCAGGTCATGGGCCCCAGCAAGTCCTCCCTCCTTTAAGCTGCTTCTCGTCAGGAGTTTGGTCACAGCGGATGAGAAAAAGAACTGTGTTAAGATGTGCAGGTTCAAAGGTCACAGGACTTTCCACTGCCCAAAGGATGGATTAAAAACGAAGACCTCAGCTGGGTAAACAGACGTGAGGCAGCCTCGGTTATTTGTGTGATGATGTCGAAAGGAAACAGAAATTATCCTGGATCAAAAACATCACCACAGAGCTCTTCCAGTAAGAGGCAAACACACTGAGGTGGGGGGCGCTGATTAAGATGGATGTCGGACTGAAAGGTCAAAGTTCGTTTGCTACGCAATTACTGAAAACATCTCCTGGATGCAGAATATGCCAGGCCCCCAGGCCCGGTAACTACTACGACAGTTCCTGAGAGCAAAGGGACGAGAATCTGAGGAGGAGAGATATTCCTAAACCACCGCGAGGCCGAGCCCAGCCTCTGCAGCCCTCCCTGGTTACTATCATGCAACAGCTTGGTCCTTCAGTGTTCCCACATTTATGGGGCTGTGTTCTCTCGCGGAGAGCTGGTGGGAGGTGGTGGAGTCTTAGAAGGAGGAACCTAATGGCAGCTGTCAGGGGAAATGCGGGGAGCCTTGCCCCCACCCCCAGTCCCTGCATAGGAGGCGAGTTTTGCTTTGTCCTGTGCTCCCAGCCTGATGTACTTACTGCCTTGCTTCAAGTACAAATGCCGACCAGAGGATTACACCTTACAAAGCTGTGGGTGGAAATATACCGCATCTCCTTAGGAGCTGAGTATCAGGTATTCATTTCAGTAATGGGACCGGACTGAACGAATCGGCATTGCTACGTATGGTCCCCATCTTTTGTTACCTTCTCTACCAAAGAACCACAGGATTAAGTAGGAAAGGAAGAAGCAGAAAGGAGTAACTGGGAAGAAATCACCATGTGGCAACCCAGCGCACACAGCGAGGGGAAGTGCAGTGGGGGTGGAAATCATGTTGAGCATTTTTACGGTGTGGAAAAACTCTGGATGCAATTCTAGGTCTGACCAGCTTCCTCAGAAGAGGTGTGACGGTACCACTGCTGGTCTCTACGAGTCTCCAAGATTTCTTCCTGTGTTTTATAAAGATCAAATTAGACCAGACAGACTTTAAATCTTTTTAGAGGATCAAAGCTGTTTGAGTTTAAATGTGGGCGTGGCAGAGGAAGAAGAGAACATCTCAGATTATATATACATGATATAATTTTTCATTCACTCATTCATTCACTCATTAATTCATTCATGTGCGTTGGTGGTTTGCCTGCATGTTTGTTTGTTTGGATGGTGTAGGATCCCTTGGACCTGGAGCTAGAGAGAGTTGTGAGATACTATTTGGTTGTTGGTAACAGAACCCAGGTCTTCTGGAAGCGCAGTCAGCGAGTGCTCGTAACCACGGAGCCAATTTCCACGGCTCGTGTATGCCTTTACATTTTCTCACTATATATGTGTTGTGTGTGCACGAGGCCTGTGTGTTTATGAGCACCGTGTTTTTGCAGGTGCCTGTGCAATCCAGGCCAGGTTGTGAGATGCCCTGGAACTGGAGTCATAGGTAGTTCTGAGCCACCTGATGTAGTCACTGGGGACTGAACCCAGGTCCTCTTAAGAGTGGCAGGTGCTTTTATCCACAGAGCCATCTCTCCATCCTCTGGCTTTTTGGTTTTTTAAAGCTAGGAAAACAAACAAACAAACAAACAAACAAAAAAAAAAAAAAAACAAGGACTTACACTCGGCCCACCTCCATGCATCTTCAGAGCTCGAACGGTGGCTACCAACACAACAGCGTTGGGCACCAGGCCAGAAGCTCGGCATTTGATGTTGAAGAACTTCTCCATCCCAATATCAGCCCCAAAGCCAGCCTCAGTCACTGTTGGGAAACACATAGAGAATGAGCTATGATTATCAGAACACAGCAACCAATGTTTGATAAGAGTACAAGCACTCACAACGGCCCTTACCCCTGCCACGCAAGGCCACTACAAGGTGCTGTATCTCAAGCCTACACAAAAGTAACCTGGCATCTCCCTCACAATGGAAGATGCTTAACTTCACCCCAGCAGGCAGGTCTCTACCCTGTCCGACCCAACAGGCCACAAGGACTCACTGCAGGGCTGAGAGCTTGTCTTCCCAGTATTAACTCCAACCGAAGCTTTTCTTAACTTAGATGAGATTTTCAACCTTGTAACTAGGCTCCAAACTTTATCAAAGGGTCAAGCATATGTTATTCGTTCTTTTTTTTGTTTTGTTTTGTTTTGGTTTGGTTTGGTTTTTCAAGACAGGGTTTCTCTGTGTGGTCCTGGCTGTCCTGGAACTCACTCTGTAGACCAGGCTGGCCTCGAACTCAGAAATCCGCCTGCCTCTGCCACCCAAGTGCTGGGATTAAAGGTGTGCACCACCACCACGCCCGGCTGTGTTATTCGTTCTTATTTTTGGCCTCCGATCAATTCTGTTGGTGAGCAAAATTCAAGTTGGAGGTGTGGTTTAAGGATGCTGATCAGGGATGTGAGGAAAGACAGCAGCTTGATTCCAGAACCACACTCATCTTTTCAGACTCCCTCGGTGGGTGAGAGTGAGCATGAGGAATTGAGTGCAAATCTCCACACTGTCTCGGTGTGGCTGTGTGCACCTGTAACCCAGCGCTGTGTGGGGCAGAGGCCAGACTGCTGGGGTTCGATGGCCGCCCGCCGGGCTCCAGGTTCACTGAAGAGAGATCTTGATTCAAGGGAAGAAGGTAGAAAGCGATGGAATCAGACATCCTGTGTCTTCCCCTCTGGCCTCTATGTGCACATGAGCACACATATACATACCTGCAAACCCCACCCCCAAGACATGCTTTTGTGCCATTTGTGGAGGTGACAGACGAATTTGAGCATTGCTTTCCAAAACCGCGATAGATACTGGGCCAGTAGTACTGTCTTTTTTACCCAAGAGAGAGCCCCAGGGCCTTGGTTTTAGCATGTGAGCCACGGACCAAGAGCCAACAGCATCTCTTAAGGGCTTGTTGAAAAGGTGGACTTTTGGGCCCATGAGATCTACTCAACCACAACTAGCATTAAAAACAACAAATCTGAACTGACTCAATGTGCATGAATGTTTTGTCTGCTTGAATATCTGTGTACCATTTGTGTGTCTGGTATCTGCAGAGGTAAGAAGAGACCATGGGTCCCCTGTTACAGACAGTTCTAAGCCATGTGGCTGCCAGGAAGCAAACACAGTCCTGTAGAAGAACAGCCAGTGCTCTTAATCCTCCAGCCCCAACAGAGTCAGTATTTTAACAAGACACTCATGTGCAATGATTGTCCATTATCATTTGGGGGGGAAATAAGACTGATGTAAAAAGTATTTTGGAATATGGGCCATCTACTGACAATATGACTAAGGCCATAATTAATGGTACAGATAGGAAGTAGGAGTAAGAGGGAAAAAAAGATTAAAAGTAAACAAATGAAGATATAGCCCTAGTATTCATGGGAAATAGAAATTTTAACAAGAACTGATAGAAATAAGTTTTTCAGATTTTTTTAACTATATATACACTTAATTCTTGCTTTTTCTTTTAGCATTCCATGTACCTATTTTTTTTTAGTAGAATACTCATGCTTCTGTAGTCTCCTTTAACTTAAATGTATAAGGAATATGCCAAAATTTATAAAGGTGTGCCCTCTGTTACTGAACAATTAGGCAGTCGCCAGCATGCAGAACGAAACACTGAATTCATGCTACATGTGAGCTTTAATCTCAAAGTATATTCTTGGAATAAATTTCCAAGGGTAGGTAAGGTTACGGGCAACGGACATAAGACATCTCTTATGACCACTGATACGCATTGGACAAGTCAGTTTTACGGTTCGGAATTAATGTCTTAGCTTCCTATGGAATAGGTTCATGGCTTTGCTTCCACTTAGTCCCCTCCCCCGCCACCTGCCCTCCCTGCTCCCTAATTTTTTTTTTTTTGTAGTTTTTCTTTGAAAAATTTATAGCAGAACCATTGAAAGAACACCTTCACACAGCAGATGGGTCCGTTCTCAAGACTCCATCCATTGTGGGCAAAGTTAGAAATGACTTCTAAGCCCCTGCAAGGAGGCCCCGAGAGGCCACTGCATAACGAGGCTATGAAGAGAAAGCCTAAGACGCAAAGGAGATTCTGGGTGTTGGAGATGTAAGGACCACGGAGAAAAGAGAGAGACTGGGTTAAGAAGAACATTTCTCGCTCCCGCTTCCTGACTGTGGGTGCAGCGCCGCCCCCTCCCCACTCCCGCTTCCAGCCCTGCCCGCCACGGCAGACTGCGGCCTCGAACTGGGGGCCAGACGAACTGTTTTGCTTTGATGTTGCTTTTCTCAGTATTTTATCACAGCAGCAGAACAAGTAAAGTAGCGCAAATACCAGCCCCTTAGACGCCTGCTCAAGGATACAGAGGATTTCCTTCATAACCATCCTTCTGCTAATCATTAGCCGCTGCCCTAACTCTCAGCGTGGTCCCCACACTCTCCTCCGTCCACAGGTTTCCTGTTACTTCAAGGATGCCCTGAGCATCCTTAGCATGAAGCCTTGCTCACGCAGACCATCCCTACTCGGTCTCCCTCCATGCTCCAGGGCAGGGAAGGTCCTCAGTCTGGTACAATGCTTGCATGAACATAGGAACGTGAGTTTGATTCCCAGAGTCCATGTTATAGAAATCCAGGCATGGTAGCTTATATTTATAATCCCACACTGGGCAGGTAGACCCCTGGGGCTGGATAGGCAGTCAGTGTAGCCTTCATTGGTGCGTTTTAGACTTATAAGAGACTGTCTTGGAAAAGGGGGGGGGGTGAGTGGGTAACACGCTAAGGACTGACACCTGTGGTTGTCCTCTGACCTCTGCACACATTCATACCCACATGCATGCAAAGACACACACACACACACACACACACACACACACACACATATATATGAACATGCATGTACGCGCACACACATACAAAGATGCACACATGCAAGGAACATGCACACACATGCATGCAAAGATGCACATATATATATAGGAACACTCAAACATGCATGCAAAGACATGCATGTATAGGAACATGCATGCAAGCACACACACACATGCAAAGATGCACATATGTAGGAACACACAGGAAAGATGCACACATGCACACACATGCATGCAAAGGTGCACATTAGGAACACACACACAAAGACATACATATATAGGAACACCAATGCATGCACACACACACATGCAAAGATGCACATATGTAGGAACACACACATAGAAAGATGCACACATGCACAGACATGCATGCAAAGGTGCACATATATATAGGAACACACACACAAAGACATACATATATAGGGACACGCATGCATGCACACACACATGCAAAGATGCACATATGTAGGAATATGCACACACACACACACACACACACACACACACCCCTCATTCTGTAGCAGCATCAAGCTACCTAGCTTCCTGAAACAACCCTGCTCTATTACTATAATCTCTGCTGTTCTTTTCCCAACTGGAAAATTCCTTTCTTCCCTCCCGGCGCCTTAGATACAGCATCTAAACCTCAGTTCAGTGGCTCACATCCTGGAAGCTTGCCTGGATCTCAGGCAGGGGGATTTCCCTTTTAGTCCTCCTGGGCATCTTCCACCTCTGCTATTGTTTCCCCCTTCCCCCACTCGTGAGATTAGCATGAGCCCGCTCTGCTAGCTCTTCCTTAGAGGAGCGAACTGCCTTCCTTGCCTGTCTCCAACACCCAACGGTCCCTGACACTAAAAGTGAGTAGGTAACTAGCGGGACTCAACAACAGCCAAGGTCACGCAAAGGTCACGACTCGGCAGAACAGACACATTAGAAACAGGAACAAAAACCTGTCAGGCCTACCTACCCTCTTTTTCCCTTACAAAACTGTTTTGACAATTTTAATCACAGACACAACGGTGTAAATACCACCACATGTATCGTATCTGACAATGAACGAGATCATCACCTCGGGTGTCTAACCAGAGGAATTGAGCTCAGTTCCCCACTCTAAGACACAAACTGGAAATAAACAGGAGTGGAGAAAAGAAGAGTTTCAGTTGGGGAAGGAAGTGGGCGGTGGCTGGGAAGGCTCAGAGGCTCCAGCTGCCAAAACTCTGGGCAGGAAACAGGGAAGAGCCAGAGTCCCAGGCTTGGAAAACTGTTGTTTTCCGAGCATGTGACCGATCTTAGGTTGCTTGTTTCCACGCTGCAGGCTGCCAGGGGAGAGGGCGAGCAGAGGGGTGATCAGCCTTCACTCAAGCAAGAAGCACTCTGCGAAGGCATCAACAGTGACTAACTTGGAGATTGACAACTGCAGGGTTCACCCTTAGCCCCACCCCGAGAGGCCTTGATAAGAAGCCTGCCCTTGTGAGGACTTCCTCAGGACTTCTTGAGAATCACCAACAAGCTAAACCTCCGTGGTGACCTAAAGAAGCAACGTATTCCCTTATCTTATTTGCTATCCCTAATAAAAAAGTTCGCGAGTCAAGCCAAAGAGCCATCTCCTGTCAAACTTAATGGACATATTCTTAAATCACGAAGCGAGTCCGCTTAGCATGACTTGGCTTTCCTGAAAAGCGTGGAATGCAGGTTTCGGGAGGCTGCCTATTTAAGAGGCTTGTGATAAAAAATATTTGCGCAAGCCCCAGCCATTATTTGTCTTGGCAATCTCTTTTTGTTACAGCTCTTTCACTTACAGCATGAATGGAAACAGGAAATGCTGACGATGAGCACAGACGTGATCCTGCAGGATGTCCCCCCCCCTCAAATGTCAAAAACCTACAAGCAGCTCTGCAAAGGGGGCAGGGGGCTGTTGGGTCCCAGCTAGAAGGGACTCGGGGCTCTGGGTAGACAAGGGGGCTTAGATACAGACCATGAGAATCCCCAAGAGCCCCCACGAGGCCTGGCGTAAAGATCAGAGAGCGGGAATGACCAGGACGGCCACAGAAATGTGACACTGCCAACCATCGAGGCAGGCCACATGCTCTCTACAAAACCCCAAGGAGGGAGCTTGTATTTGCCAAGTTTCCCCGTGTTATCTCTGACTCCTTGTATATAATGAAGAAACGGGGTGACAACTCTTAGGTTTCAAAGTAAACACCCATCTTTATTACTATTACCCTTTTCTACAGAAGTCCTGCCAAAAACAGGCGCATAAAAGCCTGGAACTGTGAGGGATTTTAGGATGACAGTCTCTAGCCTTTTTCTAGCTCCTAAGCCTCAGGCACCTTCTGGAGAGCGGATGAAGAACCCGTTGTGGGTCCGGGCTCCTCTGTTGCTTGAGCAGGGACTGCTCTGACGTTTTGCGACCCACAACACAACACTTCTCAATAAATGTGGACGTATTGGAATTTGGGGAAAGCTTCCTTTTTTGTTTGTTTGTTTTTTGTTTTGGTTTTTTTCGAGACAGGGTTTCTCTGTGTAGCCCTGGCTGTCCTGGAACTCACTCTGTAGACCAGGCTGGCCTCGAACTCAGAAATCCGCCTGCCTCTGCCTCCCAAGTGCTGGGATTACAGGCGTGCGCCACCACGCCCGGTGAGAGCTTTCATTTTTTCCCCCTCACTTGACAAGTCGTGAGCCTTGGCTGCCTGGTGGTGCGTCTATGCACTCGCCTGCCTGGAGAGGCAGCCAAGGCCATGAATGCATCTTACTGTTGTGAGGAAGGGCAGGAGGCTCAGTTACCCAAGGAGCAAGCAGCTCTGAGTCCTTCTGTTTCCAAATTCCACATTCTGCTCCTTCCTATTACCCACCTCCCCCTTCTTCCTTCCCGCTGCATTTACTGGTCATCGCTTGCACAAGCAATGTGACACAGGCTGGAGTTATCACAGAAAAAGGAGCCTCCTGCCGGGCGGTGGTGGCACACGCCTGTAATCCCAGCACTTGGGAGGCAGAGGCAGGTGGATTTCTGAGTTCGAGGCCAGCCTGGTCTACAGAGTGAGTTCCAGGACAGCTGGAGCTACATAGAGAAACCCTGTCTCGAAACAACAACAACAACAACAACAACAACAACAACAACAACAAAAAGGAGCCTCCCTTGAGGAAATGCCTCCATGAGATCCAGATGTGGGGCATTTTCACAATAAGTGATCAAGCGGGGAGGTCCCCTTGTGGGTGGTACCATTTTGGGGCTGGTAGTCCTGGGTTCTATAAGAAAGCAAGCTGAGCAAGGCAGGGGAAGCAAGCCAGTAAGGAACATCCCTCCATGGCCTCTGCATCAGCTCCTGCTTCCTGACCTGCTTGAGTTCCAGTCCTGAATTCCTTTGGTGATGAACAGCTGTGTGGAAGTGTAAGCTCAATAAACCCTTTCCTCCCCACCTTGCTTCTCAGTCGCGATGCTTTTGCAGTGCAGGAAGAGAAACCCTGACTAAGACAGCAGGTATATCTGAACCCCACCCGGTGTCATCCTTAGACCTGGCCGTTTTGTGCCTTACCCGCCCTCTACCCATTCATTCCCTATGGCACTGCAAACCATAAAAGGTCACTGAGTCCCTCCTGAGTGAAGTGATAGTCTTCCCTGCATCCCCTCCGAGTCGGGGTGGGGGAAACTCAGCAGTTTCTGGAGATATTTTTGGTTACCATTGGCATCTAAGACACACACACACACACACACACACACACACACACACACACACACGTCGAATAACAAAAAAACCAAACCAGACCAAGAAAACGCCCAACCACAACAACTCCACCCCACTCAGACAGCGGGGCTCTGAGTCCAACTGAACAAAGGAACGCCGGACTTTTAGACACTCCCTCTGAGAATATTACGGATGCACCAGAGGCTAGACTACAAGGTTGCACAAGCTTATTATGTTAATCACCGTAACCTCATCCATGGAGATCCTGGGGTCTGAATTATCCACATAAACAATTCCGCTCAGCACAGCTTTGATGTATTGCATCAGTAGTGGGGTCAGTGCCACTTGGCGGTTGGGGACTGAGGTGATGGTGGACTTAATAGCCTGAGGAGGACGGAGGGGGCAGGGCAACGCTCAGCAAGGGAAGGCACCGGTGAGGCAGGTTGTCAGCCTTCCGGATAAAATGTGTATTTATTTGCTGGGAGGTGGGGGTGTTAGGATTCTGTCTAAGCTCCGCCCCACTGTTACCTGGCAACAGCCAGGTCGGCCTGGCCCACTTTAAGAGGGGCTGCTTGCCCCTCCTCTCTCTCTTACTCCTGTTTCCCTCTTGCTTCTCTCTTGCCCTCTAGGGCTAGTCTCCCGTCCCCCCTCTCTCCACATGGTCATGGCCGGCCTCTACTCTCCCCTCCTCTCTGCCTCTACTACTCTCTTAACCCCTTTCGCATGCCCTGAATAAACTCTAGTCTATGCTATACCATTGTGTGGCTGGTCCCTCAGGGGGAAGGGACCCCCCTCACCACACCCCCATAGAACAGGGGGAAGGGACCCCACACCTCACCACACCCCCATAGAACATATTCTTATATCTCTTTATAATCACAACATGGGGGACTATTTAACAAACTAGGCACGAGAAGGTGAGGTTAAAAGGAACATTTACTGGGCGTTTCTACCTGACCATTTTTTTCCCCCAGTTTTATTCTCTTGCTGTGCTAATGCACTTGGAACAAAAGCAACCTAGGAAGAAAAAAGGGTTTATTTCGGCTCACAAATACTAAGTCGTAATCCATCCTCGAGGGGAGGCAGGACAGGGACTCTCGAAGGAACTGGTCACGGAGGAGTCGGGCGGGGCGCACTGGCTTACTGGCTCGGCCGTTGGCTCATGCTTGGGAGATTTTCTTACACAGCCCAGACTCACCTGCCTACAAATGGTGGCACCCACAGTGGGTTGTTCCCTCCCGCATCAAGACAAAGACCGCCGGGCCATGGGATCTGGGTAACTCCTCTCCTCTGGCCACAGGACTGCTTACAGCCCGTGACTCTGCTCTGCGCTCCAGGTTACTCTGGTATTAATCTGGACTGAAACTCAAGGCTCGTGTCTACTCCACACAAGCGTGCGGACCCACCAGACAGCCATAGACAATTCTCTAGCCGAACTGCTCGCAACCAAAAGTCCAAACCACCTTGGGCTTCAAGGGTATTTCTTTCTTTGGATTCAGAGATTTGTTTTCTCTTAGAGCGATTCAGTGCAGATTATCCATGTACTCTCCTAATAGTTGGTTGCCATGCCAACAGGGGCGGGGCTTGGGCAAGGGGGAGTAGATAAGACTTCGGGTGAATCAAGAAGGATTCCAGAGAGGACACTTCAGGGACCCTGTCTGTACAGACGTCATCCCTAACAGCAGGCGCAGGCAGGCCCACAAGCACAGTGTAGTGCTCCCTCCTTAGAACCAAGTAGTTTCCCAGAGCTACCTCCCCACTGAGCCCTCAGACGCACCCCCCCCCGCCCCGCCCAAGACTTGTCTCCCTAAACCAGACACCAGTTTCCTTGCCATTGGCTGGAGAAGTGGGTGATTCTAATTTCCTAGCTTAGATTGTCTTTACCCAATGTACAGATAGGCTGGGGAAAAAGAAACTGGTTTAGTTTAAAAATATTCTCCCCCCCAACCCCCTTTCCAAAGGAGGAAACCCTTCTTAAATGGAGACAGGTTTTCCTTGAGTTTCTCATACTTGAAATGCCCGAAGATTACCAGCAGAACCACGAACTGAATTTTCACCTTGTTCTGTCACTAAAACGCCCTTTGTTCCATATTCACTCAGAAGATGAAAAGAGACATCGGCACTGTCAGATTCCATGGCTACTTTATGATAGCGCTGCATTTTCTGTGTGATGCTTGCACTGCAGACGTGTAATATACGACATATTGAGGTCTCCATTGCTCCTGGACACGGGGCTGGGATTTATGGGCTGTTAGAGATCTCATAGCACTAGTCCCTGCAACCAGCCTGGCTCAGAAGGGGCTAAGAAACGTGTCTGCACAGGACAGATTTGATCAATTCTCAAAATGAATTCTTATACACAAGAGGCGGGAAAAGAACCTGGAGCTTCCCTTCACCCCGCCCCTTACTTTCTCCCACATATCGACAGACGTGAGGCACTTGCTCCGAAGCACCATGGGCTCTAATTTCTCTGCAGAACTAAAGGAAACAGAGTTGAGCCTTTACCCGCGCCTTCTGCCCTAGGTAAACACGGTTATTCTTTGCAGCTGCCCGCGGACTAACTAAGGAAGAGTCAGTTCAAAGTCGGCCCAGCGCATGCGTGCTGACCTTCAAAGTCAGCGCAGCGCATGCGTGCTGACCTGGAGCTCAAGGTGAGCTAGCTTTTTAGGATCTTTTGAGTTATTTTCTCAGAGGCTGGAAGGGGACCAAGTAAACTGGGAGGGGGTCATCAGATGAACCAGCATTACTGTCACAGCTCAAAAGCCAACAGTTAGTGGCCTTGCTTGAGATCATATTGACTGTGAAGCTCCGACTCATCTTAGGACTATGAGTTTTGGGGGGTTTTTTGTTTTTGTTTTTTTTTTTTAAGATTTATTTATTATATGTAAGTACACTGTAGCTATCTTCAGACACTCCAGAAGAGGGCATCAGATCTCTTTATGGATGGTTGTGAGCCACCATGTGGGCACTGGGATTTGAACTCATGACCTTTGGAAGAGTAGTAAGTGCTCTTACCTGCTGAGCCATCTCTCCAGCCCCGGTCTATGCGATTTTACTAAAAACAAAAATCCTTTCTGCTCCGTGGGTTTTGTTTATGTAACCCATGGTCCCTTGTTTTTATTAAATGTAATAGAGTTCGTATTTCCCTAGAGGATACTATATATCAACTCACTGGGCACATTCTGTGAAGCGGAGGGAATCTATCAGTGAAACCACAAAGGAACGTTATTTTGAAGACCCTTTCCTCTTGCCAGGTTAGCACACCCTGGGAAGCTTGGGGCTGATGCACGGGGCCTGAGGAAACTATTCTGGGTGTGCTCCGGGGAAGGGAAAGAGAACATTAACATATAGTGAGTCTACAGGACCGAGAGTGGGGGTCCAAGAGACAAGATGCTTGGGAAGTTCAAGGCCAGCCTGGTCTCAAATTGAGTTCTAGTCTAGCCCCAGCTACAGAGTGAGATCCAGTATCCAAAAAGTCAATAAAAAATAAACGGGACACAGGAACATTTGAATAAATGCAACAACAATTTGAAAATTTAAAAAAGTAGCAATGCACTTTGGAGGAAGGATTCAGAACTTACCCCTTCTGCACCACCCCAGAGTTATTAGTTATAGTCAGTTCATTTAGGAGCATTGCCAATCATCTTGTTTTGAAAGTTGATTTTGGAAAGAGAAATTGAAATTCAGAGCCAAATGTTTAGATAAAAAATTAAGGTATGCATGCTAGTAAATTTTTCTGTCAGGGTCTTACTGTATAACCCTTCCTGGGCTGGAACTTGATATATTGACCAAGATGGTCTTGAACTTGGGGCGATCCTTCTACCTGACTACAAAGTGCTGAGACTAAAGGTGTGCGCCCAGTGCCCAGTGTTATATGCTAGTTTTATTTCTCAAATAAAATTCTGGGCTCTGGCTTGGGAGAGTTAGCCTTTTGGATGGTTTGTATGGGGCACAAAATTGTCCCTTGTAGCTTGTGAGAAGTGTGAACTTAACGCTTTTTCCACACAGAGATGAACTCTGAAGCTGGGTGTGCACACCCGTAATTCTAGCACCCAGGAGACAGAGGCAGGAAGACTGCCAGCCGGGCCAGCCTGGGCTCCACAGGGAGGCTGTGTCTTAGAATAAAACTAAGAGTTCTGCCTGGCTTGGCTGCCAGCAAATATGTCTTAACAAAATGGACCGACGGGGGCTGGAGAGATGGCACAGTGGTTAAGAGCACTGACTGCTCTTCCAGAGGTCCTGAGTTCAATTCCCAGCACCCACATGGTGGCTCACAAGCATCTGTCATGGGATCTTGGCGCCCTCTTCTGGCGTACAGGCATATACGCAGGTAGAACACTACATAATAAATAAATCTTTTTTTTTTTTTTTTTAAAGGAATGATGGGACAGAGCATTTTCTATTAAGAGTAATTTGTGATAGTACAGCTAAGAGAGAAGGAATGAATGAATGTGGAGGCACTGGCATCTTATCTTAAAGCCCCTGCAGAAAGGAGAGTCTCACAAAGCCATGGTAACTCGTTCTGATCGGGATAACCTGACTGCATTAATGCAGCAAAGAGACTCTGAAAACCAAGTAAACAGAATGGCTTTCCTGGAAGTTCTTTTTACAGTTGCTAGATTCCCAGAAGCCATGAAGATAGAAGGGAAATATTTTAAAACTTGAAATATTTATTTTTTAAAGATTTCTTGGGAGGCAGAGGCAGGCGGATTTCTGAGTTCGAGGCCAGCCTAGTCTACAGAGTGAGTTCCAGGACAGCCAGGACTACACAGAGAAACCCTGTCTGGGGAAAACCAAAAAAGATTTCTTATTATATCCAAGTACACTGTAGCTGTCTTCACACACTCCAGAAGAGGGCATCAGATCTCACTACGGATGGTTGTGAGCCACCATGTGGTTGCTGGGATTCGAACTCAGGACCTTCAGAAGAGCATTCAGTGCTCTTAACTGCTGAGCCATCTCTCCAGCCCCCAAAACTTGAAATATTTTAAAATTTGGTTTCTTTCTTTTTTTTTTTTTTTTTTGGTTTTTCGAGACAGGGTTTCTCTGTGTAGCCCTGGCTGTCCTGGAACTAGCTCTGTAGACCAGGCTGGCCTCGAACTCAGAAATCCACCTGCCTCTGCCTCCCAAGTGCTGGGATTAAAGGCGTGCGCCACCACCGCCCGGCTGGTTTCTTTTTATTTACACATGTGTGGCATGTATATATGTTTGTGTGCCTGTCTACACATACCTATGTGTGCACAGAAAACAGTAGTTTAAGTCGAGAGTCTTTACTGTTTTCTCTGTATCCTATTTTATTTTTTAAGTAATTTTATTTTAGCCGGGCGGTGGTGGCACATGCCTTTAATCCCAGCACTTGTGAGGCAGAGGCAGGCGGATTTCTGAGTTTGAGGCTAGCCTGGTCTACAGAGTGAGCTCCAGGATAGCCAGGGCTACACAGAGAAACCCTGTCTTGAAAAAAAAATATTTTATGTATGTCACTCAGAAGATGGCTAACAGAACCCATTACAGATGGTCGTGAGCTACCATGTGGTTGCTGGGATTTGAACTCAGGACCTTGGGAAGAGTAGTCAGTTCTCAAAACTGTTGAGCCATCTCTCCAGCCTCTCTGCATCCTATTTTTGAGGCAGGGTCTCCCACTGCATCTGGAGCTTACTGATGCAGCCACGCTGGAGAAGGAGCACCAGAGGGCTGCCTGCATCCTCCTACCCCGCTCTCCAGCACCAGGGATCCAAACTCAGGTCTCCACACATGGACGGCGGGTGCTTTACCAATTCAGCCAGCTCTCTGACCCCTAGGGATGGTTCCTAAACACCCTTGGCCGGTAGAGAATTTACTTCCGCCTCCAGATGTTAGTCAAACATTCTCCGGAAACAAATGTACTACCCACTGTCTTTATCTAGGAGCAAGAGAACTGGGCTTGCCCGCTTCTCCCAGCAGGCCCTGGTAGCTTTGGCCCACTCTGCTCAGCATCGGAACCCAGGACAGAGGAAACCAGGGGCATCGCTGATTCCCGTATTAGTGTCCTGTGTCTATCTTTACAGCTCAGTAGGGAGCAGAGCCAAGCAGCTGACTTCCAGGAGAACTTCTTTTTTTCGAGACAGGGTTTCTCTCTGTAGCCCTGGCTATCCTGGAACTCACTCTGTAGACCAGGCTGGCCTCGAACTCAGAAATCCACCTGCCTCTGCCTCCCAAGTGCTGGGATTACAGGCGTGCGGCACCACCACCCGGCTCAGGAGAACTTCTAAAATACTGATGGATGACTTACTTGACCATGTGGCAAAACAGGCGACACTATTCAAAACGGGATAACTGGCCACAGCAATGAGAGGACCGGACAAAGACACACGCAAGCGTGCTTCACACTCAGTCTGTGATGGGGAGATCAGTAAAGGTGGTATTTCAATGTGGTAGTGAGTGGGTGGATTACTGATGAAGTGATACGGTGACAACTGGCTGATACCAGGCTCTCTCCTCAGAAAAAGACGCCATGGCAGTTAGAGGGACTCCCGCTCCACTCTGGGAGTTTGGGGTTAATCTACAAGGCCAGAGCTTCGAGATGCACGGCAGGAGAGCACTGTGTATACACAGATCGCCCTTGCCTTCCTGATGCACACAGACTAAGTCAAGCATATGTTAAGCTGACAGTGCGCGTATGCCTCCAATCTAGCCGAGCACCGCATCGCACCGTACGTAGCCCATCAGCGGTTGCCTTGGTGATGGTGCTTAGCATCATGGTACTTGGTGGAGACCCCGAATTTCCCAGGATGCTGTCCACTGAGTGCAGGTCCTCTCGTACTACTGCAACGTTTGTGTCAAACAACCGTGAGGCAGGGACCATCTGCACGTCTACTACACAACACACAATGTGGAATTCCATCTCTGCCTGAGTGCATGGTGGTATGTACAAAATGTATGAGAACACGGTTGGAACAGGGCCCGTGGTCCTGAGAACTGTGACCTGGGAAGGAAAGGACCAGAATTAAGTGCCTGGTGCGTTATAGCACAAGGATACAGTCTGGTGTGCCTGGTGAAGGGGAGAAGGAAGAAAATGGTTGGTGATTTCAGAGGGCGTGGCCAACGCCAAGGCTGACTGCCGTAAAGCTGTCCACAGAGCGTCCTATAGAGGTTAGTAGCGAGGCCTGAGTGGGCTGGGTGCTTCCTGAGCTGACCGGTTTTGCGGACAGCAGTCCATACTCACATCTCCCCTGAGAGGGGTGGAACAGACGTGGGAAGAGCCAACCAGCGAAAGCCAGGCAGGTGCCAGGGCCGAGACGCTTTCTGTGCAAACAGAAACGACTCTGGCTGTTACTTTTCTCACTGGTTTCCAGCGTAGCCTGCGTTAAGAGCGGCAGATGCGCCCCTCCAGCTCCTGGATCAGCAACAGGATGAGAGCTGCGCTCCACGGGTCCCAGCTGCTTGTCACGTGTTTGGGTGTTCATGTGTGCAAACATTCTGCGTCCCAAACACCAGCAATCTCAACACCACCTGCATCCGTATTTTTCTCATATCTTTTGGTTTGCTTTATAAAATTGCATGGATATCTTAGATGAGTGTAGATGGCTTTGACTTTTAAAAGGCAGGCAACAATGTCATGGCATAACCTCTATGTACTTAAAATAACCACGAAAATAGTTTGCTTCCAAAAGCCACTGCTTGGTTCAGAATATAAACAAGAGATAAGAGTTTAGAGTGGAGAGCTGGGTGATGGTGGCGCACGCCTGTAATCCTAACACTCTGGGAGGCAGAGGCAGGCGGATTTCTGAGTTCAAGGCCAGCCTGGTCTACAGTGTGAGTTCCAGGTCAGCCGGGGCTATACAGAGAAACCATGTCTCAAAAAACAAAACAAACAAAAACAAAACAAAACAAAACAAAAAACCCAAAAAACAAAAAAAAAAAAAAGGAGCTTAGAGTGAAAATGATTTTCACACACCAGGAACAGGAAACCCCCCAGAGTCCTACACATATATCCTGTGCCTCTCCAGGCTGACATGAACAAAACGGTAGTTTCTGCTTTCTTGACTCAAGTCTGAATCCAGAGCTTTTGAACCGACAGCTGTTTCCCTCGGTGTCATGGCTTGTAGGGATCAATCATAGAGTTCTGGGGCTAGAGGGACTACGCAGTGAGTATGCTGCATGCAGAACAAGCATGCGGACCTGAGTTCGAATCCCAAGCATCTGCATCAAAGCTGGGCATGTATGTTTGTAACCCCAGCACTGGGAGAATGAAGCTAGGTAGATCACTGGGGACTCAATGGCCAGCATTGGAAGGGTGAGGTCCAGCTTCCCCGACAGACCTGTCTAGAACAGTAGGTATTGGGGACAGCAGAGGAAGACACGGAATATCGACCTTTGACCTCTACATGCACACACACGTCGAACACACATTCCGGCCCCTGGAAGTTCAGCTCTTCCATCAGGAAAACTTGAGGCAAACCTCAATCTCTTCTCAATTAGACACGTCCACCCTGACTTTTGTCTCAGAGTTAATGCTGGGCAGAGAAAGAAAGCCCTGCACAGCCTGGAAGTAAGACACAAGAGGAAATGTTCTAAAAAAATAAAATAAAATAAAGTGTTAAGATGCCTTTTAAGTAGGCTGTTTTCATGACCAAACCCATTAGGTTTGCCCATGAATACGAGGAGCCGTGAAGAAGTGGCGATTCCAGAGAAAGCGCACTTTTCTCTCACTTGAAAGAAGATCACGGTTGGCGCTTTGTGCTGGTATAACCGCAGCTTTTCCTTCATCAGCAGCTGCTGCGATCCAGGGGTCGGGAATGATTGCTGGAGCCCCTGCAGGCATAACTTAAATGTCCTAACCACTGGGGAAAGAGGAAGAAAGGTACGCCCCCTTTCAGGAGGCGGTGCTGGATGGGCTGTGGGCGTGGCTCAGCTTCGCGTGCAGGAGGGCCTGGATTCTATCCACCTCTTTAACCAGGTGAGGTTGGTACACGTCGGTAATCTTAGTACCCCAGAGGTGGAGGCAGGATAATCAGCAATTCAAGGTCATGCTCGCAAGCATGAGTTCAAGGCCAGCCTTGGAGAGAGGGAGAGACGGGGAAAGGGAGAGAAGAGACAGAGAGGGACAGGGAGAGAGAGGCACACAGAGATATACATATAGAAAGAGACAGAGGAAAAAAAAAAAGAGAGATGCAGAGAGATGGGGGGATGGGAGACTGGGAACGTTAAGAGCTTTGGTGATTCCCCACGATCACCCTCAAGCAGGAGGCAGCACTGTCGAGAATGCTTCTCCAGGCAGAAGCGAGCCCTGAGCCTTTTCCTGAAGAGATGCAAACAAACACGGATCGGATCCACTCTAGGTAGGGCAGTGACAGAAAAAAAAAACAAAGAATCTAGCTTACATTGGCGGAACAAAGAGTATTCGGTGTGGCTACTTAGAGGAACATGACAGGGGGTGGGGACGGCGACACCTCTCAAGCAGCTGCATCAGGGAGGAGCGCCCCCCTCCCCACCCCCAGCACAAGTGGAGCGACCAGGAACAGCTGCATGGTTGGAGCTCACCAGCTAGTGTGCTGGCAGCTCTTCTAAAGAGACACCCACCACAGCGCTTGGCTGTTTACTGCTCAGATGGCGTCCCCGGGGAGGGGCCTGGTGAGTCTTTTGGCTTTCCCCTGCCCCAGAGAGCCCAGAGAGTCCCTTGGAAGTTGCTTTAGCTTCTTGAGTGGCTCTGATCTGCCCCCTTCTCCCCTCCAGGTGCCTTGCACGATCTCTCTACCTTCTGTTTGGAGGCCAAGAGGAGAGAGGGCCAGGCCTCTTCTCACTGAAAGGTCTTATGGGGCGCTCAAGAGGGTCACTGAGATAAACTGTAGGGGACATGGGATTTGTTATTAAACACGACGGACGGACAGACAGACAAAGAAGAACATGAGACAGACTCTGAGGAGAGCACAGGGCCCATCGCTAGAGACAGACAGCAAAGCGGAGGCTCTGAAGAGAAGCAGCATCAGTTCTGCAAGGCAGAAGTCGGAGACTTCTTATCCCGACAGTGGAAGGTTCCATGATGGGATGCTGTTTTTTTGTTTGTTTGTTTGTTTGTTTTGTTTTGTTTTTTTGGTTTTTCGAGACAGGGTTTCTCTGTGTAGTCCTGACTGTCCTGGAACTCACTCTGTAGACTAGGCTGGCCTCGAACTCAGAAATCCACCTGCCTCTGCCTCCCAAGTGCTGGGATTAAAGGCGTGAGCCACCACGCCGGCCTGTTTTTGTTTTTGTTTTAAAAAGCTAGACTTGGCCGGGTGTGGTGGCGCACACCTTTAATCCCAGTACTTGGGAGGCAGAGGCAGGTGGATTTCTGAGTTCGAGGCCAGCCTGGTCTACTGAGTGAGTTCCAGGATAGCCAGGACTATACGGAGAAACCCTGTCTCAAAAAACAACAAAACAACAACAACAACAACAAAATAATAAAAAAGAAAAAAAAAAAAAAGAAAAAAAAAAAGCTAGACTTAAGTGAGTTAACCGAGGAGACCAGGATGTGAACTTGTCCTTCACGGGGACTTCATGATGCTGACGCTGGAAGCTATGGCTAAGGAATGACAATCTTTGTCGGAACAACTCCAACCTGCCCTTCCTGAACCTTGACCCAAAATTTCGCAAGGCCAACAAGGCATGGTGAAACGTCGATTTGGGGACCAGGGGCGTAGCTCAGTAGGCACGTATGTACCGAGTATGTACAAGGTACTGGGTTTGATCCTAACTACTATATGTATAAACTCAATGTGGTAGGGCACACCTGTAATCCCAGCACCCAAGAGGTGGAGGCAGGAGGATTAAAAATTCAAGGTCCTCCTTGGTCATACGCCCATTGTGTGTGTGTGTGTGTGTGTGAAACAGAAAGGAAAAGAGGGAGGGAGGGAGAGAAGAAACAATCTTTGTAATGTACGACTTTTGCTGGGGTAATAAACATCATAATACACACACCGTGCTCTAAGCCACAGAGATAGTATTTGTGTAGCCCAGGGTTCTCACCCAGTAGGCTGCCCACTTTGGGGTACTGAACGACCCTTTCACAAGGGTCCTGCATTATCAGATATTAACATTATGTTCATAGTAATTTTATTATTATTTTAAATAATTAATCAATTAACTTTTGCTTTTTGGTGTGTGTGTGTGCATATGTACTTATGTACGTGTATTTTGTTTTTTGAGATAGAATTTCTCTGTTGTAGTCTCAGCTCTCCTGGAGCTCCTTCTGTAGACCAGGCTAGCCTGGAACTCAGAGATCTACTTAGGTCTGCCTCTCAAGTGCTAGGACTAAAGGCACGTGCCACCACACCCGGCTTATGTCATGATTCATAACAGTAGCAAAATTATAGTTACGAAGTAGTGATGAAAATAGTTTTATGGTTGGGGGGTCACTACAACATGAGGCACTGTATTCTGGGGTCACAGCATAGGAAGGACTCACGTGTCCTGAATAAGGACAAGAACCAGGCTGAGAACATCCCAAAGGAGCCAGGAGAGGTAGTACATTTAGGGTTTGCTCTTTTTAGTTTTTTTTTTTTTTCATATAAAACCAATTCTTTTAGAATTTAGACAGTTGAGGCCAGACATGTGCTAGGGGATGAAGGGTCAGCAGCTCTACACTGGCTTGAGTTGGCAGCCAGCGTGGGCCACATGGAATCCTGTGTCTAAAAGAAAAATTAAAAACAGGAGCTGGGGAGGTAGCCCGTCAGGGAGGGACTTGCTGTTCTCACAGAGGTCTGGGTTCAGTTCCCAGACAAGCAGGTGCCCACACGTACACAGGGCTAAGATATACCAAATGAAGAGGTTCAGGGGCTTCTGACATCATTTGATGAAAATATTAGGAACATACCCCTTTAAAGAATTAAAAGGCGCGTGTCTCTTTTAAAAGACTCACGTCTGGCCGGGCCGTGGTGGCGCACGCCTTTAATCCCAGCACTTGGGAGGCAGAGGCAGGCGGATTTCTGAGTTGGAGGCCAGCCTGGTCTACAGAGTGAGTTCCAGGGCAGCCAGGGCTACATAGAGAAACCCTGTCTTGAAAAACCAAAAAAAAAAAAAAAAAAAAAAAAAAAAAAAAGACACGTCTGCCGGTTACTCCCGGCAGTGTAACATAGCCCAGTCCTGGGGACTGGTCTGTCGGAGAGGATGATGGAACTCGCTCTTCATCCCTGCCTCACTGGATCTATAACTTTCCCTTTCACAAACCGGCTGTATTTTTCTTTCTATGTACCCACATCTTTCTAAATTTATTCCTAGGTACTTTATAGCGTGGAGGGTATGAATCAACAGGATCACATTCCACATTATAATGTGTTTATTCTTGACATAAAGGAAGGCTATTTGACTTTTACATATTCAAACTGCAGCCAACTGGGCAAACTAAAAGTTTTATTACTTACAATAAATTTTTCAGTTGGCTTCTTGGATTTTACCTCCGCGTGATCATACAAAAATAGTAAAACCACTATCAACGCTTTTTATACTGCTCTTTCCTTTATCCCGCTGGCTAAGTCTCCAGAGGAAGTGTAGCCGCAGTGCCTATGGACAGCCTGGTCAGGTTATGGACATGTGACCAGGTGTGCCTGAGGCGGATGCTAATTATTGCGATGGCTTTCGCTAGTGTTTTACTTTTACTTTTAGTTTTAATTCTTCTATTGCTGAAGGTCTGTCTTTATCATTTCACTCAGACACGCCTCTTTCAAGTCTTTGAACTCTGTTTTGCTGTGAGCTAGACAAGCGGCCCACAGGATCTCAAGCCCTTATGTGGATTTTTGCGGCAACAGCCTTTGTACCGAAACATTAGTAGGGAAATGACGAAAGCATTTATAGTTACAGGTGGCGAGAGGCCTGCAGCTTTTAGAAAGCACTAGTGGTCTGCTTTCCCTGCAGAACGCCCTTCCCTACGGTTGCAAAGACGTCCCTGACAAGATACACTAAATTATACTCCTTCAGGAATTGTAAGCTTCCTGGCAATCCTTGTCTCAAATTCTATTATATGACTTGTATAGGAACAGTACAATATTGTAATTACACCAAATACTGCTAAAAAAAAAATGTAGCAAACAACCTCACATAATTGCAATTTTTGAAACTATAAAAGGCAATTTGGCTCCTGTCCAGCATCCTGAGGCTAGAGGTTCTTGGCCCAGAATGGCCCAGATGGGCTAAGATAGCAGGCATGTAACGTAATCTGAAAACCTATTGTGCAATGGATATTAAAAAAAAATCCCTTAGAAGGCCCATGCAATCGCGAGTTACAAAACTCCAGCTTAACCTCAGGACCACTTTTAAAAGTCATTTTATGTCAACTGCCCCAACACTAATCTCTAGTCACGATGTTTTGACAAGGGCTGCATTTGAACTCCACATTTTTATGATGATAAGCAGAATGATATTCCAAGCACGCTGTTTGGAATATACATAAATCCAAACAGGAACGAGCCACAGAGCTTATTTTTAAACACATTTGCATTACGTAGGGCATGAAGAAACTGGTCAAGGTCTCAGGTTGAACATTCCTGGGGTTCAAAATGTCTTTTAAGACACCTTTCTTTCTAAAATTCCTTTAAGAAAGACTAATTTTTATTTTAGTTATGTGTTACGGTGTGTTTGTGAGTGTAGACTATGTGTGTATATACGCCTGCTGCAGAGGCCAGAAGAGGGTGTTGGATCCCGGGGAGCTGGAGTTAGGTGTGAGTCACAGTCACGAGACATGGGGGCTGGGAACTGAACTCGGGGCCCCTGGAAGAGCAGCACACATTCTTAATCCTGAGCTCTCTCTCTAGCTCCCGGCTACAAACCTGAGACAGGGTCTCACGTAGATCAAGCCTTCCTAGGACTACAATGTAGCTGAAACTGACCCTGAACTTCTGATCTTCAGCCTCCAGGTCCTGAGGCCAAAATCAGAGGCCAGCGCTGCTGTAACTAGTTTCTTTTGGGTTTTTGGGCTTCTACCCATGGAGTTATGATGTTAAGTAAACATTGTATTAACTGCTTCTATCTCCAGTGCCTGCCTGCCTTCCTGCCTTCCTGCCTTCCTTCCTTCCTTCCTTCCTTCCTTCCTTCCTTCCTTCCTTCCTTCCTTCCTGTCTTCCTTCCTTCTTTCCTTGAGATGGAATCCTTGGGAAACTCACTTTATTTCTCATGTTGGCGTGGAACTCCTGAGCTCAAATAATCCTCTGCCCCAGCGTCCTGAGTAGCTGGAACTTATAGTCACCTTCAGTTACTTTTAATGTAGTTATTTGCTACTTCAATAAGCCACGCAGTAGTTATGTGTATGTTCACCATTATTTAAAGCCCACTGGTAGAGGCAGGTGGATTTCTGAGTTCAAGGCCAGCCTGGTCTACAGAGTGAGTTCCAGGACAGCCAGGGCTACATAGAGAAACCCTGTCTCGGGGGGAAAAAAAAAAAAAAAAAAAAAAAAAAAAGAAAAGAAAGAAAGCCCACTGGTATTGCAGACAACCCTGCCACTGGAGAAATCTTTCATATAACTGATGTGTCCTAGCAGGTTTCCACTCAACAAACATCAGTCCTGTTGTGTGCAGACTCGGGGCTGCAGGAGCGGTGCGGACCGGAAGCACACATTCACGGGCAGTAAGACGCCAAGCAGGAGTTTGGATCAGGGCTGAGGACTGGGTTCAAATCCCTGCTTGTCACCTTGGAACAAACTGTCACTTCGGTCACTCCGGGGCTCAGCCCTCTCACGTGGAAGGCGTGGCCAGAAAGCTCTCAGGGACAAAGCTCTAGTCCAGTGCCCGGCGCGGGGTGGGCTTTCAGGATGGAATGTAAACTCAGGCCGCTCTCAGCAAAGATGGATCCGTGCTAGAAACTGCCTGGGTGATTTGTAAGCACCAGCCCTGTCACCCTCACACAAATAAATAAAAAAATAACGAATAAATAAATAAATAAATTTTAAAAAATTATAAAAACTCAGAAGAATATTGAGATATTTTTGCTCTCTCTCTTGTTCTCAGACTAGCTAGGGTCTTGGTAGTTTGCCTGTGGTTTGTGCTAGGATGATGGGTGGGCACCGTCTCATCTTGACATACTTCACATTAATGAAAACATTATTATTATTATTGTTATTAATTATTGAATCTTATGTGGATAGAAATTTCATCTGCATGCATATGTCTGTGTGTCACGTGCATGCCTGGTACCCTTAGAAGCTAGAAGAGGACATCATCAGATCCCTTAGGACTGGAGTTACAGACAGTTGCGAGCAGCCACGTGGGTGCTGGGAACCGAACCCAGGTCTTCTACTGGAGCCACAGGTGCTCTTAACCAGGGAGCCCTCTTTCCAGCCCAGGATATTTTACATTTTTGAGGGTAAGAAGGTGATATGCAACATCTTTTGGGCACGGCAAGCCCTGCTATTGTGATGAAGGTCACTGATTCGAGGGACATGTCTGTTAAACCAGCACCCAGTACACTGGGAATCTAAGTGAGGACAGCTGCTGTGGGAATGAAGACGGACCCATGTGCAGGAGCCGGAGCTGGACATGGGGCTTGTGAAGGTGAAAGGTACTCAACCGGTAGGGGTGTTTTTTTTTTTTTTTTTTTTTTTTTTTTTTTTTTTGGTTTTTCGAGACAGGGTTTCTCTGTATAGCCCTGGCTATCCTGGAACTCACTCTGTAGACCAGGCTGGCCTCAAACTCAGAAATCCGCCTGCCTCTGCCTCCCAAGTGCTGGGATTACAGGCGTGCGCCACCACGCCCGGCTAGGGGTGTCTTCTTCATGAAGGATGAAGTTATTTAAGAATGATACAGCATTATTTTCAATTGCTGTGTGTTATTCCCGCAGATAGCCAGTAAATTATTAGGTTACAAAACCCCATTACATTGTTTGACCTTTAGTGACGTAATAAATGGAGGTATCTGGGTATGTCTGGTGCTGTCAAAAAAAAATGTACTATAACCGAATGTTGTAAAGAGAGTAGGTTTTAGAAGGTTTATTATACATCTTTTATGGTAAAAGTATTACTGCATACCTGGAAACAATACCTCTTCCACAGCCTGGAGAGTGCTTTCCTTTAGAGAAGCAGGAAAAAAAAAACAACAAAAAAAAACCAAACAACGCAACTAAGGAGAGTTTAGTTTCTTGTTGCTGTAACGTTTGTGATGGGATAATTTTTTAGAGAAAATTGGTTTATTTTGGCTGACAGTTCTAGAAGTCAAACAGCAAGCTGTCACCATCTGCTCTGCTTATGTGAGACTCGCCTGGCCCCTGGTAGAAGGGCGACCCACAGTGGGAGGACACACACTTATGGAAGACACAGCCACGACCGGAGGGGTGACGTCAGAGGAATCGGGTCTGTCCCCGAGCTCAGGAGCTATCTTTAAAACAAGGCCTTTGAATCTCTCCATCGCCAGGCTCTGCCCCAGAAAGTCGCAGAGGTTTTGATCACATCTCTTGTCTCTGCCTTCTTCTGGAGTGCTGGGAATTGACTCTAAGGCTCCAGCCATGCTAGACTCTGCCGTGGAATCTTATTTTTTTTTTTTTAAAGATTTATTTATTATTATATGTAAGTACACTGTAGCTGTCTTCAGACACACCAGAAGAGGGCGTCAGATCTCATTACAGGTGGTTGTGAACCACCATGTGGTTGCTGGGATTTGTACTCAGGACCTTCAGAAGAGCAGTCAGTGCTCTTAACCACTGAGCCATCTCTCCAGCCCTCTGCCGTGGAATCTTATCTCTAGGCTATCTTCGTCTTATAACAAACAACCCTTGAACCTAAAGCAACACAGGAACGGTACATTAAGATTTGATGAAGCTAGAGCTGTGTGTGTGTGTGTGTGTGTGTGTGTGTGTGTTTGTGTGTGGTGTCCCAGTACCCAGGACAAAGAGGCAGGCAGATCTCTGATTTCGAGGCTACTCTGATCTATAAACAAGTTCCAGGACAGCTAGAGCTACACAGAGAAACCCTGTCTCACAAAACAAAACCCAAACCTAAAACAAACTAACAAGACTTGGTGTAGTTTACTGGAGCATGGGGATCGGGTAACTTAATCCGAATGCTCTCCCAAGTCCCAGATAACCAAAACATTCCAATCTTATTTACTTATTTTCCATTTTTACATCTATGAGTGTTTGCATGCATGTATATGCACCACATGTTTGGTGCCCACTTATACCAGAAGAGACCATCAGACCCTTGGAACTGGAGTTATAGACAGATGTGAGCTGCCATGTGGGTGCTGGGATTTGAACCCGGGTCCTCTGTGTGAGCAGAAGTTGCTCTTAACTATTAAGCCATCTGACTAGCCTGTATTATTCCTTTGTGCTGGGAGTTGAACCTATGGCTTTGACTATGCCAGAAAAGCACTTTACCACTGGGACCCCTTCAATGCTTCTCCTATCTATCATCTATCTATCTATCTATCTATCTATCTATCTATCTATCTATCTACTTTCAAAGGCTGAAGACTACCTGTTAGAAATGAAAACCAAGGCTGGGTGTTGGTGGGGCATGCCTTTAATCCCAGCACTTGGGAGGCAGAGGCAGGTGGATTTCTGAGTTCGAGGCTAGCCTGGTCTACAGAGTGAGTTCCAGGACAGCCAGGACTGTCTGACAGACAGACAGAGAAACCCTGTCTCGAAAAACCAAAAAAAAAAAAAAAAAAAAAAAAAGAAATGAAAACCAAAATTAAACCACAAAGAGATCTAGTCTGTACAACAGCATGTGTGGAGGGGAGAGCTCAGCACAGAGAGGCTGGAGAACAGGAGCTGGCGAGGAGCTCCAGGACCCAGACATCCAGGGACACCATGAACCAACATTCCTACAGTGAGGCTTTGCTAAGTGTAGGATCTACAAATCCATTCCCTGGACTCTGCGGGTGCTTGGGTTTGCACATCCCCTCCAGCCAGACTGCTAATAATCCAGTTCTTACCCCTGACGTGATTATGTATAGGATTACTCAAGACCCAAGAATGAACTTCATAACAGAACGAGGCCCCTGACCAAGAGCAGAGTTTTATATGTCAACAGGGGTGAGCTCCGGGAACTTAGGCTTAGGAGCTGGACACTGCTGCGACTCAGATCTCAGACTTTTTTCAAAGGGCGGATGAAATTATAGGAATGTTTAGTTTGGTCTGGCTTTCTTCTTCCTAAATGATGGAGTATGTAACATTTCATTGCCATAAAACAGATGGCGAGATTAGGCCGGTAGCTGGGTGTAACTACTCAGTGGATTCCTCTGAAACGCAAGAGGCATGATTTACAAGCATCCTGAAGGACAGAGGATGAAGTCAAAAGAAAGATGCCTCAAGGCAGCTGCACCCAAGGTCACCTTGACTGCGCAAGCACGCACGCACGCACGCACGCACGCACGCACGCACGCACGCACGCACGCACGCACGCACGCACGCACGCATGCCATCTCAAGGCAGGAGAATGCTGTGTCAGAATGTTATCTTTTCCTCCCTACACTCCCATAGGATTTGAGTAGACACTCTGAGGCAGGAGAGGGCGAAGCCTGCAGGACCCAAGCTCTGGCTTTCAGAGCTGATGGGGATCCAGTGAGGTCACCAGGGTGGGTGTCTTGTGATGGAATGCTGGTGGATTTTTTGAGAAGAGGGACGAGAAGGTGCCTGTGAGCCAGAACTCAGGAGGCAGAGCTCAGAGAGGCTCGGCTACCCTAGTTTACACAGTGAGTTCCAGGCCAAATAAAGCTACGAAGTGAGACCCTGTCTCAAAAGGCTCTCCCGGGATGGAGAAATGGATCCTCGGGTAAGAGCGCTGGGGCGCTGCTCTGGTAGAGGACCTGGGTTTGGTGCTCACAGCTACCTGCTGCTTATGGGATCTGATGCCCTCTTCTGGACTCTTACCCATCTCCACTCACATGTGCAAAAAGAACCAGACCCCATCTCTTCCAAAAAAACAAGAGACAAAACAAAGAAACTTTAAAAAAGGACAGAGAGAGAGAGAGAGAGAGAGAGAGAGAGAGAGAGAAGTCAGAACACATGAGTGTATATGCAGCCCTCCATAGCCATACATGCATGTACATACATCCCCCATCCATGCATGCATATACACATCCCATACTCATACATGCACATTCAAATGTCTCATATCCATCCATGCACACACACATGTATGTGTATGTATACGCATAAACTTCACCTTATGCATATATGCACACACTCATGTGTGCACATATACATACCCCACACCCATGCATGTGCGTGTACACGCAAGCATGCACACCCATATACTCTCTCTCTGTCTCTTGTGTGGTTTTTGTTGCCTCACAACTCCGCCAGCCAGAAGGGCATCGGAAGATGCAAGTCCTCAGCCAACCCACACTAAGACCCAAAGTCAAATCAGACTTCTGTTAAGACATAGTCTGTGGCACTGCACTATAAGTAAATGAAAGTGGTCCAACCCTGAGCGATTGGGGGAGATACAAACACAATCCATTACTGCACACAGTAAGGTGTACCAGCATGGAATCACATCATAATCCAATTGATTTACTCATTGATTTAGGTGGAGGATGATTGAGTCACTGAGACAAGCGTGGGCTGGCCTTCCAAGACTACCAGCATACGCCATGACATCTGGTCCATTTTATCAGTACTTAAGTACAGGAGCGGGTAGTAGACCTTCAGAGTCTATCCAGGGATTCCTGTGACTGTGACTATTTTGGCTATAAGGGCCCTCAACATTCTCAAGTAGAGGTGGGTCTTTACCTGAAAATTGTCAAAGACGATTTAAAAAAAAAAAAGAAAGAAAGAAAGAAAGATAGAAAAAGGAAAACAAGAAAGAAAAAACTAAGGTTTATGAACAATTTTGAGATTCTTACAAACACTTTAGATGAGATCACAATAATTAAAAACGTGTAGAATGTCAATGTTATTTTTCTTTTCCTTTTTGTAAAAATAATCTTTGGTTCGGCTTGTGTTTGATGCCCAAGAGGAGTCTGCCTTTCGGCAGAACACAGGGAGTTGAGTGGACTCCCGTGGGGACCGCAGGCTCACGAAAAGGGGCCATTACAGTCGCCACAGCACTTTCTCTAAGATTCTCATGGGATACTACTCTCATCTGACAAATTCATGAAGCTAATTTAATAAACACCGCCCAGTCATAAGGCTAAATGGACTGTTGATTCCATTATCTTAGAATAATTATTCTGGGGAGACAAAAGGATTCTTTGCTTGGGTGTTGGGGCAGAACTGAAAGTGATATTGCGTGGCAGTAAATAAACAAGATTCTACCCAGGAGATGCTCCTAACCTCTCTCCAGGCTCCTGGTTAATCAGCATAGAACCCATCCCCCCTCCCCCCGCCCAGTGCACCCCACTCTCTGCTGAGACTCTACAGGCTTGTCTCCCCTACCACATCCTGATTTACCAGAGGGTAAAAAAAAAAAAAAAAGTGTCTGCAAGCAAGAAGCAGGTGGCCCGAGCCTGGGAACAAGCTGGGTCTGTTACAAAGATGGAGAGTTCTGGAGATGGAGGTGCAGCAGTAGCTGAACACATTCTCTTGCTGTGCGGCTACGAGGCAGACTTTGATACAGTTTAATACAGTTCCTCGTGTGACCCTCGGCCATAAAATTATTTCTGTTGCTACTTCACAACTGGACTCTTGCTACTGTTCTGCTACTTTGCTACTGAGTTGAATGTAAGTATCTGATATTTGATCCCCCCCCCCAAGGGGTCATGACCCACAGGTTGAGAACCGCTGCTCTAAGTGATGTGTGCTATACAATAATTAAAATGAAAATTGTTATCATTCTAAAATAAACCCAGTTTAAAAGAGGACTTTAACTGTTATCAGCCATGTGTCGGTAACAGGGAAGAGAGACAATGAGGGCTGGCTAAGGATGAGCGCGTGCCAGGCCAGAGCTTGACAGGAAACATGTCAAACACCATCTTTAAGAATCCATTCAGAAAGCCCTCTTAGGAGCCCTGTTTTGTCTGAAGAGATGGCTGACTGGGTGAAGGTACTTGCTGAGCCAAGCTGGTGGCTTGAGTTTGAAACTCTAGGACTCTCACTAAAGTGGAAAGAGAACCAATCCCACAGTCTTGTCCTTTGACCTCCACATGTGTGTCACAGCTGCCTTGTCACCCCCCTGCGTCTCTTACACACACACATACACACACACACACACACACACACACACACACACGCTTGTAATTTATATATTTAAAGGCCTTGTATTTCAGACAAGGAATTTGGAGGCACAGCGAGGTAACATGACTTCAAGAGAGCTCTGACTCTCCCTACAGGCCAGATGATTACCATGGGAATCTCCCTTTAGGCTACAAGGGATCAGAGAAATAACGGGATATACGCATCATTCCCTCGGTTTTTTTTTTTTTTACAAATCAATTTTCCCTTGGATATGATTGAATATTATAGCAAAGGGGAAACTGAGCCCTAGAAAAGCTCTTGCTTCATTGCTACCAAAAGAACGCTCCCACTCCACAACTTCAAACCCTTGATCAGTAAGTACCGCCTCTCGGTATCCCGGCCCTCATGTGATCTGCCTTCACACCGTCTAAATGAGACAGCCTCCGGAGACCACTCGCCGATCTACCGTCCTGTGCAGGCCACAGAACATGCTTCGCAAATACCATCAACATGTGTCTCTAAAGAACTTTCGTTTTGATGAATGCAGACTCTGGAAATACCTGCTTGATAATAAGGCAGGGAGCCCCGTCAGCAGAAGACAGAGTGCTCTATCCTGGACGCCCCCTTATCCGCAGTCGACATAGCAGAAGCTGTTCACGTAAGTGCCCATCTCCTCAGTATCTGCCTTTCCCCAGCCTCCACAGCCATTAGCTTGACTGCCGCTCGTGCTCAACCAAGCAAATCCACCCAGACAACGCGCCCCGCCACTCCTGCTGTGGACTTGGCGCCCGACCAGCAAAGTACATGATTGCGGCATTCCACAGACCTTTGAAGGGTGGAATTACATAAATCCTCATTTGATTCCGTCTTTGTGTCTGCAAGGGATTCTTGAGTCAGTCTTGTTAACCCCAAATGAACCCTAGGATGTCACGGCATGAAAGTGTGTACATCTAGGTTCTTCTGCCTAGCAGATTTTTTTTTTAAACAAAACAAAAAACAAAAAAACAAAAACAAACAAAACCTCACTTTTTGAGTTTGAAACCAGGCTGATGGTAAGTATGCAGGAAGTAAGAGCTGTTCTTGATTATGGGTATTTACATGAGAATGGGTACTGCCTGCCAGCAGGGGAAAATCTGTTAAAACCATTGCAGTGTTGGAGGAAGCGCTCTTCTACAGTCCTGGCTTGGTTTTGCATATGTCATAGCTTTACTATTATGGCCTAAGATAAGGCTAGTAACAAATGCTATGGCAGGTGTCTCCTCCTGACCGCACCAGACAGTATAAATTTACCAAATACAATTTGAGTAAGTTGGCTGGAAACTTCCCTTCTATCGGGCCATGAAAACACACCAGGATTCCAGGAAGACAAAAAAAAAAAAAGTCATTTTAATGTTAGCTTTATGATGGTTGCTAATAACTCAGTCAGTGAGCAAATCTGATAGGCGATTCCTCGAGGCCTGGTGTTAGACCTGTTCCGCTAACCACTGGATCTGCAGTTCTGAGCTTTGTGGTATGTTCTGAATGTGTGTGTGTGTGTGTATATATATATATATATATATATATATATATATACACACACATATATATATACACATATCCATTGGATGACTTATTAAAATAATTCCATTAGCACTACTTTGCAGATAAGAAAACCAAGATTCAGTATACTTAAAAATATGTCCAAGGTCATTTTAGTTGACGGGCATCGGAGCTTTTAAAGGGCCATGCTCTTGACCGCAGTCAACAACGTAATCATGGTGTTATAGAGCAAGAGTTCTCCAGCACTGAGACCCTCTACGGACAAAAGCATAGAGGACAAGATTTCAGGTCAACACACGATCCCAGCCACTAATCACTATTTCATCAATATCTTATAATCAATAGTTTTAAACAAGACCACTTACCCACAAACCCTTCCTCACCGACCAATTTCAGTGCAATCTTATCAGCTAATACTGACGAGTTGCCGTGAGCGATATTGGCGAAGGGGCCAGCGTGCACAAACACGGGCGTTCCCTGCAGAAGGACGAGAATACACACATTAGAGCCCCAAAGGAAACAGAAGAATGGAGACCCAACTTAACCTGGGGACGACACAAGGTGCCGCAGAGCGCTGGGTGTGTAAGCTTACCCTGTGTCACAGAATCTCTACTGCATAGTCAAAGCATACCAAGAGATCTAAAGGTACTGTGAGCCAGGCAGGGTGGAGCGTGTCTGTAATTCCAACACTCGGGGCATAGAGGTGCAACGTTTAGTAGTTCGAAGTCGCCTCAAGCTATAGAAGAGTTAGAGACCAGCCTGGGGGACAGGGTCTCAACCTAAAGGTAAAAGCGGGCTGGGGAGATGGCCCAGTCAATGCCATCGGACAGAAAACCACAAGGACCTGAGTCTGTATCCTCAGATCTCACGTGAAAGCTTGGTACGGTGAAGCCGGTTTGTAACTTTAGCCTCTGAGAAGTGAGGGAGGGAGAGGAGGACCAGACAGGAGGCTGCTCGGCGCTTGCAAGCTGCTCTAGCCAATCGGTACGCCGGGGAGCCATGGGTTGGGTGGGAGGCTGTCTAAAAGTCAAGGTGGTGATGGACAGAGGAAGACACCCAATGTCAACTGGGGCCTACACACACACACACACACACACGCACGCACGCACGCACGCACGCACGCACGCACGCACGCACGCACGCACAAAGACAGAACATAAACCTTTAAAACAAACCGAAACCAAAGACACCCTAACTGAACCAGACACCAAGCATGTCTTTAGTCTTCGTAGACAGAATTAGCCTGTAGTCAATGCTGAGCAAGAGATAAAATCTCCAAGAACGCAGTCACCTCTGATTATAATTTTGATAAGCTACTGTTCGTTGCCTGTTTATCATAGGTTTTATACCTTATTTCTTCCACATTATACATTTAAAAAAGTAATTTAATCAAACCCTGAAAGTTTAAGTAATATCTTCAATGTTCTGGTTTTTTTTTTTTTCAATGAACAATTAGTCAAGTTAACAAAAATCTTCCTGCACTCCAGAGGCAGAGGCAGGCAGATCTCTGTGAATACAAGGCCAGTCTGGTCTACACTGAGTGCCAGGCTATCAGGACTACACAGTGAGAAGGAGGGAGGGGGAGGGAGAAAGGGAGGGATGGAGGAAGAGTGGACTGGGAGGGAGGAGGAAGAGGAGGAGGAGGAGGAAGAGGAGGAGGAGGAGGAGGAGGAGGAGGAGGAGGAGGAGGAGGAGGAGGAGGAGGAGGAGAAAAATCCCACAATCCCAGCATTTAGGTTGTTAAAGCAGAAGAGATTAGGAGTTTGATGTCATTATAGATTTACATGAGATTTTTGTCTCAAATAAATCTACAAAGAAATGAGTATAAAAAAACAATATAACTCATGAATTATGAAAACCAGACAGGACAATTACATATAAAGGACAAGCTGAGGCTATTTTTGTTTTTGTTTTTTATTCTGTTTTTTTTTTTCAACTTCTAGGTTAAAGTTGCCTTCTCTTTAAAAAAAAATCTGATTAAATCTTTAAAAAAACAGTCTAAAAATTTTACATGTTAGAAATCTGGCCGTTAATATAAGAAAGAAAAAGGGGGGGGGGAAGGCCACCATGGGTGAAATGTACGAATGATAGAAACAATTTGTTGTGGTTGTTTAGACAGGGTGTTATATAGCCTGGGGTGGCCTCAAACTTGATCTGCAGTCAAGGATGTGTTCAAATTCCTGATACTCCAGTCTCTGTTTATTAAACACGGGGATCACAGCCAAGCACCCACCACACACAACTCAAGTTTACTATTAAGTTTTCTTTTAAAGAAAGCGTGCAAAATAATGGGCTTCTTCATGATATTTTAGTACGTGTAGACTGTACTTTGTTTATGAGCAGTCCTTACTAATTACCATGATACTTAGGGTTTTTATTACTGTGATAAAAACACCACGACCAGAAGCAACCTGGAGAGGGACAGGCTTATTTTAGCTTATAACTCTCAGGTCACACTCTGTCACTGAGGGAAGTTAGGGCAGGAACCTGGGAGCAGAAACTGAGGCAGAGGTTGTGAGGGGTGCTGCCTACTGGCTGCCTCTTCTGGCTTCCTCTGCCGGCTTACCACCAGCCTGAAAACGCTACTGCCCACAGTGAGCCGGACACCCCCCCCCACACACACACACAGCAATCAGTAGCTGGCCCACAGGCCAGTCTGGTGGGGGCATGGTTCCCTCTTCCAAAATAACTCTAGCTGTGTCAAGTTGAAATAAAACCAATCAGCACGGTTACAAATAAAAACAATATTAGGAACTAATTAAAAATTCTAGGCTTTCAGCCGGGCGGTGGTGGCGCATGCCTGTAATCCCAGCACTTGGGAGGCAGAGGCAGGCGGATTTCTGAGTTCGAGGCCAGCCTGGTCTACAGAGTGAGTTCCAGGACAGCCAGGGCTACACAGAGAAACCCTGTCTCGAAAAAACAAAAAACAAACAAACAAAAAAAAAATCTAGGCTTTCAAAGTCTTTAGACCAACCACGTCAATATAGTCATTTTTAGAGTGCTTTTCTTCTTCTTCTTTTATTGATAACAATAGACTTTAGGTCTATCTGAAAATAATTCATTAAAACATTCAGGCTTCATTCATTCTTAGCCCAGCCAGGTTATTGGAGGTCTGCTCAGATGAAGGCTTGGGTCCACCTGTGAGAACGCAGCCTGCCCCTTTGCTGACACAGTGAGCGGAGAAGAGCAGGGAGTGATGCGGGGCGGGGGTGGGGCAGCCGGGGAGCATGGGAAATTCCCAGGAACTGTGATGGGCTATGAGCTGAACACGGTTCAAAGATGAGAGAGCAGAACCAAAGAAGGAAGACAGTCTGAAATCACAGCTGAGCGTTTCCCCAAGTCCTCTGGGGGGAGGGAGAGGGAGAGGGAGAGGGAGAGGGAGAGGGAGAGGGAGAGGGAGAGGGAGAGGGAGAGGGAGAGGGAGAGGGAGAGGGAGAGCACACACAGGTTCTGAGAAGGTCAGAGTGACCTGTGCATATGAGGGCTATAGAAGCCCGACATGCGTGCCTGTTCGCCCGTAAGCACGGCTTCTATCTGCATGGCCCCGCCCTCACCATCTATTAACACCTCTCTCCTCTCTACACAAACCTTTCAAGTGCTCTGAGAAAAACATTTGACAGACTCTGAAGCTTCCAGCGTCTTCCAACCCTGCTGCCTAGGGCATACTGCTGCCAGGGGGGAAACGCAGAGAGGCCCACGTCACAGACGCCATCCCTGGGACGGCAGATGGCTTGTCTTCTCGGCAGACCCTAAGCCTCCTTGCTGCCATCTGTCAGGGAGGCACGGGGCCTGGTCTCCGGGGGACACACGTGACAGGTTGTGGCTTCAGGATTCTGGAATAATCCTGTCAGGCTGCTGTTTAATCTAAAGCAGCTCTTCCATTTCACAGAGCTTTTCTTATGGGCCAGGCTATGACTCACCTGTCTGCAAAAATGTTTTGTGGTGTAAGTCTTTATTTCACTTTATAAAGTTGTGTGTGTGTGTGTGTGTGTGTGTGTCCGCACGCACGCGATTGTGCATATGGAGATCAGAGGACAACCTCATGCTTGGGTCCTAGCCTTCCATTTCACTCAGGATTTTCAGTGCCTACACTCCAGGTTAACTGATCCAGGATCCTCCCTCCTCCACCTCCTGTATCCACAGAGGAGTGCTGGGGCTACAGGTTTGTATGACCACACTTAGCTTTTTATGTGGTCAGTGAGGATTCGAACTCAGGCCCCCATTGCAGAACAGGCATTCTTATTCACTGAACCATCTCCCCAGCCTTTACATTTTAAATGGCAATTAAGGAACTTGGAAGTCCAACAGGATGCTTTGATGTGTATACAATATAAGATGTTACACTGGAGTTTGGATCCTGGTCTCTGTGATAGTCTTGGTGGTAAAAGTCTTAGGAAATGGGGCCTAGTAGGAGGAGTCTGGTCCCGGGGAAGGGGCAACCCCACGAAGAGCATCCCCACATCTCCTACTGTCTTTTATGTGCTGGCTATGAGAAGAGCAGCTTATTCCGATGTATTCTCTGACCAGAATCTCTGACAGATTCTTAGTACTGTGCTATCTGTTATATTATACCACCGTGCCATCCGTTATAACATGCTATATTGGGCCCATTGGCACACCACTGTTATATACCCTTCCTGTTTCTTGTTTCGGTGAACCATTAACACGGTTGACAATGTGGAGAACCCCATTATTCCCACCTAACCGACCGGAACACAAAACGTTTGATCAACCTCTCTTTAGCTTCGTGACCACGATCCTACCTTCTTCCTGCATTCTAAGTCTCCTTGCTCTTTATAATTCTGTGTAAACGGAGCTTTAGTTGGAAATCACAGACACAGATAACGGGAGGGCAAGAGCTGACCTCTTCCTGACAGGAGAACCCCAAGGCCCAGGGAAGCAAGCGGTATTCTCCAAGGCCAAGGAGGAGATTAATAACTTCAATAAGATTATGGTCCTGATTTTGAAACTCCTAGTTTGGAGTCCTAGTAGACTAATGATCAAAATGTTGCTATTAGACATTCAAACAAAGACACATATTTCATGGTGGATGTAGCTATAAAATAAAGCACTTTGAGATAAACGCATTGTCTAAAACACAAACCAAAAAACCAATCTCTATGTATAAGTGTATTTATCTTGATTTTTGTTTCATACCCAGAATGCTTGGTGTCTTAGGGTTTCTATTCCTGCACAACATCATGACCAAGAAGCAAGCTTGGGAGGAAAGGGTTTATTCAGCTTTCCACATTGCTGTTCATCACTAAAGGAAGTCAGGACTGGAACTCAAGCAGGTCAGGAAGCAGGAGCTGATACAGAGGCCATGGAGGGATGTTATTTACTGACTTGCTTTCCAAGGCTTGCTCAGCTTTCTTTCCTTTTTTTTTTTTTTTTGGTTTTTCGAGACAGGGTTTCTCTGTGTAGCCCTGGCTGTCCTGGAACTCACTTTGTAGACCTGGCTGACCTTGAACTCAGAAATCCACCTGCCTCTGCCTCCCAAGTGCTAGGATTAAAGGCGTGCACCACCACCGCCCAGCTCAGCTTGCTTTCTTATAGAACCCAAGACTACCAGCCCAGGGATGGCACCACCCACAAGGGGCCCTCTCCCCTTGATCACTAATTGAGAAAATGCCTTACAGCAGGGTCTCATGGAGGCACTTCCTCAACTGAAGCTCCTTTCTCTGTGATAACTCCAGCCTGTGTCAAGTTGACACAAAACCAGCCAGTCCACTTGGGAATGTAACAAAGGAACTATCTTGGTTTCTCCTGACGAATAGTGGTCTTTCCAGAAAGTTCCTAAGTTTATTACTTCAATCACTTGGTTGATTACCAGGATATCAACGAGGTATTATACTTCTGTACTGTCTGATACTGTAACCTCTGGCCATGTGCGGCTCCAAGGTACTTAAAATGCTAGTACCCCTTCCCCCCAAACCTCAATAAACACAGCAGTAGAAATGTGGCTAAGGAACCGAAAGACGGTTTTTAATTTTATTAAACTTTAATTTGGAATAACGCGTGTAGCCTGCAGTCACAACGGCTCCAGACAGCCAGCACTCAGCGACTCCGTCATCGCTGTGTGTGGCTTGTCCACGGGGATATTTTGAGCTCTTAGGCTTACTTTCCCATTAAGTCCTCAGAAGGTTCACAGTCTGGCTCTGGAGAAGGCTTGCCAGGAATATCCAGACCTTAGACTCCTGCTCCTCTTAGTCTATGGCAGAAGCTGGTATCCCAGAATCCCCCCAAAGTCCTGCCACAGTGGCTGGTGGCTTTTACGTTGCCTTAGGCCAGTGATTCTCAACCTGTGGGTCGAGACCCCTTAAGGTTGTTGAACAATGCTTTTACAGGGATCAATTTACAGTTACGAAGTAGCAATTATTATTATTATTATTATTATTATTATTATTATTATTATATTGTTATGGTTTTGAGACAGGGTTTCTCTGTAGACCAGGCTGGCCTTGAACTCAGAAATTCACCTGCCTCTACCTCCCGAGTGAGCATTGACAATTATTTTGCGGTTGGAGTCCCTGCCGTGTGAGGGACTTTCTAACTGTATTAGAAAGGTTTGCGAGCTGCGGCCCAGGCCCTCTGGGCTTCGTCTCCTTGCCTGGGGCAGGATTTTCGAGGCTTTCTCACACCTTTGCTGGGTAGTCTATGCATGGACAGGTGGACGCTCTATGCTGTCCTGTCCCCACAGTCCCTCTGAGGTTTCTTTTTCAGCCATTGCACCCAGGAGAAGGCTTATTTGTCTGCTCTCTGCCTCCCCAACCAGGAGTGCAGGGACCCCTGAACCCATGCTCCAAACGGTGTCCTCAGCACGCATCCACAGTGTGTTCAATATTGAACCGTCACGCCTACTCTGTCAGCTTGGCTATGACTGACACCGTTTTACACGGGAGAAAGCCGAGGTGGAGGACGAACAGCAAAGCGTCCATTCAGACTCAACTCTCTGCCAGCAGTACATGGATGGATATGAGCATTCTACTCCTCCTCCTCCTGCTTGGTCCCCCAAATCCTCACCCTCTGGACACCTCCACCCCTCTTTCCCACTGTAGTTTAGCGCAAATCATAAATGCCGTCCAGTGACACTGACCAGAGTGGACATGGGTTTCCTCCCTGGCGTCTGCCTGTGTTTTGCCTGCACATATGCACACGTACCATATGCATGGCCTCTTGCTGGAGGAGGCCAGAGAGGCTCTTAGCCCCTGGAAGTGGAGCTCTCACATGTGATTCGAACCTAGTCCCTCTGCAAGAGCAGGAAATGCCCCGAACCGCTAAGCCTATTATCTGACTCTCTGCTAAACCCAATCCAGACACTGCCTCCGCTTTTGGCCCTCTTTGGGTCCAAATCCTAAGGCCTGGTAGCTAAGAAAAGGCTTAAACAATGACTAGGTCAAATGAATTTGATCAGTAACATAGAAGCTAGATTGTAATGAGCGGTGTGCGTGTGCGTGTGTGTGCGTGTGTGTGTGTGTGTGTGTGTGTGTGTGTGTGTGCGCGCGCGTGCACACACGTGTGTCTGTGACGAAAACACTCTGAATCAAAGAAGCTAAGACAAAATTTTAGTGCTTGTATACAAGATTACAAAACCAGTGTTATCACAAAAGTGAGCTGAAAATATGTTCTTAGAAACATTTCTTAGTATTTACTGGATTTTACTTGAAAAAAAAAACAATTTATAGTGACGAAGCAAACAATTTATAATTAACATGATAGATTAAGTTTTTTCAAAAGTTAAAATAGACAAAGCCATGTAAACGTGGCAGTATCAACCATGGCTGTGTTAGGCACATATTTATTTTCTATTTTTCTATTCTAGTCAGTTAAACCAAAGCCACGATGTAAGTCATACCTAAGAATAAATGTTCTTTTAACTTTTTATCTATCTATCTATCTATCTATCTATCTATCTATCTATCTATCTATCTATTTTTTTGGTTTTTTGAGACAGGGTTTCTCTGTGTGGTCCTGGCTGTCCTGGAACTCACTCTGTAGACCAGGCTGGCCTCGAACTCAGAAATCCGCCTGCCTCTGCCTCCCAAGTGCTGGGATTACAGGCGTGCGCTACCACCACCCGGCTTATTTTTTTAAGAAGACCAAGAAGTCATTTATTCTCCTAGACTCTCATTGGGTGGGGATGATCATACTGCCTTGTAATTTAAGGTCAGTCCAAAGAAGGTAAATGCCATGTTATAAACAATCATTAAAAAGAAATCAGGTCTGGGCAGATACCTTAGTCAGTGTGGTCCCTGACCTGAAGGATCTGAGTTTGAATCCCAGAAGTTATGAGAGAGAGAGAGAGAGAGAGAGAGAGAGAGAGAAGCCCAGTGCCTGAGAAGCAGAGACAGGTGGACCCGAGTGCTGGCTGTCCAGTCATCTAACCTTTTTAGTGAGTTCCAGGCCATTGTAAACACCCTGACTCAAAACCAAGCTCGATAGCACTGAAAAATAATATCAAAGGTTGACCTCTGGGGCTGGAGAGATGGCTCAGCGGTTAAGAGCACTGACTGCTCTTCCGGAGGTCCTGAGTTCAAATCCCAGCAACCACATGGTGGCTCACAACCATCCGTAATGAGATCTGACGCCCTCTTCTGGGGTGTTTGAAGACAGCCGCAGTGTACTTACTAACATTAACAATAAATAAATATTTAAAAAAAAAAAAAAGGTTGACCTCTGACCTCCACATACGTGCACATATGTACGTGTGGCACCCCCACTCGGTAGGCATGCACACACATACATAAAAAAATTAATAAAAATAATAAATAAATAAAAGGGAAGCTACTTACTTCCAAGGTCTGCATCAGATTTGGCTTGATGGCATCTTTCATCAAAACAGTCAGAGCGCCTGTCACCCCCTACAGGTGAGAAAAAGACACATAAATCAGCAGGAGAAGGCGGGGGTGGGTGGGGTGGGTGGGGAGGTGGGTGGGGGGGTGGGGAGTGGGTGGGTGGGTGGGGAATGGCTGATTTGTTCCCTTTCCCCTTTATGACAGGTGAGAATGGTAAAATGCTTATAAAATACATTTCATGTGCTCTGGCTGCAGCGAGGTCCAGACCTGCTATTGATACAGAGCCGTTAAGAAGCAGCAAGGCCTGGGAAGAAGTAAACGGGCAGTGCAGGACTTTCCAGATCCCCACTCTACACCAGCAGGAGGAGGAGCTCTCCCATCTCCTGACGCTCCCCGGGGCCTCCCAGGCATACGCACCAAGTCGTCAGCTGTCACGGGCTGCCCGTCTCTGTCACTGGCCACCACCATTCTCCCGAGCCGGTCTTTCATGTCGGCGAGGCTGTCGGTCAAGGCCAGCACGGCCATGATCTCGCTGGCCACTGCGATGTCAAACTGTGCCTGCGACGGCAAAGCGGATCCCACGGTCAGCTGAGGCACAGTCACTGGACGGACACTTCCACGAGGAGCCGGGTTTCAGCAGCCATAGCTGGGGGCTACCCCTGTGGGCTAGCTCACACTCACAGTGGCTCTCCTAGAGTGCCCAGCATGCGGCCTCTCTAGATTTCCCACATTGTCTACTGTCCCCTGCTGAGGAGGAGTCGCCAGGGTTTAGGGCCTGCGAAACCTGCTGTTGAGTGTAACACGCCACTGCAGTCTGCTTCAGTCTAGTAATTAAGTACTAATGAAGAACAGGGGTGCGGCTCAGTGGTGGAGTTCTTACCTGTATCTATGAAGCCCTAGGCTTGGCCACCCCCTCACCCCCCCACCCCCCACCCCCCCACCCCCCCCACTCCCCACCCCCCCACCCCCCCCACCCCCGTGCCCTTTTGGGATGTGTTACTGTCGCTAACTATCTCCTGAGGATCTTTATCACTAGAAAGTCTGGCCACAAAGGTGGGAACCGCACGCACGGAATGTTTATCCCTGCAGGAATAACAGCCTGTACTATCCCTGTGGAATGAACTAGTCAGTGACCTAGAAGTCACCTCCATTTATAGCGACCAGTCTGTGAGGGAGGTCACATTCTGTGCCTCTCCGCCCCGCTGATCTCGTTTCTCTTCTTTTTGGTGAGGTAGGAATTAAACCCAGGAGCTTATGCACCCTGGAGCGTTCCACCACCGAGCCACGGGTGTACTGATATGCAATTACAAGCACACATGTCCGCGAGAGGTGAGAAGACAGTGGGATAAGAGCATCTTGCTGGCCTCCTGGGCATGAGGCCCATTTCTCAGATTTAAAGCTCAGCACAGGTTTGGCCTAACCCTTCTGTGCCTGGTCTGTGCACAGGATACGGCTCCATCGGATCTGGCAGTGACAGCCAGAGAGCCCTAACTTTCTTCAAACACTTCCCAGGGCTTCTTCTCCCCTTTCTTGGCTCTAAGAGCAGGTTGTACAGAGCCCAGTGGGGACAGAGAGCGGGGACAAGGAATGAGCACTTCTTTCAGCTTGTGAAAACCCAGCCAGTGGGGAAGCGTCTTCACCAAGGCACTTCATCAGGGTCCAGCTGAATTCTCCGGATCCCACGGGGAGTGTGAGTCAGACAGGTTCAATCACACACCACACACACACACACACACACACACACACACACACACACGGGGTGGGGGTGGGGGTGGGGGAGGTGGGGGAGGAGGGGGGTGGGGGGGGAAGCTGCCCTGGTAGGATCACCTTTATGAGACATTTTATTACCCATTTCCATCACTGACAGATGAGGAAAGGAAGGAAGGAAGGAAGGAACTTGCTGGCTCCTTCCTGATTGAGATTGTATTAACCATTGATTTACTGAAAAAATATTGCTTGAAAGATAAATACAGCTATATTAAATGATTATGATCTCAACATAACTCATTCTAAAACATAAGTGATTTTTTTTTTTTTTTTTTTTTTTGCTGCGTGAATTTTAGGTTCTAATAGCACATTTTTAATTGCATTAAAAAAAATGACCAAAATGTTACAATTTTCTCTGCATAACATGAGCCTGGAAATACTTTTGCAATATGAACTATGCAGTAAGCCACAAGCAGAATTTACAATGTGTATGCAAGTACTTCACTTGGAATTGTTTTATTTCTAAAACTGTAAGCCAGCATCAGGGTGGATGCTTCTAATTCCGGCATTTGGGAGGCTGAGGCAGGAGGATCATGAATTTGGAGCCATCCTGGGCTACCTCCTGAGTTCCAGATTAGCCTTCACTAATTTGTGATCTCTCTCTCACACACACACACACATACACACACACACACACACACACACACACACACACGCATAAATTGAGTCAATCTAAGGCTCATTCAAGAAATTGAGGTTATTTGAGAGTCAGTGTTGCTCATCTTACTAACCAGTGTGCTTGGGAGAGGAGTGTTTATGTTGTTTAGCAAATAAAACACTTCGCAATCATATAAATGGATAAATGAGGCTTATACCATTTCTTAATTAGCCACAGATTTAAATACAAAGGTCGGTGCACAGCGCAGCTAGGCCTGTGAGAGGAGAGCAGTGTAGAAATCCACCGGTGCACTGACTCGACAGTTACATCCCTGGAAATCTACCTTCACAATCCTACCAGAACGGTACACATCTAAACAAACACAAACACAGTGGCTACAGCCTATTGATTTAGGAGCGATAATCACCATAAATAGCCTGCATGCCCTTGACAGAAATCGGTGAGCTGGCTGGTTCATCTATATGAGCTAATGAAACCAACGACATTCAGTTTTACCTTTATCAGCATAGGATGATGATCTACAGAGTCTGAGGGCGAAAGCAGCAACCAGCACGCTAACATAACCCTTTATTACTCTAAACAATACAAAATATAAGCGACCTGGCAAAGTAATTTAAGCTTGTACTATGTAAACTAGGTGGTTGGTAAACCTACGGGTATCCTCCTGCCTCTGCCTCCTAAGTGCTAGGACCACAGGCACACACCGCATGTCTCCACTGTCTGTCTGTCTTTGTGGCAATATAGATACCACTGTACAGTGGCGGTTTCCTTTCCTCTCTGTCAACTCTCATTTGCTTTACTTGTTCAATAATCTACTGACACCAACGACTCACTGTGACAAGTGTTTGCCCTAAGAATAGAATACAGAACTCAAAACTGCTTTAAGGAGGGGATAAAACCAGCAGGATAGGAGGGGATTCTGGAACAGGATTCAGCTGGCAAAGAGAGGTTTGGGGACCAGACCCTGTGTTGGGATATAAGGTGGCCAGTGGATGAGCTGTATCTGAGTATTAATTGCTGAACGTCCTTATTTTAGGCACAATAATCTCTGGGTCATATGTCCCAGATGGCAACTTGTCTTAATGTTTCCATTTTCTATTGAAGATCTTGATGTTTAAACACATCAAAAATGATGTATTGTCGTAAAATGATAAAATGTAGGAAATGATGTGAAGTCTCTGTCTTTCGTCACCAACGGCCTTGCTCTTCGATGCCCCGTCAATGGCTGCCTCGGTCCCCTGTTCTCTGAAGTTCTCGTTGATGTGTCTCATGTTAGAGCTGCTGTTCTTCTCTTCCCAACGAAGCCTCTGTATCCTTCCCCTGCGGGACGCTGAATGAATTTTCCCAAGGCCACCTGGTATTTGGTGTTGTTGATTGAGAATTCTTTTATTCCTTTGTGAGTAATCAGGACATTTTCTCATTGGCAGCGCTAACGTTTCTTCTTTATTCCTTCGTGTTCTGAAATTTCAGCCTGATGTTTCCTGGCAGAAATTTTCTTTCTTTCTTTTTTTCTCCTTTTTCCTCTCCACTTTCTGTTCTGTATTTGTTTTTAAAACGAAAACGCTGCTTTTCTCAGAATGAGAAGTTCCCTTCCTATTAGTTCTTTGAATAGATTGCCCACTGTGTGTGTGTATGTGTGTGTGGTTGTGTATGCATGCATATGGGCACACACCAGCGGCTGGCTTCAGTGTCTTCCTCAATTGTTTTTAACCCATGAGTAATCTACACTGGCTGTACCACAGCTCTCAAGGATTCCTGTCTCCGCCTCCCCAGTGCTGGGATTACAGGTTCACACCATCACCCCTGACGTTCCTTACATGGGTGCTGGGAACCTGACCTCAGGCCCTCAGGCTTAAATATGTAACACGCACTTTACTGACCGAGCCACCTTCCTAGTTCACTTGGACTTATTTTTGAGATAGGGTCTCTCTATGTAGCCAAGGCTGGCCTCAAACTTGCACCCCTCCTGCCTTAGCCTCCTGAGTGCTGACATTATAGTTCTGTGCTGTCACGCCCTGCTAGAACCTTTGTAATCTGGAGGGGGCGGGTGGAGGTGGGGGTGGTGGGAGTATTTGGGGATCAAACCTACGTCCTTCAGGGTTTCCAGATATGTGCTTTCTGCTTCTCAAACTTTCATACTGTTTTCCTCTGAGAACCATTTCTAAAGATTTCCTTGGTTAGAATTCCCTACAATCTCAGTTTTTGATACCCCTGGTATAAGTTTTAAGATTTTCTTTTTAAAAAAGATTTATTTATTTATTATATGTAAGTACACTGTAGCTGTCTTCAGGCACTCTAGAAAAGGGTGTCAGATCTCATTATGGATGGTTGTGAACCATCATGTGCTTTCAGGAATTTCTTTCTTTCTTTTTTTGTTTTTTTTTCTTTTTCTTTTTTCGAGACAGGGTTTCTCTGTGTAGTCCTGGCTGTCCTGGAACTCACTTTGTAGACCAGGCTGGCCTAGAACTCCTAAATCCACCTGCCTCTGCCTCCCAAGTGCTGGGATTACAGGCGTGCGCCACCACCGCCCAGCTTTGTATATTTCTTTAGATGTGAGGCACTGGCTAGCCCGAGGCTCTCCCGCATATATTTGAGGACGTCCAGCTTCCGTGCCCACATCGCCAAGGACGGCGAGCCACCGTTGGCTCCTTCAACGGAGCCATTGCCAAGGCCATTGCTATCCTTTTGGTGCTTACTATGCAAATGTCAAAGGCCGTGCTCTCGTCAAAAAAGAGGTCACAATGTGCTGGGTTTTGCTAAATGCGACACTTGACTGACACCTGTCAGGACTCACAGTCTGTGACTATCACGGGAAGGATTTGGACTCCTACTCAGGAAGCGTAAGGCTGAGTTACACCTATGTACGGGCTGTGGCCAGGCGTTTAAGAACAGGACCATCCAGCAGCATCGAGGTCTTAAATCACTAACCTCAAAGGGTGGCCGGTTTCTCCTGCTCTGAGAGCTAGGGTCCCTCTCACCTCTGCATTCAGAGGTCCTTCCTCCACAGTCTAGGTTGTTCTCCCCAACTGCCTCTCCAGACTTTTCAGGAATGACTGTTGTTTTGTAGTATAGATAATGCTGATTATATGAAATCTGGTTGTGTGTGTGTGAAAAGTTCTAGAGTCAGGGAAAGGAGGTAGAGGGACTTAGCCAAGCTTCTCGATCTAAGCCCACATTTGACTTCTTCGTGTATGTGTGTGTGTGTGTGTGTGTGTGTGTGTGTGTGTGAGAGAGAGAGAGAGAGAGAGAGAGAGAGAGAGAGAGACATTATTAAGCAAGGAGCGTCTCCCTAGATCACGCTCCACCGTATACCGTGAAGCAGAGGCCCCATTTGAACTTGTCACCAGAACTTGTCAACTAGAGGTAGCTGACCCAGAGTGTCTCCTCTCTGTCTCCTAAGTGTGTGGGTTTCGGGTGGGTCACCGTGCCCGTAAAAACGTAAATATGGGTGTGGCACCCCAAACTCTGGACTTCACGCTTGCACAGCAAGTGTTGAACCCACTGAGCTAGCCCCCTCCCCCCCTCCACTTACCGTCTAATTCAGAGAATATCAGAAGTTCCCCAAACCTATTTGGTATGAGAAATGGCTATTACCATAACAGCAACCTTTTTCACTAATGAAAAATTTAATGTAAAGGCCATAAATTAAAAACGTTCCAAAGAAAGAGTTTGCTATTTAAAAAAAAAAAAAAAAAAAAAATCAGAGGGCTGTCCTGCCGGGCTAAAAAATTATGAATTTATATTTCCTAAGTGCCACTATCCCACATCATAGACCTATTAAATGGAAGGCAGAGCTCATTAGCCCCCCCCACCCCCACCCCCGCCACACACACACACACACACACACACACACACACACACTGTCTTTAACAGTACTATTGAAACTAATAATACTAGTTTGTCCCCGGGCTTGTGAAACTGGAGTGGTGTATCTGAGATGTCACTTTTCCTTTGTCTGTCAGATAGTTCTTTTATTACAGGACTTTCCCAATGAGTCCACCCAGAAACACAGCCAAAAACACGTGGAAGAAGGCACTGTCTCGCTGTCTCCTGACACCGCCACTTCCAGATCAATCCTGATACGCTCCCGAGCCCTGGGTCGCCAGAGCAGCTGGGAACCCACCCCGAGAACAGGAGAGCTGCCGGTGACCAGAAGCAAAAGGCCAAGATTGTGCACGCCAAGGTGAGGAAAGGACACACACTTCCGGGAAGATGGCGCCACCTACCTGCCGGGAATGTCCTTTCTCGGTGCCTCCCTGTCCAATGGTTATTTTTCTCAGAAATCGGTCATTCGTGTCCAGTACTGAAAGAGAACAGGCAAGTTATTTAATCAACAAATACAGATGGGCTGTGCTGGGAGACGCTGAGGAAAGAGCAGAAAACCAGAGACAACTTACTAACTGCATAATATCCTAATAATACACAAGCCACTCTCAGGCCTCTCACCCTAGCAGCCGCTGCCATGTCTGTGTCCCCGCCTCTGTCTCTGCTCCCGCCCCCGACCCTAAACCCACAAGCACTCATAGCCAAATACATATCAGCTTCTACTTTTAAAAAATTTATTTATTTATTTGTTTGTTTGTTTGTTTATTTTTGGTTTTTCGAGACAGGGTTTCTCTGTGTAGTCCTGGCTATCCTGGAACTTGCTCCGTAGACCAGGCTGGCCTCGAACTCAGAAATCCGACTGCCTCTGCCTCCCAAGTGCTTGGATTGCAGGAGTGCGCCACCACGCCCGGCTAAAAAATTTATTTAATTTCACGTGTACTAGTGTTTTGCCTGTGTGTCTGTATGAGGCGTCAGATCGCCATGAACGAGCGTTACAGACAGCTGTGATCTGCCATGTGGGTACTGGGAATTGAACCTGGGTCCTGTGAAAGAGCAGCCAGTGCTCTTAACTGCGGAGCCGTCACTCCAACCCCCAACTTTTAGTTTTTAAGATAGAACGACACCTGCGAGATTAACGGACTGCACCTCAATAGCGCGAACAGCTACTACCCCAAGTCACCCCACAAGACAGATGTGGCCGAAGCCCAAAGAAAGCACCGGGAGCGTATAGGGGGCATCTGAGTGGCAGAACTGAAGGCGGCTACACCTTGACCACTCCGTCCAGGAGCAGGTTCTGAGGACGGTTTCTGTGCTTAGTCCTGAACTGGTTGGCCAGGGTCATGAAGGTGCACAAGGGACCAGTCTCTGACATTTCCTGGGTGGGGATGGAGAGAGCCCCAGAGCGCCTACCTGGAAGGAAGGTGGTAGGACTTGGGGGTGTACTGGTTTACCTGTAACTGGTGCTAAGTGGTTTCTTTAGCCCATGGTGTTGATGGTGTTCAGGGGGAACACCCAGAGCGTGCCTGAGCCTTTAAGTAACCAACACCGGCCAAGAGCTAGAGCCCAGGCACAGGCGCCGTGCCAGGACAGGCCCAGCATTTGGTTTCCACAGAAGCTATGGCATCTTCATCTCAGAGTGGCACTGAACTCTGTGTTGGGAAGCAGAGGCTAGGGACTGACAGTGAACAGGGCTGGTAGGCCCTTGGCCTGTGACAGAGGCAGATGTATGTCTTTCAGGGACAAAGCCCTAAAAGACTGGGCCTTTGGAGTGTCCAATACTGTAAAGCCTATTTCTTGTCCCTTAGGGGATAATACATGCCTGGAGACACTCTTCCCCAAGGCCTGTGACATGTTTCTAGAATAATCCAGTATCTTAAGCTCTACTTTCACCATCCAGGATATACTAGTTCTTAGTCAAAGCCAGAAAATGCAAGATAAGACGCTTCTCTTATCTATGGTGTCTTCATTATCATACTAACCCATTAATCAGAACAAAACTACTTATCAAGTTTCAGCCCGAATTCCTCTGGCCCAGGTGGCTTGTCTTCTGCAATAAAGTTTGCTTCCCTTTAACACCCCAAACAGTGACGTAAGTCTGTGTTTTTCCTGGGGTAACTCTTGAAGCTGTCCCTTCCATTCAAATTGATTTGTAACCACAGAGCATTCCAGTCTCTGTTTGCGCGGAGAATCCGAGTGCACGCTGGCCCTCCCGGAAGAGGTCACAGGCCCTGAGTTCTAAGGATGGAGCCCAAGTGCGGAGGTACCAGGATGCCAGCAGGTCTGAAAGTTTCTCTTTCAGTATGGTTGAAAATACACTCATTCCCATTGCCTAAGTTTTTCATTTTACCAAAAGGCCCCTTAAACCAATTTACAGAGTAACATGAGCTCAGAGAGGCCTTGAAAGGTTGACTACACATTTTGAAAAACAATGGTATTTTAATAACAGATCTTTCTGGTTAAAAGAAAAAAAACTAGAAAAAAAAATAATGCCCCTGCAAAATGCTGTTTAAAATATTGTTTGTTGGTCTATTTTAGACTTGTGTATATACAAATCATGGCTCCTCTGCAAAGGAATATTCTAGAGTCACTTAACATGACCACTCTCAAGTCTGGGGCTATAGCTTGAAGGTGAAGTACACGTTTTGCATGCCAAAGGCTGTGGTTTAATCTTTAGCTCCATGAAAAATAAATAAATGAAAAAAACAAAAAAAACCAACCTAAGAATGAGCTAACAAAGCAGAACATCCTTAGGATGTGATTGAATTGGGCAGGAAATAAAATCCACACACGCAGATGGTAACAGAGCTGAGTAGAAAAATCAGATGTACCAAGAGCTAGGATTAACGAACGGGTCATTAGCGTTGTGAAATGTTGCACTTTGACAAAAATCTTTACAATAATATTATTTGTCTTAAAATAATAAAATGGATCCGAGCAAGAGTGCTCAAGGAAACTGTAACTCAGTCTTCGGAGGAGATAAAGACCACAGGGAAACGATGTAACACTTCTGCTACCCTCTAAGGGGGGCAGGGAAACGATGTAACACTTCTGCTACCCTCTAAGGGGGGCAGCAGGCGCTTCTGAGTTTGTGGGTGTTCACGTTTCAATGGAGCCTCTGGAGGGAGGCTGGTATTACCACAGGTCCAGCATCCAAAACCCAAAACGTTTTGGGTGTTACCATAATGGCGCTAGTGGAAAAACTCCTACATCCTGAAACAACTCCATGTAAGAAATTATTTTTAAAAAAAAAAAATCTATAGCATATCCTTCAGGCTACATGTGGAAGACTTAAATATAATACATGGACTTTGTGTTTAGACTTGGCTGTCGTTACTGCACTATCTGCCCAAACCACCCAATGTCTGAAGTTGGAAACACCACTGGTCTCGGGTGCTCTGGATAAGGGCTACTCTATCTAGATGGGGAAACCTAGGACATGGTTTGTCTGAAGAAGTAGCTTGGTCTTTGTCTCTTGGCTGCAAGGTCTGCTGCAGGGGGACACTCAGTTCTCACTGGCTTTGGCTGAATGGGGTGGGGGTGGGGGAAAGCTCAGGAAGTGTGTGATGCTGGCTAAACTGGGGAGGAAGACTGGCTTGGGAAGGAGATGAGCTAGGCGTGGCCAAGGGCAAGAAAAGGCTGGCGAGAGGATAAAGCAGGCCCTCCGGCAGACAGAAGACAGAAACTAGGCCCTAGGAGTCCTGAAGATGAGTTGCCTAAAGGTGATTTTAGTGCCCAGGATGGGAGCTCCTTGAGGCCCCTGACTGTGGAAGCAACAAGCCAGTGTCTCTGCGTTAGGAACCTACCGGATTAAGGGACAAACAGGATAACGGAAGAAACAAACAGGAGAACGTGGCCTTGGTTAAATAGATTCTGAAAGAAGACGGGAGAATGGGGGGACGGGTCTAGATATATGTCACCTGTCATTTCTGTGTCGTGTAGGTGTGACTGCCACACTTCTGTAAAGTACAGACACCATCAACTCAGAGCTCCCACACCTGTTCAAGGCCACACAGCCAAGCAGGGCGTGGTCGTTCTCTAGACCAAATTCCACCACGGTCAGTCCTTTGCCCACTTTGATCCTCGGAAGTGACTTAATGATAGTGCAGGAGAGGAGGAGATGTCACTGCTGTGAGGGAGGCAGGGAAGTCTCGAGAGAGCACGGAGCCACTCTCTGCAGAGTCACACACACCCAGGGCCCAGCGGGAGACACCTGCCAGATGCAGAGGAGAAGCCTGCGCTGTAAATGAGAACCAGAGAGCTCAGAACTACTGGGAAACGAGTAGAGAAGACAGCCAGGCACAGCGGCAGACATCTTGGAGGGTAGGGGTGGGAAGACTGAGGCAGACCCAAGGCCAGCCTTGTCTACAAAAAAAAAAAGTTCTAAACCAGCCAGAGCTCTCTCAGGAGAATTTGCCTCAAAAGAAAAGGGACTGGGAAGATGGCTCAGTTGATCAAGTGTCCCACACACCATGAGAAGCAGAGTTGGAGCCCCAGGACTCAATCCAAACCAGCAATGCCCCCGCACTAGGGAAGCAGAGAAAGAAGGAACCTTTGGGCTTTCTGGCCCTCCAGTCTAACCGTGGGTCCAGAAAGAGACCTGATGTCAACTGTTGGCTTCCATGTGCATATACACACTCAAGCACACACTTATCCACCCTCCCCAAAAGCCAAAACCATAACCGACCACAAAAAACTAGAGAGTCTGTGAGGTCACACAGCAGCTAAGAGCACTTACTGTACTTGCAGAAGACCCAGGCCCAGGTCTCAGCACCTACATGGTGGCTCACAACCACCTTTAACTCCAGGCCCAGAAGATCTGACATCCTCTTCTGATGTTCGTGGGCACTGTACATATATGGTGCATATACCACAAGTAGGCAAAACATACGATACAAACAAAAAATGAATAAATTCTCTTCCCCTCTCCCACCTTATCACCCCCGCATTGAGATCCGGAATATAACAAGTAAGTAAGGAATAATATAAAATATTATTATAAAATATTCTTCTTAAAATGCAGAGGAAGAAAACCAGGCTTCGGGGAAGAGAACTCAGCGTGACAAGGAGCGATCTTGCCTTAAAAGTGGGAAGAGGAGAGGAGAGAGAGCGTTCCCTACACAGTTGCCCGAAGGCTGTGTGGCTCTGTGGTGTTTAGCCTCGCATGTGCCAGATGAGAACCTCCTCCCCGAGCTCACTGAGCTCCGCCACAGCCCGCGCTCAGCCATTTGAGGGGGTGGGCGGGATGGGGTGGAGAAGAGCGATGGAGCCAGCTGTGAGAGGCGCGGCTGTAAGGCTGGAGTTTGTACTCACTGAGATCGGGTGTCGGTGACTTGTGTTTTAGAGACAGGGCTCAAACCCGGTCTCTGAATGCCCCCTGCTTTCCCCGGTACCTACCTCTCTGCCACGTGATGGTGGAAGGGTCAATGTTGAGGCGGGCGAACCTCCTCACCTCCTCCTCTGTCAGTGAGCTTGGGTCGGTCTTAGGTATCCCCAGTTTCTGGTAATTGGGGAGAAATGCCACAAGAACAAGAAAGAATGAGACGACAGACCAGAACAGAACTGTCCCCATGACCAGTGAAGTCCTTGAAAACACGAGGACCCGGACTGAACTGTGACTTTGGTGAAATCATATTAGCAAACGTCTTCTGCCAGCGGGAGAGAGTGGGGATCGGTGAAGGCCCTAAAACCCCACCTGAAAATGGGGTCCAGTCGGGAGCAGGCAATGAACAGCGGGCCCGGTGCTCGTGGCTTGTGGTGCCTATTGGTGGCCCTGAGTACTGAACTCAGAGTGCCCAACCCTCTGTCACCAGGAATATGTCACTCCCCGAGCCTTTTCATATGTGTAGAAGTGTATGCCTAAGTTTCAAAGGAATACATTCTACTTGGAAAAATTAGTTAAAAAAATTTAAGTTGGGGGTGGTGGCGCATTAGTGCAATCCCAGCACTTGGGAGGCAGAGGCAGGCGGATTTCTGAGTTCGAGGCCAGCCTGGTCTACAGAGTGAGTTCCAGGACAGCCAGGGCTACACAGAGAAACCCTGTCTCGAAAAACCAAAAAAAAAAAAAAAAAAAAAAAAAAGAGTCATTGTTTCCTTGGCTCTTTGGTGTAGGGATGTATCTACAGACTTTGCTATGATATTCTGAGATAATATGCTCTACAGCAGTGGTTCTCAACCTGTGGAGAGATGGCTCAGAGGTTAAGAGCACTGACTGCTCTCCCGAAGGTCCTGAGTTCAAATCCCAGCAACCACACAGTGGTGACTCACAACCATCTGTAATGAAATATGACGCCCTCTTCTGGAGTGTCTAAAGACAGCTACAGTTTACTTACATATAATAAATAAATCTTTAAAAAAATTACATTGCCATTCATGACAATAGCAAAATTACAGTTATAAAGTAGCAAGAGAAATAATTTTATATTTAGGGGTCACAACAGGAGGAACTGTATTAAAGAGTTGTGGTATTAGGACAGTTGAGAACCGCTGACCTAGAGTTTAATCACCAAAGGTGTATATGAAAACCCAGATCGAGCAGGGCGTGGTGGCGCATGCCTGTAATCCCAGCACTTGAGAGGCAGAGGCAGGCAGATTTCTGAGTTCGAGGCCAGCCTGGTCTACAGAGTGAGTTCCAGGACAGCCAGGGCTACACAGAGAAACCCTGTCTGGAAAAACCAAAAAAAAAAAAAAAAAAAAAAAAAAAAAAAAAAGAAAACCCAGATCAAGTTACTAGAATGTTCTCTTCTTCTAAAAAATACACTATTAAGTCATATCTTACCTTCAGCCGAGAGAGCTGAATTTCTGAAAATTCTCTGACACCATTCACTAAGGGAACCAGTCGATTGTACAATGCCTAAGAAAACACAATCCCCGTCCACCAGAGTGTTAGCTTCAGCCATGAACGTGCAAACTAGACATGTTCATTACATGTAGATGGACAATGTTCATTACATTTATAACCAAATAGGTTCTATTAATACTTGAGGCTAATATAAACAACCTAGACTTAAATTCCGTCATTTCAATAAATCTTAGTGGAAATGATGTACATTACAACCACTTTGTGTAAGTCTACTTGATCTGTACCTTTATGACTTATCAAATAGTTATCTGAATTCTGTTTGAAAGATAAACTAGGAGATTATAATTGAAAAAGTCTGGACCTTTATAGCAAACTATCAGGAAGTACCTCTCTGAGCCATGACCGATGCCTGTGAAGAATTAATACCCAGAAGTCTGTCACTTTCAGGGGTGAGATGGCTCTTGGATATCATGCATGTGAAGCTAGAGTCTGGGTCATGTTTGCTGCACGTGAGTTCACTCTTACGGATGGCTGACCGTTTACAGCTCTTCCATAGCATGCACAAAGCCCTGGGTTCAAGTCCCGCTCCTGGAAGCCTCAAGCTCTCCCCAAACAAACAAATGAACGAACCCACGCTCAGTTTCCATTAGAATGGACCAATGATTCTATGACCACAGTAAAAACAAATGCTTGTTGTACCAATGATCTTTGAGACTGAAAAGATTCATTTCTTATATTGTCCTAATCAGTACACCACAGTTCTCCCACTGTTCTGTAATGACCATAAACCCAACTGAGAATCTCATTAAAGTGTAGCTCTCCTCCTCTGGAACTGAGGATATGGGTTAAAAGTCAGCAAATTTTGAATACAATTTTAGAGAGCAGATTGGCTCTAAGAGTCCTCAAGGATGCAGGGACTCCAGGATAAAACCCCGAGGTGGCTAACAAGGGCCCCGCTCACCTTGTCTGTCTGAGTGCTCTCATGTAAAATTCTTGTGTCGATGGCTGCGGCCAGCAAGTTATTAGCGGCAGTGATGGCGTGGATGTCCCCAGTCAGGTGAAGGTTGAACTAGAAATCAAATGTCACATCTTTCTATTTGCATCAGATAGCCAGGGACATTTTCAGGGACTGCCCGAATTACTAAAATGGTATCCTAATTACCTGTCTTTATCATGAGCCGAGCCAAGATGGCCTACATCGGAAAATCAAAGTCGAGGCCTAGCTTCATAATAACACACAATTACTAGTTATAGAGTCGACATACACCATCCACTTGGAAGCTTTAAGTTTTATTATATGTAAGTTCACTGTAGCTGTGTTCAGACACACCAGGAGAGGGCGTCAGATCTCATTACGGATGGTTGTGAGCCACCATGTGGTTGCTGGGATTTGAACTCAGGACCTTCAGACGAGCAGTCAGTGCTCTTAACCGCTGAGCCATGTCACCAGCGCTTTAAGTTTTAAAATGAACTCGTTCAAGTTTTACTTATTAACATGTGTGTATAATGTGTATGTGGCAGAGGGAGGGCGGTGAGCGTGTCACGGCGTGCGTGTGCCTGTCAGAGGACAGCCTCATGGAACTGGATTTCTCCTTTAGCGGCCAGGCCATCTTACTGGCCCCTGCAAACCTTCAAGGAAAAGTTATTATGGGTTTCACATCTTCAACCTCTAAATACGAAGTCCAAGGACCTCCAAAATCTGTACCATTTTTAGACCCACATGAGGCCACGAGTGGAAAATTCCATCCTGCACTTTGTTTCCATGATTGAAATCATTCATAATGTTATGCAAAACCTGTGTGACCCCATGACTCCCCTCTTAAGACCATTCAATGGCTGAGTATGACACTTCAAGTCAAATATAACCTTGTGGCTATCATTAGAAGGTTGGCTCCCCAGCCGGGCGGTGGCGGTGGTGGCGCAGGCCTGTAATCCCAGCACTTGGGAGGCAGAGGCAGGCGGATTTCTGAGTTCGAGGCCAGCCTGGACTACAGAGTGAGTTCCAGGACAGCCAGGGCTACAGAGAAAAACCCCGTCTTGAAAAAAACAACAACAAAAAAAGAAGGTTGGCCCTCTGTCTTAGCTTACCTAGTCTCCTCACCCTGGCCCTGCTTTCTGGTCATGTTCAAGGACATCACAAGACCTCTGAAGAGGTGAAACTCTTTTTTTTATCTCAGGGCTTTCCTTCTAGAGTTTCCTAGGCTGGGAAGGCTTTCTGTTATACACCTTCAATCCAGCTAGAACTCCTTGTGGACACAGGGATGGAGCCGACACACGGTTTATCCCAGCTTCAAGGGACAAACTGCCTGCTCCAGTGTGTGGTAAGACGGTTACACCTGCACTGAGCCATGGAACTGAAGACCCACGCAGAGGAACACCATTGCTGCGCTCACGTTTGCTACCTAAACCTCCCTCTCTTCCCCTGGCCCCTTCTTTATTCTTTATCCTAACCCAGCCTTTGGGCCTCAGATTCTCCTACCCTATGAAGAGGAATGAGGGGATTTTGGAGTGAAGCAGAATCTTGGGCGAGGTAGTGAGGACGAGGAAGGGCAGAGAATTCCATGCATGGGAAAAGTTTTCTAGTCAAGAGGAATCAGGGAGCTGGTTCAGCTCAAGGGTAACGGGCATGCTCAGCGCTCCTAAGACCCCATAGCATGGCAGCCATGCAAGAGAGAAAACAGGACAGGCACGTCCAAGGAACGACAAAGCAGGAGCCAAGACCTGCTATGACGTCACGGGCCGTGCCAGAGAAGCGACAGGTAGCAGGAAGGTCAGGGTCTTGCTCAGCTTAGGGAGAGCTCGGGACTGAGGCAAAGAGCAAGGCTGAGGGAAACGAGGCCTGGCCAGCAGGGGAGGCCAGGGAGACGAGGAGAGTTCTCAGAGACATAAGAATCCACACCATCCTTTCTTCCAGTTTCCCTGAGATGATTCGACCCGGCCTCACTTGGTAGAACAAGTCATCCATCTCTTTCTGAACTTGGCAGTCTAAGAGACAGATGACTGGTGGGACCCAGGACAACACTGTCTTATCTAAAATGGGCTTGAGTCCACCGAAGCCTGGGGACATGGGATTGTTATGGAATTTAGAAGGGCAGAATGGTTGATACATGTGTGAGTCTGCTCGTGTACACAGATACACGTAGACACACACAGAGACACACAATTTATACATTGTAACCAGGGACTAGGTTAATACCCATTTGCTACAGGAAAATCGATGCATATGAATGGGACATGATGAGCCCCTCCCCCCCACAGTGGCACACACATATCCGTATGAAGTCAGCAGTGTCAGGTGTCCAGGGGGCACCTCAAGGCCTTACCTCCTCCATGGGGATGACCTGGGCATATCCACCACCAGCCGCTCCGCCTAAAGAACACAGCAAGCACAGTGGAGTGAGTCCCCGGGTTCAGTTACAGAAAAGGCACAGACCTAAGGACGCTCCTCACACTCAGCAGAGAGGCCTGCTAAGGCCCAGAGATTCTGTCCACCCAGAACGGAAAGGAAACAGAGCCAGGGCCCTGCATCCAGCAATGCCATTTCAGGCCTTCTGTTTCTTTGTTTGAAAAGAAAGGTGAAGACATGTGCTGCTGAAGCCGACCTCCAATCACGGCTACCAGGGGAGCTTTGAGGAAAATCATGGATTCAAGGTCTATTGGGCAACAGTGTGAGTTCGAAGCTAGTGTGGGCAACTTAGCAAGAAGTCCGCTTTCAAAACAGGGAGTAAAGGGCGTGGCTATAGCTGAGTGGCAGGGTATTGGCCCAGTACCCACAAAGCCCTACATTGGGTTCCTAGCACCACACAATCAAAACTCCTGAAAAGAAACGAAAAACATTCCCAAAGGCAAGATACAATATGGCAAATGTCAGTGCGATAAAACACAATGTGAAGGGGTTGGAGAGATGGCTCAGTGGTTAAGACATGTACTGCTCTTCCAGGGGACCTGAGTTCGATTCCCAGCACCTCTACCAGCTGGCTCACAACCACCTGTAACTCCAGCTTCAGGAGGCTAGAATACCCCTGGCCTCTACGAAGACCTCCACATACCCCCCAAAGAGCCCCCAGCCTTCCCTTATGTGTAATTAACAACAACAACAACAACAACAACAACAACAACAACAAGCAAAAGGAAAAGGCTGGGTGTGGGGTGTACACCTTTAATCCCAACAGTTGGGAGACAGAGGCAGGCAGATCTCTGTGAGTTTGAGGCCAGCCTGGCCTACAAAGTGAGTCCAGGACAGCTAGGGCTGTGTTATACAGAGAATTCCTTTCTCAGGGGAAAAAAAAAATCAACCAAAACTAAACAAAAAAAATTTTTATACATCAGGATATTTATATGTTCCATATAAATCATACATGAAATAAAAACAAATGTGCCTGTTAGGCTTGGCGGAGCACTCCAGAGACAGAATCAGGAGGATCGACTACAAATCTGAGGCCGTGCTGGTCTACACAGTAAAACCACGCCCAAGTTGCTGGGTTCAATCCTCAGGAACAGAAAAACCGAACCACAACAAAACTAAAAATACTTACCTGTGAATACCTCAGACAAAAATTATATTCGTTAGTCTCTCGAAGACACATGTTTTTCACAAGCAGACATCATTTTATAATACACCCTGTTCTTTCCACGTTATCCTGAGCCACACAATAGCCAGATGTGCCTGGTACTAGAAGCCCTTTTATACAGATGTGGCTCCTAGTCTTTAAGACTGGCCATCGACCTTGCAGAGGTGAGAGACACAGCCATGGATAACACCACCGCTGCTCAACACGAAGTCTCACGCTCAGTTGCCTCCATAAGGCATGGCCCACCAGGAGGACTCAGTGCTTTTAATGGGTTAAGAATTATTAATATTTGCAACAGCGATATAAATAAAATACAGTTAAAGAGCACAATCTGCCAAGAACACGCAGTAATTGCCGCGGAGAGGGCCGGGGGTGACTTAATGATAAATCAGCAGAGCGAGAGTAATGGAGGGGAAGTTCCAGACATCAGTTCGGCTAAGCCAGGGAGGAATTTCTTCACGGCCCTGCCCGCAGCCAGTTGCTTCGTCTCCAGAGCTCCTCGGCTCCACAGAACAACTCCCACAAGCTGCCACTTGGGGCCTGACCCGAAGAGCTCATATGTGTACAGGAAGAGGCCTTTCCTGGAGGCCGGGATGATAAGATACCGATAAGACGGACAGTGTTTCAAAATCGCTTGGCGAACGAGGTGGGGATGAGAGGAGATGCTGCTGGAGGCAGGAGGCCGGAGTTAGGAAGCCATGGGACCGGCTTCCTGGGTGGGTGGGTGGGGGGGCTCCACGGAAGATGCCCCCACCTTGCAGCAACCTCTGCATGGCTTTACACACTAGGAGGTTCACCGTGGGGGTGTCTGCTATGTCCCGAGAGTTCAGGGGGTGTCGAGGAATGAAGAGCCAGCTCTTCTGCAAAGCTTTTAACTCCATCTCTATACATTTATATTGAGTTTGAATTTTTGTCCCCTCCCCACCCCCCCCCCAAGTTTTTCTCTGAGAACTAGCTTCATTGCGAAGGAAGGTACCTTTCACTCCAAAGGTGGGTCCCTGGGAAGGCTGTCTCAGACAGGCGAAGGAGTTGACTTTCAGGTGCGCCGTCAGGGCCTGTACTAGTCCGATGGTGACCGTACTCTTCCCCTCCCCGAGCGGGGTGGGCGTGATCCTAATATGGGGGGGGGAGGGGAAGGAGGGAGAGGGCTGAATTTAATTGTCTTTCCAAGACAACATTAATAAAACCAAACTGAGATTTCAAATCCAGGTTTGAGTTTATAGGCAGGGAGCGACGTTCTCCCAACGTACTGGATACCATGGATTCTTGGATTGTTCTCAGGGATGCCACATGGGTCACGTCCAAGCTAATGTCCCAGGTACGAAGATGAAAGACAACATGAGCCAAAGGAAAGGTATTAGGTAACAGGGCTGATGAGGTTCATTTTAGGGGGTGACACAGAGCTAGCCATTTAAAAAACTGGGACCAGGGCTGGAGAGATGGCTCAGTGGTTAAGGAGCGCTGGCTGCTCTTCCAGAGGTCCTGAGTTCAAATCCCAGACACCACATAGTAGCTTGAAACTATCTGTAATGGGGTCTGAAGCCCTCTTCTGGTGTGTCTGAAGATGGCTCCGGTGTAGTCATAAAATAAATAAATCTTAAAAAAAAAGTTGTAATCGCCAGCTCGATGAGCTGTCTTTTGGGGGCTACTTTGGTTTTGGCTTTCCAAAACTAATTATTTGAGGGTTGGAGTGGGTAAAGGGCCTTGCTCAAAGGTTACTATGTGAGTGGGACAGGGATAGATTCTCCGATTACAAGGGATCCTAAAGTCCCCATCGGCCACAGCTTCTGCCCAGGCCAGGCCCCCACCATATCCAACAGGTAGACATAAGCCTATTAACATGAACAGTTGACATCTCTAGGCACAGGTTTTATAGTTAAATCTCTTGTTCCAAAGGAGACTCTGAATCCCTGTAACTGCCTCTACCCCAGGAGGTGCTAATCAGGGGCCCGTGAGTCGCATGCATCTCGAACTGGCCACACGCTCAGCACAAAGTCATGAACTTCTTTACAACACTGAGTTTTATTGTTGTTGCTTAACTAAAACATGTGCTTTGCTAAATTTTGCAGAGGACGACAGTGTGTCTCAATGCCAAAAGTGCGGACGCTCCTGATTATTCCTTTCTTATACAACGGACCTTCCAATTCTAGATTAGTTAAGTCCAGAGCCCGACCACATGCCCAAATGGAGACCTCTGCCTGGAGGAGCTGGTTTTCCGGGACATCACACAAAGACTTATCTCTGTCTAGTCATAATATCGCTGCTTCCCAATAAGGGCTATGCCATTCGCAAGTAAGGCCCACAGCACCATTCTACAGCACACTTTAATTGTCACTAAAATTCTTTCAATTTCTCCTCCGTGTCTACAACCTCATCCTTTATGAGTTAAATGGTGTGAGCCAGGCTGTCTAGGAAACCCGGCCACAGCAAATCTAAAATCTGGAGCTGTTATCAAAGGAGGAAGGCATGCCTTCAGAGCCCTCAGGACTCCACCCCTGTGACAGGATCAGTCAGTCACTCCTACAGTAAATATTTATTCAGTACTCTCTGGAGTCAGGGACTGGGCCAGACCTTGGAACACAAAGATGGTCGTGTCAGACTCTACGTCTCCCTCCCAGGACTTCTAGCTGATGGAAGATAGAGATAACCCAGTGATTATAGCAACTGTGATAAACACTAAGTTGGGGAACCGGGGCAGGCGCCATATTAAGGGCATGCGGGATAAGGTTTCTCTCGCTTTGGAACATCCAGGGTCGATTCCTTCAGACCTGACATCTAAGCTGGGACACGATAAATATTAGCCAGATGAAATGCAGAGCGAGCTGCAGACAAGGCACTGACTGCCGTCTATGCCTCAGTGGGTTTTCCCTACAGACGGAAATGGTGGCCACAGTCAACAGTTCACAGGACCGAAGGGGCAAGGTCGAGCCTCCTGGGAGAGCAAGCTCAGAAACATCAAAGGTAAAGATAGAGCCACGGAGTGTTTTCCTGTAGGGAACAGGCAGAGGAGACCAAAAAGAAGTCAAAGACAGAAACCTGGAGAAGGAAAGCAGGGCATGGTAGCTCAGAAGGAGGCCAAGACAGACAGAATGCATTTAGACATCAGGAGCCACCCAGGACTGAAGCAGGACGAGGACGGAGAAGAGCTGATGAACTTAGCGAGGCGGCGGCCGTGGCTAACCACTACACAGAGATTTCTGATGAACCATTTACATGCTACTTGATGAACTAAGCAGGAAATGCCCAGGTCACAAACCGGGCCCCTCTCCCACTCTCTAGAGAGCACAGCCGTGAGTGGCGTCAGCGTGGAAGCTGTCACACAAGGCTCCGAGTCAACTTTATACTTTTGTAGATGGAACACCAATGAAAGCGCCGAGGAGCCCCCAGAACCTAAGAGCCCGCAAAGATACCGCACGCACCTAAAGACGCTACAAGGGCTCGGTGCCGAGCTTTATGTCACATGGGGGATTCCATTTCCTCTCCCAAGGGTATGCTGGCAGAGCTAAAGGAGACTCGCCCAGTGACAACTCCAGCCATCCATCCAAGTCTTAATTGGAAACACAGGACCGCTCAGCTTGCTGCCAACGAACACAGTGCAGGAAAAGCACAAAGTAGGAAGTATTTATTGGAAGCAATAAAAGGAGAGCTGTAATGCCATTTTATTTCACCCCCATCTCTGTATTTGATATCAAAATTTGGTTTAATTCTTTCCCCACATCCTTAGCCCAGAGCTCACAGCATCAGGTTTGTCTCAAAAGGAGTATCGCGAAGCTTCTTTTTCATATGGAAATGAAACTGAGTTTTTTCTCAATGGCTCCAAGTTCCTGTTGCCAGACCGAATCTACAACATTTATCATGCGATTTTTATGACCTTCCAGAAGACAATATAATAAGAATTCTGACATGGCCCTTGGAGGGGAGAGGGGTGGCCACTTCCTGCATGGCTGTCCCCTGGCCAGGGCACCCCTGAACAACAAAAAGCATCTGCCAGGACTACGAAGCCTTTTCTTAGGTTAAGGACTGTTCGCTGTGAACGACAGGAGGGATTTATCGAGACGCTGTGTGGCAACTGGAAAGAAGTTTATTCAAAAGTCAAAGGGATTTCTTGCGCAGAGGGAAAGATTTGAAGCGCGTTTAAAATCTTGAATTTTGTTAAAACAGTATCCAACAGGGCGCCACCAGCCATGAGCAGCCTGACCATGAACTCTGAAGTTGCATGCGCAAACAGCTATAAATATATATCACCCAGCCCAGGCATCTTTATGATCGGGAAGGTTTTTAAAAGCCTTTACTATCTGACAGTAAATGCGACAGCCCATTTGCTGGCGTTTCCCATTCCAGCTGACCGAGAAGAGTTCAAAGGCTCCATTGGTACTGGTTCCGCCTCATGACATGGCCCCTTAGGGGAGAAAGGGAACCTCTTACAGTTATTTCTAAATTGCAACACACGGGTTGAAGCACTAAAGAGATTTAAATCAGGTATTTGGCACTCTAGAAAGAAAACAAAACTCTGGCAACGGATCTTTATTTTCCTCCAGTGAGAGCAGTTTGGACTTTTAAAAAAAGCGACTCTGTCCTATGAATTCATGGAAATTCTAGAATCTTCTACGGGGCCCAAGACACACTCAAAAGGCCAGCAGCTGTAACCCATGTCAAGTCCTTATACAAAATTCCTTTTCACTAGCGTAACTGGGAAAACACGTAAAACTCAAGAGCCCCCAAGAATCTAAGAATCTTCGGGCCTATTTCCCAGGGCGATTCCCAATACTTTTAATTTTGTCAGGCAAAGCAAACACAGCCATGTGCAGGTATAAACAGCATGCGATGTGTATCTGATGAGAGACAGATGATTTCCAGAGAAGACGAAAGCCTACAGTCTGAAGAATGATTTAAAAATAGGGCGTGTGTGCTAATCTGTTCTGCATTTGAGTTATTAACAATTAAAAAGATAAAACCTTCACTCTTCCATAGCTGCATGTCAGCGTTGCTGTTTCTAACCCACACTCACACCAGATCGAAATGTACAGTACAGAATGTATGGCAATTTAGGTTTCTTGAAAAATTCCCCGAGTATCTGAATTTTCTAAAGCGTGGGAGAATATTTACATTATAGAGTTCAGAGAAAAAGACAGGACACAAACATTATTTATAGCTTGATCTCTAAGTGTAAACAGGATGGGTATAAAGGTAAAATATTGGAAGAAAATAGAAGAAAAAACACTTCTAAGTAATGAGATAAGTTATTTCCTTCTGACTTTTCTTTATTCTACATTTTACGCAATAAGTCAATATTATTTTCGGAAAAGAGACTTTCAAAAAGGAGGAAATAATTCTCCTGTAAACTGAGGGGTCATTTATATTTAAAAAAAAAAAACTGCAACAGTGCATGTAATAGTTGATAATATCACTTTCCTCTGGCTTTTCATCTGACTAAAAGAAAAATAGGGGGGCTATGTCAAATTTAGTTTCTATTTTAGATTATAACTGCGTCTAATGTTAGCTGCCAAAACTATTTAACACATTGACAAATACATCGCGTATCGTACTTGAAGAATTAATTCACGGAGACAGGATCTCACTATGCAGCCACGGCTGGCCTTAAACTTGCACTCTCTCTGGATCTCTCCCCCAAGAGCTCGGATAAAAGGCCTGGGCCACACCTGGCTCCAGAATTTGTTTACGGTGTGGTGTTGGCTCTCAGAAGCCTTAGATTTCTGCCCTAGATGCTCTGTGCTCAACACTATCACTTCCGGGGTTGGTTTTTGCTTTGGTGTGGTTTTGAGTAGAGGAGAAAGGGAGACCCGTTCACTTCTAACAAGTTCTGTGAAGCGAGAGGGCTTCAGACATAGCTTCCGAAAAAGAACAATTGCTTTTTGGCAGCTTAATCCATTCTTGAGGACTCAAGTTCGGCCTGTGGTTGTATTTATGGCATGGCAGGCTAGATCCAGCTAGGCCACACAGAATGGTGCCAGCAAGGGGCAGAGCCGTGGTTAGTGAGTATGTACTGAAGTGAGTGTGTGCTCAGCCAGCTTCTAGCCAGCTGTCTAGCTGTCTCTCTCTCTCTCCCTGTGTGTGTGTGTGTGTGTGTGTGTGTGTGTGTGTGTGTGTGTGTGTTTGTGTGTATAGCCCTGGCTGCCCTCAGGGATCTGCCTACCTCTGCTTTCCCAGTACTGAATTAAAGGTGTACGCTGCTGAGCATGACTCAACATGGGGCATCCTCTCTCTCTCTCTCTCTCTCTCTCTCTCTCTCTCTCTCTCTCTCTCTCTCTCTCTCTCTCTCTCTGTCTCTGTCTCTCTCCTGAGACATGGTTTCTCTGTGTAGCCCTGGCTGTCCTCAAACTGAGAAATCCGCCTACCTCTGCCTCCACCTGGCTAACATGGGGCATCTTAATACTATTTTAGTTGTAAATTCTTTCCACCAAGACTTTTTTTTTTGTGCAAACCTATGTATACAAAATGGGCATGCAATTCAAAATTTAACAATAAATTATAAACTTAAAACTCAATTCTTTAGAATATATAGTTTTACGACTTATTAAAAAGGAAAGCGATATGCAAATTTTTACATAAGAATTGTCTATGAATATTTAATGCTACAGAATACGAAGCATCTTTAATATTTTTCAGGGTTGAAAGACGCTTTGGTTTAATAATCATCAGCGATCAAATGCTACTTTGTATAAATATGTCATCCAAAAAAATCTGGCAGTAGCTGGGCAGTGGTGGCTCACACCTTTAATCCCAGCACTTGGGAGGCAGAGGCAGGCGGATTTCTGAGTTCGAGGCCAGCCTGGTCTACAGAGTGAGTTCCAGGCCAGCCAGGGCTACACAGAGAAACCCTGTCTCGAAAAACAAAAAACAAAACAAACAAACAAAAAAATCTGGCAGAAGGGTATTTAAGGCTATTGTAGAGACTCACAGAAATTCTGTTCTAATCCCCAAAATCTAATGACTTTTTTAAATGAAACTCAAGTTCGCAGCTCTAGTAACTTTAAAAATCAAATACTATAACACACCTAAAGATACACCGACTTGATATTTATACGCTAAAATGATTGGAAGAAAATATTAAATGTTGAAAATCTTCTTTCCCCAGTGATTGAACGAGCGCATTTCTATCAGAACATTAGACTCTGTATACACGGCTAAAGGCGTGAGTGTGAGCTCATGGGCTCCAGGAATTTTAATTGGTCTTGTGTGGGGTGATGTGCCCAGTGCAGATGTCGTACATTCAAGACTCGTGATGGAGCCAGGGCTTGCACTGCCAAAGACATGTCAGGTATAGTATGTGCTTTATGCTGAATTAATTTCTGATGGCTGTGCATTAAGAAATCTTTTACTATTGTCCTCTTTTTTTTTTTTTTAAATCACATTTGGAGACATGACTCCAGACGTAAGCTGGATCTAGCATGTGGCCAGAGGCCAGGCCTTAATGGTTTAACTCCCACGCTGGGAACTTGATAACGATATCATCATAGCTTTTGTTAAAGACAAGTCAACTCTGTTCTTAGCTCAAGGCAGGGCCATGTCTAGATCTGGGCTTTATTTCTAAACCAGACAAGCCCCAGATGGAGTGTATCACCGACACTTCATGAGAAAAAAATGCTTCATGAATCTTCCTTTATTATCAGATGACACATTTCTCCTGAGATCCTTGGAGCTTATCCTAAAGGTTCTGGAGAGTCAACCCCAAGCCTCACACATGCTAGGCTAGGGCTCTATAACTGTGGGACAACGCCTGTCCCCAATCTTCTGAACTGAACCATGGTGAGAAAAATCAGTGAAACCCACCAAGACGACCCAAATTCCAGAGAAGGGAGGCAAATCCGTGTATTAGACAGACATATTTATAAAAGGGTGTATGTGTTTCTTTAGGGAGCCCATCTACTTCAGTGGTCATTTTTAAACATATAAATATTGTGTTAGAATGTTTGATATTTTTTTAAAGGTTTATTTATTTATTTATTTACTTAATGTATGTGAGGACACTGTCGCTGTCTTCAGACACACCAGAAGAGGACATCTGATCCCATTACAGATGGTTGTGAGCCACCACGTGATTGCTGGGAATTGAACTCAGGACCGCTGGAAGAACAGTCAGTGCTCTTAACCACTGAGCCATCCCTCCAGCCCAGAGCGTTTGATTTTTAAGATCGCTATTTGAGTCGCTAACTTGAGTTTCATTTAAAAAACAACCATTAGATTTTCCTGGGATTAGAACAGAATTTTTAACAATTTCTGCCAATGGCTCTAAATATACTTCTGCATATTTTCTTTTGCATGGCAATTGTGCAAAGCAGCATTTGATCATCGATGATCGTATATGCTGCAGGTACACATCACCTTTCTCAGCTCTAAGACGCTCTTAAATATCTCAGTGTCCAAAAATGCTGCTCGTTGCAAGCCTGCATCAAGCATGCTTGCCTAAAAGCAACCATAAGTAGAAGATGCTCCAAACTGAGATGCAGGAGTCAGGATGGTCCTGTTCTTAAAAATCAAAGGCTCTGGGCTGGAAGGATGGCTCAGTGGTTAAGAGCACTGACTGTTGTTCTTCCAGCGGTCCTGAGTTCAATTCCCAGCAATCACGTGGTGGCTCACAACCATCTGTAATGGGATCAGATGTCCTCTTCTGGTGTGTCTGAAGACAGCGACAGTGTACTCACATACATTAAGTAAATAATGTTCTTCCTGTCACTCCTCTCAGTGGTCAGGCCTACAGGGCACCTGAGGGTAGGACTCACATCTCTATGCCCAGATGTAAGAATAAAAGCTTAGAAAGGAACCTGGGAGCCCAACCTTACATAGGAACCTGGGGCTGGGCAGTGGTGGCGCACGCCTTTAATCCCAGCATTTGGGAAGCAGAGAGAGGCAGGCAGATTTCTGAGTTTGAGGCCAGCCTGGTCTACACAGTGAGTTACAGGACAGCCACAGACAATGAGGGGCTACACCAAATTATTTAGAAAAAGAAAAAGAAAATCTGTATGGAACAAGTACAGATTTCTTTGTCCTTATTCCCAAAACAAGAGAATATAATAAATATTTGCATAGCACTTACAGTGTATTAACTACTGGAAGCTATCAAGCGATGGCTTGAGGCTTATAAGAGATTATACGTAAATCATATACAAACACTATGACATTTTTTGAGAGGGACGTGAACTTCATATTTCCATGTTTCTAGCCACCTGCAACCAAACCCCTGGCAGATTATAAAAGTTGACTACAACTTCTTTCCACTCTGGAGAATCCAGAAGATTCTGGAGAATCTTCCTAAGGGGGCAAAAGCACAGATATGGATGTCCAGGGTTAATTTATTTTAGCAGCTCACAATGACCCCAAACTTAGAAACAGTGGAAATGTGTGTCAGTAGAGCAATCAGTGGGAGAGCATCCCCTGTCTCACTGTTAAGCCATTTTCCTGTCCCAATATTCCAGAAGAGCGGTTCTCAACCTTCCTAACGCTGTGGCCCTTTAATACAGTTCCTCATGTTGTGGTGACCCTAACCATAAAATTATTTTTGTTACTACTTCATATCCATAATTTTGCTACTGTAAATATCTGTGTTTTCTAACGGTCTTAGGTGACCCCATGAAGGGGTTGTTTGACTCCCAAAGGGGCCCCCCACCCACAGGTCGAGAACCGGTGTACTAGAAGAATTAGTGACATTCTATACTAGTAATTGTGAGCCGTCATTAATACGTGCTCGTCATTGGGAACAATGAAGCTAGAGATAACAGAAAGATGTGTCACATGCATTTGGAAAACTCAGATGTAAACACTGGGATGCTTGTCACAGGGCCACGAGAAGAGTCATGTGTATGAGCTCATTGTTAGAAGTGCGCCACCAAACACAGATGGTATGACCTCATTTAAGGAAGGGCCTATCAGCGTGAACACTGGCCTGACCTGAGGAACGGTTCCCTCTGGGGGGTGGAAATTGTGATATTTCATTCTCTTGTTTATTTTCAGTATTTTTTCTTAAATTCTTATGGTGAGATTACATTACTTTTATAACCGTCATAGTTTGCTTTTTATTGCTATGATAAAACCCCACGACCTAAAGCAGTTTGGGTAGGAAAGGGTTACTTCATCTATCGTTCCCAGACACACCCCATCACTGAGGAAGCAAGGCAGGACCTCAAGACAGGAAGTGAACCAAAGACCATGGAGAATGCTGCTTACGGCCTTTCTCAGCTGGCTTGTTACACAGTCTAGGACTACATGGCTCAGAGTTGGTACCATGTACAGTAGGTTAGACCCTTCCACATCAATTATTCATCCAGAAAATGCCCCACGGCCTTGCCTACAGGCCAATGTGATGGGGGCATGTTTTTGTTTTTGAAGATTCCCTTTTCCCAGATGACCCTAGCTTGTGTCAAGTTGACAAAAACAAACAAACAAACAAAAAAATGAACCTCCCCCACAAAACCCTCAAACTAAACAACAACAACAACAGCAACAACAACACTCCCAAAACAAACCAACCAACTCAACCAGGACAACAACCCACAACACTGAAAGCAGAAAGCAATCTCATATAACTAAGTCAATCTAAGTTAACTAGGAGTCAAGTCCGCAGCTAAGAAATATCTCTGCCTGAGAAATGGATTTCTCCTTCAAGCCTCACCATATCTATCTATCTATCTATCTATCTATCTATCTATCTATCTATCTATCATCCATGCATATATCTACCTACCTACCCATCCATCCATCCATCCATCCATCCATCCATCATCCATCCATCCATCAATCTACCTACATGCTTACCCACCCACCCACCATCCATCCATCAATCCATCCATCCATCCATCAATCCATCCATCCATCAATCCATCCATCCATATATCCATCCATCCATCAATCTACCTACCTGCCTACCCACCACCCATCCATCCATCCATCCATCCATCCATCCATCCATCCATCTACCTACTTATCCACATACCCGTCATTTGCACAAAATTGCAAGACCACACAAGAATATTTGCGTCCTGATGTAACTGAATGTCAGAATAATTCAAATCTCTTGACTGAATAAGTTCAGCTAGCAAATATGTTCTTTTTTAAAATAATAACAAAACCCTCCCCTTTCATAAAAAGTATCAATTCGTTTTTCATGTAATTGTCAATACAATTGAAAATGGCCCAATCTTAGCTTAAAATGTAATGAGGTTTTTGTAAGGTCCACCTATGACAGTGAGCACCTAAGCACATTAACAAGGGAATGTACATTTCACGAGATATCTTAAATTGAAAATAGAATATGAAATGACATGTGCCTCAGGCCCTAACTTAGTTCAGAGTAATGTGCTTCTAACTCTTATTTTAATCATGGAAAACTGAATTCAAATGTCTAGGACAGCTGGGACTGGTCACACATGTCTGTAATCCTAGCACTTGAGACACAGGTGGGGAGATGGAGAATTCAAGGGCATCCTGGGCGATATAACATGCCTTGGTGGGAGGGGAAAGAACCCCGGGGAGCGAAAATGGATATAGGACAAGAATAACAAAGCACCCGGGGTTGGGAGTGCATCTCAGCACTGGCTTAGCATACATGACGTCCTGAGATTACTCTCCAGTACTGTCAAAAGAAGCCATCCCACTCCCGTTTTGGCTGGTGATGCAGTTCAGTGGTAGAGACCTTGCCTGTTGGGTACCAGAGCCTGTGTGTGAGTCCCAGCATCACAAGGTAAAAAATAAAGTTAAATGTAAAAGTAAAACAGCAACATTAGCAGTTTGTTACTCCATGTACAGAATATAGAGATTAATTCGCTCAGCCCTGGGCATGAGGGGCCTTACCTCATGGCAAATGGAGGCTTGTCAATTGAGGTGAAAAGGACCAGGGTCAAAACTGAGAACACAATGTACTTAAGGGGTCTGTGGACAGAGATAAATATGGAAGACAGTTCTAGAAACACGTCTCCTCAGTAGAGTCAGTGTGGAGTCTTACCCAGCAACCAAGACGTATTTTCCATCTGTTTGATCCTTTAACCTCTCCAGCAGGGACAATCGGACTTTGGCTTTGCTCTTGCCGTAGATTTCAATTTCATCTGCAAGCAATCCTATCTCCTTGGCAAGGACGTCCACAGCTTTTGGAGTCTGTCCTCGTGAAATCTCAATATCACTGGAGGGAGAGAGAAGCAGCGTGACGGAGGCGGTCGCCTCAGCTTAGGTGGTCGGCGCTCAAGGGAAAAGCAGCCGCACACCCCGCCAACCATTAAATCAACCCAATTGCTTTGTGGTCCCTTTTCCCAGGCAGAATTAAACACAACTGCTAACAATTAAGATGCATGAGAAAGTGACTTTTCCCTCTCTTTCTTTGTGAGATATGATTACTTACCAAGACTCTAGAATGGTGTCAGGCACAAAGTTAACACCCGTGTCACAGGCAGAGGCCAATCGTGTTCTTCATACTATGGCTATGGTAAACCCATTATAGGGCACACGGTTCCATGAGGCAGAGAAGGAGAGAACAGCTACCACATGATGCTTTCTCCCCGGGCTAGCCAAAGTGTCTCTTGGCTATTCAGAAATATGGAAAGGCTATTTTGTTTCATCTCCATCCATACTTTCTCTCTTTCCCATTTCCAGTCCAAAACCAACAGTTCAGAATATTTTATTAATTACGGAATGACTCGTGAAAGGATGCAACACTTGAAACTCAATCTCAGCCTGGAAAAAGTCAGGACCTTCCTTTGGAGGAGGGCTGGCCATCAGACTTGACTGAGGTGAGCACACGGGTGTGGTTGTCACAGGGGCTCTCAGCACCAGCGTGTGTACTGTGGACCACCTAGAGAACACTGCTGTGGCCAGCATGCCCAGACATCTCTCTGATTTGGGACCAGTCTGTTCTTTTAGCCCACTGAACATCATCTGCCTGAGAGGGAGGACAGAAGACACGCTTATTCCTAGAGCCTTGAGCTTTGCATGAGAGAGGACAATGACTTTGAGACACAACAGTCTCTGAGGATGGCAGACACACACACACACACACACACACACACACACACACACACTGCTAAAGGCAACTCTTCAGTTGTAATTGTTTTCTGTTGCTACCGCTGACAACCTGCTCAATACAACTCTACAATCCTCTTCAGACTAGAAGGCCAGGGCAGTTTGACCTTGGTATAGGGGATAATGTTAAACATGCTACATCCATCCTGCTCCGGTGGATACTGGGGAAGCTGGGGGGAGAAAGCAATGCTTCTAGTAGGCTAAACTCTGAGCTCCCTGTAAGGTAACTGCCTCCCCAAGTCACTATCATAGATCGTTCTAGTTCTCTTCTCCCCTACCCTTAGCTTCTAGAATCCTGTTTTATCTCACCTTCCTGGCCATAGTGTCTTAGTTAGGGTTTCTATTGCTGTGGCAAAAATCCCATGACCAAAGAGCAAGTTGGGGAGGAAAGGGTTTACTCAGCTTACACGTCCAGATCATAACCCATCATTGGAGAAAGTCAGGGCAGGAACTCGTGCAGGGCAGGAACCTGGAGGCAGGAGCTGATGCAGAGGCCATGGAGGGGTGCTGCTGACTGGCTTGCTTCCGATGGCTTGCTCAGCCTGCGTTCTTATAGCACCCAGGACCATCAGCCCAGGGATGGCGCCACCCACCATGGGCTGGGCCCTCTCCCATTGATCACTAATTGAGAAAATGCCTTACCGCTGGATCTCATGGGCATTTCCTCAACTGAGGCAACTTCCTGTCTGATGACTCTAACTTGTGTCAAGTTGACACATAAAACCAGCCATTACACTCTTATTTTTCTCGTTTCTCCCCTTTTATCATTCCTGAAGTTGAACAGCTTAATCTTGGAGATTTTCCCCTGTTTCTTTCTTTATTAGCTTTTCCACAGACTTGTATCTATTTTGATTTTTGTTTAGTCGAGATGGGAATCTGGTTGGCCCTAAAACTCTCAGTCCTCCTGCTTATTGTCTTGAGAGGACTGAGTTAGCCAGAACTAGGCTGACTCCATGACAGGCTGCAAACTGGGAGTTTGGGAGACTAGGCCTCGGTTTCTGTTTCCCAGAAATGAGAATCTGGATGCAGGAACCCACGGTCGGTCAACCGCAGCCTCGGGCAGCCATCCGAGGACACCTTGTCATCTGGCCTGAAGTAAGAACAGGTAGCTGGAATGAGTGAGCACCCCGGGAAGTCTCCAGAGCCTGACCAGCTGTAGAATCAGTCTGACCCTGACGGACAGAGCTAACCAACCGAGGTACAAGGGCGCACACCCCTCCCTGGAATTCCCCTGACTGACGTTAAAGCCGGGCCTGGGGGTCCCCCAGGTCACTTCATTCCCAAATGGGGAGACACCCCCATCCCCTGTGCATGCAGGAGATTCAGCTGAGTAAGTCTGGTATTTGATTCAGCTATTTGAGTCTGGGGTCTTCCTTAAGTGATTCTTGGACCCTACCAGGTCTATATGCTGGGATTACAGGCTCCTTTTGGCTTTTTTCTTCTTTTTTTTCTTTTTTCTTTTTTTTTTTTTTTTTTTTTTTTTTTTTTTTGGTTTTTTGGAGACAGGGTTTCTCTGTGTAGTCCTGGCTGTACTGGACTCACTCTGTAGTCCAGGCTGGCCTTGAACTCAGAAATCCGCCTGCCTCTGCCTCCCAACTGCTGGGATTAAAGGCGTGCGCCACCACTGCCCGGCTCCTTTTGGCTTTTTAGTGATTTTTAAACAATATAGTCTGCCTTCCTTTCCCCTGTGGCTCTAGAAATCACATTTGGCTAAGTAAAGTACCCTTCCCTAAAAAGAAGGGTTTGGTACACAATCCGATGAAATCAATCAATCAATCAATCAATCAATCAATCAATCTAGTATGTATGTATCTGTCCATCTATCATCTATCTATCTTATGTATCAGTGTATCATTATCATCATTATTATTATCTCTCTGCAAGTACACTATATTGGTATGCCTGTAAAAGACAATAAAAAGAAGATATTTTACGAAACTGATCATTACTGATAGGGATGAGATTAAAGAGTAGCATTTCTCCTTGGATTTTGTGTTACTGCCTCAAGCAAGAAAGTCTGTGACACAGTCTATTTGTGAAAAGTAAAAACAATCTCATGGGTGTGCTTACACAGTAGTGAGCTGAAAAGGGAGAAAGCGGTTTCTGAAAAGGAACTGGTAGCTGGGCTCAGTCACACACGCCTGGGACTCTAGTACTTGGGAGGCAGAGGTAGGAGTTGCTGTGAGTTTGAGACCAGTCTTCCTATGTAGATAGGGTGGTTAGCCTGGCCTACCCAGGAAGACTTGTCTCTCCTCACTATCCCCAATCCCCAAAGAGTTAGTAACTGAGTGAGACCCAGCTACTGCGGGTTTCTATCTATTCAATCCTCAGTAGACCCCGTCTTTGCTGCACGGGATGGCCCCGGGGCTCTGACATCGTACACCCAGGTATGTAAGGTTGTGTGGCCAACTCGCTGGGATGAAGCAGGCAGCAGTGACCCCGGTTCATGTATGGTGTCACGCTAAGGTTATATCTGTATTTCCAAGTTACTCAGAGACAATCTGTAACTCAGATTCCTTAAGATGCAGGTGCCACCCTGATTACCGCAGTGTCTTTTGGGGGCAACCGGAAGAAAGCTGAATGCCGCTTTTGTGTGAGTGTCCTTGGCAGGTCTGGTCATTTTCCCTAAGACTAGAAAAATATCTGCCTTTAGCACTAAGTTGCTCCACATCCTGGGCATGACTAACCTCCGTCAACACTTTTTAAATGTTGTGTGACAGAGATTTTGTCAGACGTAAAGGCACTACTTTTCACATGACGAAGAAAAACAATTGATATGTGTCCATTTAATATAGGACACGGCACTAAGATGAAATGCAACCTTAATATGGAGAGAATATGGTGAGAGTGTTCACCATCGTATAATCAGGGAGGACTTGTGATACTGACACCTCAACTTGATGATTAAAGAAAATACCAGGGCTGGGGATTTAGCTCAGTGGTAGAGCGCTTGCCTAGCAAGCGCAAGGCCCTGGGTTCGGTCCTCAGCTCTGTTAAAAAAGAAAAAAGGAAAGAAAAGAAAATACCACCAAAATCTAAATACTGGGGCTCAGTTACGTCATGCTTGCCTAGCATGCAGGAAGTCCTGGGTTTCATCCCCAGCACCCAACACTGCATAAAACCAAGTGGTGCACACACACATAGTCCCAGAATTTGGGGGACAGAGGCGAGGGGACCAGAAGTTCACAGCATCCTTGGCTACAGCCTGGGACCGTGGTTCAGATAAAGCCTTGAGTTCCGTCTCCAAGCTGCGACTGACCAGAGATACGTGTCCCTGGGTGAGCGGCCATCGGCACCAGCCAAGCACAGCGCCACCTACCTGGGCACAGGCGAGAGAGGCTGCAGTTTCAAGCAGTGCAGTCGCCATCTTCGATGCTGCTGTTCTCTAAGCCATCTCCGGCCGCTGCTCACCATGTTCTTCACGAGGGTGGGGGTGGGGGGAAAGAGACGGCGTAGATGTGAGGGTGACAGGGCCCCCTCGTCAACTACAGGAAGACAGCGAGGGGCTTACAGAGCCAAAGGAATCCCCAAGCAAGAGAGTTATCACAGGATATAAGCAACACCGTGATACACATGCACTTAGCCTTGTAGGCCTTGTTTATGGGCTTGTAGACATAGGCACTATTAAAACAGCTTAACTACTCACAAAAGATACCAAGACTGAAGATGCCGTTTTTCTTTAAAAAGATCTGTGTGCACTTATGTGCTTATACATAGAGGTCAGAGGCTGACATTAGGTGTGGCTTCTTCTAATGTTTTCCAACATAGGTTTTTATAATTTGTTGTTGTTGTTGTTGTTGTATGGGTATTTTCCCTACATGTATCATCTATGTGGAACATCTGTAGAGGTCAGAAGAGGGCACTGGATCCCCTGAAACTAGAGTTACAAAGGGCTGTGAGCTGCCCTCTGGAAAACAAATCTGGGTCCTCTGTAAGAGCAGCCAATGCTCTTAACCAACTGGCCACCTCTCCGGTCCATCACCTTAGTTTTGAGACATGATCTCACGCTGAACCTGGAATTATACCTTCTCCTCAGCAAGTCCCAGACATCCCCCTTTCATCCCCTGACAACTTTCTACATAGGTACTAGGGCTCCAGCTCAGGCCCCCGTGCCAGTGGGCCGAGCACTTATTGACTGAGCCATCTCTCCAGCCTCTTGGATGGATTCTTCATCTCAACCCTTAACCAGTCCCTGTCTGGCATCTTGATGTGAACCGCTTGAGAGGCTCGGAACTAGGCAGCTCCCGGGTCTCTGACACAGAAAACCTTTGAGGCAATAAATACATGCTTCAAGTTTTGTGTTGCTACGTCTGAGAGGTGATGCATTACACAGACACTACTTTGGGCATCTGCCACGCCCACATCATGTGATGGCAGGCAAGTAATAAGCCTTTGTAAGAGTGCCCACCTCCTACCATCAGAGGGCCTGGACCCCAGGTGTGGAGTGTCTAAACTCTACCCAACAGGCAGAAAACACTTTGTAAAACATTAGCAACTACTGGTAAGAATCCCAAACTCAAATGGCTGTGTCACACACACCTGAATCCGCAGAGCTGCAGCCAGGAGACTCACGCTCTCCTCTGAAATGAGTCCGTTCACGGGGACTCCAGGAGAACCTCCTTTCAGCTTCCCTGCAAAAAACATTGAATAGAAAAAGGCTTGTAGCATATTTTTTACTAATAAACAATTGCCCTCTGTAAAAATCCAGCACACTGGATTGCGTTGCCTGCCAGTTATCCCCCAAGGAAGTTGGTGGGAGGTCAGGAGATGTCTATAGGCACAATCTTAAGACTCTCAGCTGGGGCTATTTTGTATTTTTATATTAGAAGGATGTCAATGTCCATTTAAGCTGTTAACCAGGGGGATAAACTGAGGCATGGTTTAACAAAACACACTATGCTTGGCAGATATGTCACACCGAAGGTCACAGAAACATCTAAGCATAGGCAATTTGAGTTCCCCAAGTGTGTCACTGTGATCTACAAAAACAAAGATGCACTTAGCTGGCCGTGGCAGCCCAGCACTTGAAAAGCCGAGGTGGGAAAACAGAGAGTTTGAAACGATCTTAGACTACACAGCAAAGCCTTGGCTCTACAGTATAACGACGTCCCAAGAACACACGTGAGAATGAACAGAGATACACATATAACGGTAGCTTTAGACAATTCTAGTTCGGTCTGGTGGTCTGTAATTCTAGTTACTCAGGAGGCCGAGGCAGGGGCACTACAGGTTCAGGAAGAGTCCAGCTCTGTCTCAAAATTAAACAGTAAGAGGAATGGAGATATGGCTTAGCGGTAGAGTGCTTATCTGTCATGCATCCTGGGTTCAAGGCCCCGCACCGCTGCCACTCCTGCACCCAAAGACAGCCACAATATCCATCGTAGAGGCAGCGTGGCCTGGACAGACTCACATCTCCACCTCTGACCTGGCCCCGCTCGGGTTGTTAGTCACGAAGGATAGAATCAACCTGTCAGAACTGTGTGAACTGGAGTGTAGCACGGTCCATGCCATGTGTCCCACACAGGATGCTCCAGACATATTTGCTACCCAGTGTTTGGATTTCTGACGCAGTGGGGCTTCAGAGCCTAGAACCTTTCTAGCATAACCCTAGAGAAAGAAGAGAATTTGCAGCCGGACGTGGTGGCGCACGCCTGTAATCCCAGCACTTGGGAGGCAGAGGCAGGTGGATTTCCTAGTTCCAGGCCAGCCTGGTCTACAAAGAGAGTTCCAGGACAGCCAGGTCTACACAGGTCTACACAGAGAAACCCTGTCTCAAAAACCAAAACAAAACAAAAAAGTGAATTTGCTTGCAAACATAAGGCACAAAGAGAAGTAAAACCACCTAGAACATAAACCCTAGAGCCAGCAAGAGAGCAAGCTTTGGTCATTAAACAACAATAACAACAATAACAATAACAAACCCCTGGCACTTTATCTAATATGTGTAAAATATATTCAATCAAATGTAGTGAATTCTTTATCAAACAATATGACAGTCAGAAGACATACATATAATTTGCAGATGTAGCCCTGGCTGACCTGGAACTTACTATGTAGAATAGGCTGGTCTCAAATTCACAGAGATCTGCCTTCCTCTGCCTCCCAATTTCTGAGATTATAGGTGTGTGCAAGCCACTACACCAATCATAATCGTGGAGTCTTTTTTTTTCAGTGTGTATATATACATATTCACATGTGTGTGCAAGTATGTGCGTGCATGTGTTCACATGTAGGTATGCGAGTGTGTGTGTATGTTCAAGCACACAGGAACTTGGTTGAAGCCAAGTGTCTTCCTGGGTCACTCTCTATTTAAGGAGGCAGGGTGCATTGCTGATGCTTGAGCTCACTGATTCTGCTAGTCTAACTAGCAGCTTGCCACAGAGATCCCCTGTCCTGCCTCCAGAGTGCTGGGACTACAGGTGTCTGCTGTGCCCACCTGGCTCTCATGTGGGTGATGGAGATCTGAATTCTGGTCCGTATGCTTTAGTGGCAAGCACTTTATCCAGCCCATAGATTGCTGTTAGAAATATGACCCAATTTCTATCAAAATCAATTATGTTTTAGGATATTAACTTTAGGGATTATGCCAGGCGGTGGTGGCGCACGCCTGTAATCCCAGCACTTGGGAGGCAGAGGCAGGTGGATTTCTAAGTTCGAGGTCAGCCTGGTCTACAGAGTGAGTTCCAGGACACCCAGGGCTACATAGAGAAACCATGTCTGGAGGGGTGGGTGTGAGTGGGGGGAGAACTTTAGGGATTACGTGATGCTGTTTTGGGTCTGGAATGTCCCCAGAAGCACACACGTAAGGGGTTGATTCATCAGCCTGTGGCTTTAGTGAAGTGAATGTGTTGGCATTTTAAGAAGGTGGGACCTGGTGGGAGGAAGCAGATTGCTGGGGTCATGGCCTTGAAGGAGACACTGGACACCAGCCCCTTCCCGGTTCTGTTTGTTTCTTTGTCCCCGCTCCTGCCATCACAGGCCCAAAGCAACATAGAACGAACTCTCAGAAACCATGAACCAAAATCGACTTTCTCCCTTACCAGGTGATGTTCTCAGTAATTTTTCACAGGGGCAGAAAGCTGACAAATACATCTGGTTTTCAAATTTGGGAAGCATCAATAAGAATTTTACTTTCCCCTCCCCTGGTTAACAATTATAACATTTATTAAAGGAAAGCACCCACATAAAATGCTTTGGCCAGTATCCTCTCTTAAAGGGAAAAAAAAATACTCCTAATAGCAACGCTTTTAAATTAAGAAACAATTTTCTTGGGTTTCTGGACCCCATGACTCCTAAATTATCCACTATGCTGACAGTTCTTTACAATACATTGCACAAAACACTTAAGAGTATGTGTTCCGTGGTGATCTACTGTCACATGCAATGAGGGGCACTGGAAGACCACACCCCCCCCACCCCCCCACCCCACCCCCGTGGATAGTTTAAAGATGAGCAATGCTGTAGCTCTATAACTCACATCTGCGCACAAGAGTCAAAGGACGGGAGAGATTTGCTTTGTTTTCTTTTAACCACTAGGGATCCGCTCTTAAAATCCTGTCCAACTACTATGGAGAAGGAAAAAAAAAAAAGGTACTGTTCGTTCTCCTGCCTTTTATCAATGGAGAATTAAGACAGCTACATTCCAGGGGCTGCTGTCAATTTGTGAGTGCATGTTCCCAGAACATAAGGAACACCAGTAAAGAATTTTTATCATGTTAGGCTCTTGCACAAAACAGGGCTCAGGAAAAGGAGACTATGATGTGGTTAAGAAAAGTGTTGCTATGCCTAAACCAGCCCGCTGATGACTGTAAGGTACGAGGACCACTGGGAAGAACAGGCGTGAGCAAAACAGAACACATTCCTTCCTTCCTTCCCTCCTTCCCTCCTTCCTTCCTTCCTTCCTTCCTTCCTTCCTTCCTTCCTTCCTCCCTCCCTCCCTCCCTCCCTTCCTCCCTCCCTCCTTCCTTCCCTCCTTTCCTTCTAGTCTCCGGACAGCTGAATGATGGGAAATGAATCCAGATGAGAATACAACAGCATGAAGGGACCAGAAATCTAGAGGGGGTTCTGAGGAAAGCAGCAGGGATTACTGAAAGGGTGAGAAGGCCTGAGTGGAGGGGGCTGCAGCCCCAGGCCTACCGCAACAGAATCCTGTGACCAGGTCAAATCCTCCCCTTCTGCAAAGACCCGACCCTGAGCCCAAATACACCCAACAAATACCCCAAGATGCCACTGAAGCCGCAGGTGTAGAGCACCAGATCTGTCCGTGACAGCCGGGCAAGCTGACGATCGATGTTCACACTCGGGGCTGACCTGAGCTTTTTAGGCTCTAAAAGAGATGGACCAAGACTTGCCTTCTCATGTACGAGACAAGGGAGTTATTACTGAGTCATGGTGCGGGCCCTTCACAGGCTATTATACACACATGCACACACACATGCACACACGCACATATACACACTACAGGAATCTTACAAACAGAACCAGAGCCTCTCGTCTGCAAGTGGGTGTCTAGCAATGCTTGGGGTATCCTGTGCTTTTGTAATTGGGTCAGGAGATACTTTTATTTGATTCTGTAGGCACATTAGCTTTGATAAACTTTGTATTCTTTCTGGAGTAGGGATAAATATTGAGACGGGATTGATTCCAGAGAATCTGAAGCCATTGAAATCAGCTCAATGAAGTAGGACTACATTCTCAGTACACTCTAATGCTTATGGGACTTGAGGAAGGAAACCTTTGTTTCAGCATCCCCAGGTGTGAAGGAAGGACTCATGGCCCACAGCGCACAGCCCGCAGTCCGCAGTCCGCAGCCCGCAGCCCGCAGCAGGTCCTGTCCCAAAGCACAGGAAGATCTTTTCATTTCTCACCAAATACTTAGACTCATGGCTCCTCCAGGACCAAGTCCATTTAAAAGATGGCATTCCATTTATAATTTTTAAAAAATGATACCCAAAGGGCTGGAGAGATGGCTCAGCGGCTAAGAGCACCGACTCTCTTCCAGAGCTCCTGAGTTCAATTCCCAGCAACCACATGGTGGCTCACAACCATCTGTAAAGAGATCTGATGCCCTCTTCTGGTGTGTCTGGAAACAGCTACTGGTCGTACTTATATAAATAAAAACAAATCTTTAAAAACATGATAACCAAAACTTCATGCAGAAAGAAAAGTCAAGGCTTATGTGTTATTCTGCTGCCCCTGGAAGTCAGAACAGTCCTTTCTTGGACTACACTGGGATGTCTAAGAGATGACTAAGTTACGTAGGAAGGGAGGAAGTCAGTCTACTGCCCTCATGGCTATACCACGTTCAGGGCCTGGCTTTGACACAGAGGCAGCTGGTGGGCCACCTTCCCATTACAAACCTATGAATCTGCAGACACCTCTTTCATGTTCTTTTCCTTCCAGGATGACAAGTTACTCTCCAAATCCAGAAGCGGTAAAAACCGGGAATTAAAACAGATAAACCCTCAACAAAAGGCCACGCTGGTCATTAGTTCCCCAGCTCCGTAGAACACACTTGCGAGGAGAGAAGGAGAGCGGAGGGGGTCAGAGGGAATCCTCTGGCGTCATTTTGTGACAGAGCCCCTGAGGGTGGCCATTATCATCCCCACCGTGTGAATCCCATCACATCGAGTGCAGCATACAACTCACGCCCTTTAAAAAGAAAGTTCTGAAGAAATGGAAATAATGTAAACGTTACAATTATCCCATATAACTTCGCAACCACTAGGCTCAATACACTACATGCATTATCTGAATGGTTCTTGTTTTTTTGTTTGTATTTTCTTTCTCTTTCTTTCTTTCTTTCTTTCTTTCTTTCTTTCTTTCTCTCTCTCTCTCTCTCTCCCTCTCTCTCTCCCTCCCTCCCTCTCTTCCTTCCTTCCTTCCTTTCTTTCTCTCTCTTTCCCTTCCTTCCTTCCTTCCTTCCTTTCTTTCTTTCTTTCTTTCTTTCTTTCTTTCTTTCTTTCCCTCTTTCTTTCTTTTTCTTTCTAAGGATCTTATGTATTTAAGGCTGACCTTAAACTTCTAGTCCTCAGCTTCTACCTCCCCAGTGCTAGGATTCCAGGCATATGCCACCACATCAGACTTTATGCCAAGGTGAGGATTGAACCCAGGGTCCTATATATGCTAGGTCAGAGCTCTACAAACTGAGCTACATTTCCAGCCCTTAAAAAGTAACTGAACGTAGTGAGAACAAATTGAAAGTTGAACTAGAAAGTTGGGGAGATACCTCAGGGATAGACTTGGAGAAGACGAGAGCCGGCCAAGGCAGACAGGGATCTCAGAATAAAGCTCGGTAGGAGGGTCAGAGGGAAGAATCCTCATTTTATTCCAAACACACAGGACGATCAAATCCTGGGTCTGCCCAATTTCTCTGAAGCTGCCGCCATAGTCTTTCAGAATCTCCCGCCCTTCTTACTTCCCTGGACATAACTTCTAAGAACACACACACATTCTGCAACTGTCAAGTCTCGGCCTGTGTGCCCTGGCAATACGGTGACGAGAGCGCGGAAAGTGAGGGAGCATTCGCTGGTCGCTACAGCAGGCTAAAGGCACCGCCCCCGCGTCACCACATCATTTATCTCTCCCCGTGGAGTTTCTCAGTTCTGTTTATCCAGGAGGAAACTGAGGAGTGGAAACCTGAAGTGATTTCCTCAAAGCCGCACAGCCTAGAGGGGCGGTATAAAAAACCAGGGTCTGGGGGTAGAGGGCAGGTAGGACCAGAAAGGCGGCTCAGAAGTGCAGACTGGATTACTCTGGCAGAAGACAGAGGGTTGATGATACCCAGGACCCACAATAACAACTCACAACCGTGAGCTCTAGCTCCAGGGGCATCTGAAGTTTCACACTTCAGGGAGCACCTGCACACACACACACACACACACACACACACACACACACAATTAAAAGAAAAATAAATAAATAAACTTTATTGAAAGATCCAAACAACTAAGTCTGGTTTGGTGGTATATCCTTATCACTTCAGCCTCCGGAAGCTGAGGCAGGAGGATTGAGAGTTCAAAGCAGGCCTAGGCTAAACAATGAGACTCTTGTCTTAAAAACAAAATAAAAGCTCACAACCGATGAAATGATTGCCTTTGCTTTGAGTGACATCACCTCAGGTCCGTGTCTACCCTTTCCTTTCTGGTACATCAAATTGTCTCCCTTCACAGCCAGAGAAGGGAAACCCCTCGGTCCCTCAGGATCGCCTGGTTGATTGCCCTGAGTCCTTGAGATCGCTCACGACTTTTCTCACTCTGCATAGATACCATTTTCCCAGCATGAGGAGCCTCTGCAAACTCCACTGAAACCCAAAGACGCTGGTGTTCCATGCTGCTCTCTGGGCCCGAGACTAAAGACCAGCTTCTCCGTCCCATTCAGGACACGGTTCCGACATCTTCCAACATGGTGTACAAAATGGCCGCACTTAGGGCAAAGTCTATTTTTTAGCAAAGTGCTTCAAGATCACAGTGAGGACTTGTGTGTGTGTGTGTGTGTGTGTGACGGTAACAGTGATGGTGAAATCCTCATTAATGTCCCTCACCTTCACCCAACCACAGTGCATTCAAGAGTCTGGCCTGGAGCTACTCTAAAGAACTTTTCTCTTTAAAAATGATTCCAAGCACCCCACCCATTGTTTGATGGCTTTACCTGCTCATGGCCAACCCTAACCCTCTACCGCATGCTCATTACGGGGCCAGGCTCTGTCGTGTTCACATGGCATTCCAAAACCAACAAGGAACCTATTATAAAGAGACCAAACAAACTGAAAAGAAACTAGCTGCAATTATTCCATGTACAGAATAATTAAATCAATGTAGAAGGCTTCTAGTCTTTTATGCCTTTCCAAGTACTGAAACATTGAAACCTAGTGTTTTCTAAAAAAATTAAATATTTTTATTTATTCTTCGAGAATTTTATAATTAATCTCATGCCAACTCTCCAAAAAAAAAAAACCCTAATTTTTTATTAATTATTATTATTGTCATTGTAATTGTTCATTTGTTTAGTTTGAGACAGGGTCTCACTATGTAGCTCTCGGGGAGCCTTTAGCTTGGTACGTAGACCAGGCTTGCCTAGAAGTCAGAGAGATCCACCTGTCTCTGTCTCCTGAGTGCTGGGATTAAAGGTGTAATGTCTTTAGAAAAAAGCATTATCAAACCCAAGATGTCTAAAAAAACAAAACAAAACAAAAAAAACATTAAAAATGAAGAGTTTTGCCGGGCGGTGGTGGCGCACGCCTTTAATCCCAGCACTTGGGAGGCAGAGGCAAGTGGATTTCTGAGTTCGAGGCCAGCCTGGTCTACAGAGTGAGTTCCAGGACAGCCAGGACTACGCAGAGAAACCCCTGTCTCAAAAAAACCAAAAAAAAAAAAAAAAAGAAGAAGAAGAAGAAGAAGAAGAAGGAGAAGAAAGAGAAGAAGAAGAAGAAGAAGAAGAAGAAGAAGAAGAAGAAGAAGAAAGAAGAAGAGTTTTCATTACATGAAATAAATCATTTTTTACAGAGCTTAAAGACAGTCCAAAAGAATGTGGAAGTCGATTCTGTCTCCAGCTACAGTTGTGCCCAAACTGTCCTCAATATAAACACTATCAAAACCCAGCAGGTAACTAATCTAACTAACAAAGAGTATAAAATCTTTGAGAAGGAGGGGTATTATGACTAAGTTCTTCATCTAACCAGGATTCGGAGCCCAATCTGCCTCAGTCATTATTTATAGGCTAGAGACTGCTTTCTTAGGGGGGCAGATAAAGGCTGTATGCACGTCTGCAGGAGACATGACGTGTATTTTATGGGCTTTTGTTTTTGAAGCACAAGGGACGGAATGAGAGTTTCACACCTGTCAGGCAAGCCGGCTACCACCGAGCTACATCCTCCAGCTTCCGCAAAGCATGCTTTTTATTCTTTTAATTTTCAATTTAAAAAATTACATTTAGGTAGTGTGTGTGTGTATGTTTGAGTGCCATGGCTGTGGTTTGTGTGTGTGTGTTGTATGTGTGTGTGTTGTATGTGTGTGTGTTGTATGTGTGTGTGTTGTGTGTGTGTGTGTGTGTGTGTTGTGTATGTTGTGTGTGTGATTGTTTTTTCTTCAAGCAGGGCCTGGAGACTGCTTTCAGGCCACCAGGCTTGGTGGCACGCGCCCTTGTACACTAAGTCCACCTGGCAGCCACAGGCGTGTGTTTTGCAGAAACAGAGCGGCTCCTGCACTTGCGACTGCCTCTCGGCTGCACCTCTACCCGCTCTGCTGCTCTCTGTGCTTTTCGAGCTAGACTGTCTCAGGAGGCCCTGCGAGGAGAACTCTGAGTACACACGGTTCATCTCCGTTCCGGGCCTCCCAGAGGCTTCTTTCCCCTCAACGCTTTCCCACAGAGATGCTGCCAAGAATCCTCTACAAGAAAAGACTCCACTGTGCTTCAGAGTATAAGGAACACCATTTCTAGTCCAAACTGCCCCTTGAGGTCACAGTTGTCATCTCCGTCAGATACCAGAGACCAGCAAAGCATTTTGGGTAGACACCTCCCCTGGCATCTTGGTTTCCCTCGGCTCATAATATGAACCCAAAAACCCCAAAGCAGTGGTTCTCAGCCTTCCTACGCTAAAACCCTTTAATCCAGTTCCTCCTGCTGTAGGGATCCCTCAACCATAAAATTATTTGTAACTGTAACTTTGCTACTGTCGTGCATCGTAATATAAATATCTGATATGCGAAAGTGTCATGCGACACCCAAAGGGGTCATGACCCAAAAGTTGAGAACCTCTGCCCCAAAGGTAGGCACGCTACAGTCCAGTCTCCTGTCCTGCCCACTCACTGCAGCAGCCAGCATCTCAAGAACATGTGGCCTTCCAAAGAAGCAAGGTGGCCACCATGCGGCCTGCCTTCGTCATCATCCTGACCCCCAAGGGGAAGACATCTACCTGACAAGAACTCGTAGAAGCAATTCAGAACGACGGCCCCTGCCGGGATCCAGGCTGCAGGAACCTCTTCTGGCTTGGGTGAGCCTAAGACCACGATGTCCGCCTCTTGAAGCTAAAAGGAATAAAAGGGAGAAAACCACACATATTAATCTCTAGCATAAAGTCAGGAGTACGTTCAGATGTCCGATGACCCCAAGCTTCATTCCAAACTGTGCTCATGAACTAAAATCGTGGACCAATTCTACTCAAGCATATCTTCTTTTTTTAAGATGTATTTGTGGGGCTGGAGAGATGGCTCAGCGGTTAAGAGCACTGACTGCTCTTTCCAAGGTCCTGAGTTCAATTCCCAGCAACCACATGATGGCTTGCAACCATCCGTAATGAGATCTGATGCCCTCTTCTTGTGTGTCTGAAGACAGCTACAGTGCACTCACATACATAAGATAAATAAATCTTTTAAAGATTTATTTATAGCCGGGTGTGGTGGCGCACGCCTGTAATCCCAGCACTTGGGAGGCAGAGGCAGGCAGATTTCTGAGTTCGAGGCCAGCCTGGTCTACAGAGTGAGTTCCAGAACAGCCAGGACTACACAGAGAAACCCTGTCTCAAAAAAACCAAAAAAAAAAAAAAAAAAAAAAAAAAAAAAAGAAAGAAAGAAAAAAGATTTATTTATTTGTTTATTTATTTATTATATGTAAGTTGGCATTTGAACTCAGGGCCTCTGGAAGAGCAGTCAGTGCTCTTAACCATTGGGCCATCTCTCCAACCCTCAAACACATCTTAGTATAGGCAGAACATGACTAATGTGTCTTACAAAGAAAAGGGAACTTTAAAATATCATCATGGTAGCCACCTCAGTGTATAAGCCACATGTTATATATGCATCATTTTAATGAATCGTTCCTCTATGGATTATCTGTGTTCAGAAGAAAAGAGAGAAGCCGGGTGTAGAGGCGCACTCCTGTAATCCCAGCACTTGGGAGGCAGAGGCAGGCGGATTTCTGAGTTCGAGGCCAGCCTGGTCAACAGAGTGAGTTCCAGGACAGCCAGGGCTACACAGAGAAACCCTGTCTTAAAAAAAAAAAAACCACAAAAAAAAAAAAAAAAAAAAAGAAAAAAAGAAAAGAGAGGATTGGGAGGATAGCTCAGCCAGTCAAGAACTTGTAGTGCAAACCTGGGGACCCAGCGTCAAATCCCCAAACTCATATATAACCAGCCCTGGTGGTGTGGCTGTGCCCCCAGTGCACCAGTGGCAAGCCAGGCGGTGGAGACAGGGAGTGCCCTAGAACCTAGCAGGTGGGCTAGACCGGGCTACACTGGCAAACGATCAAAGAGCTCCTGTGTCAAACCAGGTGAGAACGGAGCCACTGACTTCCCACGCTTTCTGTGGCTTCACTCACACTCAGATGAGCATGACACACGCCCTCGTGTACACACACACTCGCACACCCACACCTGCACGCTCACGTAGGGAGGGAGGGAGAGGAAGAGGACGGAAGTGAAAGAAACTTACAAAAGAAAGACTAAGAGATATCTCTGCTGAGGCAACTGCCTAACTAGCCACTCCTCCTCCTCTCTGCTGCACAGCCACGACACAGTTAAACGGCACCGAGACCCGCGGACCAGCATCCCCAGCCATCTGACCGGTCCAAGCTGCCCATGGTCCCTGCAGACAGATCTGAGAAGCAGCCAGACTTGCCAGGGATACTCTGTTTAGGGGGATGTGTTCCGATGGAAAGACGATGGTAAACATCTGTTTCGAAAAGCCATTTCTCATTTACATACTAGAATGGCTGTCATAAATTCAACCGCCGTGATCCTCAAAGGACACGCGGAGGTTGAAGGCAGGCTCCAGAGCGGCAGATAAGAAACATCATCTTCTAGGCTTTTCTACACAAAGACCTCAAGCCCGGAATATGTTAAAACACCTACTGAAAAGATGTATATAGAAGATCAGTGAAGTGTTCATTTTGGGAAAAGCCAGGGGCCACAGCTTCATACCAGCCCCCTAAGAACACACTGGCTCCCACACGTGGAGCCTTAGATATAAGCCATTCTCTTCGTTACCTATAAATCTTGAGAATCTTATTTCAGCTCCATAGCTACAGACATCTCTAAAGCAGTGTGCTAAGAAGCAACCAGGGGCAGTTAATCCCGCACAGAAGGGGCAAAAGCCACCCCCACCCCAGCCACGATCACAGCATAGAGGCTAAATTTTTTTTTTTTCTGGAAAGAAAAAGTGCTAGATGCTTAGATCAATAAATAACCCACCGAGGACGGGGTGAGATTTTAATGAGCTCAAACTCAAGGAGAATTATCGTTTTCCTGGCTGGTCCTCCTCCCCTCTCCCCACATGGGAAAGGCCCTGGCCAGGGCCTGGCTTGAAACTTTACCTCATAACAAAATATTGCTTTCTCTGTGGAGACTGGAGTGGCATAGCTTACAGGGACCCACCCACTCCCCAGGCAGAGGACCAAATGTTAAAACAATAGTAAGACACAGAAAAATGGACGTGAACGTGGAGCATGTGGGTTTAGGTGCCGTGTGGTTTAGGTAACGCGATAACTATTCCGGCGACCCTGTGGGGAGGGGCCTCAAACGTGGAGGGAAGGCCGATGTGATCTGGAAGGTTCCACGGGGGTCTGGTCTTTCCTATTTAGCAGATGCAATGCATTTAAAGACAAGGGACCTCAGCAAGCACAGCCCTCATCACCGGGCTAGAAGGGAACGCTTTAGTGCTTTCTAGCAATGTGTTTTGAAGAGGAATAAATGTGCGTCTTAGGTTTGAGAGATTCAAGCGGGAACAAATAAAAAACCAGACAAGCCGCCCCTCCCCTAGTCCGCCCCGCAGCAAAGCAAAACAAAACCCAAAACCCCCAAACCCAACATCAACAACAAAAACCCCAGTTGACGGCTCAATGAGGAATCGATTCTGCCAGCAAGTACGAAGATGTGAGTTCAATCCCCGTGTCCGCATGGTGTTAGGAAGAACGGCCTCCTGCAGGCTGTTTTCTGACCCCCACATGCATGCCAGCGCACGTGTGCCATTTCTTCCTACCCCCACCCCCACCATGGCCCCACCAATAAGTAAATAGGAGTGTAGGTTTTAAGTTGAAAGGTTTCTTTTTCTTTTTTAAGAACCGTGCACCTGAGAGTTATGAAACTTCCTTCTACATTACTTGAATTTTTGTTGTTGTTTGTTTTGTTTTGTTTTTTGAGACAGGGTTTCTCTTTATAGCCCTGGCTATCCTGGAACTCACTCTGTAGACCAGGCTGGCCTCGAACTCAGAAATCTGCCTGCCTCTGCCTCCCAAGTGCTGGGATTACAGGTGTTCACCACCACTGCCCGGCACATTACTTGAATGTTACTAGTGTAATTAAGAATATGAAAGTTCAAATGAAGAAGACCATTTAAAAGAGAACTGCTTCCCCCAGCAAAGATACACTTTTGAAATTACACTAATAGTGTGACTAATTGAAATGTAGAATTCTTCATTAAAAACCTCACTTCAAGCCGGGCGTGGTGGCGCACGCCTGTAATCCCTGCACTTGGGAGGCAGAGGCAGGCGGATTTCTGAGTTCAAGACCAGCCTGGTCTACAGAGTGAGTTCCAGGACAGCCAGGACTACACAGAGAAACCCTGTCTTGAAAAACCAAAACCAAACCAAACCAAAAAAACCAAAAAAACCCTCACTTTATTTTTTTTTAAAGGTAAGTGGGGTGTGAAGGTAAGAACCCTGTCCCTGTGTGCACAGGTCAGGGCTAGGGTCATCAGGCTGGGGAGCCCTAGGGCAAACCACTGAGATAGGAGGAAACAACAGGTGCTCAATAGCGACTCCTTTCCCCGGACATTTTGGAATGTAAGACCTACCACTGTTTAATGTTTGGATAGACATTGGTGTCCAGTCAGGACCTGTGGCAGCCACCAGCTGTCACACAGGGGACAGGCAAGACCAGCGAAATGTATATGGCCTCTGACTTTTATCTTTTAACTTCTAGCAAAAGGGGGGGGGGGCGCTTCAGGCTCAGTGTCATTATAGGTGCTGTAAAGATCCATTATAGATTCTCCATTGTAGGAGACAAGAATCATCCACGAGCCGGGCGTGGTGGCGCACGCCTGTAATCCCAGCACTTGGGAGGCAGAGACAGGCGGATTTCTGAGTTCGAGGCCAGCCTGGTCTACAGAGTGAGTTCCAGGACAGCCAGGACTACACAGAAAAACCCTGTCTCGAAAAAACAAAAAAACAACAACAAAAAAAGAATCATCCACGAGCGCCCTGCGGCACAGTGAGGCATGGCCACTCCCTTCCTCCCCTAGAAGTTCTTTCCCCTAGAAAGTTCTTTCCTAGAAAGAACTCCACATTTGTTTTTTTTTTTTTTTTTGAAAGTGCCACTTTCATTTTAGAAAACATTAATATTTTCCAAAATTGCTGTTGTCTTCTCAACAACGGACAGGGATTTGGATACACAAGGTATATATATCATCTATGTGAATTCACTAGTGTGCACTTCATTTTTTTAAAAGTTACTCTTTCTTGTGCTCCTTTCTAAGTGTTACACTATCTCCTCACACCCCTTTGTTTACACACACTCACTGTAGGCTAGGAGTTGAACCAGAGAAAACGTAGGTTTTTTTTTTTTTTCTTTCTGAGATTGGATGACCTCAATTAATTTTATATTTTCTAAACCTATCCATTTTCCTGCAAATTTTGTGATTTCATCTTTCTTTGAATCTAGAAATGGAATCCCTCCCCCTCGCTCCCCCTCCCTCCCTTCTCCCCCTCCCTTTCATTACCCATTCACCTGCTGATGGGCAGTCCATTTGGCGCCATCTCCTCATGATAAAGAATGGAACAGAAAGGCAAGAAGTGTGCTGTTGCTTTGCGGATCTGTAACCCGAGCTCCTTGTCAACTCTCGTGCTTTAAAATAATAATTTTGGAGTTTCTACGAATACTCATTTATTGTTCCTTTAATCTCAGAGAGCAAAAAGCCAAGGGATTTCAAAGTATTGAAACTCTTCTTTTTCACTTCAGGTATAATTCTAAAACGTTTCATCATCGCATAGAAAATGTTCTATGCTGTGTGAGATTTATCTCAGGAAGATTTCTCAGGAGGCGGGATTAGGAATGGCAGAAGGCGGGAAGGGGAACACACGATACTGAGACATCTGAGGGGACTGAGTCTCGCCAGGGAAGGGAGGGAAACGGGGACCACCTCCATACAGAGCAAAGGTAGAGCTAGAAGGCTGAGTAAGACTCCCAAGCTCATCTCTGAGGGTCACTGATGCTAATTAGTAAGAGGAGCTAAGGATGGAATAATGTAGAGGGTGTGGCGCGGGATGGCGTTAGGAAGGAGGGGCGTGGCCTCGCAGGGTCAGAGAAAGGGGCGTGGTTGAAGTGTGCACCATGCCTAGTAGTCGGCACCAACTAGAAGCTAAAAATACATTTCTGGCAACTAGGAGCTGATGGGTAATTTTACCATGGCAACCACACTGGCACACGCTTCTCACTCGCAGGCTACACATGGAGAGTTCACTGTGGTGCCATTTTTCATTAGCAGAGTCCCTGTCTACTCATAAAACTTTAAATCTTAGGATGCCTAACATCTGAACTTAGCTGAGTCCCGTACCATTCCACCCCGAACGTGCCTCATCTCATCTGAAACCGGCTGAGCAAGCACCATACAGCTATGCCCAACGTCAGTGGGTCAGTGGGTCAGCGGCTATGTGTTCCCTCAATAGTAAAACAGGGAACCTGAAGCCAGCTGTAACCAGTGTGTCAGTGTGCAAGAAGTTCCACTCAGATGTCAGGGCGTCAGTGTGCAAGAGATTCCATTCAGGCATCGGGCTTCAGCAAGACAGAGGACTGAGACTGAGCAGAAGCTATCTGTCCCTCTCCGTGCCCACCCAGTGATCTCACTGTGCAAGAATTTTTTTTTTCCTTTCAGGAACTGAGTTTATTTCTGTTGTCTACACTCTCTTGCGATCAGTAAAACACATTATTGGCTTTTAAAAATCTTAAGACTTATTGTGTAAAGCAGAATGACCGAGAGCCAAACGGACAACGGGGAATTATGACATATCTAGCAACATCCCCCGAAGGATAATAAATGACCTTCCTTTTCCTAAGTGTTCCCAAATTCAACTCTTACTTCATGATTCTATTACATATCTAAGCTATTCAGTTATGTCCAAAAATGCTAGAAAAGACAATTACTCTCCTTAGAAGTGAATATATCTATCCAAAAGTTAAGATAGGGCTGGGGATGTAGGTCAGTTGCTATTGTGCTTGTCTTGCATACTGGGAACCCAGGTTTTATAAAATCAGGCATGGTAGCATACAGCTCTAACCCTAAACTTGGGGTGTAAAGGCAGGAGGATCAGAAGCTTAAATTTACCCTTTGCTATAGAGCTGTGGTTCTCGACCCTTTTAATGCTGTGACCCCTTAGTAGAGTTCCTTATGGTGTGGTGACCCCCCCCAACCATAAAATTATTTTCATTGCTACTCATAACTGTAATTCTACTGTTATGAACCATAAATATCTGATATGCAGATGGTCTTAGATGACCCCTGTGAAAGGACAATTTGAACCTCAAAGGGGTCATGACTCACAGGTTGAGAACTGCTGCTATAAAGTAAGTTTGGGGCCAGCCTGGGAAACATGAGCATGTATCTAAACACACACATGAACACACACCACTACCACCACCACCACCACCACCACCACCACCACCAAACACGGTAAAAGTCAGGAGAGATGATTAAAACAAAGAAAGAAAACAACCACAAATTCAGTAATAGATATGCTTTCAGAGATCATAAAAATGATTATTTTCTTCAACTCTTGAGAAAAAGAAATGTCGTGCAGAGAAAGGAAAGGGGGAGTGGAACGAGGAGGGAGGGGTGGGGAGAGACTGGGAAAGGAAGGGGGAGAAGGAAAGGGGAAGAGAGAGGGAGATGGATTGGGAGAGAGGGTGGGAGAGGGAGAGAGGGTGGGAGAGAAAGGGAGGGAGAGAGAGAGAGGAAGAAAGAGAAGGAGGGAGAATGTGTTGTGGTGAAGGCTCTTCAGAGCAGGGTGGGCCTCAGATGCACCTTCATGTGCACCACATGGTCTTCATGCACACAGCAGACTCGAGCTCAGGTACATGGCGGGGGTGGGGGTGGGGCGCTGTGGGGAACGAGGCTCTACGTTTACGCTTTGCAATCCCCAGCCTCCCACTGCACATCTGCAGATGAGATTTCTGCATCTGCTCTCTCGGAGGAACTCTCTGGGCCTTAGCTGCTTCCCCTGAGAAGTGAGGGGTCCCGGCTCAGGGCTGGCGAAGTCATATCACCTGGACTGGGGCCTAGACTCTGCGTTACCGGCGATGGTCAGGATCCAGGCTCTGGTTTCTACTGACTTACATGCATACAGAAAAGACTAGGAAATAGACTCCCTATACAAACAGATGGTGCGTGTGTGTCAGATGACGTACAAGAGCGTGCCGTTAGACTTGTCATTTTGTCCCTAGAAACCATTCGAACTGGAGACGGGAAATGCAAATCATGTGCCGGCGATCCGAAGGAGACACCCCAGCCTGTTGACTGCAGAGCACAGGCCCAGAGCCCAGCAGGCCCGACGCGGGGACTCTGCTGTGCTGAGTATGCCTCCACAGTGGACTCTGCGAACACGGGGTGTGGCTGAGGTTGGCCACAGGTGGCTGCAAAGTGACCCGGGCTGTCCGAAAGCTGAGCCAAAACCACAGCCCGGAGGGAGGAACATCTCGGTCCCCACCCAGGCTTCCCACAGAGAGAAGGAGACAACGCTAACAACACAATTGCACCCCTGATTTGTTACGACATTCCGAAGCCAGCGAATTGTTACGCCACCGTTTCTGCGGCGAGAGAACAAACGCATTCCACGTTCGAGCATCTGCAGCCCCGCCCACCAAGACTGAGGTCAGAATAACTTATCTATAGGATATAAGGAGGGCACCGGGGTGGGAGTGGCTATAGGGCAGAGACGGGTCCTGGTTTCATTACATTTGCCCCACAAATTCCTTATCAGCTCAGTAGGGCAATCCTTCCCACAATTTCAGAGTCTGGGTTTCCATTCTGAACCAGCTGGGGCTAATCTATCTGCTAATTTACACGGTTCCACTTGACCTCATACTTCAGTATGCTCTCTTGAATCGCTTTCTCCCCACAGGCTGATATGTTGGCTTAAAAAAAAAAAATCCAATCAGCTCCTTCTTTGGTGTTGACAAGTCACGTGACCCCGCAGAAGGCAGATGGATGCCAACATCTGAACGCACTTTGTTAAAGACAGTTTAGAGGCCACCATCCCTGGGGGCCCAGCAATACACACGCTCCTGAGAAACCGAACCTTCACTTAGTATGAAGTTATATGGCGCCTGTTCTGCACGCCACAGGCACCACGTCAGCACCCCTGACCAGGTGCCATCTCCACCCCTTCAAAAGGGTGCACACCACTGGGCCCTAATAGGGAGCTTGGACGCTCTGTCGAGCCCAAAGCCTGAGGGAAGGAGTTACATTCAGGCTACCTCAGACTGCGGATCTTACAAGGTTGTCTCTGGGCAATCAAAAAGTGGGAACGAGGGCAGTTGGGTGTGGCGACACACGCCTTTAATCCCAGCACTCGGGAGGTAGAGGCAGGCGGATCTCCATGATTTTGAGGCCAGCTTGGTCTACAAAACAAGTTCTAGGACAGCCTGGGAAACACAGAGAAACCCTGTCTCACCCTCCTCTCCTCTCCCCCTAGCTAAGAGCTGGAATAATAAAATAGTAAGCTCAACCCAAGGCCATTGGCTTGGGCCCTGGTGGCTGAGCTGGGCAGTGTTTTGGGTTCAGAGATTGAACTCATAGGAACACCTGGAATGCTACATGCAGAGGGGGGGCACATATGGAAGCTTCCCTCTTCCCCAAAAGGTTTATTTATTTATGAGTCTGTCTGGGCGCTTGTGTAAGTTTACGCACACCACATGCATGCAGGTATCTGTGGAGGCCAGAGTGTGGTGAGGGGAATTGAACCCGGGTCCTCGGGCTCTTGAGCGGTTGAGCCATCCTGCCAGCCCCAGCATGTGTTCTGAACTGTCACCATGTGGAGAAGTCTCTTCTGAGTCTCAGTTTCTTCATGGTGGGCGTGCTAGTGCTGTCCAAAAGGGCATGAGCCTTGAAATCCCTGAAGACACTCCAGGCAGAGGACAGTGCATGGCTGTGACTAGCCACTCAACTATACAAGCGACCGGCAGACTGCTTTTGTTTGTTTATAGTGTTGCCCTACATGTGAAAAGATCTATCTGTATAATCCAGTGACCCAGTCCACTTGAAAGGCTGGGAGGTCCCAGCTCTATCTATCCCTACCCTTACACACACACACACACACACACACACACACACACACACCACAATACATTTAGAAATTTCCGCTCACTTTTAATCCCTTTTATTCGCATACTGCGCGATAAATTTAAGCTACGTAATAATGCAGTTTGGCTCCAACATCTCAGGCATTAGAGTTTGAGTCTTCAAATGTGAAAGGCTCACATTTCTCTTTTTTCTCTAACTATATATTTTTTAAAGTGTCTCTGTGAAATGAGGAGAAATGAAACTCTCAGAGAGAAATGAATTCAAGCCCATCTCTGGTTTCTGAAGCGTCTCTTCATCTCCTCCGCGTACAGCTGGGACCCAGTGGACTCAGCCCAGCTGGAGGCTGTTCCAGTTGCAACTTCCAGCTGCTCTCCAGCCATGGCTCCAGTGTGACTCTCAAGGGAGCAGGGCTCTGCAGTGCCCAACAATTTCTGTCTTCCAAGGACAGGGTCCCACTTGACGCATAAGCACCCAGGCCGAAGCCTCTCTTGTTCCACATGGGGTTGGGCACCAAGGTGAAACCCTCAGTGGGGGAAGAGGGCACCAGTCAAGGCAAATCCCCAACAGTAGGATCACACACATGCAACACACATGCAGGCACGCATGGCTTGACTGTCAGATCCATCCCTCTTCTGCGAAGGGGCCTGGGAAGATACACTTGTATGGAGAAAAGCGATACAAGGCGGGGTCGGGGTGAAGGGAGTTTTTTCCGCCCGACTCGAATGCATATGGTCAAGACCTGAGTCTACACTCATTAGCACGTGAGGAATGGGGACACCACTGAGCTACCCTTCCCTCCATCGCTATGGAATGCTCAGTGAACCTGAAAGCGTGGGACGGGTGCACGGCCCTATCTTTCAGTGACATTCTCCAGTGGGTGTGAGAAGACGGCCACGGAACGCAGGCCCACTCTGCTCCCTGTAGGGCTGCATGGCGTCAGACCTCGGTTCTTCATGCTCACACCCCCCGGAGACTGAGGTGGAATCAGTACGCACGTCGGTTCACTTGCTGTTACCGTAGCGAGATGCCTGAGATTGGAGATAGGTCGGAGTTGGTTTCCAGTTTTTCAGGTTCAAGAGCTGGGCGCTGGCTTCTGCTCGGCTCTGCCGGAGGCCTCTGTGGTGGTTTGAGTGAGAGTGACTCCTCTAGTCTCATAGGTTTGAGTACTTGAGTCTGACAATGTGCCGTGTGCTTGTAATCCCACACGGGAGAGGTGGAGACAGACAGACCCCCGGGGCTCAGGGGTCAGCCTGCACACATTATTTGGTGAACTCCAGGCTAGTGATAGACCCCCATCTCCTAGGGACAACCTGCAAGGATAACACCTAAGGCTGCACTCTAGTCTGCACACACACTGGCACACACATCCACCCATATACACGCACACATCAACGCACATGCAAAAGAGTGTAGTCACAAGTTCGTGGTGGTCCACTTCCAAGCCTCTAGGCTAAAATCGAGTGTTTCTGATTCACACGACAATTCTGCCCTAGTGTGAAGGAGTGAGGAGGGAAATGCATGGCAGTTATCAAACAGAAGCTTCTCAGATGTGTGGAAACAGGACTGTCCACCACCTCCAGATTCCCCAGCAAAACCTCCGCTGTGGACTCCTCCTCAGAGTCAGGATGAGCGCTACTCCGCAGAAGCGTCTAGGTGATTTACTTTCGTAATAAAAGAGTACTTAAGAAAATGTCTTTGTTTTTCAAAAATACGGATACAAGCAGCCAAAGTCTCCGGACAGCTGTGAAAACATTGAACTGTGGAGAAGGCATCTTCCCTAGCTGCCGCAGCTGTCCAGCACAGGGCAAGGCTTATTTTCCTCCTCCGAGACTGCTTCCAAACCAGAAATTCTAGGTCTCAGCGTGCAAAATAGGGGCTGTAACTCAGCGATCGCCAAGCTAAGCAAGCCCAAGGTTTGAGTCTATTAGAGAGGTAGGGAGGGACAGGGTGAGGCAAGCCAGTCGTTCTTGATTTTCTTGAGTAGATTGCCCCCGTGTGGCGGTTGCTGAAAACAGACACAGATTTCTCTCCCTCTCCATCTCCCTCCCTCTCTCTCTTTCTTTCTTTGAGACAGGGTTTCTCTGTATAGCCCTGGCTGTCCTGGAACTCACTCTGTAGACCAGGCTGGCCTCGAACTCAGAAATCCGCCTGCCTCTGCCTCCCGAGTGCTGAGATTAAAGGCGTGCGCCACCACCACCCGGCTTCTGCACAGGTTTCTTTCACTCTAAGAGTACATTCCTGTCTTAAAAGCAGCAAGCAAGCGACAGGTAGATCCACCTTTCCACCATTCCAATGTGGGTGGAGACCCCTGCCCTCCATGCGGGGCTCTCTCTCACCTCCCCTTACTGCCTACCCTTTAGCAAAAGTAATCTGTATTTCCACACGTAGCAGTCTCCACTACTCTGGGACAGGAGTATACGCCAAGACCCCTGGCTGGTGCCAGAAGCCACATTATACTAATCCCATTTATACCAGCCATGGCTATGCTGTGCACTCTTCCGCACAAAGGGAGCTGTTTAGAGTTCCTCTGTTGACTTCTCTGCCAGATCCAAATCAGCAGCTTTACTGCTCTCACGTCTTTCGGGTCCTTATCAAAAAAAAAAAAAAAAGCACCAGCTTCGCTATCACATTGCCCCACTAGATCTGATGGCCCAGCAGAGCCACTGAGCCCTGGGTGGGCTCACAATGTGCAGCCGTGCCAGACAGAGATAATCCACCCTGGGCGGGGCGCAAAAGGGCAAAAGGAAAGCCCAGGGGGCTCCCGAGTTCCCTGTGTTACTCAGGCTGGTGCCGTCTATAACTCAGGAAGAGCTTGTTGTGGGATTTCCCACTGAATCCTGTCAAGTCCCGCTGATCCCGGCAACTGGCACAGTGAGCTAGAACTGTCAATCAAGATTCTGCTGTAGCTGTTATAGCAGATGGGGGCCATGCACCATATGAGGATAATACAACTCGAATGTCCAGATTAGGAAAACAGGCCAATGGTGGCGTACCTGATTTCAAACCAATTTCTTTCTTTCTTTCTTTTTTTGTTTGTTTTGTGTTTTTTTTGTTTGTTTGTTTGTTTTTTCGAGACCAGGGTTTCTCTGTATAGTTCTGTGTCCTGGAACTCACTCTGTAGACCAGGCTGGCCTCGAACTCAGAAATCCACCTGCCTCTGCCTCCCGAGTGCTGGGATTAAAGGAGTGTGCCACCACTGCCCGGCTAAACCAATTTCTTAAGAGAAAGAAACAAATGTGAGACTGGAGAGGTGGCTCAGTGGCAAACCCTGCCTGCTCTTCCAGAGGTCCTGAATTCAACTCCCAGCAGCCTCATGTGGCTCACACACATCGGTAACGGGACCTGACGCCCTCTTCTGGTGTGTCTGAGTGCTACGCTGCACTCACAGAAATAAATTTTAAACAAAACAAAACAATACAAAACATAACAGAGCCAAAATGCCTGGCGTTGTACTACACACAGAACTCTCAAGTCAAGGAAGGAGACGGGAAAGAAAATAGGAAATTAAAAGATAGATTATTCCAACCCTCTGAGCCCTACTTAGAAGCCAGGGAGTCTGCTAAGTGCTGTCCATTGACTTGACTGTCTCCCGTGGCCGTCATGTAACCCAGGGAAGGATTCTCAGAGCCCACTGGGGTAAGTACCCGACTGACTCGGCGGGGAACAGAGATGGAGATGGAGAGCAAGAAGAGGGGAGAGGTCCTCAGGGGAGGAAAGCACCCCCCTCCCAAACTGAAGGGTGAATGGTCTTCATCCCCCGCCTCCGTTCTCAGTGTCATGTGAAGGACTACAGAAATTCCCATGGAGCTGTTCCCCCATTCCTTTCTCTGGTATTCTAAGAGGAGTGGCGTGCGTGCGTGTGTGTGCGTGTGCATGTGTGTGTGCGTGTGCATGTGTGCGTGTGCATGTGCGTGTGCGTGTGCGTGTGCGTGTGTGTGTGTGTGTGTGTGTATGCACGCGCGTGCATATGTGGGCTCAAGCACACAGTTTAGCACACTTGGAGCCAGAGGGGACACTGGAACACTGTCCCGCTCCATCCCGCCCCTCCCTATTTCCTTCGGACAGGGTCTAGGCTGGCGGCTGCGGCCCTCTTGCTCCTGCCACCCCTAGCGCTGGGGTGATGGGTGCGCGGGAACATGCCCGGGTGTTGAAGTGGGTCCTGGAGTCTGGGGCTCAGCCCTCATGCAGGCTTAGCAGTTGCTCCTGTCCACCGAGCCACCGCTCCAACCTTAGAGCCGAGCTTTTAATGCAGCGAAATGAAACAAGAGTAAGTATGCTATTAAAAGGAAAGGGAAGATACCTCCTTGGACTCCCCCCTTTCCCACCCTGCCCCAGTACGTGCTTTCAGATTTCCTGTTTTCTATAGGAAACAGGCTGCTCTAGGGCCATGTTCACACTATGCCACTGTTAACTCCTTTATTTCTTTTTTCTTTTCCTTTTTTCTTTTTTTGGTTTGTTGGGACAGGGTTTCTCTGTGCAGCTCTGGCTGTCCTGGAACTCACTCTGTAGACCAGGCTGGCCTCGAACTCAGAAATCCGCCTGCCTCTGCCTCCCAAGTGCTGGGATTAAAGGCGTGTGCAACCTTTAACCCGGCAAAGATTCGTTTATTTATTATATTTTAAGTACACTGTAGCTGTCTTCAGACATACCAGAAGAGGGTGTCAGATCTCAGTATGGATGGTTGTGAGCCACCATGTGGGTGCTGGAATTTCAACTCTTGATCTTAGGAAGAACAGTCAGTGCTCTTAACCGCTGAGCCATCTCTCTAGCCCCACCTTTTAAGCTATCTCCCCAAACCCTTGTTGGTATGCCCAAGAATTTGTCTATGACATTTTCAGACAGGGAAATGTCAGGGTCAAAAAAAATACCTTAAGCTCTCTATAAGAATTTTTCCAAAAGCTTATTTCACTTTGAAGTCTTTATGTCAGCTCTTGTGTTCGCACAAATTTGTCAGTATCAATATTTGTCACTACTTATTGCTAGCAAAGCTGATGAGCATAAATCATAAGGAGCTAGGCAGCTCTCACCATAAGCCTATAAGCGGCCACCTGCTGCTTTTCTATAGATTGTTAATGTCTTACTGATTTCTAAGCCTTTTACAAGACAGCAACCACTAACTAAATGTTTGCTGTAACTACCCCTCATTTGTGACCACCTAATTGCTGCTTATTAATGTAGTTTTAGTGTATGAAGACCCAGCCCATCATGGGCGGCACCATGCCCTAGGCAGAGGGGAAGAAGGGAGTCCCGAACAGTGTAAGCAGAGAAAGCTAGCAAGGAAGGATCCAAGCACTGATTCTCTTTGCTCTTGACTGTGCGTATCATGTGTTATGTCCCTGCCTCGACTTCCCCATGGTGATGGACTGCAACCTGGCTTGTAAGTCAAGCAAACCCTCTCTTCCCCAGGTTGCTTTTTGTCAGTGTATTTGTGAGAATACACTGTCTCACAGAAGTGAGACAGGAACAGTAGCTGGGTCTTTTCCTATTACAGCTGGAGTTCTTCATGTCTTGTACTGGCTAGCTGGGTGTCTGTCTTCTCTCTTTTCCAAAAGTCAATTTTAGGCTTTCTTAAAGATCCCTTAGTGTTCCTGACCAACCAATGAAAATTTAATTATTAAAGTTCACACCATAGAAAACCTACTCCCAGACAGGTTTTTTTTTTTTGGGGGGGGGGGTTGGGGGGGTTAAAGACAGGGTTTCTCTGTGTAGCCCAGGCTGTCCTGGAGCTCACTCTGTAGACCAGGCTGGCCTCGAATTCAGAAATCTGCCTGCCTCTGCCTCCCAAGTGCTGGGATTAAAGGCGTGTGCCACCACCACCTGGCCCCAGACAGCTTTAACTGAAAGATCATCTTTTAAGATAATTGTTCTCTACCACATTAATAACTGCTCCTGGTTACTTTGTTTTATTTTGAGATACTGTCTCATCTGTGGTCCAGGCTGGCCTTGAACTACTGTCTCAGGTTTCCAGATGCTGGGGCTTGCAGAAACGAGTCACCATAACATTGCTTTTTACTAACTTCCTCCTTCAAGGTCTACCTCTACCTTACCTCTAACTTCCTGTTCAGTGCTCAATTTACACACCCCCAGCCTTACCTCTTTTCTAATCTAGGATTTCCAGGTCGTGGAGACCCATGGGAGACCTACCTTGTCTTGAAGCTGAGGTGTGGCCCAGGGAGAGCTCATTGTCATGGATCCTTTTCTCTGGAAAAGACATTGCAGGGCAGCTTCCAGGGGGCCATGAGCCCCTACCACCAAGACCTTCTTTCCATCCAAGGTGGTCCCTACCAAAGAGAAGTCGATATTAAAATTCACACCACCGAAAACTTCCTTCCAGGGAGCTTTAACTGAATGAACCTCTCCTAAGTGGCTTTTTTTTTTGGAGGACACTTCAGAAGAGAGTGTGGGAATATGATAAGAAATAGGGTTCAGGGAGGATTGCTGCACCTTCTGGAGGTGACAGATGGCCTCACGCAAGAGCTCTTAGGAGCTGTGGTTGCCAGCACAGGACCAATCTAGTCAACATCCCAACATAGACGGGGTCTCGAAAGGCCCCACTTCAAAGAAGCACGGGTGGTTGATAGCAACCGGAAAGAGAGTCTGGATTCTTCAGGGTGGGGGGGGTGGGGGGGGTAAGGTGGGGAGTGGGGGGGGCCTGGTAGGCTGTCCAGTGGACAGCCCACGCGCATTCGAGTTAACACTAATTGTACTCAGTTCTTTTCTTTTCTTTTTTTTTTTTTTTTTTTGGTTTTTCGAGACAGGGTTTCTCTGTGTAGTCCTGGCTGTCCTGGAGCTCACTCTGAAGACCAGGCTGGCCTTGAACTCAGAAATCCGCCTGCCTCTGCCTCCCAAGTGCTGGGATTAAAGGCGTGCGCCACCAACGCCCGGCTCTCAGTTCTTTTCTTAAAGGACATGAACTTGGAAGGAAGATTGGAGGGTGGAGGGTCTGAGAGGAGTTGGAGCAGAGTAAGAGGTGGAATTCAACAAAACAGAATAAGCATTAAAAAAATAGTGAAAGTAGATGACGAAAAAGAAGCATCCGGAACGTGGCTGGCTCAACAGCACAGAGAAGGCCCAGATTCTCCTCGGCACCCTTCGTTTCTGAGTCTTAAGGCTCCCCCTATTTCTACAGTTCCTTACAAACATAGCACCCACTGTAATTACCCTCTAGGAGTTTCTGGGAAGGCCTTCAGGGCAAGACACATCTGGCCATCTCACAGACTTTATCTCAGTGGCTGCTGACTAAAAAGGCACATCTGGAAAGTCTGCCTCTTAATAGAACTTCACTCTAGGGTGTTGGGATTTTGACTGTTGAATGTTTGAGGGTGGGGTAGGGGCATTTGCTTCTTTTCTCTGCAAATTGGAGCCAAGAACAGTTGAGCTTCTGCGTTCTCAAGTTAGGAAGCCGTACAATACTCAACTATCTCAGAGTGTCTTAGTTAAGCTACTAAATACTTGTACTACCCTACAGTGTCTTGGTTAAGTCGTTAAATACATGAGCTATTGCACAGTGTCTTAGTTAGGGTTTCTATTGCTGTGACCCAAAAGCAAGTTGGGAAGGAAAGGGTTTATTTGGTTTACACTTTCAGATCATTGCCCATCATGGGAGGAAGTCAGGACAGGAACTCAAACACGGCTGGGACCTGGAGGCGGAGGCTATGCAGAGGCCACGGAGGGGTGCTGCTTACCGGCTCGCTTCCCACGCTTTTGCTCGGCCTGCTTTTTTGTTTTTTTTTTTGTTTTTTATCGAACCCAGGACACCAGCCCAGAAGTGGCAGCATCATGAGCCAACTCCTCCCCCATTGATTACTAATTAATCAATTAATAAGTGCCTCACAGCTGGAGCCCATGGAAGCATTTTCTCAACTGAGGCTTCTTCCTCTCTGAAGGCTCTAACTTGGGTCAAGTTGACACACAAAACCGGCCAGGACACACAGTAATTATTAGTAAAATTCAGTCATCAAAAAAGGTGAATCATTTGTGTCTATTTTCCTGGCACAGGAATGTGAGGTCAAGAAAAGAATGTAAGAAATTAAATAGCATTGGCGACCGAAACAGACCCACTTGTTAATCTTGTTCATGAGTCTCACCTGGACTCTTTCCACGCAAAATCGACCTGCTCGAATAAGTCGGTTCTGAGGTTTACCTGTACCTACAATAACAGATCTGCTAAACCAGGAGACATTTTCACTGTGGGTATTTTGAGCTGAGAGACGGGCATTCTCCCATTGTTTAAAATGCTAGAGTTTGTAGTCATCTCTTTTATACGCAATTTTACTAGAAAATGCTTTCAGTTAGCCTATTGACGTCCAAATTAAAAACCGAGAGAACTAAAGCCAACATTAGATAGCACTTTACGACATCAATTCGAATTTTCTGGAAGCAGGTTATTATTTTTAAAAAGTTATCTAAATAGCAGTAGGTAGAAGATCCGCGTCTCTCTTCTACGCTTCATTTAGAATCTTGCGGCAACAAATTCTTATTGAAAAACAAAACAAAGCCCAAACCCCAATAAACAGACTCAACCGTTCCGGACCTGATTTCTCCACAAGTTCCACCGCAGCTCTGGCCAAGGGTGAAACGAAACACTCCGGCGCGTCGCCCCGCACCAGCTTCCCCAGGTTCACATCGGTCACCCTGAATTCAAACGGAAGAGGACAGGAGAGTCGCGAGTCATCCAGGGGTGGCACACAGGAGGGACCGGGAGGATGTGGGAAGCTCCCTAGGGTCCAGCACAAGGCACACAGGGCTGCACTCCCCAGCTCCAGAGACACCTTCCATGGCTGCAGCAGACCTCAGGCTTGAGTCTACCAACCCAGAGGCCCGCAGGTCAACTCCCACATGACTTCAGTATTTATTGCCTTGGGAGGTGAGGGACAACATCAAGAAACCACACACTTGCTATCCAGTAGCTTCTGCGCGCTTTCCCCCACACTCAAGTCCAGAACAAAGAACTTACAAGATGATGTTCTCTACTTCATTCTGTAGTAACAGAATGAAAACACTCAGAAGGTGTCTATGGATCTCTCCTTGTATGAAATATCTGAAACTGTATCCTCCTACCTTGGGACTTCCTGGACCACTACCCCATCTTCTTCCTTTGATTGCTCTGCTATAGAACTGGAGGTTTTACCATCCATCCAACCATCCAGTCTCTTCATCCATATCCATATCCCAGAGAACTCAAATGCCTTACCTATGCACATACCCTCCCTCTGAATTACAGCCCAGCCCTTACAAAACATTCTAACTCTTGTTCCTGGTCTGTCTAGCCCTTGTAAGAAAGAAAGGATAGACCGCAATAAGCCAGCATAGTTGAGTGGATCACCAGGCTTTCAACCCAGCTGCTGAGGGGTTCACTAGACAGAGGTTCAACGTTATAAATTTGTTCCCCGACCTTATCGTTGCTCTCCAGGAGACACACTGTTTCCCCACTGTAGGCTGATGACACCCTCTACCCTGTGATACTTACATCTTACCATGGCATTCCACAAAACGCCCAGTGGTCATAATTCCCGCCCCCACCACCTCAAAATTTAATTAGAAACTCATATTAGTAATAAAAGCATGTGATGTTATTTTTTTTCCCCAACCAGTCTAGGAGTAAAGCATGCTTTGGGGTCCCTGAGGAATCAGGTCTCAATATTTCTTTCACTGTTTGGTAGAATAACCCAGGGAAGATTACTCCTGGCCAAAGACTCAGTCAGAAAAACAGAAGCTTGGTGAGTTGATACGATAGTGTAGTATTATCTCCAAACAGATGTGTATTCCAAGATACATGACTTCGATTCACAGAATTTTAATAATTCTCTACCTCCTAAGCTATTTAAAAAAAATTTTAACTAATTACTGAGTTACCAAAAAAATAGAAATTTAGATAAGTAACTACCATTTCTTATCAATAAGATTGATTACTATTGATTATCTCCTTTTATATTTCTTACCCGTCCACATCTTTGTCCGGTTTCAAAGCATTGAGAACTTTGTTGCTCAGTGAATCTTCAGGGATCTGGAGGGCAAGGCCATGCACTCTGGGGTCTTCATTAATCTTCAGGATTTCATCTATGATCTAAACCGAAAAACATTAGCTTTGTGTAAGTAAGAACTAGTAAAAAAGTTGATGGGGGTGGGGAGGAGAAAAAGAGGTTTCTCCATCGACCCAGCGAGATTGGTAACATTGGTGACTTCAGCTGGATCTCTAAAACCCATATGAAAAAATGGTTGGCCTTGGTAGTTTAGACCTGTGATCTCAGTACTGGGGGAGTGGGGACATGTAGATCTCTGGGATGTCCCGACCAGCCAGCTCAGCCTGTAAGGTGAGCTCCCTGCCAGTGAGACCCTGCGCCACAAATGAAAGAGATGGCTGCCTCCTGAGGTTGTCCTCTGGCTAAGGCATGCATGTGCATCTGCATCCACGTGTGCGCATAAACACCTCGTTGCATAAAACTTTCAATGGTTTCATGGTTCCTGAGGTCCTACTATGTGCCCGAAAAGAACGACAACAACAACAATATCCACTCCAGATTAGCAGACAAAAGCCAATTCCCTGCCAATGACCAATTTACATCAACCGTTCCGGTGTTGAGGGAGGTCTGGAAACCGGCAGGCAGCCAAGGACCCTGACCAGGTCCAATGCAACCCACGGGTCAATCACACACCCAAGAGAGGCTTCCCAACAGTGAGTCCAACCAGTCATGGCCCTCTGGTTCTCTGGATCTGAGTGTCACGCCAGGAACCTTTCCTAAGGCTTCGGAAAGAAACCCAAACACTCAGACTGATTCATTTCACTCAACAAAACCACTGACTCAGAAGTAGAAAGATCCCTTGTGTGAGCATCCCACGTAAAGGAAGTTTCACTTTGCCATTTTTATTTTATTGCTTGGCAGCGATATCTGTTATTATGACCATCTGGAAGAGAAGGAAATGCTATTTGGTACGAAAAGAATATTTATCTCATTCATTCGGCTGTGAACTGAGGTTTCCAGGGGGAAAAAAAAGTAACATGTTAAAGATTCTCCAAGGCTGGTTAGAACGGCATGATCGTGGAGAGCTGGAATGTTATAGATGCCGGGGATAAAAGATCCTGGGCTGTCTTTAATTCCCTTTTATAGCCATTTGCTGCCTACTGATGTATTTAATCTAACATCCTCCTGACTAGCTGGTGAAATTCATTCAGAACGTAGTACACACCAGTAGCTTCCAACAACCCCTGAGGCCTTCCGAGGCTGTGTCAGACATTACAGAGGTCCCCACACAGCCATCAGGGAGCCTCTGAGGCTTATAGCAGAGACTGGCATTTCTGGCCCATTGTCTTCACCAAAGTGTTTTAAAGGGCCTTGACTCACGACTCCCCCCCACCACCACCACTAAAACAAACGTGAAGCTGGGAGCCAGAGAAAAGGCTCAGCATGCTGCTCCTCTAGAGGACCCAGAGTTCTGTCCCAAGTATCTCTGCTGGTGGCTCAGAGGCTCCAGGAGATCAGGGACCTCTGTGCTCCCTTAGCACAACAATCGTGTGTACATGCCCAGCCGTCACATACTTAAATAAGACAAACAGACAAATGTGTTCCCAGCATCAGCTCTGTACGGTTCTAAACAAGGGATCTACCAGCTAGCTGCCATTAAAACTGCTCTGGTAGACGCGATATGCTAATCAGGAAGCAAGCCCCGCCCCGACCCCGCCCACCCTCTCCAATTGTAGTAATAATATAAGTTCTGAAAGTGACCAGCAATGTAAGGAAAAACAAAGTAGGTGAAAGGGACAAGGGTCACAGGGTCAGGGGGTCAGGGGGTCAGGGGGTCAGGGGGTCAGGGGGCACATGGCAGCAGAGCTCAGCATAAAGCAAGGATCTCGCTTTATCTGTACAGAGATCAGGAAAGAACTAATAAAAGCAAAAGACAACTGGGATAAAGTCTTAACAAATTAAGATGCCCAACATAATCATGCCCCACTCACTGACATTTCAGCCCCTGCACCAAAGGAGCAGGAGTGGACAAATCCTTATAAAAAAGCACGTTGGGTGTGCAACCATCATCTTAGGAGGCTGAGGCAGGGGGATTGTGAGTTTAAAGCCAGACTGGGCTTCATAGTGTTTTCATGGCTAGCGTGGGCTACACAACTGAGACTGTCTAAAGAAATGAAGACGTGGCAGTGTACACCGAGTGTCCTGGAATTGGCTGACCTGCTTCTTTGGATTCTGTCTCTGCTTGTACCTTCACGGTTGGTAACTGGCAAATACAGTTTTAACTGCTCGTCCCTTCCTCCTTAGACATGATCCAAATGGCATGAAGACCTCATTTCCCCTCCTCCTTTTGCAGTGTGGCCAGACAAAGCAGGTGCAGCGGAGCAAATCTGTGGTTTGCAGAAAGCATCCTTGGAGGGAAGAGCATCCCCAGAGGCTGCCTTTCTCCTCTCCCTTATTAGTCGGTCAATAAACTTTACTTGAGATGCTGGGGAAAGAGGCAATAGAGACGTTCACCCACACCCTCTGTGTCCTCCAGGGAACCACCTTTCTCCACAGGATCTGGAGAAGACTCAGTTCACGACAGTTCCTAAGGACACAGGAAGACAGACTACCAGAGCACACATCAGTGGCTGGACCGACTGCCAGTGCCCACTAACCAAGCAAAACCAAATTCGTTTGAAAGCAAACTTTTGGTCAAGCTTTATTTATCTCTCCAGAGGCCTGAACTTGGGGGCATCCACAGGCTGAACACAGAGTAACCCCTGAGATCGGGCTGGCCTGGGTAGCAACCTTCTCCGATCTCTTTACCACCAAGCCGCTCCCTCATTCCATCTCACACACAGGCTCACTCCTCTTGATAAATGAAAACCTTTCTGCCCAGCCCTGCAGGAGACTACAGTTCCTTCACACACCATGGTTTCAGTTATTCTTCATCAACTGTGCTACAAAAAAACCAAATCAAACCAAACCAAACCAAACAAACAAACAAAAAAAAACACTCAAGGGAAAGTTCCAGAAATAAACAATTCATTAGTTTGAAACTGTACACCTCACTCACTGAGTAGCATGGTGAGATCCAGAACCAACCCGACTTCAACCAGCCCCTGTGTAGTACACCTACACCTGTGTGTGGGGCGGGCTCCTTTGTCACTTGAGCTCCCTGATCAGCACGGTAGCGTCACAGTGCTAGTGCTCACCTAACTTTCACTGACTAGTGGTGCCAAAGCATGAGAACACCCATGAGCTCTGTGAGGCCCGCGAGAAGCCATACAGTGCCGTAGGGTCTGTACGACTTGCAGTTTTAGGAATCTGCTCCCCGCCCAGTAGTCTCTGTATCTAGAGATAGTAGTTTTGAACAACCCCCATCATTAGCGGAATGGCTTTTTGACCCTGGTGCGAATGTAGCTGTGACAGGTAGATACTCTGACTCTAGCGTCTTCGATTTGGCAGTACACTACAGAGATGTTGGCAGGAAGGAAGTGTTACAGCTCTCCCGACTTTGGGATGCTTTTCCTAGCCAGTGGCTGCTGATCTCCAAACATCAATCATTCATGTCTGATCTCTACCCCCCCCCATCCCCTCCTCTAACACACACACACACACACACACACACACACACCCCGCAAACAAATGAACAAACAAACTATCAATCCAAATCCTGTGATTTGAGATTTTCTATCCCAGGAAGCCTAACCCTAACTCTAACCCTATCCCTCACCCTCCCTGCCACAGCCAGCCAAAGAAAAGTTAGCCCCAAAGGCTCATGCGCCAGCCCAGGACTGTGGCACACTGAGGAATGTGTGTGCAGGACCGTGGCACACTGAGGAATGTGTGTGCAGGCAGGGACAACTAGAGCATGTGGCCCAGGATGGAGAGTCTATCAGCAGTCCCCAAAATGCCAATGAAGGAGGCCCAGAGTGTTAATCCTTGAGGATTATATTGTCCTGTTCCCACATTGTATCAGTAATGCTGTGGTGACCCTGAGATGCCAAAGAAATGGTCCAAGTTGATGCTTCTAGGACAAGAGTAAAACCAGACCTGGGTTTCAACACACCCCAACCCCAACAATTTTTTCATGAGATCCTGCTGCGTCCTCAGTGAATAAACAGCCGAAGTCACCATGATGTCTTAGCATATCATCAGTAGAAACCAACTGCAAGGCAAGAGGTGACCAGGAACTTTTTACATCATGGGGAAGAGCCGTCTCATCCCCATGGAAACTCAGCCACAAGAGAAGGCTGGACCTGTGCCCACCACCCCAGAAGATGCCCATAGGCCCGACGAGGAAAGGAAAGGAGCCAGGCTGGCATTACCTCATCCTCTCCGCTGTCTGGAGGCAAGCAGATATGAGTGATGTCCAGACCGGCCTGAAAGGGAACATAAGAGTCTCTGTCACCACAAGAGAACACACAGCTAGGCGTTCTAATGGACTGCGAGAATCATTAGCTCTCACCTCCTTGGCCAGATTCTGGTTCATATCCTGCATCAGGTTGTCATCACCTGCCTGAGGGTAAAGGAGCAGAAGAGAGAATGTCACAGTGTGAAATACCTTCACGATGTGTACCAAACACAACACGAGAGATCGCACTCTCGAAGACAATGAACACAAGTAACCGGAATAAAAAGATAAGAAAATTACAGAAAAGACTCTTATTACCTATGAAAACTGGGCTAACAGCTGGAGTTACACACACATAAACTTTTTAGACTAGCACATTATATCCTTTAAAAAAAGATAGATTACATGTTATAAGGCATGGAGGTTTGAATGAGAATGGTCCCTACAGACTCATTTATTCGAATATTTGGTCCCCGGTTGGTGGAACGGTTTGGGAAGGATTAGGAGGTGTGGCTTTGTTGGAGGAGGTGTGTTGCTGGGGGTGGGCTTAAGTTCTCAATAGACTTGCATCATTTCCAGCGTCTCTCTCTGCCTCCTAGTGGAGGATCAAGATGTTATCTCCCAGCAGTTCTCACCTCCACGCCTTTGCTCGGTAATAAACTCTAACCCCCTGAAACTGTACCCCAACCGAATGCTTCCTTTTACAAGCTGCCAGGGTCAGTCGTGGTGTTTTATCAGAGCAATAGAGACGTAAGTAAAACATGGGGTATATGAAAAACAACGTCATCACGGCCACAGGGGCAGCAGCATCATGCTGTGTGAACCACCAAGGACAGGAATTTGGATGTTTGTACTTAGGTTAAATGTCAACATGTAACCAGATTCCCAGGAGCCCAAGTTCCCAAGCCAACTCCCCTGCTAGGAGGGGATACGGAAGCTTCCCAAGGGGTGCAGGTCGCACGAGCACAGTCCTACAATCTCACAAACCAAGGCAGCACTGCCCACACAGGCTGCTCTCCTGATACTGGACCAGCCTGCCAAGCATCACAGTAACAGGCTGTCTACTGGGCCAAACAGCTTCCAGGCCTGGCCCATCCTGTTATTTCCCCGCACCTGCCACCACATAAGGATGCCAAAAACACAGTGCCAACTGCAGCTCAGGCCTAAGGGGCAGCAGCCAAAGGACAAACACGGGATGCCAAGCCCTCTGACACACTCGTGGCTTTTGACATGTGGATTATGAAACAGCCATATCAAGCGTCCATAAGTGTGTGTGGGTTAGTAGCTGTTCTGTGCCCCGTGATTTACGGTGCCTACCTCCTGACCTCAATGAGCCACCGAGGCCTCAGAAAGATAACTGCCTCGTCTAGCCTGCGACCCTGCAGAAGCAATCCACGTAACAGCGCTTACCAGCGACGGGCCATGCGTCTGGTCTCCGCTCATAAGCATTTGCTAAACCGCATCCTAAAATGCTAAAAGAGCACCGAGTTCCCGACTTACCTGAATAACGGCAAGAACTGGCTTGAAGGCGGGATTTTTCTCTTGCAGCAAGCTCAGCACTTCCTTGGAATTGTGAATGACGTCTCTACAGAGAGAGAGAAACACAACACAGTCGTTTCCCTGTTAATGGTTAGCTAGGACAGGCACAATGCTTTGTGAGAACAAAGCTTGTTGTTGCAAGGGAATCAGATAACAGCAGGAGACAGCTCAGACTGTGAGGGAGGGCGGGGCGCCCAGGCATCGAGACCTCCTGATGCAGGCAGTGTGCACTGGCATAGAGCTGTAGTCCCAGCTCTAGGCCGCTGGAGGTGAGAGGACTATAAATTCAAGGCCAGCCTAGACTACACTGTGAAACCCCATCTCAGAAGAACTAAACGTGGCCATTCATTTCCGAGAGGTTAAAATTTTCTTCTGTATTCTCCAAGTTTGCTATAATAAAAAGTTTAGCACCAGTGAAGAGGGCTCAGTGGGTAAAAGGGCTTCCTGACAATTGACAGTCGGTCAATTGCCCATCCCCGGGACCCAGACGGTAAAAGGAGAGAACGGACTTGACCCCCCCCCCCCAGCTGCTTACACACGCACATGCACACAAATAAATACATGTAATAAAGGAATTGAAAGTCTGGGTTTCTATTCGACATCATCTTCTTTCACCACATTGTCCTACTCCTCCCCCAGGGGAAATGAGTCTGAGGTAAGTGGGAAAGGAAACAAATAGTGTGTGTGTGTGTGTGTGGGGGGTGTCTGTGAAAATGGTGCGGGCTAATTGGATGGTGGATGTGGGACAATAAGACTGGTATCTAAATTCCGGTTAAATTGCAGTTCCCATGGGGGCTGCAGAGATGGCTCAGACCTGCTCTTCCGAAGGTCCTGAGTTCAAATCCCGGCAACCACATGGTGTCTCACAACCATCTGTAATGAGATCTGACGCCCTCTTCTGGTGTGTCTGAAGACAGCTACAGTGTACTCACATATAATAATAAATAAATCTTAAAAAAAAAAAAAAATCCAGCTCCCAGCCTTTAAAAGAAGGATTTGAAGACAGAAGAGGGAAGGAAATCAGGAAGTTGCAGGTGTGGAAGGCGTGGGATGCTGTAGCCACTGGGCCCCCTTTAAAGACAATGTTATGAGAAACGCTGTCTCGAAAAAAAAAAAAAAACCCAAAATGGACAATGCTACCCTGCTGGGACAGCTTGCTCTTCTCCAAGTCACCTGCCCCCATACCCAGTGAGGGCTGAGAGAGGAGAGTTTGTCGCAGACGAGCAGACCTATATATGGCAGAGACAGACTTTCTAGAACTTTCTAGATGGGTCATTCTGAAAACTCCCATCGCCTCTACACTATGTCCTCCTCACTGGCGCATCTCTAACAGTCCGCCTTCTGTGTCCACCTCCCAGAGCAGACTGAGAGGCTGCCCAGAGCAGTCCCCAGTTTCAGGGTTAAAACATTACTCACCCCCCCCCCCAACCCCCTCAATGACGGCTGGGTAAGCCTGGGGTCTCACACGAGCTAGACAAATATTGCAAGTCACCGCTGGCTTTAGGACACCTTCATTTATTACATGCACCCAACAACTGTCAAAAAATTAATTACTCTCAGCCAGATACCATTAAGTAGTGACTCTGCAAAACCAAACCGTCTCCCACCCTGCAGAGCGGTGGTTGAGGAATTGTGAAGTGGAGAGCGCTAAGCCCTCACACCAGCAGATACAGGGAGCAGGGTGCTTACAAGACCACAATGAGTTTAAAACTTGCATGGGAGTTAACTTTCCTAACGTCACCTATGCTAACAGAGCCAGTGGCCAGGCAAGTTAGCAATTATTTGTCGGTTTTATACACTTGGGACGAGGCTGTGCAATCGCTGGGGACGGAACTTCATTACCGTGCTAATGCGAGAAACCATTCTGGAAAGTTGAGATTACCTCTCCAGCGCCGGGCGCTGAGGTTTCTACACTGCTGAGATACTTTAGGCCAAGCTGGGTCCATAGTTTTGCTTGGTCTGGGGAGGTAGTACTGCGCCAAGCACTTCTGACTCTAAGAATTCTCCCGATGGGAAGCACAATGAACATCAAGATTCCATCTCCCTCATAGGGAGGCTGAGGCGGGCAGATTTGAGTTCAAGGCCAGCCTGGTCTACAGAGTAAGTTTCAGGATAGCCAGGGCTACACAGAAAAACCCTGTCTCCAAGAACCAAACCAAACCAAACCAAAAAAAAAAAAAAAAAAAAAAATGCATCTCAGAAAGTCTGATTCAATATGCTGGGCTGGGGTCCAGGATTGTGTTATTTTAAATAAGTGCCAGGGGTTTCTGGAACATGGCCTGTGGATAACAGCCATACCTGGCACTCAGTCCTCCAGTATGCAGGGGGTGGGGGTGGGGCAACCTGTGGATTCTGACTTCCTCACCTGTATAACAGGTTTCAGTGGCTTTCCCCTTTTCACTATTGTTGGAATGTTTTTTCTCTCTCTCTCTCTCTTTTTTTTCCCTGTAAGAATATGCAATGTCCTCTATATAATCATGGGGGTTGAGCCCTGGACCCCAGCTGCTGCTGCTGTGCTGTCTTTGAAGGCTGTGGATCTTTAAGGAGGCCAGCCTTGCTGGAGGAGGTGGGCCTGGAGGTTGTATAGCCTCACCCTATGTCTGTTTACTCTCTCTTCCCTTGACTCCAGATACAACGTGCCCAAGTGCCTTCTGCTCCTAGCACCAGGCTTTTGCTGCGGACAGCATCTACTTGAACTATGACCTCAAACAAACCCTCCTCCCTCCCTCAGATGGCTCCTTGACAGGTATCCGTCATGGTCTTAAACATAAGAAACATAAGAATTTGTAACAGAAACCCCTCCAGTCTTGCCCACTCTCAACTTAAACTTAAAAAAAAAATAGTTAGCCCCAATTTAAAAAAAAAAATGAAAGGAATATTCCAATAGATAAACTATCACTAGGCTTAAGCGAGCGGCCAAGGGCTTGGGACCTGGCTCAGCATTTAAGGCGCTGCTCGCTCTTCCAAAGGACCTCCGGTCCGTTTCCCGCACTCACAGGGAGGCGAACTACCATCTGTAACTCTAGTTCCAGAGGTTTGGATGCCCTTCCTTTGGCCTCCAAGGGCAACAGGCACATTGTTGGTGCACAGACATGCATGCAGACCAAACTCCCATACACACTGAATACAAATAAATAACCAAAAAAAAAAAAAAAAAAAAAAAAAAATCAGATCTCAGACCTAAAATGGGTGAGGTAAGGGGCAGAAGAAGATACAGTTACACAAAGGGGCTCAACAAGGCAATAATGCCACTTTAAAAAAAGATCAAAATTTGTTGGTGTACCCACCCACAACTGCCCTTGTGTACTAAGCACCAGCTCCTGGCCCCAAGCCTGCAGTGATTAAACAATGCAGAAGAGCCAGGGGGTGGTAGCCACGCCTTTAATCCCAACACTTGGGAGGCAGAGGCAGGCAGATTTCTGAGTTTGAGACCAGCCTAGAGTGAGTTCCAGGACAGCCAGGGCTACACAGAGAAACCCTGTGTGTGTGTGGGGGGGGGGGATAAAGTAAAACCCCCAAACCCACCCCCCCAAAAAAACAAAAACAAAAAACAAAAAACAATGCCCCCCCCAAGACCGACCGACCAACCAACCAACCAACCAACCAACCAACCAACCAACCAACCAACCAACCAAAAACAATGCAGAAGCAATCCCAGACCCCAAACATCCAAAAAATAGCAGAAATGTTTCCAAAGAGTAGCAGAAATGTTTCTAAAGATGAGTCTATGTCCTTGGGGAAGAAAACGTCAATCTGACTGGGAACAGTGTAGCTAAAACTCAAATTTTGCTAAAACTCAAATTTTCCCGTTACTGAAGATAGGTGGGTAAAGGTTTAAGCTTAGCGTGGCACAGACAGGACCCCCGACGGTGACACTTTCACAGTTCCTGCCCCACCACCACCCCAGCCATCTCCGCCGCCTGGCTAACTGCACCAAGCCTAAGAACGGAGCACAAAGCTGCCTTGTGTTAACAACTACTCTCCTCCTTCATGCGGCTAGCTGTGACCACGCCCGAGTGTAGGAGAAAACAGCCCGCCACGATACTGAAAATCACTAATGCACGCTTAGAGAGCGCTGGTTAATCAAAGTCCTCTTTTAACTTCTCAGGTCTTTCAAGGGCAGATCGATCCTTCCAGGAATACAGAGCAGACCGCCACAGATATCTCCCCCCAAGAGAGCCAGTCGTGTTTAGATAAATGGTCCACCAGTAAAAGAAGTGGGGAGCTGTTTTATAACTCTTTGCTTTGGCCATTATCAGATACACTTTGCATGATGGCTGGGAAAATAAAGCTGACCCCGGCTACTTCCTCCCGAGAGTCTGCCTCTGCCGGGCTCCTCTTTTTCAGTAATAAGATTCTGAGTTTCAACTGCACATGACCACCTGGATCTCCCAGTCGGTCCCGGGCAGCTGGCTGGGCGGAAGCTGGCTGGGGTCGCTTCCTTAGCCTATGGCCACAAGGAGGAGGGAAGGATTGTGTACTAAGAGGACCACACACAAAACCTGGCTCCTTTTATCTCTCACGGGCTGGGAGGCGACAAGATTAGAGATCAGAAGCTTTGAGTAAGCATCTCGGGGACCACCCTGGAGCCTTTACTCAGCATGGTATCTTGGGGTGATGCTATGGTTTGAGTGGGTCCCCCCAAGGTCATGTGACTTAATTTCTGGTGTAAGGGTGCGGGTATGGGACCGTGAGGAGGTGGAACCGATTCGTGTGATTGTCATGGGATAATGGCAGGATGAGTTCACGGCTGCATCTCTCTTGCCTCTCTGCCTCCAGTCTTAGCAAAGCCCTTGCCATATGCCCGCCCCTTCACAGTGGGCTTCCCCCGCTGCCAAAAGGATGAGAGACAAGTCTCTACAATCCAGCCTGTGGTGTTTTCCTATAGAGGCAAAACCCAGAAAAAAAAAAAAAAAAAAAAAAAGGCATCCCCAGCACTTGGGAGGCAGAGGCAGGCGGGTTTCTGAGTTTGAGGCCAGCCTGGTCTACAGAGTGAGTTCCAGGACAGCCAGGACTACACAGAGAAACCCTGTCTCGTAAAAACCAAAAACCAAAAACAACAACAACAAAAAAAGATAGGCATCCTGGCTCTTTTTTCAATTTTATGCATGAGCTGAATCTGAGATTAGTAAAATTATCTTACATACCTTATTCCATCAAATCTTAGATGGATAAGGAAAGCCACATCACCAGTTTATGAGCCACTAAGAAAATATTGCTGTTGGTTAAATGATAGCATACACTTTTCTTTCCAGATGTCTTTATTGTATTGATCGATGGAAATTATTTTTAATTAAGTATATATGTTTGGAGGCCAGAAGAGGGAGTGGCATGTCCTGAGCTAGGGTGATGGGTGGGCTGTGAGTCACCTAGTCAGTGTGGGTGCTGGGAACCAAACTTGGATCCTCCACAAAAGCAGGATGTGCTCTTAACCAGCGAGTCATTTCTTCAGCCCCATTAAAGAACTTTTAAAGGTATCTGGACAAAAAAAAAATTATTTCATCATCAGTTCTCTCATTCCTATGTTTCAAAAGGAAATAAACTGAAGAACCCCCAACTTCGAATTGAAGGTCTGACTTTCCTGAATGATTTTATTTTTCCTTTGGTTTTTCAAGACAAGGTTTCTCTGTGTAGCCCTGGCTGTCCTGGAACTCACTCTGTAAACCAGGCTGGCCTTGAACTCAGAAATCCACCAGCCTCTGCCTTCCAAGTGCTGGGATTAAAGGTGTGTACCACCACTGCCCAGCTTTGAATGATTTTTTTTAACAACAACAACAACAAAAACAAATCTCATTTTTGTTGGTCGACACTTTTTGTTTTTTTCCTTATGATCATCCTTCGTATCGTAAGAATGCTGGTGAAGCAACAATCCTTAAAAGACACAATTGTCCCCAGGTATATTAGTCACTGCCCATGACTCTAATAAAACATCTGAAGCAATTAACTTATAAAGAGAAAAGGGTGGTTTTGGCTCGAGGCCTGGGAGATGTTCCAGTATGATCTGGTAGTCTCCAGCAAGGACAGCCCATTGTCACAGGGGCGTGTCTCAGAGCAAAATTCCTCATCTCAGGAACCAGAGAGGAGAGGAGAAAACCTTGAATCCTCAGCATTCCCTTCAGGGCAGGTCTAAAATATTCATTTTAATAATCTTCTTTTACAAGGCCTCATTTCTCAAAGTTTCCACCCTAGAATGGCCTCAGAAGCACCACTCTGTGGCCCAAGCTCTCAGGGTATGAACCCACGGGGAACCCCCGGAACAGCCACGGTGTAGTAACCCTGTAGTTTTTCTGCAGTCACTCCCTCTGCAAGTGTTGGGGGCTGATACTTTCTGGATTTTATCAGACGACAGACAACCATCAGAGGCCACACTATTTCCTAAGACGACCTACGACCTCTCAGATCACAGTCATGGACCCAAATGCCACTGTATAAAAGTCACGGTGCAAGCCGGGCGTGGTGGTGCACGCCAGTAATCCCAGCACTTGGGAGGCAGAGGCAGGCGGATTTCTGAGTTCGAGGCCAGCGTGGTCTACAGAAAGAGTTCCAGGACAGCCAGGGCTACACAGAGAAACCCTGTCTCGAAAAACCAAAAATAAATAAATAAATAAATAAGTCACGGTGCTTCTTAGTGACTTCATGCTAAGGTATTTCTGACGCACACGGATGATGTAGGCAATGCCACCCTAAGTTCTTGAACAGCTATCTAATTCCAGGTGGCATCCAATCTGATCACTTTGCCACTTTCCAAATCCCACGGGTGCAGGCAGCGCTAAATTTGCTACAGTGGCCACCTGGCCTATGGCAGCTACAAGGCCCAATCGATGGGAAGCGAATACTAGGTCGGTGCAGAGGTTTCCGGGACACACACTCCCGCGCTGCTGGGCTGGTATACGTCTTAGACTTGCTTCGTGGAAGTAGGTGGCCTTATGGTTTCCATCTGCAGCTGAACATGCTGAGACCAACAGCCTGTCCCTGCTCGCACACCCAGTGGGGCAGGGGGACTGCATCAGATTCCTAAGCACTGTCCTCTGGTTCAGAAGCAGAGTCAGGACAACTACCACCCATTAGCTAGGAACACACGCACGCACACATTTGGTTTTACTTATGAATTCGTGTATGTATGTTCCGATGCATGTGTGTCGTGTGTACACACCACACAGGTCTCCTTTGGATACTCTCCCCCAGCCTTGCTGTGTGGGCTGGCCAGTGAGCCCCAGGATCTGTCCTTTTCTGCCTCCCGGGGTGGGGGGTGGGGAGGCACTGGGGTGTCAAGAGTATGCCACCCTGCCCACATGGGTACTGGGGATGGAGCTTAGGTCTCCATGTTTCTCCCAGCCAGTACTTAACAAAGTTAAGTACAAACTGAGCCAATCTCCCTCACCTGGGCTTCTATTTTTAAACAGCAGGTAGAAAACTAGAACTAAGGATATTTCATAGCACGTGAAAAGACACACGAAATTGAAATTTCAGTGTCCATAAAATGTTGGATTTTATAAAAAAAAAAAAACTGTGAGAATTTGTTTCTCCTTGTTACACACGTACCCATGTAACAGTTTAAATTCTGCTTTTTAGTTCACTAAACCTTACGTATTTACTGTCATGCCCATTACATCAAGTTTGCAGAGCTTAGTTTATTGTAAAAATAATGACTATTTGCTGCGGGCTATATGCGGGACATCCCCCTGGGGCCAGATTATTTTTTGCTCATTTAGTTGTTTCCATAGCCCTAGTTGGGAGTCAAAGCGGAAAAAGGCTTTCCCGCCCTCTGCACGGCAGTGGCCCAGCAAACCCTCTACTCGGTATAGGGCTGGACCAGACGACTCGGCGCCTGCCCAGATCACCACTGGATCGGGAATGAACTTTACAGATACAGCTGCACCGGAGCCTGTGTGCTCTCAGAGCGCCGATGCTCCGGACCCTACGCCCCGACCTGGAGGGCTTCCGCAACGGGTTTCGCCCGCGCCTCCAGTAGCGGAGCAGCAGCAGTGGCGGGACTGCAGGGCCATCCTCCTTGCTTCTCTCCCGCCCAGGGCCGCACCGCCCTTTTCCTGTCGGCGCCACGCCCGGCGCGGTTGCATCAGAGCCGGAGGCGGGCGATGCACGTGGAGCGGGGCGTGCGGTCCGTGAGGCGCGCGCCGGCCGGGGGATGCCCTCATCTACAGGGTCCCATGCTTTGGACCTTTCCCTTTGCCTCCCTCCCCCACGCCCTCTGCCAATCGCAAGGGGTCTCTAGCAAGTCGGCACCAAGCACTCTCCGCTTTCTGCCCCACGCGGGGGTCCCTCGGGTCTCCCAGCGGCCGAGCGCGCCGTTGTCCCATCCTTGGGTCCCCGGCTAGGGACCTGCGCATAGACAAGCCGGACACTCACCTAACGATGGAGTCCATCCCGGGGGCTTCCGGATTGCCCGGGCCAACGCTGCTGAAGGCTTGGCCATCCTGCAGCCGCCGCCCGCGCAACCCCTCGGGGTCACCACCTCCGCTGCTGCTGCTGCTGCTTCTGCGGCCGGAGAGACACAGCTCGCGGAGGCGACACGCCGGGCCCGGGGGCAGCTGCTGGCGGCCGAGCTGCCGGAGCAGGAGAGGGAGGCGGGCGCTCATGTTGCTGCAGAGCGCGGGGTGACTGGTCCTCCAGAGGCGCCGAGATGCGGCTGCAAGTTCCTCCCCGGGTTGGCGAGGGAGGGACCAGAGAGCCAAGCGGCACAGTTACGGGCCAGCAGCAGGAAACACCAGGCTCTTCCTCGTGGGAGGAACTGAGGCCCCTAGGGGGCACTGTACCTAGTGGCCGTGACGTTAGGAGGGCGGGGGCCAGCGGACGGGAGGCTGCTGGTTGAAGTTACCAGAAAGTCAAGGCAGAGGAGGTGGGGCATAAGCATGTTGCCGAGCCCTTGTGCTGTGAGCCCTTGCCCTGGGATTGTATGGCCAAGCCCCTCAGCCTCAAAACCTGATGACACCCTTGGTCTTCCTAACGCAGCTCACTTTAATGGAGAGAGTGGCCCTAAGTCCAATTTGGACCCTCAGAAGGAAGGGTTTATTACGTGGGAGGTGGCCTAGGGCTAAAAGTCGTTCTTGGAGTCTGCAATGCAACGCTGGTTTTGTAGCCTTAAGCAGGTTAATGTCGTTGGCCTTAGGACTGAGTCTTCTGGGTTTATAATTTCCAAGGCTAGTGGGAATAACATTGTAACTCTGCAGTCCACGTAAGGTAGGATAGAATTCGTGCAAGGCAGAGACGGTTTTTGAGTGCTCACTGCCCTGTGTGCTGGAAAGATATATCAGTTAACGGACGTAAGGAATTGAACCACATTCGCCTGATTTCTAACCAGAACATGGGATGCAGAGAAGTCATTTGGTTTGTTGGCAGAGCTGGGAGCTTGCCCAAGTCCAAGTGATCTCTCTCTCTCTCTCTCTCTCTCTCTCTCTCTCTCTCTCTCTCTCTCCTCTCAATCTCTCTCTTTCGGTTTTTTTTTTTTTTTTTTTTTTTTTTTTTTTTGAGACAGGGTTTCTCTGAATAGCCCTGGCTGTCCTGGAACTCACTCTGTAGACCAGGCTGGTCTTGAACTCAGAAATCTGCCTGCCTCGGCCTCTGCCTCCGGCGTGCTGGGATCAAAAGGCATGTGCCACCACTGCCCGGCCTTTTTCTCTTTTTAATTTTACTTGTGTCCGTGAGTTTGCAGCAAGTGAAGAATAGGGCGACATGAAGAAACCAGCTCTCTGTTTCTAACTGGGGGGCAGCAGCGGTGTGCTGGGGTGGTAGGCGGAGGGATTGTTCTAGGGATAGAACCCAACTTCTGCTGGGCGGTGGCGGCGCACGCCTTTAATCCCAGCACTGTAGGAGGCAGAGGCAGGCAGATTTCTGAGTTCAAGGCCAGCCTGATCTACAGAGTGAGTTCCAGGACAGGCAGGGCTACACAGAGAAACCCTGTCTTGGAAAAACAGAAAACAAAAGAAAAAAACTGGTCACCAGCTTGGGTGTCACTGGGAGATAGAGGCATATTTTAAGAGTCGAGGCCTCCATGGAGGAATTTAAGCCCCTAGAGGTGAGCCCACGGAAGGGTATTCGGATGAATCCATCTTCCGGCCAAGTCAATTCATTTATTAGGGCAGGTTTGATAGTTGACCCTTTAAGACTGGGGATCCCTAAACACAACATTTCTCATCTGTGGAATAAACTCAAAACGGAGTGGCTCCTCCCAGGACTGTGGTGGGTCTAGGGGAAGGAGGACCATGGGAAATGCAGAGCTCACTCTGCCTGCAGGGATGTATAATAAGTCCCTTACCTCTAGCCTGGGAAACCGAGACAGACTGACTCACTAGCTTATAAACGGGTAAACTCCCTTCATGTTTCTTAGCGGTGAGTTCAGGGCTAGGATCGAGCCGGTGGAAAGATCAAGCAGCGGGTGGGGGATGCCCTGGTGCTTGTGTGTAAACAGACCATGCTGGCTACAGTTGGGGGGGGAGGGGTGCTCATAGGAGGAGAGCGGAGAAGACACTGTCCTCATTGACGGCCAATGGGAACCCGTGCAGCCTCTGAGAGAGATCGCATATAGGGAGGATGCTTTAGAGGAATGCACGAGGGGCCTGAGGAAAAACGTCAGTTTTGGACAGTTCAGGTGGAGAATTATAAAAAGCCTCCAGTCTTTCAAGAAGGGAGTCAGCCGGGCATGGTGGCACACACCTTTAATCCCAGCACTTTGGAGGCAGAGGCAGGCAGATTTCTGAGTTTGAAGTCAAACTGGTCTACAAAGTGAGTTCCAGGACAGCCTACACAGAGAAACCCTGTCTGGAAAACAGAGAAAACCTGTCTCGAGGCCAACCTGGGTCTACAGAGTGAGTTTCAGGCCAGCCTACACAGCTACACAGAGAAACCCTGTCTCGAACCCCCCCCAAAAGGGGGGGGGGTCTGAGCTAAAGCAGAGACTTTAGGAAACAGAATATGAATAGTAGCTTAAACCTCGTGTGAGACCCCAGCAGTCAGGGAGACTCAGATCTCCCACGCTCGCTGGCTGTGGCCGCTTGAGGCCTTCAGGAGCAGAGTCGTCAGCTCGGATGGAAAGTTCCCTCAAAGGAGCATCATGGCCTCCGTGCCTTGCACGACAGGCACTCATTTTCCCTCGGGAGAAGATCCTTTATTACTTATCTAGAACATCTATGCTCAAGCGGCCAGCCAAGGCCACAAAGGAACTAACTCCTCCAGTGGGCAAAGCAAGTGACCGTCACTAATGATGCTTCTTCGCCTTTCCTGCCTTCTCCTTAGATCTCGCCGCGCTGCCCGGCCAGAACCCAGGACCTGTTGGGCCCGCCCACCCTCCGCTCTTCTCTCCCTCTTCTAGATAAGTTGGAAATTCCGGATTTACATTTTTAAACTCCTTTACACATTGTACAAGTCCGATTCAGCCTGTGGGCCAGCAGCTCAGAGCCTCCCACGTAACTTGCCTGTGGAAGAAGGACTTTGCTTACACCTGTTTCGGGGTTCTGTGAGAGCCCTATGGACGGCCGAATGTTGCTCTGCCCACAAGGCATTTGGGTGCCCGAGCTCGGGCACCCAGCCGAAGTTCTGATCACTATCAAGGTCCTGTTCTTTTGTGCTATGCTGAATCACATGGCTTTGGAATTAGTGAGTCTGACTGCTTCCTGTCCTTTCCAATTGCATGTGCTGTGAATCAAGCCATTGTCTGAGAAACACGGCTTTGTTTCTCGTCTAGAAAGGGGACTTTGCCTGTGGTATGGACTACATTGTAAAGTAGGCAACGTCTTTGGACCCCAGCATCCTGGGATTTTTCCTTCCCCCCACTGCCCCCACCCTGTTCCCCAACCTGACTTCTGTTTCTGAATCTATGTGATAGGTTACTCAGTGCTTCCTTTATATCCCCAGAAGCAACAAATGGGAAAGGCTTTTGTCCACTTGAAACTCCTGGGATGGTATGAGGCACTATCCCGATACACGGATGTTTACTGAGAGTACCTGGAAATCGACAGAATGGACTTCAGAAAATCCAGAAGCCAAGAAGTACAAAAGAGCAAAGCCTCGTGAAACACCTCCTTCCCATGATAGCGTGACAATATCACTAGTGGTGCTATGAATTAAAAAAAAAAAAACAACTTAGATTTATTTTATGTGTATGATTGTTTTGAGTACACCTCACGTGTGCCTGGTGACGACAGAGGTCAGAAGAGGGCGTCAGATCCTTTGGGACTGGAGCTATAGACAGTTGAGAACTGCTCCATGGGTGCTGGGACTCAAACCAGGTCCTCTGCGAGAGCAGCATCTGCTCTTCCCACGGAGTCCTCGCTCCAGCCCAGATAAGAGTCTCTGAACGCTATTTGTTTGTTATTCTGCATGCGCTCCTGATTTTAACTATCATCTCCCGCTTTGGGCTTCTGTAAGTTCTGAACTCCAGTTAGTCAATCATTAAACACATGTTGGTCCGTTCACATCGCCTTGTTCTGTGCATCGCTGATACAAAGCGTTGTAGGGTATCAGAAGATGAGAGGTGCGTGCTGTCATGGAGAACATTTATCTAAACGGGAACATTGAGCAGAAGAGCTTTCAAATGCATTGTAAAGCAAACATCCTAAATTAGTTTAGTTATACAGGTTGCCGGAAGGAGCCACGGGTGTGCCATCCCAGAATATGCTTAGTTGGCAAGTTGATTATTTTAAGGTAAAATCAGTTGACATTTTCCTAACTTTAGGAGGGGGTGGGTTGGGCCTGTGTTACCTGCAACAAGCCATACAGATTCTTTTGAATAAACTCAGTATCAGAGACTAGTCATGGGCGAACCTGTGTGAGCTCTCAGTGACCCCCATTTTCCCTCAGGCTTCACATCTGCCACCCGACCTTTGACCTCATATCTGTTCATCTCTCTCGAATGTTCTACCCTGCCTGAGGATCTGTTTGTCCATGCTTGCATTCTTTCACAAAGTTACTGATGTGTAAAACTACCACTCTCTGGTCATTTCTTTGGTTTTTATTCTTCCGGAAGTATCCCATGTCCATACAAAACTAATGATGTTTTTCTCGTGTTAATTGGTTATGTATTAGCTGGGTCCCTAGATCCATTTGGGGTGTCCAGGTAAGGATAAAGACTGAGACAGATGCGGGGCGTGGTGGTGCACGCCTTTAATCCCAGCGCTTGGGAGGCAGAGGCAGGTGGATTTCTGAGTTCGAGGCCAGCCTGGTCTACAGAGTGAGTTCCAGGACAGCCAGGGCTACACAGAGAAACCCTGTCTCGAAAAAACAAAAAACAAACAAACAAAAAAAGACTGAGACAGAGAAAATCTCTCCTCTACATTGTTCAGTGAGGTTTTACATGTATCTAATTTTTAAACGTAACATAGTACCACAGTAGCTTCGGAGCTCCCTTGCTGTAAGCTAGTTACAGGGGTGGGAGGTGAGAAGAAAAACCTGAGAATGTATTTACATCTTGGGGCTTTTTAAAGAAAAAACTAATATATACAATAAACCTTCAGATCGCTTGCACGCAGGGTTTCTAGTAAAGACATCAAAGTTGTGGAAATGCAGCAACCGTTTCTTTTACTGAATTCTCATTCCTGAGTGAAAGACGCAAGGGTAGCCATAACTGGCCAGCTAGAGAAAGCCGTCGCTTGCAGAGGACTCAGGGTGCGTAAAGGACTACTAAAATGTACTCTTCATATTGGTTTTTTTTCTTATGTCAAAAGACAACTTAGTAGACATTTAAATATTTGCCCCTTTCTTCGGAAGAGTGAATGCAGAGGATTTATACACGGCATTGGTGTGTGGATGCCGTTGGCTTGTCTAAATTTAACCCATGACTTCCAGCAAGCCACCACAACCGGGAGACCTGAGACCTCGAGATGCCTAAACATACTCTAGAGGAAGAACCTCGGTAGCTTTCTCCACGGATGGAATCACGCAGCTTGTATTTTCACCTCAGTTGGCTAGGATTTTATGTTTATATTTGTAAGATTGCTTTAAAAAGCATCAATAATTACCCATTTATAGAAGCATGTCTCTATTTTATATTGTTTTGTCTTGATTTTTTGAGACAGGGTTTTACTCTGTAGCCTTGGATGCCCTAGAACTCATCCTGTAGGTCAGGCTGGCCTCAAATTCACAGACATCACCTGCCTCTGCCTCTCAAGTGCTGAGATTAAAGATGTGTGACAACACCGGCCTGGCTTTGTCTCTGTAATTTTGACAAAGAAAAATTGTAAAGTTGTTTGATAAGCCTTGCTTTGAAGCAAAAATTTAGATTAAAATTTCAGTCCAATGATAAAGGGATGTCTTGTTATTACATTGTCAATGAAAAGATTAATTTAGTGACTGACTTATTTTAGACTCCTGTCAAGAGAACAAAAACCATTTCAGACAGCCGGGCGTTGGTGGCGCACACCTTTAATCCCAGCACTTGGGAGGCAGAGGCAGGTGGATTTCTGAGTTCAAGGCCAGCCTGGTCTACAGAGTGAGTTCCAGGACAGCCGGAACTATACAGAGAAACCCTGTCTGGGAAAAACAAAACAAAACAAAACAAAACAAAACAAAACAAAACAAAACAAAACAAAACAAAACAAAACAAAACAAAACAAAAAAAAACCAAAAAAACAAAAAACCCATTGCACACACTAAGCTTACTGCTTCAAAAGCAATCAAAATATGAAAAAACTTAATTTGTCAAAAAAATAGTGTATCCTCTGCCCTAATTCCTTTCTGTTGTAACACCATGGGCAAAATCAGCTTTGAGGAGGAAAGGGCTTATTCTCAGCTGGTTTTACGCTTCCAGCCCATAGTCTATCATCTGAAGGAAGTCAGGCAGGAACTTAAGGGAGAAACCGTAAGCAAAAACCACTGGCGGTGGTAGCACACACCTTTAATCCCAGCAATTGGGAGGCAGTGGCAGGCAGATTTCTGAGTTTGAGGCCAGCCTGGTCTACTGAGTGAGTTCCAGGACAGCCAAGGCTACACAGAGAAACCCTTTCTCGAAAAACCAAAAATCAAAATCAAAACAAAACAAAAAATCAAACCAAAAAACAAAAACCAAAAAACCAAAAAAAAACCCAAAAAACAAACAAACAAAAAAAACCAAAAAAAAAAAAAAACAAAAAAAAAAAAACACCCAAAAAAACCAAAAACCAACCAACCAAACAAACAAAAAACAAAAACAAAAAACAAACAAAACTCCCAAAGAAACACCACTGGAGAAACGTGGCTCGCTACTTTGCTCTCTGGCTCACAGGGTCATACTCAGCTAGCTTTCTTATACAGCCCAGGACCATCTGCCTAGGGAGGGGGCCACCCACAGTGGGCTGGACCCTCCTATATCAATGAGCAATGAAGACTGTCCCTCAGAGACACGCCCACAGGCCTAGCTGATCCAGGCAAGTCCTTAGTTGAGGCTTCCCTATAAGATGATTCCGGGCTGTGTCACAGTGATAAAAGTACCCAGGACAAGCTTTTACTTTGAGTCATTTTCTTTGTAGCTCACAAGGCAGGAAAGAGTGCAGCAGCCAAGCAATGTGGGGACACCAGGATGTCCCAGTGCAAACACATGAATTCAAATGAAAATTTACTTTCCAGTTTACAAACTTTATTAAATAATGGGCATTACTAAGTTTCATTGTCTTATATACAGTATTTAAACTATGTTTTCCAAGATGCACTGCTTCCCCCCCACAAAGAAAAAAAAAAGTAGGTGAAAAGTGAACTTATATAAAAAAAAATGTTGGAACCGTCAGTACAGGAACCCAGTAAGAACATTTAAGTACATAAAACGTTCCCGGTTATATACATCCCCACCCCCACTTCAGAAAAAACTATTTTAAACAAAAGCACTGAATTGATAACACTGAGGGAGCATCTAAGCACACACTTGAAAACACACACACACACACACACACACACACAGGCTCTCAAAGTCTGCAGCCTGGTCCACAGACATGATCAATAAAGCTACAGATTTATCCTAGAACCTAAAGGACCACACCACATAAGACATGTTGTACAATATGACATTGCCCTTTGCAGGTGACACCAAACCGTGCAACAAGACACTGGTGTGAAGAATTACTAATTTCCGAGTCTCAGACAGAACAGTAACATTGTAACTGTATTGGAGTGTGGGTCATATAGACTAAAAATGAAAAAAAAAAAAAAACCATCAGGAAACTTATCTTGGATAAGAATCAGGTAACTTAAAACAAAACAAAACAAACAAACAATCAAAAGCAAGTGATACAGATGTGTTTACCCTCCTCTAGCAAACTCTAAGGGAAGAGTTCTCATCATCTTCTGCTATGGCCTAATCGGGAAACCTCACATCATGTTTAAATAAAAGCAATGGAAAAGGGGTGGGGTGGGGTGGGAAATGTTTTCAGAGCCATGTCGTTCAGTGCTGGGGATAAGTCAGGGTCTCAGACCATGGGGCAGGGCCTCTGCCACCAGGGGTCTCCTGCAGCCGCCAATGCTTTGGTGGTCACAGGAAGAGTCCAGGGTGAAGAACAAGAAATTCTAAAATTGCAAAAAGCGACAGAACAAACTAAACCTCAGAGGCGTATTTGGAACGTAAAGATGGTCACGTTGCTGTGTTGTCCAGTTGAGAATAAGAGGGAACAGGAATAAAAAAGCGAGAAAGCTTATGGAAAGCGGGGAGTCCCCGTTATTGCTCACCATTAAATGAAAGGCCAGGCATCTTTTCCCCACGCTTACTGTCATGCCCTTTTTAAGCGGAACAGATTGTTTAATTCTAATAAAAAGAAATGTTAAAATGGAGACTGAGAGGGTGGGAGAGGAGTCCCGAATGCTCCATGGTGTAGAACGGGGACAGACAGAGAGCACATTCTGACTGGACTCATGGGGCCTTCAATAAGATGCTTCTATGAAGTAGCAACGAACCCGCCTTCATTTCTCTCTCTTTCTTTTGAATCACAGCGCCTTGCTTTTCCTCTTCTGTTCCTATCTACAAGGAGTTAGACTGCTATGTTATCACAGAAAAGCGCTGTGTGAGGCGGTAAGTACAGGGTAAGAGACGTTACTGGTCAGAACCCAGGCCCCAGAGTCTCTGTTCTTCTATATGTTCCAAAACTTTAAGAGGCCCTGGGTTACCAGCTGGTTGGAAAATACACTCTTGCTCATTACGGTGGCAAGGACTTCTGGAGTAGGGCATTCAGCTGAACCTCAAGGCTCGGAAAGTGTCTACGAAGAACTGCTCTAGCAGGGTCATTTAAATGTATTTTGTCTTATTTTATCTGGAGATTTACTCTATCAATAAGGACAGGTGTCTACAGAGGTACCAGGATGTCTTCTCCTGTTGTTTTCTACAGGGGCAATTCTCCTTTACCTGTAATATGATGAATTAGGGTGTTTCCCGAAGTCTATCTTATCTAATAATCAACTTGGCTTGTATTTTATTAAGATTGGCTTTCTTTACGCTGTGAAAGAAATAGTTTATTTCACCCCAGAAATTGTAGAATTATCATAAGCAGTGGCACACCATCTGGGCCTTGTCCTGGAACACAAGTAAAAAAAAAAAAAAAATCTTAATTTTTTTCTAATAACAAGTTGGTGCTAGGGCTACATTTTAACCTTTTCAGTAGTCACGTCATGTTGGCATTTAAAGGAAATGTGATCTGGACACCAGCATGGTGTCCTTAAAATTCGTGACGAGGCCACGGTCCAACCAGTGGTCTCTGGCATGCATCATTCTTGAGTCTCGTCACAAATATAGAGCTGCCACATATAGGCATGATTCTTTAAATAACTCTAGTTTCTCTTTTTTAAAAACCGTGAGAGAGACTCATTCGTGGTGCCTCTGAGTCACAGTCTAAAATTCCTTGGGATGCGGGGAGAGGGTATTCTACGAGCGGGTGCTACTGTCGGGATATTGGGTGGGGGTAATGCCATGGTCAGTCACCTCAGAGAGTTGTGCTATAAACGAAAGCATGTTTTACCCTCTTGTTATTACAAAACTGTCTTAAACTGGTACATATATTTTTAAAAAAATATACAGCAAAACCAACCTCATTCGTATGGTGACTTGCAAGCCCAAGGAGCTAATTTGGACAGTTCTAGAAACCTAGGCAAAGCTGCTTGAGCTAAGACACTGAAATTTCTCCCTCAGAGACTGGACAATGTTTTGCTGATTGGGTGACGGCCCCCTCCACAGATAATCGTTCAGTTTGTCAGAGTCCTTACACGCGGTCAGGTAAGGAGGAAGCCCAAGCCTGGCGCTCACTGGCTCCTTCAAAGAGTAAGGGGTGCTGTGGCTACAGATGTTGTCAGAACAGTCAGGGTCCGGGATCTTTGGGTCACACCTCCTGCCCCGCCTTGGAGAGAGATCGAGCCCCACTTCATCCTCTTCTGACTTGATTTCCACATAGTCGTCTTCGTCTCCCTCGGTCTCTTTGAAGTTAGAAAAGTAGTTCTGTGTCGCCATTTGAGCGCTTAAGGGTAAATTTCTGTTTACTACCAGAACCTTCTGTGAGTCTTGGAGCGTGAGCTCGGACCGTTTGCCAGTGTCCTGCTGACATGAGTCCAAAAGCCCCGACAGCAAGTCCTGCTGGCTGGCGCCTCTGGGGCTTTTTTGTGAAGAGAGCCGTTGCTTCTTTTCTGTCTCACTGGGGTAGTTGATGGAGTCCAGAGATTTGTTTATCAAGATTGAGGAGGATGACTGAGGTCTGCTATAAGACTGGCATTTAGCGGCGATCGCTTTGCGACCCAGCGAGTTGTAAAGATGGCCCTGACCTGAGTTCTCTTTGTGGGGCTGGCTGACCACCACACTGCATCTCTGCTGCACAGGGCCGGCCAGAGGGTCTGACACTTGGAGAGAAGGCACCGAGCAAGCGGCCGACAGCTGCCTGGGCGTAATGTTGGTGATGCTCTCTAACGTGATGGGGTACTTTGACTTTGAGTCTTGCTCTGTCTGCGGAGAGAAATCCGCCAACTCTCCATTACTATAGGGCGAGTGCCAAAGCCAGTCTTCACCAGTGCCCTGGGCCTGGGGAGGTGACGCAGGCCTGTGGAGGGTGGGTTCTTGGGTGCTGGCCCAGCCATCCTTCTGAGTTTTAACAGGTGTCTCTCTGAACACAATCTGGTCATACAGTTGGGAATATTCAGCGATCCTGGCACCTGGAAGGCAGATAACGAAACATTAAGTACACAGAGGGTTATCCTTGCCTTGGGAGATTAAATGTAAGAATATAACACCCAAAACGACTTATTAAAAAGCAGACGGTAGGCTTAAGATTAAGGGGGAGTAGTCGCTGAATGCCACGCTAATAAAAACAACTCCCAGTTTAATGGTTTGTTTCCTTTGTTTGAATTTTTCATTATTTTATCTGAAGAACAGATCTGCGAGCGTACAGGGCATGTCAGGAAAACTCCTTTCATCCGCAAATGGTTTTAGTTCCCCCAAACAAGCATTGTCAAACAAGAATGCCAGAGTTTATGTTCTGATGCATAAAAATGCCTCATGTCCTCAAAGCAGCAGGACCACAGCGCCGTAGCCCCCCTGGCTTCATGTCACCCTTGCTTGCCCTCAGACAAGCTTTTCTCAGAGAAGCTGATTCCTGGCAGCTCTTTGAACACCCCCAGCTTCCAGATAAAACCCTCTAGCCACTTCCTGGAAGCCAGCATCTCGGAGAGCTCTTTCCTTCAGCACAAGTAAAGACTAGCTCATCTATTCTTGCCCATTCTTCTTCCAAAGCCAAGCAATCTCAAAGCCATCAAGAACTGGTGCTCACAGACTCCATAGGTGAATGCTGTCTCGCACTGAGTTAAGGACAGGGTTTGACAGCCATTTTCACAAAAACACGTGCCACCTAAAATTAAGTCACAGCACATTCCCCATGTTGTCTCATTCAGAGCACAGACATTGCTAAAGGTATGACCTAAATCTTGCTATGCACAAGAGGTCGTTTTCGTGGCCCAGCAGTACATTGGTCCAGCAGCTGTTCCCAGCTGTGATCCTGGCACACATGACTTTTCCAACATCAAAGAACACCGTGTACCCCATGTATTGCTCAGACCTCACCTGCGTGACAACAGTGAAGGAAGTCAATCCCATCTATGACAATGAGCAAATGACATTTTATATGTATATATATATATATATGTACATATAACATATATGTATATATTTGTATATGTATATATGTATATATTTATATATGTATTTGTATATGTATATATATTATACATATATTATATATATGATATGTGTGTGTGTGTGTATATATATATATATATATACACATATATATATATGAGCTATTTAGATGGTTGGTAACCTGTTTTTTTTTTTAAGATTTATTTATTTATCTATTTATTATATGTGAGTACATTGTAGCTGTCTTCAGACACTCCAAAAGAGAGCATCAGATCTCATTATGGATGGTTGTGAGCCACCATGTGGTTGCTATGATTCGGTCTCAGGACCTTTGGAAAAGCAGTCAGTGCTCTTAACTGCTCAGCCATCTCTCCAGCCCTGGTAATCTGTTGTTAGTAAACTCTTCTTTAAATTGCAATGAGATAATGCATTTGGTGGGACTCTGCTCTTTCTTCCCGTCTACCTTCCCTGAAGATGCAAACACCTCACTAGTATCATGTGTTCTTAGACGGAGTCCCTCCAGCCTTTCACCCCTTGACCCCTGCTCCCCGCCATCAAGGCAAACCATCTGTGTAACTTCTCATTAGAGGTTATAGTTAGGGGCTTTGGGTTACAAACTTCAGAGTGCAGTTAAGGTCTCTTTAGAGAATTCTAGAAGCAAAACCTTGGCACGCCCCTCCTTAAGTAGCATGGTAAAGACTCATAACAGTAATTCACATCTAGTGGCACCTTAGGAGGCACTACAGAGCCACCTGCATTGCAGCACCACATGCCAGCCATTCTCCCGAAGCCTGGCATGTTGTGTTAACTATGAGACCCAACCACAGGGAACGGGGGCTTTAGACAAAACCATGTGGTTCAGCCCGAGCCTTCCCTTATAGGCTATATGTAGCCCTGAGCTGACCCATAATTAGTCACAGAGCACTGAAACTCCACAAGGTGACAAGGAGACAATAATTTGATGGAGAACAGGGCCAATTCATAATTCATATAAGAGTGTTCTGGCATAAATTTACCCATAAAGTCTTATAGGAGGGCACGGCTCCTTACTGCCATAATGTCTAAAATACCCATTGTATTTCTCAAGCCCTTTTCCTCTCAGACAGTCCTCTTCTTTGCTTGATCAAGTCTCACCCATCCCTCAAAATCTCCCACAATCCCTACTCTACTCAAAACCCTTTCCCCCAGCTTCTTTCGTAAGTTCTACATGGGGCAGAGCGATGGCTTAGCGGTCAAGAGTGCTAGCTGCTCTTCCCGCCTGCCCAGGCTCAATCCCCAGCACCCATACTGGGGGCTCACAACTGCAGTTTCTGGGGATCCAACGCCCTCGTCCATCCTCCGAGGGCCCCTGCATGCACATGGTGTATATACATATATGCAAGCACATATCTTATACATATATATAAAATAAATATGTTTTAGAAGTCTTATATGTATATACTCAAATACATGCACATAGAAAAGCCATATACACTGTCATAGGCTAGTTTATTACTGCAGATAGTTTTTGGCTGCAGAGAGCAATGCTGCACACTTCGCTCTGAGAACCAAACAGCTTCTAGAAAGAAACTGGTCCAATTATTTCATTACACAGATTTTTTTTTTCCCTATCCTTTGGAGCATAGGATTGCAGATTTATGGGCCTTTCCTGAGACTGCCCAACAGAGTCAAGATAGTATAGAAATCAGGCTACAGCAGGAAAGGGGGAACAGACAGATGGCCTTGGATCAAAATGCTTCTATAGAGAATGCATACTGGGAACGTCAGTCTTTAGATAAAAAGGTGGGGGCCATTTATGATGTATTTCACTACAAGGGAAAACTATTTCTTGTCTCAGTATTCTCACTTGAGAGAGTTTGCAACTTGCACGATGCCAATATGATTAAGACAAGTGTTCAGAGCTCAAGCTGTGATTAGCAAGACTCTGAGTTGGATGTGTAGAGAGCCTTTGTGGGGTACCACGTGGCAGGAACAGGACATTAGCCTAGGACAGGGATATAGGCCTCAGACAGGAATTTGACATTTGACAAGGAAGGAAGTTCAGGCAGGAATCTGATGTTAGGCTATTACAGGTTAAGGCAGGATTTTCATCTTAGGGTGAACAACAGAGGTAGGTTTCAGGCAACTTGTTGGGCTTGGACAAGGAAGTGGACTCAGGTATTTTTGTCATTCCGACACTTCCTTGGAAACAACAGTAATCTCGGGACTTTGCCTATTGCCTTGACTATTTTGTGTTTACTGTCTTGCTTGTTCCTTCCGCATTGTATTACTGTTGCCCTTAATACTTGCATGTCATTAAAACGATATAAAAGCAGATTGGAAAAAATTAAACCCGCCTTCAGTCTCAGAATTGACTACAATGCTAATTGTCTTTTTTTTTTTTTTTTTTTTTTTTTTTTTTTTTTCGAGACAGGGTTTCTCTGTGTAGTCCTGGCTGTCCTGGAACTCACTCTGTAGACCAGGCTGGCCTCGAACTCAAAGATCCTCCTGCCTCTGCCTCCCAAGTGCTGGGATTACAGGCATGCGCCACCACGCCCGGCATCTTTTTTCTTTTTAATCCTCACTCCTGCGCTGGAGAACCTGTTGACTGACTGAGTGGACTTGATCACAGATACATAGAAAGGGGGCGGCCACCACTGGTCTCTTGATCCGACAAAAGTCCTGTTGGCTCAAAGTTTGACTGTGATCTTATTCCTGGTACAGTCTGTCTAGGATGTATACATTACTATTACATGCTAATATCAGGCTATATCGGGTTTATTATTTGTTCTGAAGGTTTTAAAGTTGGAGCTCTTATCATCAAAAGACAAAAAAAAAAAAAAAAAAGAAATAATTCTTGTGGCGGGAAGTATCAAACATGTTGATTCCAAGACAGAGGATTAGAAGATAGGGATATTTCTGAAGTTGCTCAGATGTAGACAGAAGCATAGAAATCTGCCTCCCCTACTTATAGATAAAGAGTTCTCAAGCCTATATAGAAATATCACCCACAATACAGAAACCCAAGCAGCCTCCTTGGCCTCAAACATTACAGTTGAACAAGATGGCCACATGCTACTACAGGCTCAAAAAGGTGGGAACAACTGGACCTGGTTGGGTGATTTATAGGTGGGCATGTGACGGGGCCTGTAGACCCCGGGGACAGAGTTCAATAAAGATGTTCGAGGGTTTCAGCAGGTGAATAGGGTGCTCTTCCTTCCGCACAGCACCGAGAGCAAGCTCCTGGCAAAGTGGTAAGGCCCAGGCGCAGAAGTCTGGAGAATCGGTCCGTTCGATTATGACGTCCTGTGCCCAGATAAACAAGAGAGAGAAAAGGAGTCACATTGTCACCCGATTGAAAGCCTAGTGGGCACAGGAAGTGGCCTTGATCACCCAGATGGAGCCACAACTGAGAGGTGGCAGTGCCCGGGGGGTACATTCCTGCCTCAGGGAGGGGAAACCGGCACTCTTAGAAGACACCTTGGGAAGGGAATGCGCCTCCTGTTGGAGGTGGAAGCCAGTAGTAGCCTAGTAGCCCACCACATTAAGAAAAGACCCGGAGACAAAGCTGTGAAGAGACACGGGACCCCAAGAAGACAGCAGGACAAACCAGAAGTAAAAAAAAAAAAAAAAAAGCAGAAAGAATCCCAATCAGCAATCACAATACTTAAAAGGTGGGCAAAAATAAATCTATTTACAGGAGTTGTAGGTCTCAGTTCTTTTGTTCTAAAGTTCTAGCTTCAAGCAAGCTTAGAGTTTTGTATCCTAATGGCTGGCTCATGTTCCAGATGGCCCAGCCCTGGATATTACTGCTAAATTGTAGTCTGCTGGCACAATCAATGTGTCTTCATCGTCATCGTCATCATCGTCATCATCGTCGTCATCATCATCATCAACATCATCATCATCAGAAATCTTTTTTTTCCCTCTGGATCTGGGAAACAATGGCCTCCTCTCCACCACTGTCTGAAATCACTACCATACAACTGCTCCCAAGGCCACCTATTCCTGCCCCAGAGTCCCCCTGAAGTACTTCCTGTAACTATGAAATGATCCGTTTACCAAGACAAGCATTGGAAAGAAGATGTAAATGACTTAGCACTATCAGGAGACAAAGAGATGCATTCTGGTCTCTTTCACAGTCACACAGAAATCAACCTTTATGTGAATTTTAATTCTAAAGAAGAACTCAAAAGAGCCCAGAAAACCCTTCAGAAATGGAGTCCACGCCTTGGCTCCCTGGTCTGCCAGGAAGCCATTGAAAGAAAAACCTCTCGATAATTCATTCTTTAATTTCTGACATAAGCTTTTTCCTCAGCGATCTATTCCCGGCTCAGAGCTTCCCATGAGATGGTCCTTCAACATGTTACACTATGACCCACTTGCCCCTGCACTCCTGATCTAACCCACATCACATCTAAAACCCCAGTTATGCCCATGAAGGAAGTTTGACTTTAGAATTAAACTTCTTATAAGTTGAGTGATGGAACTGAATGAGAGTCTGTCAAATGCAGTAACAGCTGCAGCTTAACTATGTGGGTGCCAATGAGCTGCAGAAGGGGTGGTCTGGGAAAATACATACAGATGGGGGCTGGATATTCATACGTATATGTATATGTATATGTATATGTATATGTATATGTATATGTATATGTATATGTATATGTCAGTGCTCTGGACCTGGGTTTGATTTCCAGCACCCACATGGCGGCTCACAACTTTAATTTCAGTTCCTGGGGATCCAGCGCCCTCTTCTGACACTGCATGTACATAGTACACAGGTAAACACAGAAGATAAAAGTGAATAATTCTTTTTAAAAAGGTTCTTTGTGTGTGTGTGTGTGTGTGTGTGTGTGTGTCTTTGCTAGTAGGACTGGGCATACCAAGCAGTGGTGGTGCACGTCTTTAATCCCAGCACTTAGAAGGCAGAGGCAGGTAGATTTCTGAGTTCCAGGTCAGCCTGGTCTATAGATTGATTTCTAAGGCAGCCAGGGCTACACAGAGAAACCCTGTCTCAAAAACCAAACCAAACCAAACCAAAACCAAAACCAAAGCAAAGCAAACCAAACCAAACCAAAAGGACTGGGCACTTCTGTGTTGTGTGTTTGTGTTTGTGGCTGTGTGTGCCCGTGCATGTAAAGGCCTGAGGTGTATGTTTATATCACCCTCAGTTGTACACTTCCTTATCTTTTGAGACAGGGTCTCCCTGAGCCTAGACTGACTGGCCAGCCAGCTGGAGTGACCCAGCGTCCTGGTCTCTGCCTCACCAGCCTCGAACGGCAGGCATGTCTCACTGCAGCTGCCTTTTTACATGGGGCTTGGGGAGCACTTTCCCAACTGGGTCATTCCCCTGCCTTTGCGCTAGGGGTGAGCACTTTCCTTGGGCCTCTGTAAGAAACGGCAGCCCCATTCTGGCTGATTCAGAACCTTAGCAGTTTTGGGGAACATCTGTCTGTCCCCCAACACATTGTAGATTCAGAGGGAAATGCTAATGTTTCTTTCATAGCTTAAAACGGGTAGCGTCTTTTACATTTCAGGAGAGATGTTTTCCTAAAAGCACCAACTCTGTCGCAATATTACATGTGCATCAAACCCCGAGGCCCGATCATGCCCTAGTGGACATGACCCAACTGAGGTAAAGTGGGAGGGGCCAACGGTGGCCGTGTGGCCTGAGACTTGAACGACAGTGTTCTCATGGTGCGTTCTCTCCAGGGACAGTTAGAGCTGGGAAGCCGCTGACCACACATGACTCTGGAGGAGGAAGAACAGAGTATGGAACATACCAATGGCCGGCCCTCCTTGCCTCTTCTCTTCCAAGATGGCCACCAGGTCTTTGTGCGTGGGCCTGTGCTCACTGGACGGCGGCTGCTCCAACTCTGGGCTTTTCACTTTCAAAATCTGATTTACCTTCTTGATCTTTTGACTGTACTGCCGGGCCATCATGAAGACCCTGCTCTTGGTCTTGTCTGTGACCTCCATACCAGGGTCAGGGTTTCCTGGGTCTGTTTGGGGCAGGCTACAGTTGGGCAGGTCATAGGGATTGTCCCCGGGAGGCACGTCGCTGGCCAGAGAGAGTTGGTTAAGACTCAGGAAGGAGCCTTCTGTCGAAATAAGGTCATCATCCAGGGAGCAGTTGGCCCTGCTAGCTCGGACAGCCCTGGTTTTGTTTTTCCCCGGGGTAAGGAAAGTCTGGCTTCCAGGGAGGGCCAGCATAGATGTGGTGTGTCCCGTATCCCTGCTCGGCTCACGGGCACTCTCCACATACAGCCTCTCTGGTGCGTCGTCTTTGCTCACGGGGAAGGCTGCAAGGAGACGGTCTCTCGATTTGTCTTCGTTTTTCTTGATATAATTTTCCAGGTCATTCCAGATTTCATCTACTTCTTCAGACAATTTGTCTGACAGAGCCTTATCTGCAATAGGCAGGTTAGAGCGGGGAGAGTCATATAACAAACTCAAATAATCGGTATTGGAGGGTCCCTGGTGGTAAGATACATCATCCTCACTGAACTGGAGGCTATCCTGGGAGACAAATGGTCTCAGACTGTCACAGCATGCAAAATCGGCATCCAGGCCCAGGAAGGTGCTTCTTTTGGGCTGCTTAAGGGTGCTGCATCTAAAGTCCAACGACGGTGGGTCCGGAAGCCCTATGGTGTCATAGATGTTTTCTTCCACTTCCTGGTGTTCATGGATACTTTGGTTGGATGCCTCTTGACCACTGGGGCCTGCCTCTTTCTTTGAGTGGACAGAGCTTGTACTGTGGCTAGCCTGTCTCTTCGAGAAGGCTAACTCTGGGGTGCTCTTGGGGCGGACAGAGTCTCTGGGTGATTTGGAGAAAGAGCATTCAGCTTCATCTCGCTTAGCAACCATCAACTTTAAGTCTTCAAAACTTATGTTATCATAGACATGGTCTATATCATCAATAGTCAGCTCTACAGATGACCCAAAGGGAGTCACCCCTCCCTCTCCTCCTGGTTGAGGAATAGTCTGCAGTTCTCTCCCGGGGTAGTACTGAGAGAGAACACGGTCCCTAATTCTTACTTCAGGAGGGCACGCGTTGCTTTCACCCGCACTACTGGCCCGCCGGACTATCCTGTGACCAGAGCTGGAGATCTCTGCGGGCTCGATCAGTCCCAGATGCCAGCTGCAGGGGCGACTTGAAGCGTTCTCTTCACACAACCTGGTGGAGTTGAGATCCGAGGAAGAAAAGGATGGGACGAACATCTGGTAATCATCGTCATCGTCCTCATTCTCCTGTGGAGACCGGCGGCTTGGAAACAGGGGCTGCCGGATGTGGGGATCTGTCCACAGGCTCCGAACACCGCCTCCCCCGCGAAGCACGCTGTTAACTGCAGAGCTGCCGGCCTGGCGGTTCCTCTGGACGGGGCAGGCGGAAGTCAGCTGGGAAGAGCTTTCCTCTCCAGAAACCTGAAGGAGACACACACACACACCGATTGACTGATTGCACCATAAAGAGGACATATGACTGAGGAATGTCACCTGTGTACCCAGACAGCTGCATTCTTAAAGAACATCATCAATAGACATTGTTGGTTTTCACTGACTTGGGTGGGGGCTATAGGCAATCTGTAGATAGATGTCTTCTGTAGTTAGTTTTCATGGTCAGGGCATGAACTAGGATATGGTTATATTAGTATTATATTGAAGAAATCCAGTCTGCAAACTAGTAACTTTCCCTTCCTGGTTAACAATAAAGCTAGAGCTTAAATCTACCTGACCCCAAAATCCTTTGCTCCCGAACAGGACAGAAGCAAACATCTAGCAACGGTGCTAGATATTCAATGTATACACGATATGCCCCGGGGCCTACGCCTTAACACTTGGTTGTATGCAAGACTGTGGGGAGTCATCATTTCAATGATTTCTGCTCCTATCAAGAGCCTCTCCTGGTAACTTGATGACATACATACTCCAATGGTTTCCTTAGACGTGAAGGCTCACTGTGAACCCGACCTCGATTTATAGATGCCAGGCAAGGAGGCTTTATTGCAGGAGTTGAACTGGCTGTTTGAGATAATGATATTTTAATGTTTGTTTTTTTTTAAAATATATATGTGTACATACATACACAGACACAGACACACACACACACACACACACACACACACATATTTAATACTGTTTGGAAGTAAAAATCCAAACAATCATGGTTTTTATTCAAAGAAAACTAGGAAATATTTTGTTAGTTACAGCCTTTCTTGATGGAGCCTGGCCACCTAGAAAACTACCATCTCCTAATGAAAGCAACATGTCAAATGCATCCTAGATGCAGAACGTATCCCGCGTCCTAAATGTATCCTAAAACCCCCGTCTCCTGAGGCTAACACTGTGTGAGGATAGACTGGCCCCAGGAGCTGCAGACAGAAGCAGATGTTGCCCTGATGCTATTCTGTACACAGAATAACTAGCTTCAGGCAGCGGAAGGAGTTACGGCTTGTTCAAACTAAATAGGACCACGGAGAGACACGCTTCCTGACTGCAGCACTACGGATAACCTGTTGGAAACATCAGACTAGCAAGAACTGCTTGTCACTTGTCAGTCCGTAGTAGTAGAGTCCACACCAGGAAAGGAAGGGGTGATTAGCACAGGGAAAAACAACTTTAAAATGTGAAACTAATCATTTAATAATTATCAATCTTTTAAAGTAAATTTTCACACTTACACTTAAAATATTTGTGTATTATTTTATTGCCTTTATAAATCTTTTTATCCAATATTTTAACATCTTTCCTGTTTACTTCAATGCACTGAGATGATACTTGTAAAAGACAGTACCCAGGAGCTACTTATAATGGAGCCCAGTTAATATTCGCTCATTAGCTTATGGCGGCTTTTGAAGGCCTAACAAAATAGCTTTGTTTTTTGCACCAAAAGTGATCCTGGAGCTTGTCTATCCCCTACAAGTCCCAGAGGCTTTGGGTAACCAGGAAACCCAAGCTGTTAATACGCATCTTAATAACACCCAAAATGAATGAAGATGATAGTATCTTTTCTGAAGCTGAAACATTGTGTCCAATATGTCATTCGGAGACCTGATCAAGTTCTAATAAGATTAAGAAATAATAAATGTCTTGTCGGTCACAGCATAGAAGTATATAGGTCAGAAGTCTTTACGAGGACCCAGGTGACCATTTTTTTCTCTGCTTTTCCACAATGTCTATTTTGTCTAATTTGATAACAGCTATGGTGGGTACATTTGCCTTTTACCAAATATTGTACTAAGCATCTTTAAAAATTATATTATTGGGCTTGGAGAGATGGCTCAGCAGTTAAGAGCACTGACTGCTCTTCCAGAGGTTCAAATCCCAACAACCACATAGTGGCTTACAACCATTGGTAATGGGATCCGATACCCCCTTCTGGTGTGTCTGAGGGCAGCTACAGTGTACTTATATATGCATTACAAATAATTCTAAAAAATTATATCATCATAGTAAGTCTTGATGATAATTTTATAAAGTAGGAAGCTAGGTCCTGCTAATGTTTAATAGCTAGCAAGAGATGTTTACAAATGGCAGAAATACTGAGTCCGGGTTTTAGCCCTGGTGTATGTATGAGTGTGGTCCGTGTAGACTGAGGATGAGCGGCCCAGGATATAGACATATATATTGTTATTACGTAACAGGCCCGCCTGCTCTTACACTGTGGATACATTCGGCACATTCTTGTTAGGAGATGGATTTTGCTACTGAAGCAACACAGGGGTGGGGTTTGGATTGTTTCATTTTTCCTTGCTTGTTTTTGTCTTCATATAGTTTGGTCCTAAGTGGACTTTCCTGTGGGGAGTTTGCTGAGCATCCTTGGAAAGGTTCCTAAGATGGAAACCTTTCTTTACCTTTGGTGTTTACTTAGGTACTGAGAAAGGCTTGGCTCCTGGGGCACCACCACTACATTAAAGGTCAGGGTACCGTAGCAGAGATCGGGAAAACAGGTTTTACAATGATGAATCAATAAAGTTACAAAGTTTCAAATGTTTCCAAATGAAAACCAATAGTATCTTAAAAAAAATAAAAAATAAAAAAAAAAAGTCCATCTTAGAGACGCTGAAATCACCTCACAAGTCGGAGCTGATTTTTAGACATCTTGAAATAGGATTTTGATTTTGTTTTTGTTTTTGAGACAAGGTCTCAATGTGTCATCCCGGCTGGCCTAGAATGTGCCTTGATGGGCTTGAACTCACTGATATCCTCCTGCCTCTGTCTTCCAAGACAGTTTTTTGTTTGTTTGTTTGTTTGTTTTTTGTTTTTTGAGACAGGGTTTCTCTGTGAGTCCTGGCTGTCCTGGAACTCACTCTGTAGACCAGGCTGGTCTCGAACTCAGAAACCCGCCTGCCTCTGCCTCCCAAGTGCTGGGATTAAAGGTGTGCACCACCACACCTGGCTTAAAATGAGGGTTTTTAAAAGAGGGAGGATACAGCCTTTATCAACAAGTTTGCTCTGTCCTTGTGCTAGACCATAAGATAAGTGGGATTTGTAGGAAAGATTTCCAGGACCACATCCTTATGGATAAGGAAGACAGATCCTTGCCTTTACATGAGGAACTACAATAAACATGCGAGGGATTGCTTCTCCATTAAGACAGCTCATCAGTGGACACCCAGGTCAGGATACCAACAACTCTTCTTTCCAGGTAATGAATCTGGGCACCTAACTTTCAATAGGACAAAACTATTTTCTTTTTTTTAGTGATGAGTTTTTTTTTTTTAAAGATTTATATTTATTTATTTATTATGTATACATGTTCTAGCTGCATGTATGCCTGCATGCCAGAAGAGGGCACCAGATCTCACTAGAGATGGTCAGGAGCCATATGGTTGCTGGAAATTGAACTCAGGACCTCTGGAAGAGCAGTCAATGCTCTTAACCTCTGAGCCATCTCTCCAGCACTAGTGGTGAGATTTAACTCAGCCCCTCAGGGATGCTGGTTGCAAGCACAGCCCTGCTAGGAAGTGTTTCCCACCATCTCCTAATCTTTTGTCAGAGGAGCTCAAGCCCCGCTTGGATACAACTTGGTGTAGCAAAGCGTCATTGTATCCCATGAGATGGGTTTTAGTATGTTGCCAAGGCTGATCTTAAACTCCTGAATTCAGGTACTCCTCTTGTCTCTGTTTCCCAAGTAGCAGGGACTTTGGGTGCTACTGTACCCGCCTTAGGACCATAGTCTTCAAATGGTCACTCAAGTCAGAGCTTTGGGAAAGGAAGCTGTACCTAGGAGGTCAGGGGCTGGCTTTAACACGAACAGAGGTGCTGAGCAGTGTGAGAGCAAGCACTCTAGCAAGGGCTACTTCCTCAGGGTGGGCTCAGCTTCTAAGGAGAGGAGCGAGGCACAGGGCTGGAGGGGTGGGGCTGCCTGAATTGAAGGAGATGTAACGGGGAGGGAATACGTTAAAAGGAATCAAGTACAAAAAGCTAAACATGCAGATCGAATAAGAACGTCAAAATGGAAATTAAATGTTGATACTCAAACTGGGGATGAGACCAATAAGGGTGGAGGCCGAGGGGGAAGGCGCCCACAGCGAGCCCTTCAGAAGAAACATCTTACCTTCTGGATGTCTTGTGCAGTCTCTGAAAAATAAATAAAATGGTTTTAAGCTTGAGAATGTAAAGTTTATCTCACATATAGGCGAGCACTCATATTTTTATATGGCTTGTATACATATTGCTAATAATTGACGCTTAAGAGCTTTGGGCCCTCAGATATCTGTTCTACATCCTTTCCTACTGCAGGACCACGTTACATTATGAGCTAAAGCTACCTACGAGCTAAAGCTGTCTTCTGTATCCCCGAGAACAACAGTTCATGGTAAATAGGTCCCCAAACTTCTGGACAAAAACATGAAAAAGAACAGCCATGTGCAGGCCCTGGGAGTCCCCTGTAGATACAAAGAGGCTTTTGTGGATTTGTACTCACTTGGGGAAGGTTAAATGAGGGTCTCCTTGACCCTGTGGTTGAGAGATTATGTCCCTATCTTATGGATACCCTGATGATACAAAGTAATCTTTACAGGCTGTTACATAATCTTTACAGTTATGTAAGCTTAGAAAGGACTTCTCCCCGACAAATTCCTTCCCCTAGAGAAGTTCTGCAACCCTTTGGTACAGTTCCTCATGTCGTGGTGACCCACCCCACCATAAAATGATTTCCATTACTACTTCATAAGTGTACTTTTAGCCGGGAGGTGGTGGCACATGCCTGTAATCCTAGCACTTGGGAGGCGGATCTCTGAGTTCAAGGCCAGCCTGGTCTACAGAGTGAGTTCCAGGACAGCCAGGGCTATACAGAGAAACCCTGTCTCGAAACCCCCTCCCCCCCACACACGTGCACTTTTGCAAGCATTCTGAGTAGTAACGTAAATATTTTTGGAGACAGAGGGGCGCCACCATTTCTATAGTAGCACAGTTCAGCACCGTGTTAACCTTTTTCGATCCCACAACTGCTGTCTCCCACCTTGTTTCAAGGCCCAGTTGCTCTGTCCGTTTTTGTTTTGTTTTGTTTTGTTTTGTTTTTTTATTTGGTTTTTTCGAGACAGGGTTTCTCTGTGTAGCCCTGGCTGTCCTGGAACTCACTCTGTAGACCAGGCTGACCTCGAACTCAGAAATCTGCCTGCCTCTGCCTCCCAAGTACTGGGATTACAGGCATGCGCCACCACCACCCGGCTGCTCTGTTCATTTTTAAATAAAGATGCAACACAACTCAGTGTATTTTCTGCTGAATCTACAGGCATTTGTTAGTAGACAGACTTTCTTTTTGTTCAACAGCAGAATGTCCTATCATATGTCTGAACAGACCGTCTCCTACTAGATAGACATTTTATACTGTGCTATTGAAATGTTGCGAAACCCCAAATCAAGTTTATTCCTTATAGAGAACTAGTAGCTTATTGACATTTTAAGAGCTCTAGAGGGGGCTGGAGAGATGGCTCAGTGGTTCAGAGCATCGGTTACTTTCCCAGAGGATCCGGGTTCAATTCGCACCACCCACACGGTTGGCAGTTCATAACGGTCACTCCAACACCCTTGCAATCGGTGTACCCAAACACCAATGCACATATAATTAAAAGGAGTTAGACATCTTAAATTATATAAAAAGAAGAAGACATATTGTTTCCCTTGGTCTGGTGCATCTCAGGCTGGGCTTAAACTTGCTATGAAGCCGAGGATGACCATCACGTAGTGTGTGGTGCTCTATCCGGGAGTTGTGATAGTTTCTGCCGTTGACGTTCCACACCAGGAGAAACACAGGAGTGGCACTAGGTGCTCTGAGCACATGGCATGAGACCTGACCTCCACCACACCAAGGCCTAGCGCCTTGAGATGCCGCCCTCCCGGCGTGGGAAGAGTCCAGGAAGGGTTCTAGTCATATGTGCTGACTCACCCATATGGGCTGAGGTCAAATCGCTGAGTCAGGAGCAAATGTTTTAACTTACACAGGAATTACTAAATCTTGCTTAGGAAAAGCTATAACAATTGACCCTCCCCCCCCCCCCCAGGAGTTTTGCAGTCTCTTTTGGTCAAATTCTTAGCTTCCTGGTCTACAATTCTCTCGTTTAAATGAATAGTTTTTCTAATTACCGATGCAGATGACTTTGTAAACTTTAAATTTCATTGGCACTTTGCTTCTTCTGTGAAGCTGGGGCATATATATGTGTAGACATATATAGCACATATATTACATACATACATACACTTAAGGATCTTTTTCCTCTTGTTTTTATTGATAGTATTTCCTTTTTTCTGATAGATGGTAAGTTTATGTCTGTCAGATCAGGTTGTATCAACTGACAGTTTGCAACAAGACACTTTTGCTAATAGAAATATTTAATCTTCCTGCAGCCAGGTTAACAAATCTACAAGTCTACAATGCACCCACCACACAATCCTCTTCTGTTATTACGGTTTGAGTGAGAATCAACAAGAGCAGGAAAAAAGGTAACTCTATTTTTGGACTTACCGCTGGTCTTCAACACTTTGTGTGATCTCGAGGAGGGTTCTGGGGAGAGACAAAGCCACCATCATTTGCCAATCAATATTTCCCCTCATAAATAAATAAGTAGCGTATTGATGTTTTAAGAGCTCTAGAAATATTCCTTTTTGTTTTATACAGACTCGCATGCACCGCCGGCTGGCCTTGAACTTGCTAAGTAGCTGAGGGTGACCTTGAACTCCCAAAGCTCCTGCCTCCATTCCCTTGAGCGCAGAGATTACAGACAGGAGCACTGTCTGTGTCGAGCTGGGGAAGGAGCCCGGCCAGGGCTTTGTGTAGATTAGGCAATCATGCTCTCCATGAAGCCACGCCCCTATCCCTGAGCTGTGGAAACGCTCTGTTTAATCCATCCAAATTCCCAGTGGTCAGGAATACTTAGGTACCAGCCATCCACCCTGCTGAAGTGGTTGGATAAACTGGAAAGGGTCAGGAGGCACAGCAGGCAAGAGCAGGCGCTGCTGTAACCACCCCACCAGACACTGGAAGGACCCCCTGGCTCCCACGGCAGCCTCTCCTCTCTGCAGGGCCTACTCATGCCTCGACACTGCCAGCTTGCTCTTCTCAGCACGAGCCCCCTTCCTCCTCTCGGACTCTCACCTGGACTTGCCGCCAGGTTATCAAGCTGTGACCATGATGCCATTCTCAGTTTCTCTGTCCCCCAGCTCCCCTCCCCCCAACACCCCTGCTCCAAAGAGCTTTCAGCGAGTGACCACCCTGCATCCCTAAGCCTGGCACAGGTCACCAGGCCCTTGTCACGCCTCCAGCCTAGCATGGCGGCTGCGCTCCCGGGTCCCGTCGCCTTGCTGGATTCACACCTGTGCATGGCCTGCTGAGCCTTCACGGTCATCTGCAACCCTCTATCCGACCATCCTACTGTGCCTCACCCTCTCCCCTCAGCTCCTTCCCTCACCCCAGCCTCTGGGAGCCGCTGGCGTGACCCGTCTGTCCTGAGGCCTGCTGGGCGTGGTGAGGCCTGTGCACGGGTGATCCCAGCTCTGCCCTAGCCACACATCCCGTCAATGATATCTATCAGCCTTTGGCTCTGTGAAGTCTTTCTTCTTCCTGGAATCTCTCTCTTCTGTGTCTTTCCACTCTCTTTTCCACACGTGCCAAAGCTTTACCAAAGAGACTGTGTTTGTTTATTCCTTAATAATTTTTTTTTTTTTTTTTGGTCTCCCTCACAGTGACTGTCTTAAAAGCAGAAATGTTAGGTGTTATCCACCCTGGCATTCCTTGTCTATAGTAAAAGGGAAAGCGGGATAGTAAATATCACATAAAACCAGGATCTAAGAGTTAAGAGAATATTACATGACAGATGATTTAGCAAACACATATCAGAATGGTAGGCTTAAATATGCTGTGTGTGTCAGTCACAAGGTATATTTTCCAGCAGCAACAGCAAACAGGGCTTAGGGGGTATTTGTCAATGGTAAGGAACTGCATAAAGCATCTATCTATCCATCCATTTATCCATCCATCCATTTATTCATCCATCCATCCATCCATCTGAGACATAGTCTCTCTGTGGAGGTCTGTCTGTCTGGCCCAGAACTTACTATATAGTATCAGACTGGCATCTAATGCATTGAGATCAGCCTGCCTCTGCCAGGGAAAAAAGGCATAAGCCATAATACCTGGCTGGTTGACTTACTTTATACTCACTGAGAGAGTTAAGTAGAGAGGCCTTTAAAGAAAAGCTAGAGGGATTTTGTTGTTGTTTTGTTTTGTTATCTTTTTAAAGGTAGCCTTAGATGTAGTCAAACAACAAGCATCCGGAAAATGCCCATCAGTGAAGCAAGTACTCTCTTCCTGTTCCTCTCGGCATTCCATGACAACATCCTGCTCACCTGACTTCCGTCTCAGCCGCTGTGGTGCAGACCCACACGGTGTCTTCATCTCTCCTTCAGGACTGTAATGGAAGCCTGGGTGGTCTGCCGAGAGAACCACAGAATTTCGTGCCACATCAGAAACATGAGTAATTCTCAAGTGCTAGCAGTTCTTGTAAAAAATCAAAAGGGACTTGCGCTTTTTCTAACGGGTGGGTAAAGGGGAAAATTCCCTGTATTTTGCAGCACTGCGTCCTTCCTGGAGGCAGCTCTGACAGTGTTAGGATCTGCGGAAACCTAGAAGTGCGGCTAGCCGACCAGTGAGTACCCCACAGGTAAACCAGACAAAGCGGAAACGGATGAGTGTCTTAGGAAGGGATGGTCAGGTCTGCTCAAGCTGCTGAGGCAGAGAGAACTGCTGCTTGTGTCTTACAAATCACAATGTGTGAGCTTTGGGATAGAGAATGGGATGGTCACAAATGAACAACAGTAGCTCAAAGAACACTAAGGAAACGACAACACAAAACAACGACGACGACAACTTACGGATGGCGTCCATTTCAAGAATTGCTTGCTTGGCCTGAAACAGAGAAAATGTAGATATAATTAATTTTCCCCCTTCCATTTCTTTTTAAAATGAACAAATGCGAGAGAGGTCTTATCATACCTAAATAAATGGATTTTAGAAAAACAAAGCAAAAGCAAAACTCTCACTATTTCCTTTGGGCATTAGTTAATACACAGCTCAGGAGATTCAAAGATTATCCAGAGGAGGATGGGCATACGCCGTCCACTTGGTACAACGCAGCAAAGTTTTAACTGTCAGTTTGATGTAACTCAGATTCATTTGGGACAAGAGTCTCAATGAAAGAGTTCCCAATGCTGTGGCCTTTAACCCAGTCCCTCATGCTGTGCTGACCCTAACCGTAACATTATTTTTGTTGCTACTTCATGACTGTAATTTTGCTACTGTGAGAATCAGATTGTAGATATCTGATATGCAGGGTATACAATCTGTGACCCTTGGGAAAGGGTCATTTAACCCTCAAAAGGGTCTCATCTTACAGGTTGAGAACCTCTGGCATAGATCAAGATAGCCTGTAGGCATATCTGGGGAGGGGTATCTTAATTTTTTTAATTGGTACGGAAAGACCAATTGGTATGGGTCACAACCCTGGGGCCAGGTCCTAAATTACACCAGAGACGGTGAGCTCAGTAGTAGCCCAAGGGTCTGAATTTCTGTCTGCTCTGGACTTTGGATAGAATGTGACCAGTGGCTTCAAGTTCCTGCCTTGATGTCCCTGTCACGATGGAGTGTCACCTGGCACAGTGAGCCAAAATAAACCTGTCCCGCCCAAGTTGCTTCTATGGTCAGGGTATCACAGCAACAGAAATTAGGTAAGAACAAGACGGTGGTACCCACGTCTTTTATAGAGAGATACAGAACTTATTCAGAGCTTGTACATGCCTTCCTATAAACTTTAAATTGCCTCTAGATTACTTATGATACCCAACAGGTAAAGGTCTTATAGATAGCTTTATACTGTATTGTTTAGGCGAGTAAAAACAAAAATTAAAACTACCCTGAGCATACTACGTACAGTTGTGGTTCAATCATTTGTGTCTAATCGCAACCTGTGGGGCAGCTCTCTCTCTCCTGAGACGCGCTCTCTCAGCTGTGGGGTGGGTCAACAGGACCTATCTTTCCCAGTGCCATTAGGATCAACCCACAGGCACAGGAGCAGGCCCTGTCACTGCCCTCCTTGGGAATAGAGCCCGATGTCCTGAGACTTCCTCTCTCCACTCACCGAGCACTTCTACCCAGAATGCTTTGAGGTTTGTTGTTACTGTTGCCACATGCTGCTGTTGCTTAGACACAGACAGGCTTTCTTTCTTTCTTTCTTTCTTTTTTTTTTTTTTGGTTTTTCGAGACAGGGTTTCTCTGTGTAGTCCTGGCTGTCCTGGAATTCACTCTGTAGACCAGGCTGGCCTCGAACTCAGAAATCCGCCTGCCTCTGCCTCCCAAGTGCTGGGATTACAGGCGTGCACCACCACGCCCGGCTTAGACAGGCTTTCTTACCCCATCAGTTTACCAACTGATTTAGGGGACGAAATCAGTTGAGGTGACGTTTCTTCTTTCCAATGCTGTTTATATTTCCCCCAAGGGTAATATAATTTGATCTACACACACTATGGTATATTAACTAAAATGATCTTGTTTCTAATTTGCTGCAATCTGCGATGTCATGGAAAACCATTTGGACATAATGGTAATCCCACTTAATTAAAAACATTAAAAATGGAGGCGCAGACAGGGAAAAAAAACCATTAACAGTCACTTTAATTTTGAGGAAAATAGTTGCCTAGTTCACATACTTAGCTTCCTATTTTATACTGAGGTTATAGATGGACTTAATTTCAAACTCAAATGACGACTTAATCTCTGGAAAGCGGTTTTCTAGTTCCATTTTAACACTTAGCACACAAAAGCACGAACTTCATCTTTCTGCTCAATCAAGCTGGCTCAGCTTTCACACTATGTGTATAAGTGGAGCATGTGACACGTTCCAAGACATCCCTTTAGCAAAGCTATCCCATAAGAAGGCTTAATCCTCTTAAGTCTTACAAATTATTTCAGAAACGTGTTCTTTCCATGTTGTCCACTAGGTGTCAGCCAAGGACCACTAGAGGTCTGGGTGGAGGTTGGCCCACTTCAGTGACTCAGCCACATTATGAGATGGGGTACACATGGCTTGTTGTGTTAACGGGTCTCATTAGACATTTGTTTGACTTCACAGAAATAAATACATTTGGAAACCCTAAGGAAACAACGAATAGTCTTGGTGAAAGATCTTTAAAAAAAAAAACCAAAAAAACCTTCATTGAATAACCCTACTTAAATAGAGCAAAGAATTATTTTTAACATTATAGTGGATAGTATATACTGCTTGTTTTCTTAGTGGGGGAAATTTCTAGTGGGAAAATATGACTTAGGGGCTCCTTGAAGCCAGGTGATTGGTTTTGAATCTGAATTAGGCCATGTACTAGTTGTAAAATGTGGGCAATTTACTTCCTGTTTCTGAGCTCCTGATTTTACTTCTCTATCAGAGGAAGAACACGACCCATCTCTGAGATATTTTACTGCGTGTGAAGCAAGAATACAGCATACTTACCTCAAGGTATATGTGCCAATACTAATGTACGGTGTAAATTAAAATCCATTTTAGATTCTAGATGGACTAGGGTGAAGCCACCAGGAATACGTCGAACGGAAGGAAGAGGACAGGTAAAGTGAGCCGTCTCATTTGGTAAGTGACTATAATTGTCTTTCAGAATCTTGTTAAGCCATTTGATTTTCCCAGGATTCTTGTGACTAGTAGGTAGGGCACATCAAAGACCCGTGCAGAAGGGCACTGCCTCTGACTAACCACGGAAAAAGGCGATCACTGTTCTGCATGAGCGCCCTCGGATGGTTGTGAACACAACGGTTGAAAAAGTGAAACTCACACTTGAACACACACCTCTCTGCATGTTCATTTCCTGCACATAAAGCCACGGCTGGCACAGATCCCAGAGGCCGGCTTCAAAACACACGGGATCCCGGCACTCAGGAGGCCAAAGCAGGGGTGTTCCATGTTCAAGGCTTGCCTGGGTTACATAGTGGGACCCTGTCTCAACCAACCAACCAACCAGCCAGCCAGCCAGCCAGCCTGCCAACCAAAGGCAAATCTCTGCTTTCCCAGAATTCCTTCTGATTTTCCCATCAGCACCACTCTTTTTTTTTTTTTTTTTTTAGATGAAGAAGTATTTATTTAATGTATGCGAGTACACTGTAGCTGTCTTTAGACATACCAGAAGAGGGCCTCAGATCTCATTATGGATGGTTGTGAGCCATCAATCATGTGGTTGTTGGGAGTTGAACTGAGGACCTTTGGAAGAGCATCAGTGCTCTTAACCACTGAGCCATCTCTCCAGCCCCATCAGTACCACTCTTACGACCCTGATGTCACTTCCTGTTCTACTTCTCCCCTCCTGGTCTCATCCCAGACATCCTCCTGGATGGCCACTCACAGCCCTCCATTTTAGTCTTTTGCTACTTCATCTGTTACCTCTACTGCACAGCAACGTGGTAAGAAGGCCATCCCAGAACCTGCGCACGCCAGAACTGCCCTGCTTCCCAGGCAGGGTACCCAGGGACCGTCTTCCACTACAGATCTCAGATTTCCCACTGAACAACAAGGTGAGCGCAGACCAGAGGTCTTTTTCCCCTGCTCAGCCTGGAATCACACTCACTGCAGCTACAGGTCCTGAGCATGCTCTGTTCTCTGTACCCAGCCCCACCTGCCCCTCCCCTCCGCTCCCCGCAGAGGAACTCCTGGAGGCCATACTCCCATAGGGCAGTTTCCAGGTTGCTAAGTGGTTTGTTATGACGCCATCAAACTGGTTCACGCAGCAGCCCCAGGCGGGTCTTTGGCGTCTTCCAGAACAGACCTGAGTCACCTCCAGTGACAGGATCATCTTCCTTGGCATGAATCTGACCTTCTCCATGTTCAAGGACAATCCTATTCCTGTGCAGTGGCTCACAGCAGTGTCTCTGACCCTTCGTGATTTCCTAATTTCCCTCAGTTCCCCGCCAGACCCTTTCCAAGGCTACCCTCTACCATCCCTGTGCCTATGGCCCGTTCCTTCCACCTCCCCCGACAAACCTCCCTTCCGCATCCCGCTGCCTCCTGCCTCCCAGTCTCCCCACACTGCTCAGAAACATCTACCGTGTTGTTTTTCACCCAGATAGCAAGCTTTGCTTTGAGTTGTTCTCTAAACTGCGTCTTTTTGAACTCTCTATGTGTGTGTGTGTGTGTGTGTGTGTGTGTGTGTGTGTGTGTGTGAAGTCCGCACCAGCCCGTTCTCTAATTTCTTCCAACCCATCGCAAATATCCGGGTTGTCAAGCCCAGCTGCATCTGTTTTGCCCTCTCAAGGTGGAGGTTCTTCTGTCCCCTCTTCCGTCACCAGCTGTCCCCTCTGCTCTCTACTGTGCCTCTGATCTTCCATGGGCCCCTCCTCCAGCAGGTGACTTGCTGGGAGTCCCAAGACTTCTTGTCCTTTTTTTCCCCCCAATAAATTTTTTTAATCAACTTTGCATCTTGATCGAAGCCCCCTCCCCTCGCCTCCTCTCCCCTGCCTCCCGCCATTACAAGCCCCTCTCCCATTGCTCCCTCCCCTTCTCCTCAGAGCAGGGGAACCTTGTTTCCTTCCCACATTCTTGTGGGCCGCCGTCCTGTCAAGCCTAGGGCCTCAATCACTGCCTCTCCTAATCCTGGGCTGCCAGAACCTGAAATTCCACCTCCGTTCAGCCAGCCAGCCGCCCCTCCGCTCCCACCTAACCGGTTGGGCCACTTCTGTGCCGAGCTGGCTACCTCCCAACCGGGAGCTCTTCCTGCCACTCGGGCCCAGGCTCAGAGGGTGACATCTGTTCCCTTAGCCTGGGTGACCCGTCTAGCCTCTGCGCCCTGTGATCTGCTCCGCAGGTTGCTTGGGCTCCTCCCACTTCCCCAGCCGCATTCCTGCCGTTTCCTGGTCCTCCTGTCCCAACACCAGCTGTGTTTGGCGAACAGGGTGTCACTTCTGTTTTCTGTGACTTTGTTGTCTCAGCCTGGTTCCGCCCTTCCCCCTCCCCAACCTCATAAGGACATTCCTCATCCTTCAAGAAAGCGGAGCTATTTGCTATTTTCCTTCCTGCCCTGGCCGGCGGGAGCTGAACACGTCGTCCTGCCCCCAGGCCACCTGGCTGTCAACACTATTGTTTCCCCGAGGCCGGCAAACAGATCTGGGTTAGCCGGGCAGCTGGCTCTGCTGGTAAATTCCTTTCCGGCCAAACTGGGCTTGGTTTCCTACTGTTCACAAAGACCCAACACAGCCACCTGAGACTGAGGGCTACTTAGGGGGGTGGGGGATAGGGAATGGGGGGTGGGAATTCCCAGTAGTTTCTAATCTCTATAAGCTTCCTTATGGTGTGTGTGTATACATACATACATACACACACACACACACATATATACATACATATGCATATATACACACACATATATGTGTGTTAGGTTGTGTATATATATATATATATATATATATATATATATATATATATTTCTATTCTCTATAAGCTTCCTTATGGTGTATACACACACACACACACACACACACACACATTTCTCTCTATCTCTATATATTTCTATTCTCTATAAGCTTCCTTATGGTATATATGTGTGTGTATATATGTATGTATGTATGTATATATGTATGTATGTATATATGTATGTATGTATATAGTCGATACCATTGACTCCCTTTTGTCTATGTGTCAATAAAACCTCTGACATGCCTTATTGCAGAGAGTTTTACTTGGCTATCCTCCTGACAGCCTATGGAGTGCTGGGATTTCAGGCTCCACGGTGAAGCTAGGCTTTATTTCCCGTCAGGCTCTCTGTCGGGGCCTGGGTCCTTTCTACGCCATGGTGTGCCGGCTGACTTTTCTCTTACCTTAGCTGGGATCTTGGCTGCTGCCGCGTGGTTCTCCAGAATCAGTCTCTTCAGGTGCAGAACCCAGAGACGTTTGTCTTGCTGGGATTTGGCCTGTGGGGGAAGATTTAAATAGACATGAGGTGGCTGGGTCCAGCACGCCTCTCCCCTTTGGGGGCCCAGGAGTAGCGTCTGTTACCTGAACCGTGTGCTGCATCTTGGGGTTCTTGTAGTGGAAGACACTGAAGCTGAGCGGTTCTTTCGGGATGACCTCTACTAGCATGAGGTTGCCACACTACGGCGGAGAGCACAGCGCGTTAGGCACACGGGGACTCCAAACGGCCACCCCCAGGCCTCACACGCCACCCCGTGAGGACCCACCAGGATGTGAGCTTTGTATGTAAACGTGTCGTCTCTCTTTTTGGTGATGAGCAGCAGCTGGTCCAGGAGAAAGAGAGTCCTCTCCTTTTTGGCCTTCTGGATGCGGAAGGTTCCTTCGAGTACCAGCTCCCCGTAGCTGGTGAGGTCAGGCCCCTTCCAGTTAGTTAGCAAGCTCTGGATCTCCTGAAGACAAAGCAAAATTTCTCAGAATTAAACACCAGGCAAACGTTGAGGCATCGCGCACGCAGTGGCCTGTCGTTGGATCTTAAGGATGGTGGCAGGCAGATCTGTGTTTATGGGGTGAGGCTATCTATCTATCTATCAGTCGAGGGTTATCCAAAATGAACTGAATTTTTAGTCGCTGAACTGCCAGCTGCTTATTGTCACCCCTGAAGGGTCCAGTCTCATAGCTGTGGGCAGCGGCTGCAGCTAGACCTTTCAAAAGCTTCATGAGGTGGTCAACAGTGTAGCGCCATCTTAGACGGCTCCTCCTCTAACCTGTCTGGGCCTCTCCTCTTTGGATTAAAAACCTCCAGTGTTCAACTCGAGGATGCTCTTCCACGAACCGAGTCTACGCCATACATAACTGAAAACGGAGGCCTGTGTAAAACCACAGACATTTTCTCAGGATTTCCCCCAGCTTTGAATTCATTTATCTACAAAGGAAATGGACAACGTCTTTGCTATTGTTTTAGAGCTTTCTGTGGAACTTAGAAAACTGAATTAGTGATATGACTGCCATCATCTCCTTAGGATTTGCGGCACATCAAACTTTTAAGGAAGCTGACTTCATGACTTTGAACACTGAAGACATTCACAAGTACTACTTAAGAAAAGCCACAAGATGATCAAAGTCTTCACTGGGAAGCTGGGCGTGTAGCTCGGTGGTGGGGTGTGAAGTCTGTGCAAGCCCCTAGGTTCGTCTTACTGCCACACAGAAAATCAAACAAAATAACTTTTGTTGTCTACAAACAGAAGTGGTATAAATGGAGTAAAGTTTGAGACGGGGTCTGATCTAGTGGAATCTTCAGAATGTCACACAGATCGAGACACCATGAAAAATTAGCCATTTGGTCGTTTGATATATTTATATAATATCTGTTTGATATTATATTTATTTAGACATCATATTTATATCAGATATTAAAAAATGTCTGATATTATATTTATAAAAAACTTGAACGATTAGTTCAAACATTGAACTTTTTGTTAATGCTTCGAAGAAGACAACAACAACAACAACAACAACAACAAGTGCTTGGAAATAGAATGTTGTCGTTTTCTGAGGTAGTGGCTAAGACTGGCAGTGACATCACACCAAACTCTGGTTGTTTGCAGGTGAATCTAGACTTTCTTCTGACTTACAAGGAGAAAGGTGCTTTCTTTCCTGACTGGCATTCTGTGTTCTCTCTGCATCTTTCTGTCTTCCTTGTAGGGTCACAAACAAGTTTGGAATGAGTTGCTGGACCATGTGCTTTTTTTTTAAAGATTTATTTTTATTCTCTGTGTATGAGCGTCTTGCCTGCCTCGGTGCCTGCACGTACATCACGTGTGAGCCTGGTGCTAATGGAGCCCTAAGATCACGGTGTCAGGTGACCTAGAACTGGAATTATGGACTGTTGTGAACCTCCATCTGTGTGGACGATAGGAACTGAACCTGGATCCCCTGTAAGAGCCGCGAGTATCCCTAAGCGCTGCGCCTTCTCTCCGGCCCCTTGTTTTTAAGTGGTTCATTTTTTAGGGGGGATGTCAGGAACATAATTGAAAGTTCCTGGGGTGTGGGGGAGAAAGGTTCCTGAGAATTTAGGGTTCGTACTGGTGCTGGATGGACCTTAGCAGACCTGTCACTTGACTGTTAGGTTTTCAAGTTGAAGAGACTGAAATAATGTGCGTGGCACTCACGTCTCAAGTGAACCCGCCAGCCTCCCAGTTGAGTCGCCTGCCCTAAGACTCCCCTTACACCGCATGCTGCCATTTTGTATAAACTAGTAAGGGAGAACAGGGCCTTTACAAGTCCTTAAATAGTTTAGAGAAAATTGTTTCCAGCAAGAATTAGTCATGACATAAAATAAAGCCCCAGGAGACCCATATTTAATCAGACTCATCAAAGGAGCTATAAGAAAACTCTTAGTTTAAAAGTAATAAAAGTTGTCCTATGTAGCTACTCTAACAGATGGTTGATATTACTCACATCCTGACCCAACTTCAGGGAGGACTGGGGTGACGATCATAAACGAGGAACATTCTCTATACAGCCTTGAATACATGAGAAATATATATAATCTGACACCTTGGAAAACTGTCGCCTGACTGTGTGCGTGTCAGAGCACCTGCCTGCTACTGTCGCCTGACTGTGTGCGTGTCAGAGCACCTGCCTGGTACTGTCGCCTGACTGTGTGCGTGTCAGAGCACCTGCCTGGTACTGTCTCCTGACTGTGTGCATGACTGTCACCTGACTGTGTGCATGTCAGAGCACCTGCCTGGTACTGTCGCCTGACTGTGTGCGTGTCAGAGCACCTGCCTGGTACTGTCGCCTGACTGTGTGCGTGTCAGAGCACCTGCCTGGTACTGTCGCCTGACTGTGTGCGTGTCAGAGCACCTGCCTGGTACTGTCGCCTGACTGTGTGCGTGTCAGAGCACCTGCCTGGTACTGTCGCCTGACTGTGTGCGTGTCAGAGCACCTGCCTGGTACTGTCGCCTGACTGCGTGCCTGTCAGAGCACCTGCCTGGTACTGTCGCCTGACTGTGTGCGTGTCAGAGCACCTGCCTGGTACTGTCGCCTGACTGTGTGCTCACCTGCAAGCGGACAGCATGCTCATGCTTCCGTTTCATGTCATTGATGTGCCACGCCACGCGCTGCATCGTGTCTATAGCATCCAGCACGACGTCGTAGCCTTCCGTGTCCTTATCAAGGTGATTCTCTATTTCCTTTCAGATAATAAAAATAAACTGTTATTAGATTTTTTTTCATGTACTCAGTGAGGCAAATGGATTGCCTATGTTTGGTTTCACACACACACACACACACACACACACACACACACACACAATTTATGTATCGCCATCATTCCTTAAGTTTCACCATAACCACATAGTACAAAATGGGCAGGAATAAATGGAAGTTTCTTACAGTCCCACTCTAAAGTGTACAAAGGCTGCAGTAAGCCACGTGGGGATGTTGTAGTTGCAGCGGTGGCCAGCATAAGCGAGTATTCAACAATATAGTTCTCAGGCTCAAAGACAAAAATCTTTTAAAACTACATTACTTAGCCAGGCTGTGGTGGTGGCGGCGCACGCCTTTAATCCTAGCACTCAGGAGGCAGAGGCAGGCAGACTTGAGTACGAGGCCAGCCTGGTCTACAGAGCAAGTTCCAGGACAGCCAGAGGTACAAAGAGAAAGTCTGTCTCAAGAAAACAAACTAACCAACGAACCAACCAATGAACCAACCAATAAACCAACCAACCAACCAACCAACCAACCAACCAACCAACCAACCAACCAACTAAACGAACAATCAAACAAAACCCATACAGACATAAAAACATTACTTAAAACTATGCAGGGGACATTCTGTTCAAAACCCAGTGATAGAGAATGTGTGTAGTATGTATAGGCTCTGTATTTGCTCCTCGGCACTTAGCACCAGAGTGGGGAGGTAAAGAAAGGAGGGAGGGAGGGAGGGAGGGAAGAAGGAATGGAGAGAGAAAGGAGGGGCGGCTTCTCTGACAGTCATTCAGAATGTTGAAAGAGTTCAAGGTTCAAGTCTGATTCTCTGACTGCTATCTGGGCTGTCTGCATTGCTGTACATCTTACCATGGAGTTTCACAATCCCAAGGAGAGAAGAGAGGATACGACCCTTGGTGTGGTTACTTATTCCTGCTCAACCCCTAGAATCCTGAAGATTTCAAACAGAGAGACCACCAGTCTTTTGCTTTCTTATCTTCTCCACTATACCTAACAGGCAATGGTGTCAGAAGATTCTTTTTCCAAATTTTGGGCCAGAAAAGTGTTCTACCATTACACTACATCTCTAGCCTCAATACTTACTAGTTTAAAGCAATACCTTCTTAAAAAGAGTAATCTTACATAAGTAAAGGGAGCTCCCATCTTCATGGGTTCCACACCCGTGGGATTAGCCAGGGTAGACTGAGACTAGCTTTATCTACCTGAGGATAATTATATCTATAGATATACTGTTTGGGAACAATTGTAACAAAATAAGCCTACACGTGTTCAATGCAGATCACATTCCCTAACGAACTTAATAGCTGAACACACAGCACTTACATTATATTAGATAATAATATCAGTAACCTAGAGGCTATTTATAGCTTAATGTATGGGGAGAGTAGGTAAGTTATTTGCAAACAATTCTCTGAGTTTATTATTTTTAAAAACATAGTATCTACAGTAATAGGTTTCATTGTTGCATTCTATGCTATTTTGTATAAGGGATTCAAGCATTACAGAGTTCGGTATTTGGAGGGACCTGGAATGAATCCTTTGTAGACTCTAAATGTTACTCTATCTATAGAAGTCAGAGGTTGGCCATTAGATGCTTTATGACATCTGTCTTGCCTCATTATCTAAAGAGCAGATGTTGGAGCTTTTGGGATAATCCTTAGGACTAATCCTATACTACTTCATAGTAACATTGTTAAAAATTGAATATTCAAGTTTTTCATCGTGCTCAGCCGTGGGGCAGAATCTACATTTTCTTTCTAAACTCTCAGGCCCACCTGTTAAAGAGTTGTAAAACAATGTACTATAAAATTAAGGTCAGAATTAATCTCTTCTTTTACTTTAAGAGTCAGTTTTGTCTAGTGATTAAACCGGCACAGAAATTGGGGGGGGGGGGGAGAGTCCTGTGGGGGATGGGTATCTGTGGCTCACGTCTGAATTGATATGAATTATGGAGGGATATTCTAAGTTACGGGCAAAAAACAAACCTACTTCAAGGGTGACAGGAACTTGGAATTGGTTCAGTTTCCATTCTTCCCTTTCCTCTCCATTAATACTCACCTTATAAAAATCAAATTACATATATCAAATTATAAATTTGATCAACTAAATTTTTTTAAGGATCTCGATTATTCACAGGAGCTGAGGTCTTAGATTTTTTTTGCCCTTGATTGATGGCTTCCTGACCCTCTAGAGGACAATATCTTATATGTAACATTAGCACAGTTTAGGAGAGATGTATTCTGGGGATGGTGTTCCTTTCTCAATTATTGTCCGGACACTGATTAAGCAAACTTATCCCACTAGAAGGTCCTTGGAATTGACTTAAAAATTAAGGAACTATTTCCAGAGTGGTTTCGTAAGATGACAGACGATCCTAAGGATGAGCTATTTAAGCAGGCAGACGAACTTTTGGTAAAATTTTACCCATGTGAACTCAGCAATCCAGAAATGGTTGCCCCAGTTAGAAACCTAGAATCATTTCAAAAGAGACACCACACACAGTCAATGGCCATACTGCCCTGAACACGCCTGGTCTTGTCTGATCTTGGAAGCAAGACAGGGTTGGGCCTGATAAGTACCTGTACGGGAGAAATACCAGGTATGCTGATAAAATGGGGGCTCTGGATTAAAATTCTTTTATTTAAAATTTTTATTTATTTGGTTGGGTGGGTGGGTAGAGTAGGGTTTTTCGTAGTACAGGCAGGTCTCAAACCCTCTGTCCAGCAGAAGATGATACCTAAGTGTCAATCCTTCTGCTTCTACAGCTAAACTCCCTTTGGGGAAAGATTCTTACTCTAGTGTACAAAGTAACACTAGCTCGCTTTGTTTGTTTGTTTTAAGTGTCTATGAGGCACAGTGAGCCTACAGGATCTGGAGGCAGACAGACTTGTCACAGAACTCATACCTCAAGCCAGTCCCCACTGCAAAGCTAACCAAATCACAAATCATCTTCCATAAAACTTTCCCCATCTTTACGAACTTAGAGGATGAGAAAGGAGGATCTGACATCTAGATGTATCTTATTTCAAAAGTCTCCTTGAGTTGTTTTTTTCTTTTTTAAATATCAATTTATCATGTTTTCTACCTACATATATGCACCAGATCCCATCACAGATGGTTGTGAGTCACCATGTGGCTGCTGGGATTTGAACTCAGGACCTTCGGAAGACCGGTCAGTGCTCTCAACCTCTGAGCCATCTCTCCAGCCCTCTCCTTGAGTTTTATAATAGTGGTGGAAGCCATTAGGAAAGGTTAATGGCCAGAAGTAAGGCTAAGCCCCACCCAGGGACCCTCCACATCCCTCAGGCCCACACCCCTGCTCATCTGCCCACCCACTCTTGAGTATTTTATCTTTTCTTTCTGGTGGGTACCAATCTACCACAGTCTCCCCCGCCCCCGCCCCCAGCGGCCTGCTGAATTGGGTCTCATGGAAATAAAAAACAGAACAGAACAGGAGAATGAATGTGACCCTGTCCTGCATAAGTCATCCCTCAGCCCTGTCATAGCTAAGTTTAAATTAACCTTTCATCTTGGCTGCCATCGACGGGGCTGTAAGACCCAGCATATACATATATCTGATTCCTCAAAGAAAATCAGTCAGTGGTAAAGCAAAAAAATGTTTCCATATGAATGCAGCAGTTTCCTGTGTCCCCCCCCCCCGCCCCCTTGCAAAATTAACATACACACCATCCCTTGACAAGTGTTCCAGCACAGGCTGAGACTTACGTGCAGAAGGAGATGATATTTGAGAATCCGCTGAACTGGTTTTAGGAGGTAGGACCCTAGGGGCAGCGAGTGCTTTAGAGCTTCCTGCCGTTCCCGGAAGAACTTGGTGAGCGTCTTGTTCCTCATGCACTCGGTGAGCACGGCCACAGACCTGCGGGAGAAGTGCGCGGTTCTCATCATGGTGATGCTGTGTTTTACGTGGGTGTTTGAGGTTTAACTGTCAGACTGGGTGGAAATGGCCTAAAATGGGCGGGTTAGGGAAGATGAATGTGCTTCTAATTTAGGTGCTAGCTCCTGGCTAGGATGCCTTGGGGCAAGTCTTACCCAGGTATAGTTTGGATGGGTTGAGTTAGAAAAAGGAACTGAGTTCAGAGATAGAGAACCACAGGCTCTGGCTTCAAGGAGTCCCACTTCAGGGGGTTGGCAAGAGACCCAAGCATTGTATTTTAGCTCCTACACATGCCCTGTCCAGATGTCTTTGTACAGTGCTCATCCTGCACATCTGGATTTCATTCCTACAAATCAGGCTACAAGGCACAGCATCCCTGGATTAAGACAAAACGGTTCCTTCGTGGCGCAGTCTTGGCCTCCCGCCGGGACATTCGCCCTTTCCCCATCCCCCATGGTTTGTGAACTGTACCCACTGTACGACTTTCCCAGAGGTGACTTCTCTCAGAGCAACTCTGAATATTTCACCTTTTTATTTCTGATAGTCTCACAAAAGAGTGCTGGAGTCCCTTCTGCAGCCCCCAAAGTAATACACAGCCCCAACACATCTTTATTTATTTATTTACTTTACATCCCAATATTAGCTTTCCTCACCTTCCAGTACCCCATCACACAAATCCTCACTCCAACCCTGGCCTTCCTCTCTCCTCTGAGAAAGGGGGAGGGTCTCCCTTGGTACCCTCCCCCACCCCAACACACACACACATGTCAAGTCACTGCAGGACTAGGTGAGTCCTTTCCCACTGAGGCCAGACAAGGTGACCCAGTTAGGGGGATAGGGTCTTCAGGCAGGGATAGCATGGACAGCAGGGACAGTCCCCTGCTCCAGTTGAAGACCAAGCTGCACATCTGTACAGATGTGTGAGGGCCTAGGTCCAGGCTGTGCTCGCTCTCTGGTTCCTGATTCAGTCTCTGGGTGCCCCCAAGCATCCAGGTTTGTTCTGCATGTTCATGTGACCTGGACGTTTCTCTGAAGTCCTTTGGCATTAGGTGTGGCTGCTCTGTAGCCTTGTGGCTGACCGATGGCCCCAGTTCTTGCTCAATATTGGAATCCACTACAAATCAGGGCGCACAGCACTCTGGGTTCCTGGAAATCTTAGAAATAGGGCAGGAATCTGAAGACAATGGCTTGACCTCCTTTGAGCCTGTCCCTGGGGGAAGGAGGGAGGGACCCGTGCCTCTTCACAGTGAAATCACTAGGGTGTGACCGGCAGGAAGAACTCGTCACTCACCAAGGTGTGCCTTTATAATCACCAGCCTGCTTCTCAAGATGGGAGACAAATCTTAGCATCCTTGGCTTGCTCAGATGGGGAGGGTGGCATCTCAGTGCCAGGGCAAACTGCCCAGGACAGGCATAGGATTATTTCTATGTGGATACTAAGTCACACACTGGGCAATTACGGACATGCCTTCTTTATTAAGAGCACCCTTCTCTTAACAGGGGTTTCCTTAAAGTCAGACTCAAAATCAAAACACATACTTTCCAGGAAACTGTCCTTTGCTATCCCCACGGGGGTTATTCCTCCTTATTTTGTGTCTAGCTTCCACTGGATGTCACCAAGTGCATTCCGTATTAATTCCAATTAGGTATCTAATCTCCCCATCATACTATTTCACTGATGTATTTATTTGGGTTCTGTTCCTCCAAAGCATACAAACTGCTCGAATGTGGAAGTGTTGGTCCCTAGTTTCTGCAGATCTGCACTACGCATTGGATACCACCACATGAATGACAAGCTCTTAGACTCCTTCTCCCACGTAGGAGTTCGCTTCTGCGGGATCGCGAGAGACAGCCATGATGACAAAGCACGCGCTTGATCAGTTAGTCAGAAAACTCTTCTGAATGTGATTGGAAAAACGTTTCTACAATGAGGTTACATCTTTGGATAGTATATTCATAGTGAAATGCACACAGACAGACCCTCCCAAGACAGCCCCTCTGATCACCAGACCCAGAACGTTATTGATTTGTCTGTTTGAACATCTTCCCTTTTGCCTGGGAAGAACTTTTATGGAGAGGCTGTGAGTTGACTCTATGGTTCCTCTGCTGTGTTGGGGTCTTGGATGAAGGACCATGAGATTTAGTTGGGGCATCCTATAGTTCACCTTGTATCAGAAAAAAACATGCTTAAGTGTAATCCTGCAAACTATGGGTGTGTCTATAGATGAGGATTGTGAAAAATGTCTGAATATGCATGTGTGTGTGTGTGTGTGTGTTGAAGGGATTGTGTGTGTTTATGTGTGTGTATGTGTGTTGGAGGGATTGTGTGATTATGTGTGTGTATGTATGTATGTGTGTGTGTGTATGTGTGTGTGTATGTATGTGTGTGTATGTGTGTGTGTATGTATGTGTGTGTATGTATGTGTGTGTGTTGGAGGGATTGTGTGATTATGTGTGTGTGTTTATGTGTGTGTGTGTGTGTGTGTGTGTGTGTTGGTGGGATTGTTTTTAAGAGAAACCCGGGAAAGGCACGGCTATCCATCCAAATGGATTAACATGGTGTCACATCCTGATTATTGTTTACAGGAAAATATTACAGTGGGAAGTCGTTGTTAAGTAATTCTGAACTTCAGGCTTCTTACAACATACTAGTCTTTCTAGACTACTCCTGTGATGGAGTTTGGAGGTGTTTATCCATCTTTCCCTCAGCAGCTACAAGGATTCTACAGTACACTGTATTCTTGGGGAGCACCTCTGCTAACATCGACTGAGGGTGTGCAGGTCACCCCAGTCCTCTTTCTGGCTGGGTTGTAAGAGCCTGCTGATCATGGCTTCACACAAAGCTCCAAAACATTATAAAAAATACGGTGGCAGGTGGCCTTAGCTGGAACAACTTGGTTGATAGCCTCAGTGGGCCATGCCTCAGCTGCAGGACCTTTGTGGAGTCAGTTTGTCATGGGTCACTTGACAGTGTCATCCATAAGAGGGGAAGGAGGGGGTGGGGGGTGGCACTATTAGGAGGTGTGGTGTTGCTGGAATAGATGTGACCTTAGTGGAGGAAGTATGTCACTATGGGGGTGGGCTTTGGGCCCCTCCTCCTAGCTGCCTGGAAGACAATCTTCTCCTGGCACCTTCAGATCAAGATGTAGAATTCTCAGCTCCTCCAGGCTCTGCCCTGCCCATGCAGCTGCCTCTGTCTCCTTGGCAGCAGAGTGATGGGCAGCTGTTAGTGTGTTCTCAGCACCGCGTGTGCCTGGATGCCGCCATGCCTCCCCCCATGGACTGACCCTCTGAACCTGTAAACCAGTCCCAACTAAGTGATGCCCTTTATAAGAGTTGCCTTGGTCATGGTGTCTGTTCACAGCAGTAAAACCCTAACTGAGCCGGATGGTAATGGATTGCATTTGATGGGGCTCTACCGGGTTCCTGGCACTGGGGTAGATATCCTGTGCTCCTTTAATCCCTGAGAATCTCTCCATCACTGTGGCTGTTTAATTTAGCATTTGTTTTTATAGGTTTCAACACTGCTCACGAGTCACATGCCCAATAAATGTCTTATGGAGAGAAAAAACAGAAGTGTCTAGAGTTGTAGCCAGTTGTCTCCTGGCTCTTACGCAGTGATCAGTACGTGTCCAGGCTGCTCCCTGGGCTGCCCTCCTGCCCTTGACCTTTGACACAAGAAAAACTGAGCCAACAGCCCAGGGAGACCGGAGGCCCCTTCCTCATGCTGGCTTCTCGTGATCTCACCGTTCTGAACTTTATAAAACTTGGAAAGCTCATAAAGCTTACCAAACAGAACCAGGACATATTTTCTCCCCAGCTGGGTACCACAAAACTCATTTTCAAAATGTGGCACACATTAAAGAAAAAAAAAAAAAAGACTAACAGGGAAGTGGCTAGCCCAATATAAGAGTGTAGATAGATCCATTTTCCCTCACAGATATGCAGTGATGTTCCTGGTTTTATTCCCTTTCCTCCCCAACTTGCTTCTTGGTCATGACATTTGTGCAGGAATAGAAACCCTGACTAAGACAGTGTCTTTCAGGAACTTTTCCCTCCCTCAGCTTCACAGAGCCTGCCAGTCCAAAGGCATCAACCAATATCTGAGATCCTCAGAATGTTTGCTCTTTTTTCCATGGTCTTCAGCACAGTGCTCAAAACTGCATGTAATGACTCAAACAAAACAAAACAAAACAAAACAAAACAAAACAAAACAAAACAAAACAAACCCAAAAAACCATCAATGGAGAAGAGCCCTGCTCCTTTCCAAGCCATACCTTGGGTAGTTGGTGCAATACTGGGTGTAAATGTGGAACTCTTCACTCTACAAAGAAACAAAAGAGACTTTCATGAGCCCCAAAGCACGGCCAACGACATTCATTCAGAAAACAACATAAGAAACAGCAATCAGGCTTTTGGTGTTCTAATTGCATTGGTCTACCCCCTGCACTCGTGTGGGCCAGATCAGTGCCCATTATTCTTTACCTAGAATCCACATGTCTTGAAATCACCCAAGTCCACTAAACACTTGCTGGGTCCCAGGAAATCTGAAGACAACCAGGAAGAGGATGAAAATAAAGGCTCTGTCCCAAGGGGCTTGTGGTCATCTTGTGGGTGTGTAGGCATCAGGAAAATATAGGTAGGTTGAAGTTGAACACACAGTAAGAATATGTCGGAGTATGTACGGGCGATCAGGAGGCTGCTGCATACTCTTAAGCTCTCCCTGACCGCGGTCAATCTTGCTCTTCTGACAGCACAGTCCCTGGGCCTGCCTCGAGGATGAATCCAGGCTGTATGTCTTCCAAGCAGACTTCCTTAAGCTCGTGAGTTGAGCCAACTGTTTCTAATTGTGAACATCCACCATGCCGGTCATCTACCTGTCTGGGAACACTGACCAAATAAAACTGATGCTTTCTGTTTATCTGTCTGGCTCATAGGTAGTCAGGACAGGGCCATAACATCTTCGGCCATAATATGTCAGGGCCTGACAGATAATCTCTATTGTCCTGAGAACAAAGGCTAAGTCTATTCACCGGCATGAAATGCAGCAGCCACGTCTCAAAAGCAACAACGGGCCTATCCACCCTCCCCCAGATCTCCACTTCTGAAGCTATCTTAGTCTTGCAGCTGTGACTGAATATGTAACAACAGTAAATAATATGTTGATACTGGCTGATTCAGGCCATTCTTTAAAAACGTAGGGTCACAACTCCACGCAAATACAAAATGGGCATTATTTCTCACCTTAGTTCACCTACTAAGGAGGAAATCAGACAGGTGCTACAAGCTGGGGTCAAAAGAGAAAGAGTACACTGGGGGGTGTAATAAGGATGATTTTTACAAAGGGACACGGAACTGCCTTTTCATTCTTAGGACTGGGGGCGGTGGGGGAGGGGAGGGAAGAAATGAATTGTGAGTCAATCATGATGCAAGACTGGGTGGGGAGGACTGTGAGCTGGAGGTCAGCTTGGACTACAAAGCGAGACTGAAAGAAAGAAAGAAAGAAAGAAAGAAAGAAAGAAAGAAAGAAAGAAAGAGAGAGAGAGAGAGAAAGAAAGGAAGGAATGAATAAATAAGTAAATAAATAAAGGGAGTCGGGGTAGGAAAGGAATGAGAGGGAAGGAAGAGAAAAATGAAGAGGTGAAGGAAGAGAAAAGGAAGGAAGGGATGAAGGAAGAAGGAAGGAAAGGAGGTGAGGAAGGAAGAAGGGGTAAGAGGAGGAGGAAAGGAGAGGAAGAACAAAAAAGGAGGAGGAGCAAAGGCCAACCCATCACCCTGGTTCACTCACAACAAGAACCATTCGCTCTGTTCTCAGTTACATAGAATTGGCAAATTGGAAAAGATTCTGTATACCCTTAGGGAAAAGTGCAGGAACCCGCTGAGTTACTGATCGGGATGAATAAACCAGAAAACAGGTGGTGACACCCACTAACCAGTCTGTTCTTCCCCCCCCCCCTCTGATTGTCTATACTGCCAAGGGAAGACATATATTCACAGAAGGTGTAGGCGAGAGTTAGGGTTTCACACTTCTGACTGGGCAATGGTCAGGATGAGTGACTGAAGCCAGAGAGTAACTGGATCTTACAGAAGCTGACCAAGAGCTACAGGGCATTGGCTGGAAACCCACATTTCCCAATTTCTTAATCGGCTTCATGCAGGACTGACAGGTGACTCTCAGACAATTATTTCTGGTGTTGCTAGCTTTAGCTTTTAATCCTGGTCTCTATTTAGAATCTTCTCTGTTAAACTCAAATAGGACTAAGTCTATATATATATATATATATATATAAATTCATTGTGGAAATTATTTTAAGCATATATAGAATTATTATTTTAAGCATATATAAAATTGGAGAGGATGGTATGGTAATCACCATCCAACCTGATAATCAATACCTCAAGATTTATATCCTACCTGTTCCTCTTGTCCCCAACACCATCACTCTGAAACAAATTCTAAACAACATATCAATGGCACTTATATTTTACTACATGTCTCTAAGCATTTTAAAAGATTTATTTTATTTTTTATGTGTATAGGTGTTTCGTCAGCAAGGAGGTCTATGAGCTACATGTGAGGCCCAGAAGTAGACCTCAGATCCTTGGGACGATATTTACGGATGTTTGCGAGGCAGTCCGCTGGAAGAGCAGTCAGTCCTCTTAACCCCATAGCCATCTCTCTAGGGCCCTATCGCTAAGCATTTTAACCAATAGGCATCCCAATTTTATGATCATACTTAAAGAAGTCTGGGATAAAAAGTTTGCTGGTAACAACTACTGGCATTCCCTTCTTTTCCTGACTTCCTCTCCTTTCATGTTTCACTGTTTGATTTGAAGCCCGAAGAAGGTCCCTACGAAGCTGCCTGGTTGTTGGCTTGCTTGCTCTGTGGAGCTGGGATGGAGTCTCGGCATCTCAGGCAAATGCTCTTCCCTTCATTGACCTTTTCATCCTCTCCACGGTTTCTCCCTCTCCGATTTAGTTGTTGGAGAAACCAGACCGTTTATTCTGCTCACATGGTCATAGTCTCTGGGGTCCTGGTGACACACAACAGTCCCCTTTCTGCCTTCTGTCCATTGTACCCCTGGGTGTTAACAGAGGTTTGCTCAGGCTGAGATTTTATAATTTGGCAAGATGCACCGTAGGGTTGCCCCACGCTCCCATCAGGAGCTGCAATGTCTGATGTCCTTTTTGTGATGTCAACAGGCGCTGTGACTACTGCATAGGTCTGCAATCAGGGGTTGCCAATGATAACTCTATTTCAGTTATTCCCTCTCTATTCATTATTCTCAGAATAATGTGTTGGCTTCTTAATGGCCCATAAAGAGCCTGTCTGATGTTTAGTGCCACTATAAATTCATAAATAGAAACATTTATTTAATATGCTTCAGTTGTTTTCAATTAACTGTCTTTATTGGCTGTGCTAGTCAGGGTTCTTTAGAGGAACATAATTTATATAATGAATCTATCTATCTATCTATCATCTATAATTTGTCTATCTATCTATTATCTATTGTCTGTCTGTCTGTCTGTCTATCTATCCATCCACCCACCCATCTATCCTACCTACCTATCTATACACCTACCTATTAAAAGGTGATTTATTAAAACGGGTTACGGGCTTCAGTCTAGCTGGTCCAACAATGGCTGTCTGAACATCAACAGAAGGTCTGAGAATGTAGTAGCTATTCAGCCCATGAGGCTAGATATCTTAACTGGTCTTCATGTACTCCAGAATCCCAAAGAAGTAGGCTCTAATGCCAGTGAAGGAATACACTTGCCTCAGGCAGGCAAAGAGAACAAGTTTCCTTCTTCCATGTTTTTTTGGATAGGCTGCCAGCAGAAGATGTGGCCCAGATTAAACGTGGATCTTCACACTTCAAAAGAGCTGGATTAAAACAGGGTCTTCCCACTTCAGATGATTTAACTAAGGAAAAAAAAATTCCTCCTAGATGTACCCAGCCACTTGGGTTTTAGTTAATTCCAGCTGTGGTCAAGTTGACAACCAAGAACCGCCATCACACTTGTCTGGCATTCAAATGACCGCTGCCATCTTTGACCAGTAGGATCTCTTCTCATACCAGGTCTATGCCATGACCTATCACCTCCAGAAGCTCCATGTGTTATGTATGATAAGACATTCCTTACCGAATGAGTATTTCCCAACCTCCCACACCCATGCTTCCCAGAGTCCTGATCCTCAGTTGGAAGTAGTATTTAGAGACCAGTCTGGGATGTCTGGGTATTAGGGATGCTCTAACTACTGGTTTAACCATTATTTTTTAGGGCTTTTCAATTGATAAAGATAGAAATATTGTTTTTCTAAGAGTATTTGTTTGTTTGTTTTGTTTTTCAAGACAAGGTTTCTCAGAGAAACAAGTCCTGGCTGTCCTGGACTCACTCTGCAGACCAGGATGGCCTCGAATTCAGAGATCTGCCCACCTCTGCCTCCCAAGTGCTGGGATTAAAGGTGTGTACCACTATGCCAGGCTTATCTAAGAGATTTTAAAGGAAGCTTGGTCCATATTAATACAATACATACTGATACAATACAAACCCCCATAGTGCTAAAAATCTAAATCTTTGAGAATGAGCACGATGCACCAGGTAGGGGGCTCTCCACCTGAGCTCACGCCGTGGGTAACACAAGACTCAGCTGCCCTGAGAGCACTGCACTGCGCAGAATCACTTTAGCCTAGGCATCATGGGAGCGTTCTTGCATTCTGTGTTCACACCTCCAACTCTTCCTCAAGATACTGTATTATATATATGAAAAGTTCCAAAATCTAAAAACATCTGACTTATTTTTGGTCATAAGAATTTGGAATCAGGGTAAAGGTCACCAGATTCTGGAGCATTTCCTCTTCCTTCTTCCCCTTTCTTCTTCTTTCTTCCTCTTCCTCCTCCTCCTTCTCCTTCCTCCTCCTTCTTCCCCTTTCTTCTTCCTCTTTCCTCCTCCTCCTTCTCCTTCTTCCTCCTTTTTCTTCCCCTTTCTTCTTCCTCTTTCTTTCTCTTCCTCCTCTTCCTCCTCCTCCTTCCCCTTTTCCTCCTTCTCCTCTTCTTCTAAGATTTATTTATTATATGTAAGTACACTGTAGCTGTCTTTAGACACACCAGAAGAGGAAGTCAGATCTCATTATAGATGGTTGTGAGCCTCCATGTGGTTGCTGGGATTTGAACTCAGGACCTCCAGAAGAGCAGTCAGTGCTCTTAACCACTGAGCCATCTCTCCAGCTCCAGTCACACATTTGTGCTTCTATGTCTTATTTCTCCTGGCAATTTTACTTCTCAAGGCCATCAACATCAGTGTGCATGCATTATCCCATAGCACACTCAATAATTTCCATAGAAGAACAACAAGAATGTCACCATAAATATGTCACCATAACTGTGCGTTGCCTGCATTTTGGCCACCACGCACCTTCCAAATCAATCAGGATGTCCACTGCACGGCTGCCCACTAGCAGTATGAACACCTTCTTGTGTTTGTCTCACATTTCTCTTGGTATGTAGTGACTGGTTTTTAAAGCCTTAGTTTGGGTTTTTGAGTTATATAGATGCAGAGCCAGTTTAACAAATAGATACATATTCAGAGAAGTTAACTCATTCTGTTCCATCCTGGGTGGTTTCTTCCTTTCCTCAGTTTGTTTTGTTTGTTGAAATAAGAGTCTCATGAGCCCCAAATTGGCCTCAAATTTGCTATGCAGCAGAGGAGGACTCTGAACTGCTGATTCTCCCTGGATTTCAGGGTCACACTACCATATCTGGTTCCTTTCTTCTATGGCTTTTTGTTTATGTTTTTGTTTGTTTGTCTTGTTTCTTTTGTTTTGTTTTTTTGAGACTGGGTTTCTCTGTGTAGCCCTGGTTGTCCTGGAACTTACTCTGTAGACCAGGCTGGCCTCGAACTCAGAAATCCACCTGCCTCTGCCTCCCAAGTGCTGGGACTAAAGGCGTGTGCTACCATGGCCAGGCTTCTCCTACGTCTTAATCTTATCTGTTATCCTGTTTTTAAACACAGACATTTCTTTATAAGATAAGCAGATCACACTGTAGGACTGAACTTGAGTGGACTCCACTGAAAGGCTAATGAAAATAGATTTCTGGATGGAGCTCCATCCAGTGTTCAGTTAGGGACCATGGAGTTTTCTTCCCTTAGGGACCATGGACTCTGAGAAGCTTGTGCTCTGCAGATGTGACCGCCCCTCCCCCGCAGTCTCTGGAGGCCTTCCTTGTTGGCTTACATTGTTCCACAGTACTTCATTATTTGGTTGACTACACAAAAGGTTATTCAAGCAGCTTTTCGTTTAGGTTGTCTCTAGTCTTTGGAGGATCAATTATGACTGCCAGGTAACAGATCAGACTGACAGACTGAAATTTTGTCAGTTTATCCTATGGGTAGCTTCCTGGAAGTAGGATTGGTGGGTGACTGGGAAAATTCCAATTTCTAAAACCTAGGTTTGGACAGATTCCTCTTCATAGCTTCTGGGCCAATTTGAATCTGTTTCCTTATAGCCTAAACAGCATTTTAAACCCAGTACATTTTACAGTATAATACTTTACAAATTCTAAATCAGCTGTCAACTTCTAAGCACTGGAGAATATAAATAACTAGATTTTATTTTGCTTCTCCTGAAAAATTAGATACCATGGACCTACAAGTCACATAGCAAACACCTATACCACTGTACCCATCCTCTAAATGGCTTTTCCAGGCTGAGTGTGATGGTTTGAATATGCTTGGACCAGGGAGTGGCACTATTAGGGGGTGTGGCCTTGTTGGAGTAGGCATAGCTTTGTTAGAGAAATGTGTCACTTTGAGACCCTCCTGGGTGGGTCCTCCTGGCTACCTGGAAGACAGTCTTCCCCTTCTGACTGCCCTTAGACTAAGATGTAGAACTCTTGGCTACTCTAGCACCATGTCCGCCGGCATGCTGAAATGTTTCCTTTTACAATGATAATGGACTGAACCTCTGAAACTGAAAGCCAGCTCCAACTAAGTGTTGTCCTTTATAAGCGTTGCCTTGGTCATAGTATCTCTTTACAGCAATGGGAACCCTCACTAAGACATTAAGTTAGACACTGATTGGCTGTGCAGGACAGTCCTGGCTCCAGGGATAAGAAAAGCAAAGAGGTTTGCCCAGGTCCTTCAACAAGTGCACAGCAGACAGGAGCTTTCCAATGGTCCTCGATAACTCAGAGTTCCTGGGTCTTTTCTCACTCTGGGAGAGAAGACTATCCAGCTACCTTTCCTCACACTTTGAGACACTTAGAATCATGGGACATGCCACACTAAAAACAATGGCCTTCATGAAGATACACTGCATATAGTCATATAGTCAGCCTACACATATTAGTCCCTAATGAGGCTGAAGGACTTCTAAATTCTGTCACAGTTGATTCTGTTCCTGTTCTAGAGATTTCTCCATCAGTAGCATATCCTTAACAGAGGATCAAATGCAGATTTGACCTTAGATGTTCAAGCATCAGCACACCTTACAAACAATGGTTTTATTAAAGCAAAAGCAGCAGCAGCAGCAGCAGCAGCAACAACAACAACAACAACAACAACAACAACAACAAACCAAGAGCCCCTAGGTCTGTTAATACTTAAATGTCATTAGTCATTGTATGATGCTAGCCCAAATCCTTTTAAAGATGCAGTTATAGGAACATATTATACAAATTAGAAAAAGCAGACACTGCTTTCTAGTTATTCAGTCTTTTCAGATTCTAATTAGAGAGGATACAGAAATGAGGGAATTATGCAAAAACCCGAGCTCTAAGGTACCCTGCTGCCAAACAGAGCCCACACGAGACATCCAACGGCTGCTGAACGGGTGACAGAGAAAAGATATCTGTGGGATTTCAGTGCTTTTCTGCCACAAATCTCTCTCTCCCTTGCAGTTTTTGACTTCGAGGATGTTTTCCTGGACACAGTACATAGGTAGCACATGGGGAATGTGATAAAGGCTTGACATAAGTTTTCAACACTAGCAACTTCTTGGTGATAATTCCAATATGTGGCGAGCTTTTGTGTGTGTGTGTGTGTGTGTGTGTGTTGACTGTGTACATACGTGCATTTGTGTGTAGTGCTTGCTGCATCTTTCTGTGCATCTGTGCTCATGTTCCTCAGCTGTGAAGGAAGGAAAGCCCTCACCGGAGGGGATGGTGCCGAGGGAGAAGAGGCTAAGGGGAAGTCAGAAGCGACTCAGTCTCTCCTGCATGCTGCCCAGAGTAAGCCCCAGCCACAGTCCAATGAGGGGTGAGCATGAGGGTGGCTGAGAGGCGATCTGAGGACAGAGTCAAGCCTTTCAAGATGCTTCCAGAGCCCTGATCATAGGCCGGACATCTGCTTACATATATACATGTACACATGGGGCATCAGGCCCAGTAGTGAATGTTTTGCCCTGTTCCTCAAGCTATCTGGACGCAGTCAGTAAGACGAAACAGTGTTTTCTTCCTTTGGCTAGGGACTTCCTTAGCCTATATGTACTACAAAAGTAACCCCGGTCAAAGATGACTCTCTGTGTGGGAGCCCCAGAGATTCAGATAACAGCAGCAAAAGTCGACTGCCAGCTTTACCTCTGCTGCTAATGACCTCTCAATTAAAGCAATTTTCCATTCCTCTCAGAGCAGTGCAGCTGGTTGGCAGGTCAGCAAAATGCAACCTCCTCTAAATGTCAGGGTGCTGCGTGAGGGGCCGGCGGTGCAGGGCCTGGCACCCCCTCCCGACTCCCGGCTCCCACGTGAGAGTGCCGAGCACTGAGGTCGGTCTTCTAATTAAACTTGGCAATATTACAGTGAAAAATGAGATCTGCAAGTTGGCAGGGAGGCGCATAAACAAACTTTTATGTGAATAATTAAGCCAGCGTTAAGCGAACACTGGAGCCTCTTTAATCAGCTTGTGATTACAGTAAGTAGTAAAAGCAGGACGGTTTCTGAAGTGTCAGGGCTGCGCATGTGCAGAAGTTATTTTAACATACCTTCTCTGAAAGGCTCAGCCTAGCTCTTTGTTTATACACCATTTTTTTTTCTTTTTCCATTTTCTTTGTCTCTTAAAAATTCCTACCCTATAAGAGAATCCATTACAAAAGAGGGCAGCTGTGAAAAAAAAAAATTCCGTGTGTCAGCATGTCTGCACCGACATTGTACATGGGAACACACCCAAAGCTCTAAAAAGACAGGAGGAGTTATATAGAGACCTGGTGATTAGCTTTTAGAGATTTCCATCAAACCCCAGGAGCTGTTAGGTTTGAATTCCCAGCCACGTGGATGGGTCTGTGGCCGTCAGAACTAACTGTGTGGAACAAGTCAAGAGCCAGGAGTGGATGGAGCGACATCTTAGTTCACCTTGGACTCCAGGGCTCTAAATGAGGTGATAATTGATGGTTGGTTCCAAAGCATTGCCATGAACTCTGCTTCAACCTGGTCCACTTCAGACCTTCATACATCCCCAGAAATCACATGAGGGTTGGTTTTTTTTTTTTTTTTTGGCAAGACAAGCTCTTCTAGATAGAGCTTTTCCGGAGCTCCAAAGCAAAGCCTGAATAAGACAGGATGGATGGTGTGTGTGCCAGGCAGCATCCTGTGGACTGCCCAGGATATCAGAGTGTCAGCCTTCCAAGCTCAGAGCGTGATCTTGCTTCGTGTCAAGCTCATGACTTGATTTTTTTTTAAACCACCAGTGACAGATAAGGAAAGCATAGGAAATTCAGGGCATTTTTAAGATGCAGGAAGTTGGCTTTACTGTTCTTTGCTCCTGGAAGGGTAATAGCAGTGACTACACTGGTATCACACATATCACACACAGAACACGCAGTTTCTTGTGATTTTTTTTTCAGAATGGATTTAGAGATATGTTATATGGATCTTTTTTTTTTTTTTTTTCTTACCATTCTCTAGTCTGGATTCTCTCCTCTCAAACTTTAAATCTTTCCAGGAAAAAAAAAAGTAGAACTAATTTCTCTCTTTCCTATAACAACACACACACACACACACACACACACACACACACACACACACAAAAAACCTATAAAAATAAAACCAAAAAAGTACACGATTTGTTGGCCAGCTTAATTCAATGTTGAATAACCATTTATTCTAACTTTGAAATGAAAACAAATTGCACTCTCCGGCTGCCTTGGTTGGCCCCGAAAAGATGAATTTTTCTGCTTACCTTGGACACAAAACATTCTGCTATGGCCACAGGATCATTTTCACAGTTTTCCAGATCTTGAAGAAGTTCACTAATAAAACAAAACGCACAGTGAGGAAGAATTAGATTGTATTCTTTAGGATATCTTATGGAACTTAAAATTTCTAACCGGTATTTACAAAGAATCAGGCAATAGGGTCACAGGTCTACGGCAACTGTGTCCAAGGCTTAGATAAGAGGTTTCAAGGTTATGGGTGGAGCAGGAGTTTAGATAGAGAGAGAGAGTTTAGATAGTGGTTTTCCCACCAGAGATAAGGCCTGCATAGGAGTTAAGTTCCCTGGACATCTGTCATCAGTTGTCAAAATGTTCACACACATCCATCCATCCATCCATCCATCCAAGAAATGCCTAGGCACCCAAGCAGTCTATGGCACACAAGCACATACACCCACCCACACCCACACCCGTCAACAAGCAAAGTGGGCTATGTCCCCTGTCTCAGTGAATTACTGATGCATTTGAAAAATAAGATGCTCAATCATTAACGAATCATCAACAGAAGAAGTGTTCAGAGGACAGACACACGGAGGGAGGCGTGATCTCTGCTCAAATGGAAACTCACTAAGTTCTGGTGGCAGGAACATTGTGTTGCATGACTATGTGCTTAACCATTTAATCTCCCAGCGTTGCACAGAATTCTGAAAGTGGAATTGCTTGTTCACTAGATATTCTTGGCTAAGTGACACATTTCCAAGTAGCCTTCCTCATACATTATAATAATGCAGTCTGCATTCCTCATACATTATAATAATGCGCAGCTTAAATTCAGTCCGGTGCTTATTTTTAAATGTTATTTGCTATATATTTAATAACAGCTTAAAGACAAACAGTTCTACAGGAATCAGAATAACATCATTCCTTGCTTTGAGCTTCCAATTCTCAACGGCCTCTGCTGAGAAGTATTCACTGTTTCCAAGCGTGCTGATGATGGGTGGTCATTTCAGTTTTAACTGTTGTTTCTTTCATTTTATGAAACTCCGACTCATAATCTTTTTTTTATTTCATTTTTTAGAAGATTTATTTATTGTTATATATAAGTACATTGTAGCTGTCTTCAGACATATGAGAAGACGGTATCAGATCTCATTACAGATGGTTGTGAGCCACCATGTGGTTGTTGGGATTTGAACTCAGGACCTCTGGAAGAGCAGCCAGTGCTCTTAACTGCTGAGCCATCTCTCCAGCCCCACTGGTAATCTTCTTAACCAGATATATTTTGCAATCTGACTGGGTTAAATGTGCAAATTTTACATCATTAAGACAAGAAGAATACTATGGAAGTACCATTCCTAGTTTAGCAGAGCAGACACCAGTTAGAGTCCTTTTCCTTTCTTGTAGATCCATGATGTCCCTGGACTTAAAATGATCTCTCACAGGACCTATGACTTATTTTTATATCATTAGGGATGAGATTAATAAAATCATTTACTTCTGTGCAGATGGAGGGAAGAAGAAACAAACCATGGTTGCAGAAAGGAGACTGTTACTTCTTCACACAGTTCTATAACCATGTCATAAAAAAAAAAATACGACACAAAAACTTTCTCCTTTCCACATGTAACTTTGTATACCCTGCTAAGTCACTGCCAAGCTGTGTGTGTAACTTAGGGCAAGCAGACATTTTCTCTGGTGGTACCATTCCTAGGGGTATGTTGTTGCGGGGGTCTTCTGTTCTGGAGCCCGAGGTCTGCTCTTCTGCTAACACGCACCATTCTCCTGCAGTTCTGCAACTCTCTTGGTGATCCACCACCCTGGTTGGTTTTCTGTGTTGGGTGTCTTACTCATCACCACGTCCCACAGATTCTCTCCTTTGGGAGAAGGCAGTTTCTGGAAGCTTCCCAAGTGAGGGTGACCAGATGTCAATGTGCTGAGTCTTCAGGAAATGGCCTCCTTTCAGCTGGCTCGGGAATGCCAGGGGACACAGGATTCTTGCTTTGAGTGATCTTCTGAGGATGTTCACGGAGCCTCATGAGTTAAAACGCTGCTGCTGATAGTTTAGTACCACCTTTCTCCCCAATCCATCCTCTATGTCATTTCTTATTTTTCTGTAAGGTTTTTTAGAACTTTGTCTTTGCTAACGTAACTCTCAGGCTCTGTGCGGGTCAGCTTTGGGTCTGTGATCACGTACACAGTCAGTTTGGATTTGATCTTGAGCTTTAGCGTCAAAAGTTCCCGTCTTCAGACACCCATAGGACATTAATCCACAAAAATGCTGTTTGCCCCTCCATGTTCCCTTCAGAATACAGTGAGCTTTGCCACAGGCTGTGTGACTCGGCCTGCCTCACGGAAAGCAGGAGCAGACGGGGATGGGGGTGGGGTGGGGGGGTGGGGGGGTAGGGGGATGGGGGGTGGGGGAGTGGGGGGATAGGGGGTGGGGGGGATGCCGGTGTTTGCTATGGAGTTCATCAGCAAGGAGAACTTCAGAACATGTAAAATGATTCCCACACAAAGCCTCAAAGCGTAAAGTCATAAAATCATCTGCCAAAACCTGTGGGTTTGTGATTATTATTACTATTATTATATAAATTGATACTTTAGTCATTTCTAAGCTTCAGTTCCTCACATGATAAATAAAACACAATACAACACAGGCAAATACACATGTGGGTCTGAACCACCCACAGCAATGCAAAGGATCCGGGACCAACAGTTAAAGCCTGCTGCTTTAGAATCATGTGTTTGGTGCATCTATCCTTCTGCTGGTGGCTGGCAGAGATCCCGTTATTCACAGTTTAGATTTGCTGGTCTGGTTTTCTAATTTGTCTCATTTTCTCCTCTTCTTTTCTTCATCTTGTTGCTGGTTGTCTATTCCTGGGCTGTCTTAACTTCATGTCTCATCCACCGGCACTTTTAAAAATTTCTTGAGTTTGGAGGGTTTGGGGTTGCTTTTGTTTGAACCTGCTCGGTGGATGTTTCTTTATGCCTCTTCTGTTCTTATTTCACAAGCATAGACTATTCTGCTAGGTAGTACAAGGATAGGATGATGGTGGTGGTGGTGCTGCTGCTGCTGATGGCATCAGTGGTGGTGATGCTGTCTGGCTGGTCTCTGTCTTGGGCTGGGTTCTTGTTCCTCTGCATGATGATTTTGGTTTCTGTTATCAATAGTTCTCCTAAAAAAAAATCTCTTGGAATCTCTACTTGTCCTGGATAGTTTTATGTCAACTTGATGCAAGCTAATGTCATCTGAGGGAATGAGAAAATGCTTCTACAAGAGGGGGCTGTAGGCAAGCTTGCTGGGCGTTTTCTTCATTAGTGAGTGATGGGGCAGGGCCAAGTCCGTGGTGGGTGGGGCCTTCCCTGGACTGGTGGCTCTGGGTTCTATTAGAAGGCAGGCTGAGCAGTCTACAATGAGCAAACCTGTAAGCAGCACCGCTCCACTGTGCTTTGGCTTAGCTTCTAGGCTCCCACACGGAGTTCCTGCTCTGGCTTTCCCAGTAGACAGTGATTCAGGTTATGTAAGCAAAAAATCAAAAACAAAAAACAAAACAAAACCCCTGTCCTCCTCAAGTTGTTTTTAGTTACAGTGCTTCCTTAGAGCAGTAGTGACTCTAATACAAGTGAGATACCATGATGCTGATGATAGTCTCTGTGAAAGAGGGACTATCAGGCAGTGATGCTCACTCTCAGGTAGGGATATTCAAATATTTTATGCGGCATGACCTGTTTATCCTCTGAAATATTCCTAGAATGGATTGTGTATAAATAGTATACACACACATATATACTAGAAATTAAAACGGATTATAATCAACTTATTCAGAGATAATTATATGAATATAAATATTTCTTTGTGACAGTTTGTACAAAGCAGAGGAGTATGTTTTACATTTTTGGTCATTTCTCATATCTAACCCCAGCTGGGTTCTCTTACCTGTTTCAGAATTCAATTCAACCTGCCGTAGCCTATTAGGGTAAAATCTACTGAAAACAAAGCAGCCACAAAACCATGTCACTAGGAGATGGAGGGGTGGTATTTCAATGGCTTCTTCACACAAGGATAACTGTACTTTGATAGTCCCCTGAAAATAAGTGGAATTTTACAAGTCGGCCAGAGTCAGAAACCACACAGAATGGGTCACCTTGTCACTTTCAAACCCACTCCATAGTCCTAATTCTGAACATGTCCTCCGGTATTCTTATTAAAACATCTCCTTTGCAAGATTATTTTATACTTTGGCAAGTGTCATTCAGAAATTTGTATTGTTGTAATTGATAGTAAGATGGGTGTAATTAAACGAGAAGCAGTTGAAACCTAGCCACTGCCTTCCGAGTCCCGAGAGGAGGTGAGAAAAGGCAAGAGACAGAGAGGAGCTGAGAGCAGGGCCTTGGGGTCAGGATTCTCACTTACTGAAGGGAAGATTGTTCTGTTTGGAGGGTTTGTGTTCAGGCCTAGCAGTAGCAATCTTCTCTCTTGGGGAATAAGACCTTTTTTTGATAGTTTACTTGAACTATTCCTTGGTCATGTACAACTCTTCACATTCTAAATTCTTTGGTCCGAGCATTCCCTCTAAGCATTGATTTTATTTTCAGTGGACTAACCGGGAGGAGGAGGTGGTTGGGGTCGCCATCCTGGTTCTAGACGGGCCTCACTTATGCTGACAGTTTGAGAAGCGCAGAGCTGGGAGGGAGCCTGGATCCTGCACAGTCCATCCAAGCTTTACAGAGGAAATCGCAGGCTGGAGAGAGGAAGCTGCTTATCTTAGATCACACAGGCCATAAGAATGACAAATCTGTGGACAGAAGGGGAAGGTTCTGAACCTCTCCTCTGCACGCCACTGAAGCTACTGAAGGAGGCATTTCCTCAACAAATGTAAAGAAGCTAGGTGTGAGATTGCGTGCCCTGGAGTTTTCAAAGACCCGCCTGGGAGACTCTTGGCGTTGTCTAAGTTGCATCTTAACTTTTATAGCTTCTTATTTAGACAACATAAACGCAAGGTAAATGAGACTGACAGGGGCTCGTTCTCTCATGTTCTTTCATGGGGGCTCGTAGCCGAACGAAACTGTGTGTTGCTGCTCAGCTGTGACTGAGAGACTTCCCTGTCTGCCATGGTGACAAGCACTGGGGTAAGGAAGACCAGGCAGAAGTCCCACTTAGGATTCGCATACCTATGTTCTGATCATAGGTGACCGGTGTTAATAAAATAATCAATACCACCTGGTACCATGAAATCTGACGTCAATAAAGGAGAGAAATGGAGGCAGGGGGAATTGGTAGAGGGCTTGGGGGGGCTTTTCAAGTTTATTATCTGAGAAGGTGATTGAATAATTGATTGATTGATTGATTGGTTGGTTGATTGATTGATATTTGAGGGCATGCAGAGGCTTGGGAGAAATCATTTAAGAAATGAGACCCCAAGTTACAGACAGGATGAGCTTGGTATGTTCTTGTGTAGGATGCAGGAAGGAAGCTGTGTGGCTGGGGGTTGCGGAACACTGAAGAATATGGGGATTCAGGAAGACAGCTGGGAGGAAGGAAGGAAAAACCGTGGGGTACGCTGTGTGTGTGTGTGTGTGTGTGTGTGTGTGTGTGTGTGTGTGTGTGTGCAGGAGGACCAATCACCAATCACCAGGAGTAGGACTGGCCACCCAGAATTACAGCCTAATGGACTAATGACCATAGAGATGGCCTCAGTGTAACACTGGGCAATGGGTCATGCAAAGGACGGATGCAGTGTCAGAGTTTTCTCTCAGAGTTAAAACCAGATTGCGGCCATCTTGCTTTCATGGTCTGGGTCTAATTCTCTTTACCCTGAGTAATTAATTATTATGAAACTCTCCTCTCTTTTGAATGGGGTCATGAACAAGAAACGCTATTATTTTCTTCTTGAGCTCAGGCCTCTGAACTTGCCCTAGCGGACGAAGAGCAATAGCTTTGTTCTCTTTCAAGAAAGTATTCTGTGTGATGCTTCTCTGACCTCTGCTGTGAACCTGAAGGGAGGAACTGTGACTTCGAGGTCACACTGCCTTACGTTGAAGGGTCAGGAGCAGGCATCTCCTCTTCTGTCTGTCATAGACTCCACTTCCTAACTGCACTGTTTCAATGTGTGGCTTCCACAGAGACTCACATGCGTATGGGAATGGAAAATGGTTCACAGATACATTAGGATTTTGAAGTTGTTTTGCTTAGATACAGGGTTTCTGCTTGTAACCCTGACTGTCCTGGAACTCATGACCTTAGCCTTTCACTCCAGCTGGCCAAAAGAAGCCCAACCATAAAAGGATTCCTACAGTGAGCAGAGCCGAGAGTCACTGTGGTGGGTTGTTGAAAAATGTGCTCAAACGGAAATTGTCCCACCTCTCTCTGCTTTATTATATGTTCCAATGAATCATTACATTGTATTAAAATTATATTTTAAAAAAGCATAGCCAAAGATAAGTGTTTGGACTTAAGACATCTTTAGCTTATTTTGTGAAGATTTCTCTAGACCCTTGGAGAGAATTAATTGCATGGTCCTCAGCATCTTCCTGATGCTGGGTATCCTGCTCTTTCCTGGAGGATATGGCTTACTGCCCTGCTATAGAAGGGTGTGGTCATCCATGTCCTGCTTTTGCACACAGTACAGGCTCAACACAGGTAGACTGAGTAAAGACAAAGAGACAAAGCTACGAGGAACTTTTCACTTTGAGATCTGATGATTTCAATCTGCCTAGAATTAATTCAGACATAAAAATCCAATTCGGAGGAACTGCCTGCATTTCCTCATGCCTCATCCTAAAAGAAAGACTCAAGTTACAGTTTGGACTACTTTTCTCTAATCCAAAAGTACTGGCATTTTTCCCTTTGGTTGGTAATACAATTTTTTAAAAGCTTTGGGATTTTCGGGCTCGTGGTTTCTTTTGACTGACCTAGTTTCTGACCATTTGGAGGTCTATTCCAGACCCCAAACCAGAGACTTGAATTTCAGGGCTGGGGGGTGGGTTCTACAGTAAGAGATATGGCCACTAAAAAGTAGACCAAAATGAAGTCTCAGCTGGATTTTGTGATGAGAGATTTAAGAATGTAAGTCTCATGATACATCAAAACAGAAAGAAAGGCAAAAACAAAAGAACAAAAATATTGTCATCATTTATGTACAAATATAAAATATTTCATCAGTACACAAACATAGAAAGCATCACAGGCACGCGGGGTTTATTCTAGTAATGATACGTGCATATAATTCAAATCAGAATGTCTACCATTGAAGTTCACTCAAGATGCACAGAAGTAAAGTAATACGGTATTTATTAAAGCCAAACTCATCACTCGGTCATGTTCAATACCCACGGCATTTCTGAAAACGCTAGCAAAATGGAGAGGTGTTTTTTTTTAAGTTTCATTATGCCTAGTTCACAAGAAGAGAAACGCTTCCGATGATGTCAAAATGAAGACGAGGCGGTGAAGCTGTGGAAGGAAGTTGGTTCAGAGCAGTGGGGTAGGAGGAGGACAAGCCATTGTCAGTCACCACAGGGAAGCCTGGAGATATGGCGACATGTTTAAGAATTGAAAGCACCTAGCTGAGAATACATTAAATAGTTAATTTAAAGAATAGTAAGAAAATTGAGTCAACATGTTATCAGCATTTTAAGGTCTATGGGAGTGAAATTTTAAAGTTACAGGTGATCATGTGGGAGAAAATTTGTTGAATATTCTTACAGGGCATTTTAAACAGCTGATGGTGCCGGGTGAATATCTGAAATCCCAGGATGTGGGAGGCAAAAGGATTAGGAATTGGAGGTCACCCTTGGTTAAATAGTGAGTTCTAGGCCAGCCTGGGTTACATGAAATTCTGTCTCAAAAACAAGTAAGCAAATAATTGGTCAACGAGGCATTGCGGCTGTAGATGGGATGACTCGGTCATGTAAAGTTGTCATTTTAATCTTTTGACTTGCTGGGCGGTGGTGGCACACACCTGTAATCCCAGCACTTGGGAGGCAGAGGCAGGAGGATCTTTGAGTTCGAGGCCAGCCTGGTCTACAGAATGAGTTCCAGGACAGCCAGTGCTATACAAAGAAACCCTGTCTTGAAAAAACCAAAAACCAAAACAAACAAACAAAAACAACAACAACAACAACAACAACAAAAACAAAAACAAAAAAAAACAACCAACCAAACAAAAAAACCAAAAAAACCTTTGACTTATAAAGATACCAACAGAGTACTACATGAATGTTGAAAATGTAACAAATGGTAACAAAACCACTTGCTAGGGCTAAGTGAAGAGAAATTAAATCAGAGTTGAGGACTCGTTGCTGAAGGCAACATGGCACCAGCCCAGTGGGAAAAGAAGACTGAAGAGGGCTCAATCCCACATGCCCATTAAACTTGGCATACAAAGGACAGGAAATGCAGCTTAGAGTTTGTGTATTTCGATCCCTTGTGATGGGACCATTGGCTAGGCCTGTGAAATCAGAGCTTAGGTCTACTGTCAAACAGTCCATCGGCAGCAGTTTCAGGCAGATTGAAAACAAATATAAAAAAAGAAGCAAAATTTTAGGAGTCTGAAAAAAAAAAAAAAGAATATGCTTATCACCCAAGAATGGGAGATAATTTCAGTACCCAACCCCAAAGATTCCTACTTGTGAAAGTGTATTTTGCATTGTGAATTGTGTGATTTGTCTTCTGAGAGGCCACATTAAGTGAAAGGGCATGTCTCCCATGAGGAGACACTTGCTACTCCCATGATCCACAGAATTCATCAACACCTCTTAGAAGGCCTTGAGAGGAGAGAAGAAAATCCACTGTGAGAGCAGGTGGTGGATATGGCCAGAAAAGTCACAGAAGAGTATCAGTGGCCAGCGAGGGGCAAGAAGAAAAGATCATCCTTGTTGCAACTGACCCAGCTTGAAATGTAGATCCAGCCAGGGAAGAGCCACAGGGCAGTCACACAAACTAGAGCATTAAAGCTCAAAAATGATGTTGAGTGAAAGAAAAAAAAAATGGAGTATTCATGCCATGTCTGAACCAAGGGAAAGCATATGTATTTCAAATAAATATATTGTAATGATGCCAACGCTCCTACCCCTAGGCTGGGTGGTAGAACACGCGTATATGTAATATGTGTGAGGCCCTGGGTACCATCCCCAGAAACATGGATGCTTTCACTGCAATAAAACAGACCAGAGAAACAAACAAAGCCAGCTTGGGCAGATCCAGGAAAATGGCTTAACTGGTCCCGCATCTTTCCCACTCTTCCTTCAGTGCTGATATAGAACACTGACATCTAAGATATTGGTTTCTCTGGTTTTTAATATATGAGGAGATGATATGTGATAGGAGTGTCTGTGCCCCAGAAACTTGGCAATCATGATGAAACCCAGATTTCTCTCCCGATGCCATGGCAGAGACCTGGCTCTCCAGCACGTGTGTGTGTGTGTGTGTGTGTGTGTGTGTGTGAGTGTGTGTGTGTGTCTGCTCTTCGCAGTGTGGAATGATATTAGAGAGGGGAGCATAAGAGGTTTTCAGTGGGTTGTTTAATGCCTTTATAACGGGAAGAATTTAAAAAGTAAATATGGCATAGAAAAGGCATGAGCGAAGCTGAGGCTTGTCTTACAGCATTCTGCACTTTGCTCTGCTTTGGAATTCCAGGCCAAGCGTTCCCTAACCTACATGTTTGGGATTTTGAAATATCTGTGTAGATATGGTGCAGTATCTTGAAGACAAGACTCAAGGATAACACAGAGAATTCTGTTGTTTCCTTTGCAGCTGATACACGCAGCTTCGAGGTAATTTTGCAGTTCTCAGTGGACCTGTGTTAGGACTTTGACACATTACTTGACGTCAGATGTGGAAATTTACCACGTGTGCCGCAGTGTTTAAAAGATTTCTAATTTGGAGCATTTTGGATTTTCAGGTTTAAGGATGCCCAATCTATATGTTTTTGGGGAAAAAAAAAAAAAGAAGCAATTCAGCTGAAAATTTCAGGCTAATATAGTCAACCCTTAAATTCAGAAAACTTAAGCTTTACCTATTTGAACACAATATTACAATTTTATGTTGAAAAATCTAGAATTAAGCTAACAAGAGAACTTTGGAGACTGTTATTTAAGGCCAGACAGTTACATCTTGGAAATCAATTGGAGGATCATTAAAGATGCATGAGCGATGCCATAAAAGGTCGTATTAATGTCCTTACTTAACCAACTCTAACAACCGCAGGGTCATCTAAACGACAAATATAGATTCTAGTTCTGAGAAAATGGAAATCAAAACAAATGAGGACAAAACATACAGTTCTACTGCATGTAGCTGGGCATGGTAGTGGACCCCTGTGACCCTGCCACTCTGGAGACTACCACACGAAGACTGTGAGTTTGAGGACAGCCTGGGCTACCTAGTGAATTCAGGGTCAGCCTGGAATATGTAGTAAGGCTCTGTCCCCAAAAAATAGACAAGTAAGCGAGCAAAGAACTAACCTACAGAACCCAAACAGTTTGACAGTAAAGTTAAACGACAGATTTTTTTTTTTTCCAAAACAGAGGAATATATTAGAAATGAACAAAAGTGAGCCGGGCGTGGTGGCGCACGCCTGTAATCCCAGCACTTGGGAGGCAGAGGCAGGTGGATTTCTGAGTTCGAGGCCAGCCTGGTCTACAGAGTGAGTTCCAGGACAGCCAGGGCTACACAGAGAAACCCTGTCTCAAAAAACCAAAAAAAAAAAAAAAAAAAAAATGAACAAAAGTAATATCCAAAGTGGCTCAGGACTAGTGAACAGAGGTCTTCCTAGTCTGAAAGGATGGTTTGCCATGTATGAAGTTGGTGTGTCTTTTTTTTTTTTTTGTAAAAATGCTGTTTATTTATTTATTTATTATATGTAAGTACACCATAGATATCTTCAGACACCAGAAGAGGGCGTCAGATCTCTTTACAGATGGTTGTGAGCCACCATGTGGGTGCTGGGATTTGAACTCATGACCTTCGGAAGAACAATCGGTACTCTTACCCACTGAGCCATCTCTCCAGTCCTAAAGTTGGTGTGTCTTGCTGCATTTGGTTCACCTTGCAGAGTTGCTAAGAGGATAAAGGCACTGCATGAACCGTGACTATGCAAATGTGATCACTGCAGCCACCGGCAGGGACCCGACGTGCTGCCACCGTGTAACCTCAGCCACGCCTTGCATGACATCACAGTGGCGTATTCCTGCACTCTGACCCAGGCATATTTTAGACAGGAATGGCTTTCATGGTCAATGGACATCCAACAGAAAGAACAGAGAATGGGTTTGGGAACAGAGAGTTCGTCCCAGGCACCAAGCTTTGGTAGAGGGGTCCTCACTGTCAAGTCCCTTGTCGCTAAAGTCCCTTATGTTTCCTTAGACTAGGAAACACGTGGACATTTAAACTTCAAGGAGTGAAAAAATCTCTCCCAGTTCAGCCAGAGTTTCCCAGTGTTCATTAAGGGCTTGAAGAACGACGTTCTACTGGGGGGTGGTGGTGGTGAGGAGGGGTGGGGGGTGGGGGGTGGGGGGTGGGGCACATGGCTGAGTGAACCCTGATGACATGTACAAAGGGATGTTGCTGCCGCTGAAGCTGTCTGGCCTCTGGCACAAAGGAAACGCTCCACAAGGTCTTGTCATCATCCGTTTACAGCCAAACCACAGAAGAGCTGGGCCAGGGCCTCTCAGGATCTAGCATCTTTCTGGGTCACAGTTTCATTAGTGGGCTCTGGAAACTGATGCTATTATCCAGGGACTTGTGGAATTGCTAACTAGGGGCCTGCATTAAAACCAACACATCGGTAATGAGCATGCGGCTTCTGCAGTTTTTGATGTCTTGCTCACCATCTTATTGCTGGGCTGATTTATCTAGATAGCGTTTCAATAGTGTTTCTTGGCTGTGGCTCCATCCACATTATAAAGACCTGAAGGCCTTTTAGAAAAGTCTAATGCTGTGGCCCCGTCCTGGATCAATGAGTCAATTTTTATTGAGTAGGGTGCAGATATTGCTTTTAATAAAAAATCATATTTTATTTTTTTGAGAATTTCATATAGTATATTTTCATCAGATTTTTTTTCTCTCCATCAACTCTTCCCTGATTCCATAGGCCCAATACTTTCCTACCCACCCAACTTCATGGGTTTTTTTCTCTCTTAAAAACAAAAACAACAATCCCCGATAAGTCCACTTGGTGTTGGTTGACTACTTCTGAGCACGGGGTCCACCCTGGAGTGTGGTTGATACATCCAGTGTCATTCCATTGAAGAGCTCATTGAACTGATTTTGCAGTTATCAATTTCAAATACCTTCTTGGCTGGGGGTGGGGCACCATGCCCACGTCCCTTTCATGCTGGCATTCTGTCTGGCTTGGGCTTGTGCAGACCTGGTGTGCCCAGTCACAGTCTGCAAGTTCATGTGTGCACCCGCCCAGCTGGGTCTGCACAGTGCTATTTCTTTGGGGTCATCCACCTCCTCTTGCTCTTACAATCTCTCTGTCTCCTTTTATAAACCCCGGAGCTTTTAGAAGAATTGATATGATCCCATTTAGAGCCAGACAGTGGTGCCACTTAGCCCAGGCTAACCTTGAACTCACTGCATGACTGAGGATGACCCTTCCACTTCTGATCCTCTGCAGGTGAGCCCAGCACCTATAATTTTATTTGGAGCCAAGAATGAAACCCATGCATGCTAAGCCATCTACAATACCCTCACTTTTTTTTTTTTTTTCCCGAGACAGGGTTTCTCTGTATAGCCCTGGCTGTCTTGGAACTCACTGTGTAGACCAGGCTGGCCTCGAACTCAGAAATCTGCCTGCCTCTGCCTCCCAGAGTGCACTTTTTTTTAAATGGAAGAGTTAGAGAAAGGACTGAAGGAGCTGAAGGGGGTTGCAACCACATAGGAAGAACAACAATATGAACCAACCAGACACCCACTTTCCCCCCTCCTGAGAGATCCCAGGGACTAAGCCATCAACCAAGGAATACACAAGGCTCCAGCTGCATATGTAGTCAAGGACGGCCTTGTCAGGCATCAATGGGAGGAGAGGTCCTTGGTCCTATGAAGGCTCAATAGATGCCCCAGTGTAGGGGAATCGAGGGCAGGGATGGGGGAAGGAGGTGGGTGGAGGAGCACCCTCATAGAAGCAGGGGGAGGGAGGGTGGGATAGGGGGTTTCTGGGTGGGTGGGGAAACCGGGAAAGGGGCTAACATTTGAAATGTAAATAAACATCCAATTAAAAAAAAACATTAAAAAAAGAAAAAGAAAGTTTCCCAGGTGCTTCAGAGGGTGGCCCAGGGTGTACAAGGTCAGGCACATGAAACTCTGATGTGGCTTTGGTGTTTCCTATGAACTAGATAGAATGGGAGGATGCTGTCTCCTACACGCCAGGTTAGTGCTAAACATCCAGGATCCAGAGGGAACAAAGGAGGTGGAGATCCTGCCTCTGCGGAGCTCATCTTTATTGGTCTGAATAAGCAAAGAGGGCTAGGTCTCAGCTCGTAGAGCAGTCGAGTCACAGGACGAGGGAGCCGTGTCAAGGGCACACCTCCAGTGGGAATGCCTCAGCGCTTGCTCCAGGACGACACTGCGCTGTCCCCCTAAGTATGTCAGTGAAGAGCTTCACCACAGCCACAGGAGGGGGCATGTCCTGGTATCTGAATCTTTTGGTTTATCAAAGTGAGAACATCTCCCATGGGCCAGGTGAAATGACAAACCCAGTGCCTGTGTTCTTAGCCTGACATTTGTGTCTTCTAAGCTACAAATTAATACAATCGCTTATATATCTGTTTCCACTCCCTGAAGCTTCCAGTCTGGGTTACAGGTATAACTCTGTAGCCCAGTGTTTTACCATGCAGGACCTACTTAATACATATGTGAATTAAGTTATTTGAGTTGGGGACTGCAAGAGGGCTCAGCATGTAAAGGGGCTTGCCGCCAAAGCCTGGTGACCCAAGTTCCTTTTCCGGAACCTATATGGAGGAGGGAAACGACTCCTGCAAGTTTTCTCTCACTGTGACACACACACACACACACACACACACACACACACACACACAAATGCAGGAACGTCGTAATCATTTGGCAGAAGAAAGCATGTTGCAAACCCTGCATAGAGGTAGATTCTGGAGACCAAGGTAGATTCTGGATGCCCCGCTTGCATTCTGTTATGAACAAAAGATGTCCATGCTCTACCAGGGAGATACGTGTGCTCTCTGAGCCAGTAGAACAGACAGCGACAGCATTTATGAAGCCGAATCAGGATTGTGGACACAGATTTCTTGGGTATATTCCCCCGAGAAAAATTCATAACGCTCTTATGTTGGAACAACCTTTCCCGCATTAACTTACCTATTGAAGTGGTAGATGTCCTGGATGTTTCCGAAAAGAGCAGCCCTGTCTTCGGCCCCCAGGGGAAGTTTGGTTTGGTCCCGGATGCATGCCAGGTAATCCTGTGAAGTCAATGAGAAGGATGCCTCAGGACTCCGGATCTTTTTCTAAGACATTTTTAATGTGGGGGATGAATCATTGGCATATGTTTTAAATAGCCTGTGATACTAATGCGATTGTTACCTTTATCACGGGGTACAGCAAAATTTCTCTCGTGAATGAGTACAAGGAGAATGTGTGGCCTTCATTAAAGGATCTACCCTACCCCCAGTATGCCAGAGCTTCCTTCTTTGGATGTTGATCGAAGTTAGTGATAATGTCAGAGTCAGGGCAGGATATAATTTCCTGTGTCTTTAAGTGATTAAGAAAAAACTTCAGGAGACAGCTCGGTCAGAAAGCGCTTGCTGTACAAGCATGAAGATCTCAGTTCAAGCCCCGGGACCAGCATGAAAATGTCCGTGACAGCGACGCACACTTGTAATCCCAGTACCGGGGAGGGGGAGAGGGGAGTTTGTTTGTTGGCCAGCCAGTCTCATCTGACTTTCTAGTCCCAGGCCAGCGAGAGACCCTGTTTCAAAGACCAAAGCAGACAGAACTTAAAGAACAACACTCAAGGTTTAGCCTGCCTTTCCCGTTCACTCTCAGACGCGTTTGAAATGCACACAGTGGGAAATCAGAATTAAAAAAAAAAAAAATCAAAGTATGATAGAGTTGTGCTAGATAAGTCTTTACGGCAGAAAGGCATGAGACGCTTACATATAAGACAAGATTCTCCTTCACAAGATAATTTGGGGAAGTTTAAAAACGAAGCACATTACGTAACTCACTTTTGTTATATTAATGAATTTGGAAATGGAAATGATTTTCTATGTCTAGCATTGAAGTGGTGCTGAGCCGTATCCCACTTCTATCAGACGCACAAGGGTCAAACCAACACATCCCAGAAGCTGTGTGAGTTGTAAGGAGAGGGCAAACTGTGTGCTCCAGAGTTCACAACCCAGTGTTCCTCTCTCCCAGTATGCACTGAAGAATGCACTCAGCAGGAAGCACGGACGGAATAAAGCAAAGAGTGAAAACAGCTGAAATTAATGTAAAAACAACAACAACAACAACAACAACAACAAAAAAAAAACAAAAAACCAACAAACCCAGTCCCTTCCCAAGGCTGCTCTGCTTCCCCCCAAGTCCCAGATATAATCTGCAAGCATTAGGGGGCAGGTGAGCTGCAACATTGTGGGGTGCGTGTACAAAGTGACAGGGACCTCAGAGCCCAGCTCCCCGCTGGACCCCATTTTCCAGCAACACATGAGATGTTGTGCAGGAGAACCCACGGGAGAAGTTGTGAATCCCCATGCATTTGATTCTTGTGGTGTGGTGTGGTTTTTTTTTTTTTTTTTTTTTTTTTAATGTCTTTCCCTAAGCCACGTTCGTTCTCAGTCTTTGTCCCTTCGAGAAAAGCAAAGCCTTCTCTGGTAGCTTCCTGAAGTAGCACAGGTCGCAGTCTACCGCCAACAGGCTTTCATTCTGATCCTTTCCTCCTAAAAGCTTGGCCACGCATGACCTTTATTGTCTTCTGAAGCAAGCTTTGTTGGTAAGGGCCTTTTGTCTCTCCTCTCTCCTTCCCTCTCGCTCTTTCTGGAACGTCTCCTAGGAGAGCGGGCTCACAAGATTTTAGTGTAGTTAGCATCAACCCCCACTCTTAAACAAAGCTCACTGTCACCATCACAAGCGGGACAGTGGTGCGGAAGTTGTGTATGTGCAGAGGAGTTGACGTCCAGCCAGGAGCAGCTAAGCACGACAGACCTGATGGAACAGGTACAACCTGAGCTTCCTCCAGAGCCCACTCACTGCCGGCTCACGGAATGGGTTCGTGGGTGAAGGTACTTGCTGTTCTGCCCGATGATCTGAGTTTTGTCCCCAGTACACTGGTGCGTGCAGGAGGTAGGAGAACTAACTCCCGCTGGTTTTCGTCTGGCCTCCACACTCAGGCCACGGCGTGCAGTCCTCCTCCAAAAGATGCCAAATGAAACACATTTACACTTTTGTTAAAATGACACACTGTACATAAAAATGGTCTAATGACCACTATGAAAAATAAACATTTGATAGGAGCTTAGTAAGTCAATAGATGTCAATAGATACTTAGAATTCTTTTTTTTTATATTTGTGTGTGTGTGTGTGTGTGTGTGTGTGTGTGTGTACACACACGAGTGTCCAAGGAGGCCAGATGCATCTGATCCGCCCGGAGCTGTAGTTACAAAGAGTTGTGAACTGCCCAACATGGGTACTAGGAACTGAACTTGGGTCCGCTGGAAAAGCAGTAAATGGTTTTAACCACTGAGCCACCTTTTCAGACCCTAATTAGGCATTTTAAAGGGGCATTCTGCGTGTGAACTAAAAGCAAACTAGAGAACGTGGCCCTTACCAACACCTCACGCTGAGAGTACAGTTGGGATGGTAACTGGGCTACTAGATTCACACGACTGTCTGCAGCAAGCTATGAATGAAAAAGCCAGTCAAAAGCCCTGGAAGACATCTGGGGTTATAGATAAAGCCTGTGTGCCCCGCCCCCTTCATCAAATCTCTGAAGGAAAGTGCTTTGAAACCCTGAGAGTCCACGGCAGAGACCCCTGTATTTTAAAAGCTGCTTGCTTCTCTTGTGGAGAAAATAGGCCTCCAGGAGTCCACATTTTTTTTTTGTAGGTCGCTCTAGATAACAGATCAAAGTTTAAGGGCCACAACTGGTTCCCCGCTCTGACCATAATTAAGTCTTGTAAGCAGGCGCCGTTAACCCTGAACCAGTCCCTGGAATCCACGGTAGCATGTGCTGTCCTGGCAGCTGTAATCACCCGAAGCCAAGATGAGAGGCTGGAAGCAGAGCCTAATAACAGCTCCGTCTCTGCCCAAATGACGGCGTGGGGACATCAGTAAGCCCTCTGAGAGCCTGCCACACTGCCTACTCATTCCACTGGCTTCCTGTCAGCCCCTATGGCCCTCACGCGGCTCACAACCAATCCAGGCAGCAGTAGAGAGCCTCTGCCCTCTCTGAGCCCTAACTTTTTCCGTTTTTTGGGTAACTTTTCTCTTTCCTTTCCTCCCATTTCCTTTTCTTTAGTATGCTTGCCAAAGGTCTAGGCACATTCTCCCAGACACTCTGGCTTTCCCCACCTGTCCGCTGAAGCTCCTGCCGCTGCCCTCTCTCTGACGCATACATCTGGCTTCTGCCAGGCATCTGCCGGTTGACTTCCATTTCACAACATGCTGGCCTAATTCAAATGGCATTGCTTCTCGTCCTCTCCTCTGTCTCCATTGCACTGGCAGCTCATGAGATTTATACCTTTCCTGTCCTGTTTTTTTTTTTTCTCCCAAACACTAATAAAATTGTCCTGGAGCTTTCTTCCAAGTCCATTTCTAAGTTCTTTTATTAACAAAACTATCCAGACTAACAATCCAAAAGAGGCCACTCCAAATTCCCTAGCAACAGTGGTAGCAACCAGAGGATGCAATGAGATAAGTAACTCCAGCATCAGTACCAAAAAGGTAACCACACAGAGGCTGGGTAGACCAGAGCTGCTCCATACAGGAGCACTGCCTGAGCCTGAGAGCAGTGGAGAGGAGGGACATTGACCAAGGGAGGAGGGTGAGGGAAGGGAGCCAGCCCAGGGAGAGGCATGCTTTGATCAACTGGTCTAGTAATTGCTGGTTTCCAGAGGAGAAGTCTGGGATTCCCCCTCTTTTCCCACACTTTGGCACCGAGGAGGAATGACAGTTCCACCAGCTCCCTACAGGACATGTTACTGTCACTGAAAGGCACTGAGTGCACAGAACACTTGGCTTCCTCTTTTGCTGGACCATTACAGGGGGGCAGCTCGGCTATGGGTCTAGGCACCCGCCATCTTCTATCTTCTATCTGCCCTTTTAGTTTTTCCCAGGTATCAGGCCCGCAGAGGCCAAAGTCGGTAGTTATAGACTTTTCTGACGGGCAGGAAATTTCTCCAAACCAAGGCGACCTTTCTCTGACATCACAGAGGATTTGTGATGAAAGGAAACAAACCTACTTTGACCTGTCACATGTGGAGAGTAGGGCTTTGCACAGCTCGGGCTTGCAGTCTGTCCCTATCAGGAGCCACACTTTTTTTTTTTAAAGAAGATTCCTTTATTTTTATGTATGTGAGTACAATGTCACTGTCTTTTGACACATCAGAAAAGGACTTCAGATGGTTGTGAACCACCATGTGGGTTCTGGGATTTGAACTCAGGACCTCTGGGAGAGCAGTCAGTGCTCTTAACTACTGAGCCATCTCTCCAGCCCCAGGAGCCGCGCTTTGAACAGGCCTTCTATTTTGTAGCCACTGTCCTCTGCATAGCATGCCCGAGGATGGCTTTGCCCACTAAGACCGGCTTAGAATCCAAGGCCTCTGACTGAATCCCGACTTGGTTACCTTAGAACTCTGTCCCTAAGGGTATGGACCGGAAGGCAGCATTAGTCTGGGGGTAAAGATAACACACCATCATTGGACCTGCCAAGATTGTGGTGACTTAGGACATCTCTGAAGAATCACCCAGATGGGAGTGACCCGTGAATAGTTTGGCCAAGGGAATTCTGGCCCATCTTTATGAAGAGTTGGGGTCCATCTTAAATACAATCGATTGACTGAAAGTGGGAGTTAACGCTTACCTTGTATTTCAGAGTTAGTGATCACAGCAAGTGCCTGCTCATGAGAAAGTGACCTTAGGGGGATCTCAGGGCCAGCACACTTTAACCTCAGGAGACCAGCAGCCTACACTAGCAGGAGAGAGCCACACGGGAGTCCTCTACCCTAAGGGGAACATCCAAGAGCTCCAGCAAACAGAGGCTGAGCAGGGTTGGGGATGCCAGACTTTGGGTGGTGGCGAATCCCGTGTCCACCCTGATGGAGATCAGGCTCTGGGCAAAGCAAGGAAGAGGGGATTCCACGGACTGTAAGGGCCTTAAAGTGCACAGCCGGCCACGATGCCTCTTACTTGTCCCTGAAACAATCGTAGGAATGCTGGGTAGGGGAGGATGTCTAACTCTAACACTAGAAGGGGCTATTGATCTCTTTGGCAGAAGGGCAGTGGATTAGTGGAAGATCTGGGAGGTTTGGCGACATAAGGAGGAGATGTAGGAGCAGGACGGTGTGTGGAGAGACGGATGTGTCCACCCATTGTCTGTCACCTCTGCATCCACAGATGGGCTGTTGACACAGGAGGAAGCAGGAAAAAGAAGCTTGAAACTATAAGATGCCATCCAATAACTTTATTGTGATGTAAGGGCTTAGGGGTACATGTTGTGCTTTATGTCTTGTGTATAGGGATAGAAAAATGTTCAGAAATGACAATACTATCCCTATCTATGTAGGTTCTACACACACACACACACACACACACACACACACACACACACAGAGAGAGAGAGAGAGAGACAGAGGAGGAAAACACTTAAAATTTAAGTTATAATATGCCAATTAGTGTGGGATAAGCATTATTTACAAAGAGCTTTTGAGTCATTTTCAAAGTATATAAACTTTTAATCTTCTTTTCTTCAAACATGCCACTGAAATCTTGTAGTGAAAAAGATCCCCGCGGCGGTTGGCAGACAAAGTCTGAAAGCTCTAACATGCAGGCCGATGTCTGCCTATTGCTTTCTCTCGTCAACGCTTCTGTGGGAGGAGGACACTGTCGAAGGCCTGGGAGCTGAGAGCCTGTAGATTCTCAGCTGCCCTATCAGGCCCCAAACAAAAGCAGGCACTATGAGGACAATGGCGCTGCAGGCCTATGTCGCGAAGCCTGCACATCCACGGAGGACAGGGTGGCTGGAAGCACGGGGGGACAGGGAACAGCACAAAGATCTGTCTGTGAGTGACTCTGAAGGGAGGGGGAGGGGAAGAGGAGAAAGAAAGGGAAGAGAGGGAGAGAGAAAAGAGAAGCAGAAGAAGGTGGTAGAAAGAAAAACAGCAGGAAAACGGAAAGACAAAAATGGGGGACAGAAAGAGGACAAAGGGGGGGAGGGGAGAGCTGGGGTGGCGTGTCACGCCAACGTTGGAGGTAAAGGCAGCCCCTCCAGCTGCTGGCAGGGGCTCAGGTCTCATTTCAGGTTCCCCAGTCTATGGCACAGAGGCTGGTCCAGTTGACAATGTGTGGACGTCTGCGAAGGCCTCGGCGATGTTTTGATAAAAGAGCAATGAGCCCGAGGTTTCGCCTCATTTAAGTTCTATAAGATTTTTCAATCCACAAAACCAGCGAAAAATGCAAGGAATGGCCTTCTAGTCAAGCTCTGACAAATGACACCGGTGCGTGCTCAGGGCTCTCTATTGTCTCCCTTTATCCTCCCGAACAAGGTTGCTAAGGGCTCCTCACAGAGAGGACACAAGACACCAGACCTGTGGGAGTGGGGAGTGGGGAGTGGGGCGGTAAGAGGGCCGCAGCTCTCCCCAGCAAGAGAAGTTTCAGGCAGGAGGAGGGAGCATGGGTTTTGTTAAAAACAGAACCGTTGAGAAGGATAACTCCGAAGCTAGGAATGCTGGGATTGGGTTCCTCCTAAAGCCTTTAAGCGGAATAGAGTCCACAGAGCAGAGGCCTCTAAAATCGGATTCAACTGTTCGTCTCTTTGTGTAGCTTTTGAGACATGGTTTCCATAACTGCCCGGGCTGGCCTGGAACTTGCAATGTTCTCGCCTCAGCCTCCCTGCTAGTGCACATTACAGACACACCGTGCAGCAGACCCCGCCAGGGTTAGGACTTCTTTGTGCTCAGGGTGGGCACCTCTGTCTGCACTGCTCGCGACTGTCACAGACATCCCTGGAGCTCGCTGGCCATCCAGTCTAACGGGGTCCATACACCCTAGGTTAAGTCAGAGGTCCTTGGTCAAAAAATAAGGTGACGCATGGTTGAAGACACTGGTGCTGATCCCTGGCCTCTACACATGTGTGTAAACACATGAATGTACCCTCCTTCCCACAAAAACACATATGAATATGTAAACACCCCTCTCCCCGCCTAAAATGCACTTAAACTTTTCAAAGGACATGGATCACATGTTCATGTGGAGAAGCTCTTGTTAAAGTAAGGGTAGACTCCTGGCACCTTGGAGAAAGGCTGTGGAAGAGACTACTATCTCCTGTATCCACAAACTACTATTCTTTTTAATCACATCAGTATTTCTAGCTACCTGTGACTGAAAATACAAAACAAAACAACACAAAACAGGAAAGTGTTACCGAGAGAGTCTATATGCCTTTGAATCGCGTTTAATATAACATTAAAACATTTTTTTTTCAAAATGGACTACCAGGATGTCTAGTACAATCCCCTAGACAAAGGCACAGGACCCAGGTCCCCGTGGGCACTGACCAGACAGGTGCTAGAACACATCTGTGGGCGGCTGTTGTACAGGATATGCCTCAGCCCTAGTCACCAGCAGACCAAACCAGACCTGACTGGAGTCATTCCTGCTAGGACCAGCTTCCCACTGAACCAGAGCTCTAGCGCACACTACAACCTGGCCTTCTTTTGTTTTAAATCCACGAGGATGGTAATTTTGAAGTAACCTGCTCGCTTTGGTTCTCTGTCTCTGCTTCGTCAGCCCTTTCCTGTCTGTAAAAGCAACCTCATCAGAACACGCTTTCAGTTTTCTAGAATAAGGTAGTGCCTGGTTCCCACAGCACAAACCAAAACCAATTAAGAACCTCGAAGCAAATGTATTATAATTTCGCCTCTCGACAGAGGTAAGCAAAGAAGTTAAGTAATTGCTCTCTCAGGGTTCATCTGTCTTTTTTAAAATTTAAATTTAGTTATTTGCTGTTTACTTGGGTTGGTTGGTTGGATTTTGAGGCAGGCTTTCTGTATGTAGCCATGGGCTGTCCTGGAACTTGAATTGTAGACCAGGCTTTAGGATATACAGCTGCCTCTGCCCACCAAGTACAGTTTCAGTACTGTGCTAATTTTCAACTCTCAAAACAGAACACACACACATATACACACACACACACACACACACAACCAACCAACCAACCAACCAACCAACCAACCAACCAACCGCAAGACCCGAAAGAAAAACGGGGGTACCCCAGCACCCCACGCCTCGGAAACCGGCACCCCAATCACTCACAAGAGACAGACCTGATGCAATTTGCAAGAGGAATTTTAATTTCCAGAGCTCTGGGGGTCACAGCCTCACCACGCAGGGTGAAAGAAGTGAGCCCCGTGTGTAGACTCGGATTGGCTTTTTATAGGCTTATAACAGAACCCGCCTACCACAAGCTTCTAAGCCAATCAGTTCAAACCATCCGAGCCGCGCTCTCTGAGAACCAATCAGCCTCTCACAGAGGCCGGAAGAACTAGTTAAGTCATTTCCGCTTACATGGCCACCACGCACCGGGTCACGCCCACCCTCCCCCACTGGCATTAGGTTTTGGGGACCTAAGTGCCCCCAGGCAGGAGCCCCGCAGCCGCCCCCCCCCCCGTGGTGATTCTGCCAGCCCCCAGCCGCGCTTGTCCTTGCCATAGCCACTCCGCGGAGGGAGACGGGAAAAGATGCCAGGGACACTCCCAGCCCGAGGCTAGCAGCCGGACTCTGGAGGAAAGAATGGGCCAAACCTCTGCTCCTTTGGGGTCACCCAAGACTCAGGCACGGGGGATTTCTAGCTTGTAACCTTATCCTTTCACAACCAACCCAGTTCTATGCTTCTATGAAAAGAGCCTGCAAACTCTTGTGTCTCGAGGCTGGAGGATTAGGCTTTCCTCTTGAAGATTCAGGGATTCCCAGAGCAGAGACAGACTTGCCACCACTGGAAGCAAAGCCCTGGTCAAAAGGAGGTGTTGCCATACTGAAGTGGGCGGCTACTCATGTGGGCTCAGGGTCCACATGGAATTTTGTCACTGTGTCGTGGTGTGTGCTCCACTGTGTCACACAGGAGCGTACCGATGCTGTAAACATCTCGGTGGAGCACAGCCCGTGTGCGACACCGGCTCGTATTCTCTCTCGTGGTGTTCCAGCTCCCTCCGTGGGCACTGCATGTCGGCTTTGCTCCATGGGTGGCCTCAGAGCTCCACTAGACAGAAACATGACTAGTGATTTCAGAAGCAAAAAAACACTCCCATGTCACAAATCCAATAATGACCTACAGCCTACCCAGAAACGAATTCTGGGAATTTTGAAATAAAGAGACCCAAGTAATGGCCCATTCAAATAGATAGAGCTTTTCCACACATACATTATCAATGATCACATGCCTAGCCTAACTTAAGACAGTGAAGAATCATATCAGCTATATCATATATTAGAACACCTCCCAACTATTCTACAAAGACTATGATAGCAAGCATAGCTACTTCTCCAAGAGCACGTTCTCAGGGTTGATTTGATGGAGAAGAAACAGGCTTTAAACATAAAACCTCAAGGGCTGGAGAGATGGCTGAGCAGTTAAGAGCACTGGTTGCTCTTCCAGAGGTCCTGAGTTCAATTCCCAGCAACCACATGGTGGCTCACAACCATCTGTCATGGGATCCAAAGCCCTCCTTTTCTGGTATATCCAAAGACAGCTACAGTATAGTTACATACACAAAATAAATAAACAAATCTTAAAGATCTTTAAAAAAATCTTAAAAAAAAAATAATAAAGCCTCGTGTTGCTAGTGGCAAATATCTTGGAACTCTGGACTCAAAATTAGGTTTCAACTGGCCACCAAGGTAGAGGCTCCCTAAATAAAACTATTTAGAGAGAGGAAAAAGCTGGAAGCGGCTACCTCCACTTTCCTCTTACTGAGGGCTTTTTACGCTGTGTCTGCCCAACAATTACAGGACTTCTACTACCAGAGATGGTTGACAGCAAGGACGTCGCTACCACTGTCACTCGGCACTAGTGGCCGAGGAGCATGGGGCACAGCTTATTAGAACTCTTCGCTGTGCAAATATGGAGTCTGTTAGCTTTCGGACCCAAAGTGCCTGTGGTCTGCCCTTCCTCACAGTGTTTTTGAGGAGGAGACCGAGAGCCAGAAGACCACACTTAGAGCCAGTGTGTGCGGAGCGTCCTGGTACTAGACACCTAGAACAGGGCTGCGGTGGTCAGCTACGGAAGGTTTGGCTTTGGACGGCTCCCGCTAAAGAGCTAAAGCAATGGCGTCTTGAAGAGAGGTTATTCAGCAGCACACCTCAGGGCTCAGCAGGATGTGCCTGCCTGGTAGATGTGCTAGTGTCACCTGGTACCTGGAACCCACGGGGAGTGAGCGGGCCCTTCCATAGTGAGCCCCGCCTTCTGGCTTCAAGTTTCACACTTCATTCTCACATAGATCCCTTGTCTTGCAAAAGATGGAGACAGCAGTTATATGAAGAGCGGGCAGCCTGCTTTGGCTCAGATCACAGAGAGAGAGTAGAGCTAGCCGGGAATACAGCTCAGCGGTAGGGCGTCTGCCTGGCACCCTCGAGGCCCGGGGTTCACTGCTCAGCCGTGCAAACAAGCAATGAATTCCTGCCTTGGATAGCCATCTAAGCTCTCAAAATGTCACTTATGAGGACCCTGTCCTGCCAGCACATCGGCTCTTCACCCTCACTGTCTGTCTGTCTCTGTCATTCTGTCTCTAAGTTCTGGGGACCAAGATACCTGCGGGCAAGCATGTGGAGCTTTTCATTTTTTATGTCTCTTTTAAAATTAATGGTTGATGTGGGCAGGCCCAGCCCACCATGGCCAGTACCACCGCTGAATGGGTGTCTCAGGGAGGTACAAGGAAGGTAGCCAGTTGAATGACTGAGGGAGGCACCAGTGAGCTAGAGTCCCTCCACAATCTCTGCTCCAGTTTCTGCTTCCAGCTTCCTGCTTGGGTCCCTGCCCTGACTTCTGTTACTTAGTTTCTGGTGTTTATTGCAGCAATAGCAAGAAGGCCACTACAATACCAAGTTAACACTTCGTCAGGATTCTTCCACGGGTCCTCCTGTGCCTCAGTGAGTTGGGCATGCTCCTTAGTGGTTATCCAGTAGTAATTCCAGGATACGCCTCAGGAGAGCTAGCAAGTCTCTCCAGAGCTCCTATGATCTCACAGAGTGAGAGCAGTGGTAGGAGGCCTGCTCCAGCTCACCTGTCTTGATGTACAGAACGAGTCTCTGTGATGTGAGCCTGTGCTGCCGGGATAAGGAGAGCCAGAAAGGGAAGGGTTAAGGGTGGGGTGGGGTGGGGGCTGTCACTCTGTGTCAGCCTCAGAAGCTGCATAGAATTTCAACCCCAGCTCCACATTCCTCGGGCGCTGCCTTCTTTGTCACAGGGGACAATTCTTACAACGCCTTCTTTGGAAGACAGGGAGGCCGCCTGCGAGCCCCACTTCTCCTTTTTAACTTTCCCCTACTCTGGCCGAACTCCTGCCTCTGCATAAGAAAAGAAATGCTTTTCTAATCAAAAGTAGATTAACTCCCACCCTTTCTCTGCATTTGCAATTCCACTGTCCAGGCCTTAAGCAACCCCCAGGGGGAGAGATTTATCCCCCCCCCCTGCTTTGTGCAAAACAGAACAAACACCTCAGTTGGGCAACTCTGCTTTTACTGTGGGCTAGCTCTACGACCCCGCCTAATTCGAGGCCCACAGACAGGTTGCTGGAGGCCTGGGGGCAGTCACAAAGGCAAGGCCTGCCAGAAAACAAAACAGACCCTGGTAGCTTTTCTTGTTGACACAGAGAGAGAAAAAAATAATAATCTCTGAACGAGTTACACTAATCTCCCTGATTAAAATACAGGTAGTTCTATTCTCATTAAGTGGCTATTTGAAATTAGTTCCAGAAAGATAAATATTAAGACAAGGACTTCTCAGCTCCAATCCCACATCACCAACTCCTGAGATGCAGAAAGCACAATCTACAGTCTGTGCTCATTACAAATAACAAAAGGAAATATTTTAAAGTGTAAAGAATGGCCTCTCTCTTCAGGGCAGTGGTGGCGTACGCCTTTAATCCCAGCACTTGGGAGGCAGAGGCAGGCGGATTTCTGAGTTCGAGGCCAGTCTGGTCTACAGAGTGAGTTCCAGGACAGCCAGGGCTACACAGAGAAACCCTGTCTCGAAAAAAAACCAAAAAAAAAAAAAAAAAAAAAGAATGGCCTCTCCCAACACACACACACACACACACACACACACACACACACACAACACAGACACAACACATACACATACATACACAACACATACACATACATACACACACAAACACAACACAGACACAAGACACATACATACACACAAACACAACACATGTGCAACACACGCATACATACACACACGAACACAACATACTCACACATATATACAATACACACACACACAAACACAACACATTCACATCCACCCCCACACTCACCCCCACCCCCCACTTCTAAGGGACCTTATGGGAATAACTTTGTGCACATCCATTCTCCACCCCTTTGTGACCTCCCTTCCAGAAGATTGCTTTACAGAGCATTTTGCTAAGGCACACTCAGCCTCTACAGCAAGCACTGGTCTTTATGTCTTATTAGGGAAATGCCTAGACAGCTTCTCATGGTGTGCCTACCACCAGCGGCCACTCTCCCTTCCATGGAGGGATCTTTTTCTTTTTTTATGAGATGCCACTTCACTTTGGTGCTGAATAAGTGTATAAAAATAACAGGTCTCACTCACCTCTAGACAAAGAGCTGCAGACAACTACTGACTGCTGAGGAGGGAGAATTAACCGTGCCCAGTGATGAGTCCCTTGGTTATCCAATACAAAGCTAGTAGCCCCGAAATCATATATACACAAACAACAAAAATGGATTCAGAGGTTGTACTTACGTATTTTTCTTGATTATCTGTGTGTATACATGTGTGCATGTATTTGTATGCATGTATATATATATGGTATGTATATGTATGTATACGCATGTATATATGTTATGTATGTATGTATATGTGCATGTATGTGTATGTATATGCATATGCATTGTATATATGTGTGCATGCATGTGTATATACATTTATGTATTATATATATGGTATGTGTACATATATGTGTATGTACATACACATGCATATATGTACATATTCATATGTATATATGTGTATATGCATGTATGTATGTATATATGGTATGTGTATATATGTCTATGTATATATGTATGCATGTGTATGTGCAGTGTGTATGTGTATATATATGTATGTATGTATGTGTATGTATATATATGGTATATATGTTTATGTATGCATGTATGCATGTGTATATGCACTGTGTATATTATGTATATATATGTATGTATATATGTGTATGTATATATGCGTATGTATGCATATATTTATATTGTGTATATATATGTATGTGTGGATATATGTATATATGCATGTATTATGTATACTCTGAGATTAGAGCAGGATATTGGGTGACTTCCTCAACAGTGTAAGTGTGCTAACTGCTGTCATGGGAGGGGTGGGGAAAGTGGGAGTGGTAGTAAAGTAGATACACTCAGGTAATCAAGATACACACAGATAATCAAGAAATGTCTTTAAAAAGTTAATTAAAAAGACTCATTTACGTAAGACAAACATCAGACAACATATCTTAGATACTACAGCCATTACAGTGTCATTGTTTCTTGCTAGTTCTGTCCATCAGAAAGGGGACCCGGGTTGATCGTGGTGGTTATAAGCTTTTACTGCTCCCGCAGAGGACCTGGGTGTGGTTTCCAGCACCCACATGGTGGCTCACAACCATCTATAGACCTGACACACTGGCACTGGTTTGACTATTTTGGCACCAGGCACATACACATGTACAGGTAAAGCACTCATACACATAAAAGAAAACAGTTCAGCAATGCTTCTCAACCTGTGGGTCGCGACCCCCACAGCAAACGTCTCTCTCCTGTTATGAATTGTAATGTAAAATACTATTTATTTTAGTGTGTCTGGTTTAATGTGGAGGTCCTTGATCCACTTGGAGTTGAGCTTAGTATAAGGAGATAAGAGTGGATCAGTTCTCATTCTTCTGCATGTTGACCTCCAGTTGAGCCAGCACCATTTGTTGAAAAGGCTATCTTTTTTCCACTGGATGTTTTCAGCTCCTTTGTCAAAGATCAATTGGCCATAGATGAGTGGGTTCAATTCTGGGTCTTCAATCCTATTCCATTGATCCACCTCCCTGTTACTGTACCAATACCATATAGTTTTTAACACTACTGCTCTGTAGTATTGCTTGATGTCCAGGATACTGATTCCCCCAGTAGTAGTTCTACTGTTGATAATAGTTTTAGCTATCCTGGGTTTTTTTGTTATTCCAGATGAATTTGAGAATTGCTCTTTCTAACTCTATGAAGAACTGAGTTGGGATTTTGATGGGGATTGCGTTGAATCTGTATATTGCTTTTGGCAAGATTGCCATTTTAACTATATTAATCCTGCCAACCCATGAGCATGGAAGATTTTTCCATTTTCTGAGGTCTTCTTCCATTTCCTATTTCAGAGACCTGAAGTTTTTGTCATACAAATCTTTCACTTGTTTGGTTAGAGTCACACCAAGATACTTTATATTGTTTGTGGCTATCGTGAAGGGTGTCATTTCCCTAATTTCTTTCTCAGCCTGCTTGTCCTTTGAGTACAGGAAGGCTACAGATTTGCTTGAGTTGATTTTATAACCAGCCACTTTGCTGAAGTTGTTTATCAGCTGTAGGAGTTCTCTGGTGGAGGTTTTTGGGTCTCTTAAATACTACAATTCATAACAGTGGAAAAATTACAGTTATGAGGTAGCAATGAAAATAATTGTATGGTTTGGGGTCCCCACAACGTGAGGAGCGGAATTAAAGGGTCGCAGCATTAGGAAGGCTGAGAGCCACTGCCCTGGAGCGTTGCTTCAGCCATTGCAGGAAGCCTTTTCCCCTGGCTTGTTGGTGCTGGCAACGCTCTACTTGCCGAAGGCTATGAAACCAAGTAATTAAGCTTATTTTAGACATGTAGGGTAAATGGGCTCTTAGTGACAGCCTGGGCCTCTTGGGCAGAGACACAGGGTTTACTGTCTAGTGTTTGAAATATCTATTTTGGCAGCTCAAAAGACACACTTGTGTCTGGGCTGCATTCTTGAGAGCTGAGGCTGGTGGGGACGCGATCGCCAGTCATCTGTAGATTGGGGCCTTCTGAATTAGACTCATTTATGGAAGAAGAGGCTGAGATCAGACTGGTCATTTGTTTCTGGACACACAGCTGATTGTCACATGAGCCTGGAGTCCAGACCAGAGCTTTGTCCATTAAATCAACCCCGGTTCAACTCGGCCCAAATCAAAACCCTGTAAGAAAGGATTCATCCCACTATGAAGTCCTTTTTGTTGGTTAGAAATGAACTCCAATTACATGCAGGTCTGCAAGGTATACGCAAAAGTACAGCAAACTAGATGTATCCTGCAATTAAAAATACTTTTATTTTATTTTTAATTAGGGGTGTGTGTGTGTGTGTGTGTGTGTGTGTGTGTGTGTGTGTGTGTAGGCATGTGCATGTGACTACAGGTTCTCTGGAAGGCCAGAGGTGAACATTGGATCTGCTGGAATTGAAGTTACAGGCAGGAGTAGGCTGCCCAGCGTGGGTGCTAGGCGGCATGTGCCCCTAACCACTGAGACACCTTCCCACCCATGTAACATTCTCTTTTTAAAGTATGGATTTTAAGGGTCAGGGAGAAAGTTCAGCAGCTAAAAGCACTTGCTGCCAAGCCTGATGACCTGAGTCTGTTTGGTCCCTGGGACCCAAGCAGAAGGAAAGAGCTGAGTCCTTGTTTTATGACCTCTCTACACATGTGATTCTCTCTCTCTCTCTCTCTCTCTCTCTCTCTCTCTCTCTCTCTCTCTCTCTCTCTCACACACACACACACACACACATACACACATACAAGTTAAAGTATAAAGTCACGATTTTTGTTTTGTTTTGAGGTAGGGTCTCACTATGTAGCTCTGGCTATCCTAGAACTTACTATGTAGACCAAGCTGGCCTTGAACTCACAGAGATTCATCTGCCTTTGCCCACAGAGTGCTGCGATTAAAGGCGTAGGCCACTATGCTTGGCTTTAAGATAGTTTTCTTAACTAAAACTTTGATATAGATGTACAAACCTCTAAAATCTACCAGAAATGATTGGCTTTGTAGAGGAACTAATTGCATGACTGATAAATAATTGAGAATAATGACTCAATCTAAAACATCGATTGTGTTCTTAGCACGGTGTAAGCATTGTACACGAAGAAGTTCATACCCTCGATCCCACTTCTCAGTGGGAAAAAAAAATCCTTTACAACTCTTGGCAACCTGTGGGTTTCACTGGCAAATGGCAGAGCAAAGGCCAGCCTCATTCTGGCAGTGTTGAATGCCTGTGTTGCTATCCATGTATTCCATGAGGGTGAGGGAGTCATTTACACTGCCTTTAAAAGTCATTGTTTGCTTCCTAACAACAGCAACAACAACAATCTCCCAGGGACCATGCACCTCTATGTTGAATGACTGCTGGACTACGAGGATCATCAAGGAAGACTTCCCTCAGCCCAGACAGCAGCACAGGTCTGGCTAGGAGCTGGGATGCTCCCATGGTCCTCTCTCCAGCAGCCTCTGGACTAGAAAAAACCCTGCCTAGGTTTCTGTTGTTCCTCCAAGCCAGATTTCTCAAGAGATAGCTTGTAATTGCCCAAATAATAGCGCCTTTGAACTGTTTAAGAGGGTTTACTATCCCAGGTACAATCTAGCTGATGACCATTAATTGCCCGTTTCTCATGAAGGGTCATTATGATGTTTGATTAATTGCTATTTTTGAAGTGGGAATTTTCTCTAAGTGGACTAACACAAAGTCAGCTTTGAACATTCTGAATGGTTTGGATATGGGTAACTTTACATATTCTTTTTTTTTTTTAAAGAAATATAGTTTTTAAAGATTTACTTATTTAATTTATATGAATACACTGTAGCTGTCTTCAGACACACAAGAGGAGGGCATCAGATCCCATTACAGGTGGTTGTGAACCACTATGTGGTTGCTGGGAATTGAACTCAGGACCTTTGGGCGAGCAGTCAGTGCTCGTAACCACTGAGCCATCTCTCCAGCCCAACTTTACATATTCTATCAGTGTCCTTTTTGTCCCTATTTTGCTTTTAAAAGGACTTGGGACTTGGCAGGAGGCTCCCATTTCAGAATAGAGGTTTGTAAAATGGGTCTCTGGAAAGACCAACTGGTTGGCTGGTGACCACACATGGACAAACCGGGGAAGACCTGGTCTTGCAGGAGAAGGAAAGGTAACTTTTCACCTCAAAAGTGACCTATACTAGAATTATTGGGGAAGGGGTAGCTGTGGATTGCTTTTACCTCATCCTGAGATGAAGTGAGGCTAACGTGTGGATTCCTCTGTCTTACAGCCTGGATTTGCTCACCAAAGATAGACAGGGCAGCAAACTCTTACATACCTACGCTCTATGGTTGCTTTGTTAATGCCAGAAGCATAGAGAACAGAGTAAGAAAAACAGCTTCCCAGAACTTCATCCCCGAGTCTGCGAGGGCTCACCCTAACCGGTGCCTCTGTGGCATTTGCTTCTAGTTTATTCTCTTGGTTCTAAGTGGCTCTGCTGTGCCACACCTTCTCCCACCATGCTGGACTATGACTTTGAAAACTAAAACTGTGAGCCACAGGGAGATCAGCCGTTTCTCCCTTTAACCTGTCCTCAGGTACTTGGTGTGCATACGGAAAGCCACATGGTTCTGTTTATATTTTAACATCTAAAAATGGTTTTTAGAAGTTCTATTCAAGATGCGGAGTTGAGCGGGCGGGTGGCATCATTGGCTTTAAGTGGCAAAGTAAGCTTTGTGCAGAAGGGAGAAATTGCAACCACAATGAGAACAGTTAAGGCTGAGGTCACGTAGATTGGGGACAAGATAGGCCCAGCTACTCTTGCTCTGTTATGGAGCGGGGCTGCTTGGTCATTTGCATCGTCTTCAGGTCTTCCTTATGATCTGGGTGAACTCCCTCCTGGAACGCATTTCACCAGGTGCAGGCAAAAGCACTGTATTTGGCAGACACATCTGGCCATAGGAAATTTCTCCTAAAGGCAGGTCAGATTGTTCAGAACATAATCTCCTGAAATTTATAATTTTCTTCCCCCACTCACTATAAGGGAATATTCAAGATGGCACCTACCCAGAAAAGCAGCATGACTCTAACCCAACGGAAAGGACTTGTTTCAGCAGATCTGCAGAAGGGCTTTGCCCACAGGCAGACTTTGAAATATATGAGCAGCGCTTTCACGGACCCGTGATAAAGTGGCTACTGTACTCAGTCGCCTGCATTAACTTAAGTTTTTAAGATACCTTTTCTTTTCTGGGGGGGAAAACACATCAAAATAAAGGCTCAGTCATATGAGTAGAAAGGGACCTTTTAGTTGCAAGCAATGTAAGGTGTTTAACATGTGGGCTGGTTCAACCAAATTGGGCACATCTGAAAAGAAAGCTTTCCTGAAATTATTTGTATTTCTAAGCAAGCAAATCACTTTCAGAAAGGAGTCAACTCTCACACTGCGGAGATAGATAAGAGTGTGATATTCTTTTTTTCTTTCTATTGAGACAAGGTCATGAAGCCTCAAACTCACCTCTTCCCACCTTGGTCTTTTGATCCTGCCTTTGCTTCCTGAATACTGGGATGAGAGCTCTGGGACACCATACCCAGTGCAGATGGAATGCTGGGGTTTTGTGTATGCGGCGCGAGTACGCTATCCTCTGAGTTACAATTGAAATACTTGTAAGCTGATTTTTGTTACGCGGTAGAAATAAAAACGTCTTTAAGGATGGTTGTTGGGGGTTGTTTTTAGTCTCGAACCTTGCTTCACAGTGATGGAAGACCCGTCCACACAGCAGGTGGAATATATTACACTCTTCAAGTCTAGGTGAGGAGTGGTCAGACCCGTTTAGGATAAGTTACGACATTCCCAAAGAATAGGTCAGTCAGTTCTGATAGAACCCTTGTTTACATTATATGAATGATACACATGTTAAAGAACATTTTGACTATAATTTAAATTTCCAAGGGTTCCTTTGTTTATGCAGCTGCTCTCCGGCTCTAGAAGGAAAGCAGAAACCTGACCGCATCCCTTGACCACCCACCAGCTACCGCCATCTTGGTCTTTATTCTCCTCACATCCGTGTGTTCTCATCCATCACAGCTTGAGAGCAGCAGCTCCGTTCCTCCAAGGTCTCTGCCCGCAGAGCCTACCTTATAACAATGCTCTTCTGTTCCTTCCTTTATGTTTCTGGGTCCTCATTCTTTTCTTTCTTCCCATGATTCGCTCCTTTTTACACACAGGGTGGAACGGGGGAAATCTGGTGGCTTCCACAATCAAGTTTTTTTTTTTCAAGGTCACATATAATATTTGCAACCGCATGTATTTGTTAACTATTTGTCATGTATAAATAACGACTCAATTTTTGTTACATTCCTTTTTTTTTTTTAAATGATCTTCTGATGGAGATTTTGGGTATTAACCCCATTCTCCCATAATTCCTGCTCCCACAGAGATTCTGCACACAGAATGTTTTTAAAGAACACATGCATTCTGTTGTGCCTGTTAAGCCTTTTAAAGCCTCTCCCTCTCCCTCTAGCATCTTCCTTTCCTTTTGTTGGGCTTTAGATCTCAGTCACAGGAGCTAGAACCATCCCTGACTGTACTCTTTCGGTAGAGCATGCACTCCTATAACCAGATAGAACAAGGAAGAGGACCCTAGGAGTTGATCCTGCCTCTGGACCACCAGCACACACACAGCCTGAGACTAATGATCCTAAGAGTTCATCTCAGCCTCGGGTTTCGAGACTCAAGTCAGGACTATCAGAAACTCAAGGTCAAGCTGTCCACCATCGGAGAGCTAGTCATTCTCAGTGAGATTGTAGAACGTCAGTACATCCGTAACTGTTTTGCACATTGGTGATTCTTATGCGACTGCTAACCAAATTCTTCAGTAATTTAAAAACCATAGCCTGGTAAAGGTTTCTGAGAAGCTCACTACTGAAAAGATACATGTTGACTGGGACCGTGGGATGCATTCTTTTTTGTTTGTTTGTTTTGTTTTTGTTTTTGTTTTTTTTTTTTTTTTTTTTTCCGAGACAGGATTTCTCTGTGTAGCTCTGGCTGTCCTGGAACTCACTCTGTAGACCAGGCCAGCCTCGAACTCAGAAATCTGCCTGCCTCTGCCTCCCAAGTGCTGGGATTAAAGGCATGTGCCACTACCGCCCGGATGCATTCTTGATAATGTTGATTTGGGTTGTATGTGGCTTCTCCTTACACTCAATGTTAACAATCCCTCTTCTCATGGTTTACTTTTGCCTCAAGTACCCAAAGTCATCAAAATCAATGGGACTAAAGGCATGTGCCACCACCCGAGACCAAGACTCAAATTCCTTAAGGACTTCAGCCATGTGCCAAGAACCTTGACACTCCCACGGTCAATTTCGAGAAATCTTTAGTGGCCGATAGGTTAGTCCCTTCTGATCATTGGTTCTCTTCTACCAGAAGGTTCCCAAAATGCTATCGACGTAAAGCAACCTTGCCTTTAAAGCAGGCTGTACCAGCGACCCTCTTTTGTAGCTTGAGGATTAATGATACCGTTGACTTCCAAATAGCCTTACATAAGTTGAATGGATGAGCATGGGTAGGAGAGCAAAGTGGGGTCGGCTGTATAATTAGAAAAATGGAAAAGGATAGAGAAGAGGAGCAATAAAAAGATGCATTGGTCTGAGTCTTATCTGAGCCCCAAAGGAAGACATCATTTGTAGTATTTTATGAGGATACATACACAAAATTTATATATCTCTATCTATCTATCTATCTATCTATCTATCTATCTATCTATCTATGGTGTGTGCCACCACCCAATTATTTATATATATAATTACACATATATAGTTACATATATACATGTAACTCAATGCTCAACATATAATACACACATTTCAGTTGTTGCTAAGCTCATTTTTTAGTGATTTCATTGCGACAAAGACACAGTTCAGGAGATTCAGAAGCAGCGGTTACACAGCAGGTTTATAGCTGTTGGGGTCTGTTTAGCTTAGACAATAACTTCAGCCCATAAGCATTATTGCCATCTCTCCTATTTTCTTCTTTAATATTTTTGGAAATGGGGTAGGAGATAAATGATGTAGGTTTGTCAGTAAGACTATCTTTGTTACCTATAAAATGCATGGTGGAAAAGACCAGTAGTTGATAAAGATGTCTTCTACCTTCTTTGGGCCCACACCTAGAATACATGTCCCTGCCTCCTGCAGAGCCTGGTGTGAGCATATGACAAGGACCTTCTTCCCACACTGGTTAGGTGTGAGTGAAGGAGAGGGACACTCACAGTTCCTTTGTGTTGCTATAGGTGTTGAGGTATGAGAGTAAGACAGGGTGGGGACAAGGGGTCAGACAGTAGTACAGATGCCAGTGACAATAATAAAGGACAAGCGTATGCTAAGGCCAAGTCTATGTGCAGTACATTCTGTGACAAACATCACTGAAAACATACCTTCTGCTCAAGCGGGATATGATCAGCTAAAGGATCTAGATCTACAGGATCATAGATCTCAAATGATTTTAGCAAAGACCCCATGCACTCATTACGGTGAGAACTCTTAGCAGGCAGATTGAAAAGAGGCAACCAACCCGAAGGGGCTCAGACACCACATTAAGCAATGTTGATGGGATTGTGTCAAGTCTTACAGTGCAAATTCTTTATTAAATCAACCCACAGAATAGGCTTTCATTAAAAAAAATCCCTTCTGGGTCCTACCATCTAAGAGGGAACAGATTTTTCCTCCTTAGTATTCAAAAAGCTTCTACCTAAATGAACCTTGTTGAAACGTGTAAGCGTGATAAATGCTGTATAAATTAGAGGGAAAGTTATACACTGAGGACCTAAGGAAAGAAAATGACAAGGGAACCTGTGACAACTTTTCTGGATAGCCTTCTACCTCAGGCCAGAGCCATTTCTCCTTTGGGGGCTGTGCAGGGCATATGGTTGCCAAAGAATTTCCACACAGCCATTTGGTTTATGGTGGAGCTAAACAGTGCCATTCGAAACTCAACAGGTCTGCCTTCTCCTGGGCCACTCGGGAGCCAGGCCTTGTTAGAAACTGCCTCCAGATTCTACAACACACTGTTGTCCTTAAGGGCAGGGTGTCCTAGAACAAAGGCCATCTCAGATTCTATTTGTCCCAGTCACAGATGCCTCGAAAGGCCCGAAGCAGAGCATCTGGATAGGGCTTGTTGCACAAGATCCCGAGGCCTGGGCTTGGCTCTCTGCTTTCATTCTGTACAAACTAGAGAGGAGCGCTATTCATTGTCCTGCTGACCATTGTGATTCCACTGATATTCCTCTCTAAGCTACGGTACCAGGCAGAACAGCTTTCCATGAATCTGCTACCAGTAAGGTATGAAGATCTGTCTTCACTCTTCATGTCTTCTGACACTATCTACTCAATTAGCAAATGGACTATAAGCAGAGGTGGACACTGGGATACTTGGCCAGCCAAAACTTTCTACTTTGTTCTATTTTTCCTTTCTTTTTTCTCCTTTCCTTTTCCTTTTCTCTTCTCTTCCTTTTCTTTTCTCTCTTTCTCCTTCTTTTTCTCTTTTTCTTTCTTTTCTTTCTCCTTTCTCCTTTCTTTTTCTTTCTCTTTTTTCTTTCTCTCTTTTCTTTCTCTTTTCTTTCTTTTTCTTTCTCTTTCTTTCTTTCTTTTTTTCTTTCTTTTTTTCTTTCTGTCTCTCTCTTTCTTTCTTTCCTTCCTTCCTCCCTCCCTCCCTCCCTCCCTCCCTCCCTCCCTCCCTCCCTCTCGTTCTTTCTTTCTTTCAACCAGTATCTCTTGAATCCCAGGCTCACCTTGAACTCACTACATCGCCAAGAAGGATCTTGAAATCTGCACTCTCATGCCATTAGTTTGTTCACAAGTTCTAGGATTACAGGCACATGTAATCACATCTGCTTTTATGTGGTGATATGGTTTGAACCGAGGGCTTCGTGCATGTTAGGCACACATTCTACCCGCTGAAGTACAGCTATGGAGCTATGCTGAGTGTTCCAAAGGAAGAGATTCTTAAACTTTGACTATTGTGAGCTACCTACAGCATGCAAGTTTATCCTGGCATTAGTCACGGTAGCTAAGATATGAAACCGACCCACATTCCCATCAGCCGATGAACAGATAAAGAAAACGCATCCTGTGTGCACAAGAGGCATAAAACGATGTCATCTGCACGGAGATGAATTGACTTGGAAATCATTGTGCTAAGCGATAGCCAGAGCCAGAAAGGTAACTATCACAGTTTTTCCATATCAACCTCTTTCTTCCTCTTCTATCCCCTGCTCCCATGCGCGCATGTGAAAGAAGAGAAATTATTTGGAGAAAGAAAGGCAGACGAAGGGGGGTTAATGGGGAACAAATATGAACAAAGAAGATTATTATGTTAGTCTGAAAATGTCATGGCAAAACCCATCAGTTTATATGCTCAATAGCATATTTTATATGCTGGTCCATTATACGTAGACCACTATGTAGGTCTTGCGGACTGGACTGGAGTCAGGTTGGTAGACTCATCTCACTGGCCCTTACAAACAATACTCCAAGGGCTTGACTGTTAACATTTTGGACATTAAAGCTGTAATACTTAGGTTTTTTTTTTAAAGTACTTTATAGATAAAGGTACTTAAAAGCATTTTAAGTCTCTGGTATATAATAGGGAGAAAAGGGTTATACTAATTTTATCGACTTCCCACTCCACACTAAATATGCATGTCTTTTTTACATCCCCAGAGATGACCTAGTTTATTACCTCAGAGTTCAAAGACACCATTTGTGTGTGTGTGTCGGGGGGGTATGTGACTCCCAACTACACAGCATTATATAACATTCTGAACTATTTTAAAATTCGCTAAAAGGGTAAAAGAGGCTATGAGCTCTCTCTGAGGTCCAATCTCACGAGGCCCTCAAAAGCTCTTTTATAGATCATTTAGAAAGATTAAAAGAATCCTACCTTTGACCAGCCAGTCAAAGATCCATTCAACATGAAAGAGACCCTGTGGCTGTTGGATTTCCATCCCGCCACAAAGTGTATGGTTGGCTATTTTACTTTGAACTTGTTTTCATGTTTATACCTCACTTCGGGGGTGACTGATGAGAATATAGGCGCCATCTGTAAAGAATGGAAGAGCGAGCCATTGCTCCCCAGAGTGTGGGTGACAGTCAAAAATGGCATCCTTCCTTTTTGCATGTTAGCCATGAAATGGCTAAGACCCTGAGAGCTGCAGAGGACAGGACAGTCACGGTGGCAGATGGTACAGGGGTCCAGAGAGTAATGGAGAAAATAAAGACGCAAGGAATAAATGAGAGTAGGGAGAGAAAGCCAGCCCATGTTGTCACATGTTCCGAAGCTTTAGGATTTAGTGATGACACGTGGATGCCCTCCTTGTTACTGACTCTCTACCTGGTATGAGAAAGAACAATTTCATCTGCGTATTTTGTACAATGTCTCTGCACATGGGAAAGAAGGTATTTTCTTTGTCTACATAACCAGCATGTAGAACGCAACCGCCCAGGTCAGAAGACTCTCTTTTTAGAAATCTATTAGCTGGGACAAGTCTAAGTGCATTCTGTGAATCTCTCTCTCTTATTTTTTTTTAAATTTATTTATTTATTTACACTCCATATTTTATTCCCACCCCCATCTACCCTCCAACTGTTTTACATCCCATACCGCCTCCCCAACCCCCTGTCTTCGCGTGGATGTCCCCACCTCCCATACCACCTGACCTCTAAACTCCCTGGGCCTCCGGTCTCTTGAGGGTTAGGTGCATCATCTCTGAATGAACACAGATCTGGCGGTCCTCTGCTGTATGTGTGTTGGGGGCCTCATATCAGCTGGTTTATGCTGCCTGTTTGGTGGTCCAGTGTTTGAGAGATCTTGGGGGTCTAGATTAATTGAGACTGCTGGTCCTCCTACAGAATTGCCCTTCTCCTCAGCTTCTTTCAGCCTTTCCCTAGTTCAACAACAGGGGTCAGCCACTTCTGACCATTGGTTAGGTGCAAATACCTGCATCTGCTCTTTCAGCTGCTTGCTGGGTCTTCTGGAGTGCTGTCAATCACAAAAATCTCACTGCTCACAAATCCTAATGACAAAACCTAAACTTGAACTGTAGAGGTTCCATTTATACATCTTATAGCTAATATGTACCCAGCCCAGAAAAAGTCATTCAACTGGGCATGCTACTGATTCATAATACAGCAAAGTGTATAAAACTGTAAGCTGGGCTCAGAAAGCTGAGGCTCTTTCCTGTGTCGTCCTGTGTGTGGAGAGGGTTAACGTGTGTCTGCAGAGGAGAGACAAGAATGCTTGGACAGCCTCAATCAGTATTGATGGGGTGAAACTTGGATAGGCGAAAACACCTCTCCCTATCTGGTTTCTCTCATTCATATCGTATTTCTTCTCTCCCCAGTTTTATCAAACAACCCTGACAAAAGAAAACAAAACCAAGAGTCTTCATGGAATAGCTGAGTAACTCCAGGTTTCTCTCTCAGTAAGATGAGTTTTGATTAGGCGGAAAAGTTACTAGGAAAATGACAAGAAAAAAAAAAACCTAGCATAAACCAACAACAACTTTAATCATGTTCATTTCCTGAGAGGTTGTGAAGTTGTTGTCAGTTTTGGAGGTACCCTACAAATGACATCATGGATGAGAGTCAGAAATTGAGCCTCTTTGGGCTCCCCTTGGCACCACATATTGTTTTGGTTGAACATCAGTTAACGTTCTATTTTTACTTGGAGTGATGTCATAACTGTTTTTAGAACAGTGACTGGCTCTGTCATCTGTGGAACTCAACACACGATCATGCCTTTGAATGCCTTTTTTTTTTTTTCTCTCTAAAGCTGGAAGCATGTGTGTATTTGGTGGAGAATGTGCTCATCAGCAAATATTCCACAATTTCCAAAACATATTTCAATTTTCGAGAAAGTCTAAACCAGAAGCTAGCATGTGGCACACACCTGTTAATCCCAGAGTATATGAGAGACTGAGGCAGGGGAATTGTTTCAGACCAGGAGTTTGAGGCCAGAAAGAAAAAAGTCTAAAACAGCTTTAGGTACTTAAAAAAAAAAAAAAAAAAAGTAGTAGTAGTAGTCGTTATTTGGTATATCATTAGGCAACAAAATGAGTAACTCTGTAATACATAGATTTACCGTAGAAATACTAATATTCCTAATGATGAGATAACATCTGAACTCTATTTAGTAATTTTCTGTGGAAACTGATCAATAACTTATAGCCAAATTAATAACTGAATTTCCAGAGGATGTGATCTTGCATAGAATTGAGTTAAGTTCCCACTGAATAATTTATACAAATAACTAAGCAAATTTATAAATTATCATATGGTAATAATTTATGCAAAAGTATGCAAAAAAAAAAAAAAAAGGAGAGAGAGAACAGAACAGAAAAAACAAGACAAGCCCCAGGACTTTATGTTCCCCCATTCACTCTCTTCCTCCAAACATCAAGCAACAGAGGGCCCAGAACAGAGCAACGGCCTTAGGGTAATCAGCTGAGGGGGTCTTTGCAAGTTCTACCTTGTGGGCTCCACTCTCCAGGACACAGAAATCACAGCTGAGGTGTGTGTGTGTGTGTGTGTGTGTGTGTGTGTGTGTTTGTGTGTGTGTGTTAGAATCCAGCTATCAGTAGTTTCAGAAACTTCTAGACACACACAGACAGTTACAGTACAGGTGACAACAGCTACATCTACCATCTACTGACTTAGAAGCTTGGGGTCCCCTCCCCTCAATTATCTGTTCCACTAGCTGAGAGGTATCCTGAGGTGTCTGGTGTGGAATTTTGTGGAACAGTATGCTGGCTGACTATGTGCACAGTATCGTCTTCGTTGTGCCTGACACACTGCTGATTGGCTATGCAAATCTTAACTGCTCCCCTGACCAGGTGACAGCATTAGGTTTCTCTTCATTTGTTTTAGAATTCTCCTCCCGCGTCATAGAAGACCTCACTCCCAACCCAAACGAAGCCCCATGTTTCCCTCTGCAGTCTTGCAAGCCTATTTCTCCTGTTTGTCAGATTTGGAAGTCTCTAAGGTCTGCCTTACCTCCACGATGCTTTTTAGATCTTGCACGTAGGTCTTCTCTGTCTCCAGAATTTCCTGCACAACTCTATCCACATAGAGGAGCTTGGGGCTGGTGGCCGAGTCTGCAGTGCTTTGCCGTGCCCCGTTCGTGTCCACTCTCCACGGAGTCCTGGGCTGCACCTCGCTGGCGCCCTCCATGCTCTGGGGTCCGGCAGGCTTGTCCCTCTGCAGTTCGCTGCTGGAAAATGGTCGCGCCGGTCTCAGCTCCAGCTTTATGGCTCCAGCTTCTTTATCCTGGTGAAATAAGCCCAAGTGGCTATTTGAAACCAAAGTCATTCTGCTGCCAAAGGAACCATGGCTGTCCCTGGAGGAGGCCGAGGATGAGGTGGAGCCGAAGCTGATGGGTCGGTCACTGTCGGAAAGCTCCATAGTTTTCGGTTCTGGGGACTGGCAGGGTTCAGCTGGGGTCCTTGGATCAGGAACTCGACTTACAGCTGACGGCACTTCCGGTTGCAAATGGTGGTGTCCATGTGCCTCCGCTGCAGGAGGAGAGAAAAGACAGAAGGAAGGTCAGTGGACGTCCTCTCCGCAGAAGGAGGGCAAAACCCCATCCAGGTGCCCAGCAGCGGCCGGTTAACTGGGAAAGGCAGACTGAGATGCGGAGGAGCGAGCGCTTCTGCTTTCCTGCATCCTCTGAGCCTGCTGGGATGCAGCCTCAGGCTCTGCCCAGACCTCCTGACCTTGAATCTACAACCGAACAGGCTGTAGAGCACGCCAGGATGCCCCAGACTGTGAGAAGCAAGACATCCACCGTAAAGTGTGAGCACCTGCACTGACTTACAGAAGCAGGTGAGTCCAGATCTACCGACTTAAGGGCTCAGGACCTGAAGACCAGGCAACTTTAATCAACATCACAAGCGGTTCTTAAGGGCGGAGCAAGGAGACGGAGTCTTACGGAATCTTGAGAAAGGTTGTTTTAGATTTTATTTTTAATTTTAATCCACCACAATTCCACCATTTTAAAGCAAGGGGTCTGGGGCGTGGAGACTTGGTTTAAGCGACACTGACTGATACTCATTTCACTTCAGCACAGAACTGAAAACAGAGATTTGGGGGCTCTTTTTTTTCTAATAGCAAGGCACAAAAACCAAACTAAATAATACCACCAACACACTACGCAAAAACAAAAAACAAAAAACAAAAAACAGACCCTTTACCTAAAGCCCTTCTTAAACGAGGGTTCTAGGCCGGCTAGCTGGGTCATCTGGTAATAATGACCTGGTAACGGGCAACCTGACTTTGATGCCCAGATCACAGGAAAGAACCGACTCCCGGCAAGCTGTGTCTCAGTTCCAACCGGCCTAGAAGATGCTTTCAGAATGCTCATGAGGCACCTCACCGTGTCTTTCGTCCTATATGTCTGTCTGTCTGTCTGTCTGTCTGTCTGTCTGTCTCTCTCTCTCTCTCTTAAAAGTAAACAAAGAAACAAACAAATAAATAAAAGTGCCATGAGGAAACTGACCTGCCTAAGACAGACAGACAAGGTCTTGTAGTATAATATCAAGTGATAATATGCAACAGCTACTGGGATCACTCCAGCAGTCCACACGCCAAAGCCAGATAACAACGCTTTTAAATTAGGAACTAAATGATAGCGAAATAGGGCACAGCTGGCTTGTTAACGTTTGTGAGAGCCGGGAGGGGGGTGGGGTGGCGGGGGGGGGGGTGGGTGGGTGGTGGGAGGGGTGGCGCACGCCTGTAATCCCAGCACTTGGGAGGCAGAGGCAGGCGGATTTCTGAGTTCGAGGCCAGCCTGGACTACAGAGTTCCGGGACAGCCAGGGCTACACAGAGAAACCCTGTCTCAAAAAACCAAAACCAAAAAAAAAAAAAAAAAAAAAAAAAAAAAAAAAAAACCAAAAAAAACCCCACAAACAAAGAAACAAAAAACATTTGTGAGACAGCACAAGGTGAGACCATCTGCCATCCAGAGAGCTGGCAAGGAGAATTACCCTGGGTTCAAATGGGCCATGCCTGATCCTAGACACCTGAAATTATTCTGATGAAACACTTGAGAATCCGGATTTTTTTTATTTTCAGCTGTCAAGGCAGGATTGGTATTTCTGCCCCGTAATAATGAGATTGTACCTTATGATAAGGGCTTCAATTGATAATAAAATTGGCAGGGCACCTCACTGCCAAAAATCCCTGTTTAGATTAGAGGTTTTATTAGAAATGAGAGAGGTGGCGGTGGCGGTGAGGAAAGCGGGTGGGGAGATTTACGCTGGAAAGGTTAGAATATGACAGATATATAAGAATATCAATCAATGGCCATTTTTGATAGTTTTGACTTTACAATAAAGGCCTAACAGCTGGTGTAAATCTCTTTAGAATGTAAGTCCTTCAGATTCCTATCTAGTTCCTAGAATTATGTGCACAGAAGATATCAGTGCCAACGTATCAAAACGAATGTTAGAATTGGGAATACGACCCGAATGCCCTCACTTCTGTTGACCACACAGAACGATAAGGAACACAAAGGAAACAAACACACTCAGTTTGGCCTCCAGCGCGTGGTATGAGCTCGCTGTCACGTTTCAAAGGTTCTGAAATACGCTTTCTGCTTGCTCTGTAACAACTTTATAGCCCATAAAACACGCACTGGTTGGTAGTTAAAATGCACTTGACCTAAAAAGCTTGATCCAACACGCGTGTGGCGAAGATCCAAGAGGTGGCCATGCATTCAGACATGCTTGCTGCAGAGTGCACTCGCCAAAGTTCAGAGCTGCCGGTATGAAGATCTAGAAGCTGACAGGTTGGGGAGGCGGCTTCGTGGGTAGAAACAGTGGCTGTGCCAGCATGAGGATCTGAGTTCGAATCTCCGAACCCACCTGAAGCTTGACACAGTAGTGTGTGTCCGTAACACTGAAGGTAACATTGAAGGTCGTATAGTGAAGTGGAAGGTAGAAATAGAAGGACCCTGCAATCTTGCAGGTCACCTAGTCAGGCCTGTGCAGGCAGACACACACACACACACACACACACACACACACACTCAAACATGCACACACAGGTACACACATATACACTCAAATATTCAAACACAGGATCACACACATACACATGCACACACACACACTCAAACATGCACACACAGGTACACACATATACACTCAAATATTCAAACACAGGATAACACACATACACATGCACACACACATTTACACAATACATGTATTTAAACACACATTCACACACATACACTCAAACACACACACCACACACATTCACATACACATACAAATACATTTACATACAAATACACACATGCAGGCACATACATGTAGTTACACACACACACACACACACACACACACACACACACACTCCTATACTTACTGTCAGATTTCTTTCAGTGGCATCAACCATAATTGTGACTGTGATATTGATCCCAGTGTAGGCAATGACTACTCTCTTGAGGTCCAACACCTTGAGGCTATGCTTTAGGGTCAACATAAGTTGGATATGCTCAATACTAAAGGCCAGGACATCTGGGAAGTTCTAGGTCAAACGACTGACCCCTGCAGATGAGACAGGGTGATTTCCAGGGCCAGTCCCCATTTCCTAAATAGGCAAATATCACACGTCTCCTTGGTCCTCAAACCATTCTTTAACATAGTCATAGGACACTCACCACACTGTTAACAGGATGGTCGGATACAACAGAGACCCCTTTCTTTCTTACCACTGTCTTTCTCTATTGACTGTCACGCGGAGAAATCAAGGGAGATAAAGTTGGTTCTGGAGTCTAAGTTGTGCCACTATGATAGGAGCACCTTTGAGATATTTTTAAAGGTAGGAAAAGAAAAATTGGAATGTGACAATGAGGTTAACAGATATCCGATTCTGGGTCGCTCTTTAAAAGGATCCTGCAGATATCTGTGGCATTCAGCCCAGTTACTTGACTAACCGTCTTCCAAAGCCACCAAAGACAGAAGAAATGAGACATTTAAGATCAGGTCAAATGACAGCGTGTGACTTGAGGCTGTACTTGTTAATGAGCAGCATCTTCTATGTTGACTCACGGCTCAGAAGGCAATCACAGTCTTCTCATTTAAGGCAACATGCCTCATAACCACCGGCTGGTCTCGCTCTCACCGCTCTCACCTCCTTCAACATAACCGGCGATCTCTATTGTCTGCGCTCTTCTTTCTAATGCAAATCTCCAGTGATTGATATTTATAAAATTGTTCTGCTGAGTACTGGAGATGGAGTAGTGCAGCACTGAGGTGAGCAGGACGTATAGAATACGTGCTGGATTTAAACGTAGGTATGAAACAAAACTATCATATGCTGAAATGGTATTTTAGAATAGGGAGGTCCTTTTAATATCTTATTAAAAATTTGCCAGTGTTGGTTTACCTTTGGAAATGTCACTGCTAGCAAATTTTAAATCCTATGTGTGCATGCCTGTCCGTATTGTTATCAGGTTGTGTCTAAGTCATCTAGATAACCACATTAATCTGTAAGATTTAGGGGCTAGAGAAGAGGCTCAGTAGTTAAAAAGTACAGTACTGCTCTTGCAGAAGACCTGAGTAGTTCCCCCTCCCCCCATCCCACCCCCAACCCCACACTCACACTGGATAACTCACAACCACCAGTAACTGTGAGGTTTGTTTGCTGTGTATTGTAATGCTAAGTGCGGCCCCCAAGACCTGGTTGCCCCAGAGAGAGAGTCCACACATAGGCCCAAGTGACTCTATGTGTCCTTGCCCCCAAGTTATTTCTGATTGGTAAATAAAGATGCCAACAGCCAATAGTTGGGCAGAAGAGACACAAGGGTTGAGGGTTTCTGGGCTTATGGGGTTGGAGGGGAAGAGAGAGAGAGAGAGAGAGAGAGAGAGAGAGAGAGAGAAGGAGAGGGAGACAGACGAAGAGGGAGAAGAGGAAGCCGCCATGGGTTAGTAAGTCATGAAAACGTGACTCTGAGGGCTGACCAATTGGAGTCAAGAGCAGCCCAGATGAAACATAGTAAGTAATAACTCAGGGTTATCGATAGAAAATAGATTTTAATAGAATAGAGGGTAGATATCTGCCTAGCTCTTGTGCTGTTTAAGGCTTATTGTAAATAATAAAAATTGTGGGTCTTTTTTTTTTTTTTTTTTTAAACCAGGAACTGAATGACCAAAGACCCGATAGAAACCCCCTGGATTGGGATTAAACATTTCTACAATCTGTAGCTTTGGCTCCAGGGGATCTGACTCCCTCTTCTGGCCACTGTAGGCATCTGCATCCATGTGCGTATAACCTCACACAGATACATAGCTGAAAATTATAATGATTAAAAGGTTTACATTTATCTGCTTCCCCATTGTTGTTCAAGTAACAGTGAATGGAATGATGCACAAAACCCTGTCTTTATTACATTCTTCATGAATGTAAAATATTGGTAGGAGCAAGGAGAAAGAGAGGGAGAGAAAATGGCGGGACACAGTGGAGTGGCCGATTTTCCGTGACAAGCAGAACCAGGTGGAATCTCCTCCAGATACCTTTTTATTCTGCTTTGAGTGAAAGATTAACATGTGCATACGACCCAACCGAGAGCTAATAGTAGACAGGTTTGGAGAACTCATGGGCATCACAGGTAGATATTTTGACCATCACTACTGTCAAATAAGCCAGTTTTATCCACAGAGAGGTCATGGCTGGGCTCATTTTTGGTGACCTTGTAGGTAGTATGTGGGGAAAAGCATCTGTAAGGGTCCTGGCAGCTGGCTGACTCTGGATGTAAGGACTCTGACGGCACAATGACTCTAGCGCTGCCTCCACCATGGTGCGCAGGGAGGGAACTGGAACCGCCGAATCACTGTAAGAAGAAGCTCACTTCCTGGGGGCAGCAAACAGTGAGACACACTGGGAAGTCCAGGGGTGTTGGGAAGCCCTTGCTGGTCTAGCCCCAGCTACTAGAGCAAATGAGAAGAAGCCTTTAGTCCATACAACCTCACAGAACCCAAGTCAGAAAAAGTGCTTGGCAAAGTGTCTCCTGAGTCTCCAGATCATAGGAACCCTGGGAGGTTATAAATGACTATTGCTGTTTCTAACTCTGAGGTTTGGGAATGATTTGGTTTACAGCAAGAGATTACTTAAGTAGATTCACCTTCTATCGCCTCCCTCCACAAAACCCTTGAAGTTTCTGTATTTCATCATGTTTAAAAGATTTCATAAAGAGAAAAGAACTAAATCAATGTCAGAGAGGTTAGGTGCACAATGGTCATAGTTGAACCATGAAACAGAGATTACAGTTTGATTCCTAGTCTGTCACAGGGATTCATAAGCTATTAGGGCAAAAGGAAGTTTGGAGATGAAAAAGTAAAGAACAGAGTCTAAGCTACCTGTCTACACTTGATCTTAGCCAAAAGGCCGAGGAGCGTGTCTAAAGCACTTGGTATTTGTACCCAAAAAGCTTATATATATGTTGTGAGTGTGTGCACATGTGTCTGTGTGATATATGTGATTTATGTGTATGTGTGTATGCATGTGTTTGTATGTGTGTGGTATATGTACATATGTGTGTATGTGTTTGTGTGTGCATATGTGTCTAATATGTGGTATGTGTACATATGTGTATGTGTTTGGTATTTGTGCTATGGATGGTATGTGTGATATATGTGTATGTTCGTATATGTGTATGTGTGTGTACATGTGTGTGCATGTGTATGTACATGTACACTTTTATGTATGTACGAATCTTTCCCCACTATACGTACAGATAGAAATCAAACAGTAGAGCAGAAATTAAATCATGCATGATATCTTCTTCCAGTCAGAGCATGTGTGTGTTTGCTCTGGTTCAGTGTCCTTCCCAGGCCCCATACAACCTCCTCAACATGACTCCAACCCTGAAGTAACCAGGTCACTAGCTGATGCCCACATTGTCCATTCCTAACTGCAGTCAGGCACAAGTCTCAACTCCGTGCTAGCCACGTCCTATATGGTACTGACGCCAGGTTTTAGCCAGGAAAGTTTATCACTGACTTTGCCGTGGGAAAACGAAACAAACCTGCCAACCCCTATTTTTAATTTCAATTGAAAAATAACCAGTTCCAGTTTCACTTTGAACAGTGCTTTCCTGTCAGCATGAAACTCCTGGACTCGAGCGGTAAGTGACCAAGAGTCACACGCACCAGCCTCATCTGTGTGGGACACACTTCTGTCGTCACATCTCTGCTGTCTGGAAGGAGGCACAAAGCAAAAATAACATTTTCTTAAAGGAGGAGGAGGAAGGACAGAATTCCAAGGGATGGACAATAGCACTTGGCAAATAAATCCCTCCCCAAAGTACGTTAAACACTTTCTCCATGAAAAAGGAGGAAGGGAAATTGAAATGCCTAACAATGGGGGTCAGAGTAAAGAAACCCTCTGGACTCTGGACTGACGGCACAATGTAAGATTACATGTCAGGTCCTTAAAGGCAGAGGAAGCTGTGTGTTCAAAATACACGGCTGAGGAAAGAAGGATGGTTTAATAAACGTGGACAACGGGGCCTGAAATTTAAATTTTAGATGCCAATTTACTGCCACAAAAAGGATCTAGTGTAAAACACTAACACGACTTTCCCCAAGTAGAAAGGGGTTGTTTTCTTTGGCTGTTTATCTAAAACTATCTTTTTTCTTCAATAAGCTTTCAAATAGCTTTCAAAATCTGCCCAAGTTACTTAAGGGAATTAAAACCACAGCCCGCCCCCCATCTGTATCAAATATATAAACATTTTAAACGAAAATAATTTGATTTTCATATACAAAATATGAGAGAGTGAAACCTGTACACATTAAAAATGCCGACGTCACAGAGTTGGGAAAATTAGTAGGACAGTACAAAGTTAGTTCCAGTAGATAACAATAACATTGAATACAAGCCCAGCTGCCGCTCCATCCCAGTCATTTCTTTTAATAAAAGTATTTTCTACCAATGGAGCCCTCGAGCACACACTGCATTTCCACAGTTCGCTTTGGTTGCCATGCGCCGCAGGCTAAGCTGCATTGCTGCAGCTGCAGAGCGGAGAGTCTGCAAGCATTCCTTGGCCCCCTGCAGCTCTGCTGGCCAAACCTCAGTAAGAAAGGGTATGAAAGCGTGGAGCCTTCAACTACGCGCTTGGAAGTTTCTCTCCGGAGTTGAGAGCATGAGTCTCCAGTTATTTCAAACTAACTTTAAGGGGAGATCAAAGCCAAACTAAGCCCAAACAAGCAAAACCAATTTAATACAGACTTCAGTTCAGACGCAAGGAGGTAGCATAAGGATAATCTGGCTGAATTCCATTGTCAGAAAACTTCAGGGCATGCGTGGCGTCCGCACGCATGTGTGCATACTGGAGCTTCTGTCCTTACAGTGTTGTAAAGAAAGACTCCCCCTTCCCCTGAGAGTTTCTCCCGTTTCTGAGGCTCCTGCTGCTCTAGCTGCTCGGAGAGGGAAGGACTGGTGCCGGTTCCCTGCAAACACCTCCGCCAGCACCTACCTGCTCTCCACCGAGGCTGAACATGTCTGTCTTCAGCTGGTACAGTGGCCGCACTGGGCGCCCAGTCAGGTAAGACAAGAAGCCCTTACTAGTCTGTGCAGAGTCTTGTGCTGAAATATTGCATGAGTCAGCTTTTATCTTTCAAACCCAACACACAAAGGCTTTACAAAAAAACCTGATTCGCAACTTTCTGGCTGCCTTTCCCCCCTCCCTGGTGCATAGACCACAGACTTCAGCATCTCAGAGAGCCTTAAATGAAACATGACATCATTCAATTGAGAACTAGGACAATAGACACCCACTGTGGGTCAGTCGCAAACCGGACCCTTCTCTGAGAGACACCCCGCGGCTGCTATTCTTTTGTGCACATCAAATGCAGCTCACAGCCTGAAAGCCCTCTGGCTTTTCCCTTCTGGCTCTGGCCAGGGTCCTCCACAAGCCTCACATTAAAACGAGCGGAGTCCTGGCAGTCAGATATTCTCAAGTTCACTTCCTGATTTACAAGCGTGTTTGAGAGTGAATCATGCACCTTTAACAGAGCTTTTAAAGGGGTGTTGAGGGCTGACTAGCACCCAGTTCAGGGTGCCCTGGGTAACCTTAGTCTGCCGGTTAGCACCCTGCACATCTCAGCTAGCAGAGTTAGGCTGGGATACATTTGCACTGGACTTTAAACGAGAGTTTTAAAAGTTCTGCCTGTAGACAAATGCCTAAAAATCAAAATGTGCAGGGTTCTTCTTCTTCTTTTTGAAAAACAGTTAAATTCCATTATATGTATAAATACAGAATAATTTAATTCACACATTTCAGTAAATTGAACTCATTTGGGATTTTAAATTTTACTAAGGCCACTTGTCTTTAAAAATGACACCTCTCTCTGTCTCTCTGTCTCTCTGTCTCTCTCTGTCTCTCTGTCTCTCTGTCTCTGTCTCTCTCTCTCTCTCTCACACACACACACACACACACACACACACACACACACAACTCAGTAAAGTCAAATAAAGTGCTACAACTATCTCGAGATAAAGTTTCAATGGCAGTTTATATTTATATATTTATACCCAAGACTGGATCTCGATCATCTTACACTTAATGATCTAATACCATCAGACGCTTTTCAGTACACATTCCACTGAAAGCCTTCAGCTGTGGTTATGAAAAAAAAACACACCCCAGCATTCGTAGATCATCTTTAATACAGCAATTTCTATCATGCCTATTAGGTGGTTTGGAGCTACCGACATGATAGGATAATTTGTGTTAATGCCCGTTTCCTCTGAATGGGTCTGTGAGCACACGGGCTTCTCCAGTCACCGACTCAGACAGCAATGCACGTTTGGGAGGCAGACACTGGTGAGACATTTGTTTTCTCACATCTACCAGATCAATGGCTATCAGAAAGCCGGGATGCTAGGAGACCCAGTGAGAGGCAGGCCCCTCCTCCCCCACCCCCCCCAGCCTGTGGAAGCAGACTTACTTTTCCTTTTGTCACTATCGTAGTGGTCTCTGTTCTCATCAGTGTTTGTGAACCCACACCAGAGGCCAGATATACCCTCCATCTTCCTATCTAAGTCTCCACAGCCACCTTCACCGTGGCTTCTCCTGGTCAAACAGCTACTTATTACACTCAGAGTTTGCTTTGCCTAGCCTCGGATTTCATCATTTTCTGTCTTCTCTCCCATCCCCGGACAGTCACAACTGAGGGAGGTAGACAGTCTCCCCTTACTGTAGATTTCAAACTCCTGGGCAGACGCAAATATCCAGAGATGCCTGTTGGCTCCCGTGTAGTCTGTGTGTAGACTCGGCTCTCAAATGAATGGCTTCCATCTTCCAATAAAATGTTTCTGCCCGTGACTCTTCCCCTTCCCCAAACGTGTTGCTGTTTTTAATGTTTCTAAGATCTGATGGATGAGTTACAAAGAAAACATTGCAGCCTAGCTGCCTTGTGTGTGTCCAGTAAGCAGTTTTGCTACATTCACCCACTGGACAAGGGATGGCCCCAGAGAGAGAGAGCTGAAGTGAAAGTAGAGGCCAGGTCACTCCTAGGCGACAGTCATGAGCTGGGTTATGGACAACTCCTGTGTTCTGAAGGTCATTAGCTTGTACAAGCAGCCGAAACCAACTGTATGACACTGTATGACATCGAATGACAGAAGGGTGAAGTATTCCTTCAGACCAGGACACACACACACACACACACACACACACACACACACACACTGTGTCTTTCTATTTATCCCAGTACCACAATCTCTGCAAAATGAAATGAACAAATTCATAGCAGATAGGGCCAGAGGATGGATAAGAGCAGAGAGGACAAGAAGGGAGAGGGAAAAGCCACATCTTAAGGTCAGAGAGCCAGGGACCTTTCACCTCTGACCTTTCACCCCTGGGTCCCATTTTCTTACAGCCCAGCTGCGCTCCACTCAGACTCTACAGAGGCCTGGCATTCCAGCTCCCAGCTCCCCCTCCACATACCAGTTAGCCAGACTGGTAACAGCTCTTGGAAGGAAACTGCTATCTTGCCACCGCCTTCTGTGCACATAGCAAGAAGGCATCCTGTTATCCCTGCCGATTCTTGCCCCTCAACTCACTTGTGAACACTGCCACCAAATGAAGAGGCAGGCTTTTCCCAGCACGCTTTCTCCCCAAACCCAGTGAGATTAGACACACACGTGTCCGTCCTTAGTGGATAAAGGCACATCGCTGCAAAGTCACTCTTCTGAATCCTCTCCTGGCACTGGTACAATCGGGAGGAGAGGACTTTTCCATGTTGTCATCTGGAACGAGGGATGGAGGCTGTTGGTTTTTCCCACGCAGTTCGGTGACCGGCGGGAATCGCCTGGGCCGCAAGCTGTGGTGCAGCGGAGAAGCCGGGAGATGTGGGCCGCAGCAATAAGACTAGACCTGACAACTCCACGTGGCTTTATTTAAGATAGGGGTACAGGTGAGCGGGGTAAAGGGAAGACAGGGAGCGAAGAGTAAAAGAGAAAGAGAAAGAGAAACACTACCCTTTTGTATGGGTGGTAATTTAAATTACAGGTAAAATAGGTAGGCCCATTGAATTCTGGGTACATGGTGGCCGTTGCTTTGGTAACAGGCCTAAACTTGCAGGCCGCACTAATTGTCCCCTATATGACGTCACAGGTCTCAAGACCAACAGAGGCCCTGATGAGCACCTTGCAACATGGACATATCCTAGCCTACATGGGCTCTGGTCCTCAAGTTTTAGGTCAATAAAAGACTTTATCTCAAGTAAAAGGCGGGAAGAACCGGGGCAATGACACCCAGAGGGGTCCTCTGGTATCCATATGGGTGTGAACTCATCTAGGAGCACATGTGTGATGTGCACAGTGCATGCATGTACATGTACACACACACACACACACACACACACACACACAAAACCTCAAGTCTTTCTTGGCATAGGTAACAGCTATGAATGAAAACTGTAGTTTCCTCTGGGAAAGAATCATGGGGTCATTGCCCCTGTGCCAAGAATTAGCCTGTCCTTTCTGCTAAGAACTGTCTTGGGATGTTAGCGATGGGACTATAGTGGTTTTGTTTAGTTGTTTGGGATAATGAGAGGTATGCATGCAGGATAGCCACCAGGGCTTCAAGGTTCTCCACACTGAAACACTGCAAATTTTGAAGCCAGCTAACAGTGCCAAGAACCTGGACAAGTGATGTCCCAGAGATGCCAGGAAAGGAAAATAGGGACTCAAGGAAGGAGTTAGCCTCAAATCATCCAGGGTCAGAAAACTTTATAAAGTTTGCATCATGGTTTCAGATGAAGGAGCTGAAAATTGCAGCAGACATTTAAAAGCATATGCCATGGTTTCTATGTAAAGCAGAGCGGCTGAATCCTGGCGAGCCTCGCAGGGAAGAACCTTCTTGGGTCTTAGAGACTGCCATTATCTTCCATTTCCTAAGACAACCAACCCAACCAACCCAACCAACCCAACCAACCCAACCAACCCAACCAACGAAACCTTTCCTGACACTCAGGCTTTTATAACACATTCCCAATTTATGTTTAGTCTATCAGAAGCCTCCCTTCAGCACAGAGGTAAAGTAAATATTTTTTATATTTTCTGAATACATCACAGAAAAAAAAAGTGTGACCAACAGGAAAGTCAATGTCATATCCCTAACAGCCCACATCGGCTCCGGAGTCCCTTTGAATGGTACACGGACATTCTCCTGAGGGTGAGTGGTAGGGAACTAATCCCTTGTACTCTGCCTACATTCTAAGCCCAGAGAGTATCCCCAGCTACAACTAACTGCCTTCCGGTGGTCACATGGGTGTTTGAACTCACAGTTGGCCAAACAAAGGGTGAACTTGGCAATTTTTCTTTCCAAAGGGCTATCTGTAAGCAAAAAATATTTCAAAGGCACCTGTCTTTGTTTCTACCTATTTACAAAGTATTTAGTCTCAGTAGACGATATGGTAGTTTAAAGTGGATGTAAATCATCTGCCTACTGAAGAAATGTGAAAGTCTTTTCCGTTTGCACTGGAGAATTAAATCCACCGACCGAAACAGAATCACACACACACCAATTACTCATGCCAATCAGCAGAAAAGCCTAGTTCCTCCTCCAAACTCCCCACTGCACCATCTTTAAGGATACCTCCGGAGGACTTGCTGCTATCCCAGCACTTGGGAGGCAGAGGCAGGTGGATGTCTGTGAGTTCCATGCCTGGTCTACAGAGCGAGTTCCAGTATTGCCTTGGCTATGCAGAGAAATCCTGTCTCAGAAAACAAAACTAAGCAAACATCTGAGCAAACGAATCCGTAGCACCAACTTCTTTCACACACTGGCTTTCACGCCCACCCTTCCAACGGACAGAGGATTTAGTTTCTCCCTTGCATTCCTACCGTGATCGGCCATGCAGGGAAGGCGGTGGCCAACCTGCTTCCAGACTCTCATATCTTGCTCTGTTGCAGGTGTCCCGGCTGGTTCATGTCTCTGGGCTGAAGACGAGCCTTAGCTCTACGCCGTGCTCTCTTTTTGTTAGGACATTGGCCTTTATTCTCCAGAGCATTGAAATCGAGTCTTAGTTGGTTATTTCTGAACCGAGCAGTGCTCAGATAGCAAGCAAGCAAATATGTTACAAATAGCTTCTTGCTTTCAATCATCTATCAGGCCCCATCTTTAAGGACACCTTGGGAGGACTCACTGGGCAAAGCACAATGGGAGAATTATCCCTGGAGAATGCAGTTGGCTTTTAGACATATCCCTCCCCTGGGAGATAACACACATCAAATCCACTCAGAGCCAGAGGCGTTCTGTACAATCTATCGCTCTGCAAACACTGACACAATGTACTTGATCTTGAGGGGGGGGGAGGGGGAGCTGGGTGTGCAGCTGAAATCTCACGGTTGTGTTTCCAAAATGCAAATTGAAAAAAAAAAAAAAGAATCCGTACAATTTCAGAGGAGTCATCATTTCCAAGCCCCAGCAGAAGAGGCAACCCCTGTTGGCTGGCTTCCCGCCTCTCCATGCCACCACAGCTCCATGGGGTGCACTGGGGTGAGAGGAATACTCTGTGGCCAGCTGTTTCCAGCTGTTGCATAACCCCATTGAGGGTAGCTTCAGAGACAGTTATCAAAACAACAGAGGTGAGGGCGTGAGCTTGGGGGAGACCCAGGCAAGACTCTCGGAACGAATTTAAGTCCTTGCAGGGATCCTACACAGGCCCTTCGCCCTTACTAATATCACCTCCAGGCATCGTGGGGCGGGGGAGGCGAAAACCTGCACCCCCAAACTACAAACGACACAGGGCTGTTGTAGTTCGATGCCCGGCCTATGAGCAAATGAATTTACCTCGGGGGACACTAATTTCTAGGTCTGGAGACATATGTCCACTTGATCTTGACCATGAAGGCAATCCCACTCAGGCAAAATGTGTACCTGGCTGGAAAGAGCACACACCGCGGGGAAAGCACTCCCGCAGGAGGAAGAGCATACAGCTCCAGTCTTCGTGAGATTTTGTTTTAAACGAAAGGCAGCGAGGACCACAGATCGGACGGAGCATGTGATGACAACAATCGCAATCGCCCATGTGTTACCGCGGTGAAGGCAGAGTGGTATAAATAGTGATGGCTTGAGGACCCCTTCTCCTGGCCTTAACAGCCCTGCCCCTCTCTGGCCTTCACTTAGAGGCAGTCGCCAAGCCCCAGGCTCACACTGGAGGCTGCTCCTGGACACCAGCTTCCCCTTCTGGGAAGCTCTTGGCGAGCAGGATGGGGCAAGCCTCAAATCCAATAATGACGAGTGTAGCGAGTGGTGGAGAATGGAGAATCGGCTGCGTGGTGTGCTGCGGGGGGAACTGATCGTGATTGTACACAACTGCTCATCTCTCTCCTGTGTTCTCAAACTGCCCTTCAGGCAATATTGAGAGAGAGAGAGAGAGAGAGAGAGAGAGAGAGAGAGAGAGAGAGAGAGAGAGTGATTGATTTACTCTGGACTGTAAAATCCAGTTCTTTGAGGCTGCCTTCCCTCAGCGGCGGGCCGGTCTCATCTTTCATCTTATAGTTAATGACTTGGGATCCAAGCTGAGAGAGTCAGACCTGCTGAAAGTTTCAGGGAGCCCCAGCGCTTGCCCAATCCCAGTTCCCACAGGGGCGCATGAAGTAACCTGTTTACACTAACAGAACAAAGGAAGGGGGAGAGCCTTTCTGTTCCGAGACAGGTCGGGCCTAATTAGGTCCCAAAACAAGTGTAGTCAAATTTATTGTGGTTCATTTTAAATAAAACCCCATCAGACCCTTTGCAAATATAAAAAGAAGTGTGTGTGTGTGTTGGGGGGGGACGGACGGGACCACATATAAATATTAGCCTTTGGTGAGGTGGTGGAAGCAGCCAACTCTTTTATTTCTCCCTTAGATGTTATCTCTACATTTTTTTTTTGTTGTTGTTGTCGTTAATGAATATGCTTTGGGGCATGACAATACAAAAGGGACAAAATGAACTCACACAATGGCAATCCTTCTGTGCTGAACAGAGGCTTCCCATGGCCAGCTTCCCAGGGTGTTCTGTCTCCTGGTGGGTACCTTGTGCTCCCAGGGTGTTCTGTCTCCGGCTGGACACCTTGCGCTCTCTCTGTCCGGTGTCCGGGCAGGTCTGGCTAATTGGATACACCAGTAGTATGAAGCAAGAATCGAGGGGTCGGGGCCTACCTTCCACCTGCTCGTGCATCTAGAGTCCGATGCTCAGCCTTGACTGCGTCTGAGCAGTTCCCCTCTGGGGCTCCCGTTCCCTGATGCCACCTGATATCGTTCTCTAGGGTCTTCTAGGGTCCCAGCGGGTTGTCTGGGATCAGAGGCAAAGGCATCCCGCTGTGGCATCTCTGGCCACACCTACTGTAAGAAGGAAGTCCCCATGAAACCCTTCCAGTGAGCCAGGGCTGGGAGTCCAGTGTCCTGCAGTTGCTGGGTTGACGTACTGACTCTGGACTCTTTGGTTTGAACGGCCAAAGGCAGTCTGTATTCACAGGCTTCGTCAGAACATCATCCGTGGGTTTTTCACTCTGGGGTCTAATGCCAAATGGTAGTGTTTCTAACCTAGGACTCGCTTGAGTCTAGTTAATGAAATAAACGCTTAATTATCACAAATGTATTTCATGTTTGCTATCTACTCATGTGCCTACTCCCCAGTACCTACTGAGCTGTTATTATGGGCTGAGTACTATCTCAGGCACTAAAGGCACTAAAGGAGTAAGAATCTTGCCTTCCTGGAACACAGACAAACTAAATGCTTTGAGTATGTCCTGTCAGTATGAGAAAAGTGCTGTCGAGATATTCTAACGTAATTCCTCATCTGGTTTGGAAGGCCACTTACACTTCACCGTGAGGGGTTAGGATCCTGCTTGGATCCTGCTACGTACCAGGTGCTCAATCCCTGCACAGGTTACCTGCCCACTTGGAGAGAGTTCTAAGTTGGTGGTTTACTTTTCTTTCTTTCTTTCTTTCTTTCTTTCTTTCTTTCTTTCTTTCTTTCTTTCTTTCTTTCTTCTTCTTCTTCTTCTTCTTCTTCTTCTCCTCCTCCTCCTCCTCCTCCTCCCCCTCCTCCTCCTCTTCTTCTCCTCCTCCTCTTCTTCTCCCCCTCCTCGTCTTCCTCTTCTTCCTCTTCTTCCTCCTCTTCCTCCTCCTCCTCCTCTTCCTCCTCCTCCTCCCCCCTCCTCCTCCTCCTCTTCTCCTCCTCCTCTTCTTCTCCTCCTCCTCTTCTTCTCCTCCTCCTCTTCTTCTCTTCCTCCTCGTCTTCCTCTTCTTCCTCCTCTTCCTCCTCCTCCTCCTCCTCCTCCTCCTCCTCCTCCTCCTCCTCCTCCTCCTCCTCCTCTTCTTCTTCTTCTTCTTCTTCTTCTTCTTCTTCTTCTTCTTCTTTGCTTTATCATATTGAAAAACTGTGTGTGAGTGTCTGTGTAGAGCCATACCAATGTCTCAGTGTATACAGAGAGATCAGATAGAAACCTTTGGGAGATAATTCTTTCTTTCTACCTTCTTGGTACCAGGGGTTGAACTCATCCTCAGAGGCTCAGTAGCAAGTACCTTTACCTGAAAAGACATTAAGGCCCTTTTGTGTATGTTCGTGTGTGACTGTATGCATGTGCATACAGACATGTTCGCATGTGCAGGTGAGCATGTTGAGTCAGAAGTGAGTTTTGAGTGTCTTCCTCTGTTGGGATCCACCTTATTTTTTTGAGTTGGGGGGTCTCTTACTCAACTCGCTGGAACTCGCTGGTTCAGCAAGATAAGCTGGCAAGATAATCTATGTCTGTTCCTGTCTCCATCTTCACAGTGTTAGGATTATAACGGCTACATGCTGGCTTTTTTACCAGATACTGGACATCCAAACTCAGATCTTCACACTTGTGCAGCAAGCACTTTATTGACTAAGCTCTCTTCCCAGTTGTAGTATTTATTCTCACCTTGGGCTGATGTTCACCATGACAGGAAAACACAAAAAGCAATTCTGTTTTCCCCCATGTGATTCTTTAGTTACTAGAGACTTACTCTCAGGGTTCTATGCATATTTACTTCTTCATACAAATGTTTACTACAACCTATCCTGAATGCAGGGGTTCACGGTAAGGAACAAGGATGCTTGTACCTTTTGGCTCTGGAGAGCCTGGGACACTGTCTCTGCATTCTTCACTGGCCACCTCCTCCCTGTGCCTCAGGACTCTGCTTTCCTATTGCTGCCGCTGTAGGATTTCAGAGTCACCTCGGTCGGTCCTCAGGCCAACTTACTACTGTAAAATACTGAAGACACCACTTTTAAAGGTCATTTAGGTAATAAATACTCCATTCTCTGCTGATCTAGAGGTCAGGCAGGGAGCTAGACTCAGGACTGTCATCTGAGCAGGTGACTTCATAGGAAGTGCCTCTGGGGCATGAGGCACAGGGGTCACAGAAGCAGGGAAGAAGGGGAGGGGCTTGCTGGTAGCAATCTGGAGGGACTTTCCTGAGGAAGAGATGTGTGACCTGGCATCTGAAATCAGAGAGGAAGCAGGTAAGAGGAACTAGGTAGGGAGAAAAGGCCCATCTGTCAAGGATGCTTCCCTTCCTGTAGGCACAGAGTGCTCATCCACGTGGTGATCACCCAAGCTGTTTTTGTTCCCTTGTGTGTAAATACCACAGAGTTACACAGCATAATCAAAAGCAACGCTTATTCTAACAGTTTCTCTTTCAGAAGCCATCCTTCTCCAAGCTGAAGTGATCCTATCTTTTAATGTCTTTCTCTCTCTCCCCCTCGCTCTGTGTGTGTGTGTGTGTGTGTGTGTGTGTGTGTGTGTTCTCCTATTCTAAACACTGGGCAGAGCTTCATAGACAGTAACCGTGACTTTTCTTGTCTGGCCAGTTGAATGGGGTCTTTTCATAAATATAAGCCTCAAAATATAAGCCTCAAATTTTCCTACCCAGCACTTTCAGAGTAAAATGAACATCAGCGATCTAAAAGAAGGGCTCACAAAGGAATGCACTGATAGACGGGAAGCTGGTGCGTCCACTCGGTTTGTCTTGAAGCTTCTAGGGGCCAGATAGAGTGACTGTGTGTATCCAGTTAGCCACCTGCGCTATGGGACCTGAAGCCAGAGACAACTACCCAGTTGTTAATATGGCTTTGAACAGGACACTGACCTCAGGGTCTAAATGAATTAGTCATAGCAAAATGGTGAGACTCAGTGAGTTAAGCCACTCCAAAAGTCAAGAGAAGTCGAGATTCCCCCGTTACTACTGATGATCACCTTACTGGTTTAGTAATACAAAACGTCCCCAAAGCTAAACTTATTCTGTCCAATCAACACCATCATTTATGACGCATGAAAAGAGGTGTGGAAAAAGAGTCAAGATCAGGGGTTGGGCTGTGTGGGGTCCCAGCTCTCTCGGACGCGTCTGCCATCTTGGCCGAGTGGCTACCATGTCTGATCCAGATTCAACTCAACTACTAAGAGGAGAGATCTGGAGTTTCTGGCCTTCAAAAACATGTTTCCAAAGGTATGAACCAAATATCCCACGATTCTGGGTGACACACTGGAATCACCACCTACTCGATAGTTCCATAGGCCATCTTCCCTTGGGCTTTAAGACAATGTTAACCTCTTAAAAGTGGTCCCACCAACATCAGTAACCATGGGCTGGTGCATTCATCGCGGACATGTGGCCTTTGTATACAGATACTGGATTAAAATCCCTTACCTAGCAGGAAGTGGAAATCCTAATCAACTCTTAGCAAGGGTAAAACTCCCTCCCAAGCTTCAGCATCAAGTGACAGTCTACACTGCCTGCCTCTCAGGTCAGGCTTTGGCTGCTGCTCACTGACATCATCCCACTGTCTACACAATCGCATTCTGAAAAACCAAATAATAAGGTAGACTAGCAGAAAAGGCTCCTTTCAGCACACAGTTATTGTCATAACTTGTGGCTACATCCCAACAAAGTACTTGATGTCATAGATCCTTGGGATGGCAGGAACAGAGAGGCTGAACTAGAGGCTGGAGAGATGGCCCAGTGGGTGTAGGGGCATTTGATGATCTATTAGAAGACAGGGGCTGGGTCCCCAGAACTGACACCAGGTGGCTCGCAACCACCTGTAACTCCAGATCCAGGACCTCCACAGGCATCCATTCATGTGTCATGTACCCCCCCCCAATAAATCTTAAAAAATGAAGTTGAATCAACTACACAATTGCCAACTTGATGCTCATAAGTCTCAGAGAGCCGAGACACGAGGCCAGCCTGGGCTACCATACCTCTGTTTCAACAGTAAACCAAAACCAATGCAGGCAGTGGAGGAAGCCCGGAGTTAGTGTACATTCTTGAGAGAATGTGTCTTATTAACATGGGCAGAGCCACGTCAAGGTCCCCAGTGCCTAAGACTCATGGGAAAATGGCAAAGCCTTTCCCGGGCTAGGTTCAGGGAATGGCAAAGCCTTCAGTCCTGGTGGGGGAATGAATGTTGTTAGAGGGTGTAGAGAAAGTCCACGTCTCCTCCTTGGTGGTTAACACTCTGAGGACTGCTTCCTAAGGAGAGACTGTGACGAGGAAGAGTAGCTGAGCCGGCTTCCTTGTTCAAGTGTATATAATGGCCCTGCTTCCTTGTTTACGTGTGTGCAATAACTCCGTCTCCTTGTTCAGGCACACAAAACAACCCTCCCTGTTGTTCAACTGCATACAATAAACATGGCGAGTCTGCAGTGGGACTGCATCGTCTCCACCAGAGAGCCCACTCCACCCAGTCCCAGATTTCCACAGCCTTGCCTCCCCAGTCTGGTCTATCCTTGGAGCAGTGCTAGATGCGGCTCGAGATCCAGAATGGATTCTTTCAGAAGACAGAGTGTGGCTGATTCAAAGACCTCCAGGGAGTCTGTACCAGGGAGGCTGGATTCTCGTCCTCTATCAGTCTCGATAGTCAGAGCAAAGTCACTGCGATAAGGTGTCTTTGAGACCGGAAACTCCGTGGCTGTTCCCGCTCTACAGCTGGCTTTGCAGCTGGTTCACTGACTGGTTTACCGAGGGCCTGGCTAAGATGTCCCCCGGAAAGAGAATCCTGTCAGTATCTAAAGGTGGTACTCTGGTTTTTATTTTATGTGCGCATAATAGATTCTATGTGGGAGTCTGCATCGGGTGACGCGGCCAAGGAGTTTGTCTGGTAACCGTGAAAGAACCTGAGAGAATCAGGGAGAAGGAAGCAGCGTTGTAGAGGGTATGACAGGAGGGGGGGTGGGATTTGGTTTTGTTGCTCTTCTGAAAAATAAGCCAAGATCCACTGGTTGTAAATGCTAGAATCCGCTCATAACATTCCTGTCTCTTGTCCCTTCTGAAAAACAATAGGCAAAGTAGAGACTTAGAAATGGAGATTTTGATCCCATCCAAACAAACAGGGTTGCACAACTGGCTGGGCTTTGCGGCAAGGAGAAAGGAGGCCTGAGTGACCCCTCTGATAGAACATTTGCCAGTCTGGTCTCCCCGTCACTTCAGAGGGTGTCTGGAGGCACCAGGCCACCATCAGCATTTTTTTTTTCCTAGAAAGGAGAAAGGTCTTGTCCTGTCCCCCATACCCGTGTTTATATCTTTCTGAACTCTGAAGATAAAAATCCCGAATACATTGAGGGCTCCGAGGGGATTCTCAGACATAGGGCCCCCCTCTGATATGTGATATCTTCCCTCAGGAGCTCACAGGGAGGAGAGGAGGGGCGTAGAAAAACAAACCTGGCCACTTTCCCCTAATGCTGGTGTGAAAGAAGAAAAAAAAAGCAGAGATTTAAGCGCTTGCTTCTCTGGGCTTCTGTTGATCCATCAAACAAATCTGACTTTAGACTATTTATGTATGTTCTCTCTCCAATCCCGAGGTTTCTAAAGAGTCCACGGGCTCCAGCTCATCTTCTCTGGGGAGTCCTGGTACCTCCTTTTAACACAAGAAGGCAAAAGTAGCCCCACTCAAAGCGCAGGCGCAAACGCTGTTGCCTGGCCTTCTGCGCATGCTCCCTCTTCAGACGCCTAGGGGACACCCAGCAGCCAAGAAAAAGCTAGAGACTGGTGAGTTCTTTATACCTTCCACAAGGATAAATGTCACTGTGATTTTGTTTCCTCTGAAGATGAGCTAAACCACTTATAATCTGCAAAAATGAGCGCTCCGATGATGTACCTTCAAAATGGACCTTGCATTCCGTCCTATTGTAGACATTCAGATTGTAACCTATTTAGACATTTTATTACGTCAGTTATTGTAAATGGTACCGAGGACCAAAGGCTTGATGAATGCAATTGCCAATTGCAGACACACACACACACACACACACACACACACACACACACACTCCCACCAGCCTTTCTTCCAGGTATGATCTAACCCTCAAAAGACTGAATCATTGCCGCCAAAGCCCTAACAAGGAAGTAATTAAAATTAAATGACGTCACAAGGGTGGGGGCCCTAATCCAACAGGACTGCTATTCCCACAAGAAGTTAGCTGGTTCAGTGGGTAAAATGATTCCCTGGTGAGCATAAGGACCAGAGTCGGATCCACAGAACCTTGTAAAAAGGCATATAATCCCAGCCCCGAGGAGGCAGAGACAGGCAGATCCCAGAGGACTGTTGGCCTGCCAGTCTAACCTACTAGCAAATTCCAGGTCACTGAGAGATCTCATCTCAAGGCAGGTGGGGAAAGTCAGATCCCCCTGGAACTGGAGTTATAGATAGTTGTGAGCCACCTGGTGGGTGCTGGGAATTGAACCTGGGTCCTCTGCAAGAGCAAGAGATTATCTTAGCCGCTGCTGAGCTGATTCTCCAAGCCCTTAATACATATTAAAGCGTGTCACAAACGTATGTGAAACGAAGCCGTAAAGGATGGAATTTCCATCCCTGAAGTTTCAGAATGTTTTAGGGAAAGGCACCTTTGTGGCCAGCTGATCACGAGTGCGAGTGCTCCCTGTCCTGTAGGCTAACTCCTCACCACCTTCTTTCGGCTCCGCAAGCACTGATCTTAATTACCAAGAGCTCAGTGCATAGCAGCTTTAGGGGATTACCATATCCTGACTATGGCTCTCCCTCCCCCAACTCCATCCAGGTCCTCCCCCACCTCCCCATCAAAACAAATTCACATCTTTTCTTCCTCCCTCTCATTAAAAAGCACACAAGAATCTATTAAAAGAAGAAGAGATAAAAACAAACGTGAATAGTACAAAACCAACAAACAGAAACAAATAGCTAAAGTGGGGGAGGAGCACAAGAAACACACACAGCACAGACAGACAGACACTGGCAAACACAGAAACCTCATAAAAACAATAAAGTCAGAAACCACAATATATAAGCCAAAGCCCTGCACAGCGAGAAAAAAAAGAACTTGGACAAAGACAGTGGGATAGAGAGTTTGTCTTCTCAGTCACTGTGTGACTGTTGTGATCGTAAAGACAGAATCCTAACAGTGACACTGCCAGATCTGTAATTTGCATCACAGATGGGTAGATTTTTGAGAACTTGGGACATGAACCATAGGGCCGTGGGGGAGGGGATGTCTTAGAATGAACCTTTTTTTTTTTTTAATGATTTATTTATTTTATATATATATATATATATATATATATATATATATATATATATATATATATGAATGCTCTATCTGCGGGTACACCTGCATGCCAGAAGAGGGCATCAGATCCTACTACGGATGGTTGCGAGTGGTTGCTGGGAATTGAACTCAGGACCTCTTGAAGAGCAGACTGTGCTCTTAACCACTGAGCCATCTCTCCAGCCCAAGAAGGAACCTTCTTACTATCAATGTTTCATTTTATAAAGGAAACTGAAGTCGGGCAAAAGGATCATCTTGGGTCATCTGGCCCTGAGTTTTACGCTGAGCTGCCATCAGACTGTCCTGTAAGATTCGGCTGACTGACAGTCTCACTCCAGGGCTTGCAACTCCAAGGGACTGGCCGGGGGACCCCAGAGCCGCTAACAAATTCCCAGAAGGCTGGTGCACCTGAAGCCCTAAGGGTGCATTTTGAGACTCAACTTAGTGGGGTCATTCAGATGGCGGATGGTAGCCATGCTCATGGGAAGGAGACCGCTAAGCAGAAAGCACCTTCAAGAACCAGCTTCTTCCAGTATAGGTCCCTGTCCCATGGGTGAGACACACGGGACACCTCCTGGCATGCTGTCCCATGACCCACTCTAACGCTGGCCCTTCACGAGACCCTCTGTGTCTTGCCCAGCACATGGCCCACAAGAGACAACAAAAACCTGCTCACTGTCAAGGATAAATATTATTCTCGCCGTGAGCTGTTTATCAAAACTTATGATCTAAAATTTGGCTCTATCAATGCCAAACATAAGAGTTAGCAGAGCTAGCAGGGGCCGTGGAGAGATGCCAGTATCTACCCCCAGAAGGGGAGGAAAATTAGACAGTTTCAAAGTTTTCATTTATTTACATTATAAATCAAAAGAATTTTTTTTTTTTTTTTGCTTATTTGGTTAGCTGTGAAGGCATATTGCCTTCATTAAGATCCTTAATAAAATATTAAAAAACAGTGGTACTTGATTATTAACATATACTTTTAATATAATTCTTAATATTTTTATTTTTAACATTTTAAAAATAGCAAATATTTAATATTAATATTTTGTAGTTAATTAACATATACTGTAATTATTGTCTGGGCTTACCAAGCTTAGCCTTGTCTAGTTTTCTGTGGCCTTAAGGAATACTGCGAGGGTTCGGCGACTTGCTGGGTGGAAGGCGTGCGTGCTGTGCCTGGCACATACGAAGTGATGAAAGAAGGTCGCCAGGGCTTGGGTATGTTCATGGGTGAATTGGAAGGAGCCACACGGTATGAATCAAGTTGGTAGAGGAACATCATAACCTGAACCATCTCCTTCCGTGGGGGTGAAGGGACTCAGAAACAGCAGCAGCCCAGGATACCCATGGAGTACCTACATTTACCAGGTAGTTACCCGGCGTCCAGAAGCCTCCAGGGACCCAACACATGCTAGTCAGTTTGCATTGACTCCCAGCGTCTTTTCATGAGTGCCCACTAGGCACCCGCGTCTTCAGGTTCTAGACAATAGCTTTGGATTAGTATCTTTTATTTTTAAATAAGTATAAACCAGGGAACCCTCTCTGTCCCCACATGAAACCAGCACAATAATATACATGATTATATATGTGTATATATATATAATACTACACACCGTACTGTTTCTCCAAGCACAGCAGCGTATAGAGCCTAACATACAATGGCAGACATAGGTAACAGTCCAGTTCACAGGGCATATCCATGTTCTACTGGCTTCAATGCCAGTTGCACCTTGGTTGTGAGTAGACGAGAACATGTAACAGGCAAAAGGCAGCATTACCACCTTCTTATCTGATATCACTTTGAACTGTACCACTGTACCAGCTACAAGAAAAAGGTTGCCCAAAATACAGTTATTTGAGGCGGGGGTGGGGGTGGGGGTGGGGGTGGGGAACAGGGGGAGAAGCTGATCTTGATAATAATGACCAAATCATAATCAAATAAATTTGTTTTCAAGGCACCTCTAGGCATGAGGGTGATTAGTGAAACCATTTCACATCTTTAAGATTTGACACATGGATTAGAATTTACCCACTCTCATCCCCAATCTTACACAATTGTCAGGGAAGAACAAATTAAGAACCTTTAGAACTTGAATATTGTCTGAATCTAGTGGCACTTACAGGTGCTTCTATGCTATTACACTCCCTCAAGTAATCTTCAGCAGTTATTATTACTGTGTTTACATACATATTTACATACAAATTTTCTAAACCAATTTGCTAAAATTACATAAGACATGCTTCCTGGAGCATACTCTGTGCATGCGTGCGTGTGTGTGTGTGTGTGTGTGTGTGTGTGTGTATGTGTGTGTGTGTGTGTGTGTGTGTGTGTAGGTCTGTGCATATATATAAGAATAATAAAACTAGATATTTTAATAAGCTGGAATAAGTAGGATTTTACTGTCTGTCTTATTTTCACAATATATAGTCAACTTTAAGCGTCAAATCATTAATATGCTAATGATTTTTTAATGAACATCACTGGCATAATATGACCAAAGTTGAAAGCTTTGATAATAAGGTCACTCATCATTGAGTTCCAATTTCTCTGAGAACTAAAAAAGAATCTATATGAGATTTTGGTTGTGAAACAGTAAGGATAATTAGAAACAATTTATAGATTAAAAAGTAGATATAGGCCGGGGCAGTGGTGGCTCACACCTTTAATCCTAGCACTTGGGAGGCCGAGGCAGGTGGATTTCTGAGTTTGAGGTTAGTCTGGTCTACAGAGTGAGTTCCAGGACAGCCAGGGATACACAGAGAAAGCCTGTCTCGAAAAAACAAAACAAACAAACAAACAAACAAACAACTTTTTTAAAAGTGGATATAATAACAAAATTTCAATTCCTGAAACATAGAATTCCGTTTGATGCATGATCAACGTTTAGTCTTTACTTAGAACATTATATTAAAGAGAAAAGAAAACCAGGACAAATGCCTCAAGCGTTCACAAGAAGCAAACCCCTAAGAGTCTATTATCAAAAGGTCTAGGATCACGCTCCTGAGCGGACACTAAGCAGAGCAAATATGTAGGGACATTTTTGATCCTTCTTATAAGAAAGCCGCCCTGGTATCAGAAAACACAACATGGCCCCGTTCCTTTACACTCTAGGGGACTGTCTGCATCCTCTCCCTCCAGCGAGGCCAGCCAGGGTAAACATGTCTCAGTAGGTGGACAAGCCGAGTCCTCCCCAGCTGTGCACAGAGCTGACGGCCCTGCTGGGGCCACTTGGATTCTCAATGAGCAAGCACAACTTTCATAAAAGGACTCCCCGTCCCAGGGCCAGCCCCAGGCGAGGGTCTGAGATAGAAATGTATCCTGGGCTATAGTGTGCCCCCTCCCCAAGCCCCAGAGAGCAAAGTCACAGCACAACCCATTTGAGAGTCCTCTGTCCCCACTTATATCTCTCGCCTTAAGGTCAAATGTCCTACGCTGGGCCACCCCACAAAGAGTCTCAGGACACTGAGAAAGCTACAGTAACCCACACATAGCTAAAGAACAGGAGAGCCCTATCCCATGTCCAAGTCCAGCAATCTTTCAATTGCTTATGACAGACCAAGCTAGTCTATGGACATTAGGAATGGAAATTTTCTACTAGATTCTTTTTTTTTTTTTTTGAGACAGGGTTTCTCTGTGTAGTCCTGGCTGTCCTGGAACTCACTCTGTAGACCAGGCTGGCCTCGAACTCAGAAATCCACCTGCCTCTGCCTCCCAAGTGCTGGGATTACAGGCGTGCGCCACCACGCCCGACTTGGTTTGTACTTTTAAGAAAAAAACTGTTACTCTGACTGTGGCAGGGAGTGGGGCAAGTGTATGAATCCATGTGGGTGCCAGAGGACAGCTTTGTGGAGGTGCCTTTCTCTTTCTACCCCAGGTGGGTTCCAGAGATTGAACTCGAGTTGCCAAGTTGTATGGCCTGTGTACACTGAGCCTTCTCTCTGGCCCATGGTCTTTATTTTTCAGAATCAAATAATCACATGTATTCTATTTTACTGCCTGGAGAAATTTGAAAGTGTTAGAAAATATTCACATATTTAAAAAAATACTCCTCACAGGGACATGCTTACAACTTTCTCCCCTCTTCCCCTCCCCTTCCCTCCCCTTCTCTCCTCTCCTCTCCTCTTCCTCCTTGAGACAGGGTTTCTCTGTATAGCCCTGGCTGTCCTGAAACTCACTCTGTAGACCAGGCTGGCCTCAAACTCAGAAACCCACCTGCCTCTGCCCCCAAGAGCTGGGATTAAAGGCGTGTGCCACCACTGCCCGGCTCTTACAACCTTTTCAATCAACCTTTATCCAAAGGTAGCATGTTCTCACCTTCTACCATATATATGTATGTGTATGAATGTATGTATATTCATATATATGTGTGTGTTTATATGTATATATGTATATGCATATATGTGTATGTATAATATACATGCATATATGCATATATATATGTGTATATAGAATTTTAGACATATAAAATATATATATGTAGATACACAAAATATATAAATACATAAAACAACCAATATAATTAAAACCAAGAAACTTTTGATTGGCCATAGCATAAGTTTTCATACTTTCTTGGTGACACAACGGAGACTTCTATTGAATGCATAATATGAAACTAACCCTTCCATAAATAGCTTTTTGGTCTCAGAGGACTCAGCTTCATTCATACAGAGAAACTTTGGGACATTTCCCTTTTCCTAGATAAGCAACTCTGTCTGGATCTGAGGCATTTGCAAAGCTCTGCTCCTGACTCAGTCACTCATTCCCCGACTTTTGAGAGGCCGCCAGTGCACGTGACCCGGAGGCGTTCCTCTTCAGACACACAGACACAAAGCCAGGTTAATGGGACTGAGGAACAGGCCACCACTGTCCCCTGTGCCACCAACCGCCAAAGGCAGAAAGCGTGGGCGCATCCATGAGAGCACAGTTAGATGTCCAAAGGGCTCATGGCGTCGTTAACAACTGTCTCCATGGCATCCTCTGGCTTCGAATTAAAAATGGAAGATTTTATTTCAGAGCTGGCAGCCCCCCCGCCGACACACACAGACACTTAGGGTTTTGGGGACAGAGACAATGATGCCAGCCAGGGGCACTCACTGCACTCCCCCCTGTTGGTGGCATTAGTGTCTGATCCTTGCTTTCACTAAAAGCTTCTGCTAGACATCTTAGGACTTTCCATGTAAGCTGTCAAAGAAGTGATTTAAAAGACACACGGAGGGCTGCAGAGATGGCTCAGTGGTTAAGAGAAATGACTGCTCTTCCAGAGGTCTTGAGTTCAATTCCCAGCAACTACAGGGTGGCTCACAACCATCTGTAATGGGATCTGATGCCCCTTTCCGGTGTGTCTGAAGACAGCTACAGTGTATTCATACATAAAATAAAAATAAATCTTTAAAGGACATGCGGACTTTAAACATCTTCATAGAAAGAAGGCATGCTTGGTACACTGACTGCAGCGCTCCCTCACAGCAAGCCGGACACTATTTTAGGCTGAGCAGAACTAAATACACAAAAGGACCCCTGCTGATTTGCTGTGATCACAGTTAAGGACAAATCTACATTTTAAGACCATGACTCTAAATTTGTATTATGTTCACAATCCCTTTTTTTTTTCCTAGTAAAGAAACATACTTAAAATCTCCTTGTATAAGGATTTATGCACAACGTTTCCTGTATTTGAGGCGGGCATCTTTTATTCTGATAAAATTGCAATGACTAGATCTTTCTATCTTCATGCTAGAGACTTCAGTTTCAGACCTCCGGAAAACCATACTAAAGAACGTTTGGGAGCTGGGGTTGTGTGGGCGCTAACACAAGCACCTGATACACAGGGGCTCATTCCGTCCTCAGAAGAAAGTCTCCATTGTGAAGATGGGCAGCTCAAAGCTTGGCACACTCTGTAACAAGTTCAAGGTTACACAATCTTGAGCAGAGGATGCAGCACATCACGAATCTGCCTCCTCTCGTGTGAGTGTTCTAACCCGCCATCCCGCCATCCGGAAGCGTCAGGGAAACCAGACCAACCCTTTCTCTGTGAGGGAAGAAACCCCTTTAGCCCTGGGGACTCCTTCCTAGTCGGAAGGATTAAGATCTATCGCCAATAAATTCCCAAAGTGTTCGACATCCTTCTTATCTGAAATTCGAACCGACTCTTGGCCATTTGGTATTTGAACTCTTTTCAGAAGTTCCCAGGGCCATCAAATATGGAAAAGTGGGTTTGTAGAAGCTAAAGGTCCAGAAGCACAGCGCACTGAAAAGCCATTTTGTAAAGAAAATGGAAATCAGGGTTGATTTTCCAGTATGACACGTACTGCTTTTTTTTTTTTTTTTTTTTTGAGACAGGGTTTTTCTGTGTAGGCTGTCCTGGAACTCACTCTGTAGACCAGGCTAGCCTCGAACTCAGAAATCCGCCTGCCTCTGCCTCCCAAGTGCTGGGATTACAGGCGTGCGCCACCACTGCCCGGCTAGGTATTGCTCTTTGGAACAGAAACTTTTCATGGAATGCGAGCCCAAGGCCGATAAACTTAAAACCCAACAACAACAACAACTACCGTGGTTCGCATGGAAACAAGACCAACAGGCCTGTGCGTCTTCCCAATTCTTTCAAACGCCATTAAAATGGTCGGCTATTAAAATGTCAGGGCAGGGATAGTAAATATCCCTTAGAATTCCAGAGGAACTTCTTAAACTCCGTTTATAGGGATTTCACCAGCACGCAAGCAGAGTGACTGTGAGCTTCCGGTGCAGTTCAGCGGCAGAGTTCCTGCCTAGCATGGGAGAGGCTCTGGACTGATCCCCAGATCTGGAGAAAATAATAAATAAGTAGATAGTAATTTACAAGGGCCAGGAGGCTCCAGTTGCTAGGAATTACCCAGGAAAACACCTACAGGACAGAGGCTGATGTCCCTAAACAGCTGCTCAACAGGACCCACGTGGACCGAGTACCTCCTATGCAGTCATAGTCATTCCGAGCTTTCATTTTTACATGAGCTCATTTTAATTTCCATAGGAATCCCCAAAGGCAGGTGCTATTATCATCCCTCTTTTGGGAAAGATGAGACACTAAACAGGAAGTAACTTTATATATTTATTTATTTATTTATTTATTTATTTATTGAGACAAGGTCTCATTATGTTGCCCTAGCTGTTCTAGAACTAGGTCTGTGGATTAAGCTAACCCCAAACTCAAGAAGATCTACCTGCCTCTACCTCCTCAGTTCTGGGATTACAGGCATGCACCTCCGTGCCTGACCTTCTGTGGTTAGTAAGTGGTGATGCCGGTATTCGAACTCTGACGGTTCAACTCTTAAACCTCAGAGTGCTCTGTGAGAACTAGCCTAGAGCCCTGCATACAAGGAGAGGTGCTCTCCCCACTGCACTTCGCAACTGTGCCTATAAAGCAGGAATTTCTGCTGCATACATTTGGTAGAGAGGAACCTTCAAGTTAATTTTCTCAGTCTAGGAAAAGATTTAAAACCCATAGGTTGACTTTGAGAATCATAATGAAAGACAGAGGGGGTGAAGATAGGAACCATCCACAAAGCCTGCACTGACTTCCAAACTCCCACGCTCCTTTTATCCGACTCTCAAGCTATTTACCGGGTCCCTGAAGCCCTGAGCTGGGATCCCCGTGGCCCTGAATCCTCATAGCTCTGTGCTGGTAGATGCGCTCTGGGCACAGATACGTGATTTCTACTACATGGAGCGAAGGAGCTGAGCCCTCCGTGCGCCCTCAGAAGTGTCTAGTGGATATATGCAGAAGGCAGAGCGAAAAGGTGGTCGCATGTAAACAACAAAGCCAGGCGGACGTGGCCGAACGCGCAGAGCCCCATTTGGCAAGGACTAAAGAATCACGCTGGAGAATGACCAAGGAGGAGGGTGGTCATAGATGCAGGAATTCAGAGTCTCTTCCAGGCAGCCCAGAGCCATGGGTAATTTGGGCTTTGTTTGCTGACATGAGAGACCATCCAAGTCCCAGAGTTATGCTAATCAAAGAGGGAAGCCAGAAGTTCAGAGGAAGTGGGAGTTAAGCCACACAGTTCATTGTTCTGGCATTTAAAACATGCTGGACGAAGACCACGGCATCTACGGAGATTTTATGCTCTTCTGACAAAGCAGGTAGAAACTTGAGTCCTTTCAGGGAATTATCAGACTACCTGTATCTGCTCCTGATCCTTGGCCCTGGAAGCCCTGAAAGGCCTTTACCCATTTCCACCAGTTCATTTTGAACACGACTGGCCTCATACTGCACCTTGATGGAGAAGCATAATCACGCAGAGAAGCCCAGTTGCACCAGTCACTGTGACTAGTGCTGAGACATGTCATGAACTATACCAGAAGGTAGAATCTTGGCTCTAAACATCACCATGTGACCTTGGACAGACCGCTGAAGCGACTGGGTGCAAAGGGGGACTTTTACTTTTAGTTCTGACCAGAGAGCTAAGAGGATTACTATGCCACATGTAAAGCTCTCAGCCGACTACCCAGGACACAGCTTTGTGCTTCAGTTTGCGTTTTTTGTCTAGTGGGTGCTTAAAATCAAAGAACCAAACTCATCTCCAAATGGTTCCCATCTCCCTTGCCACCCAGAGTCCAAGCCCTGAAATATCTCCTGATTCACCCTCACTCCAAGCCCAGTATCCTTTCCCTAAACCAACCCAGAGCCAGCAGTCAGACAACCAACAACTGCTCTGACCCAACACCCAAGTGTGGGGTTAGACACTTGTCCTACCACGCCTTTCTAATAGAAGCCCCAGTAAAGGTTCTGGCGGGGTAGAACTTTTCCTGAGGTCCCTCCAAGCTCCATACCGACATTGGGACCTAAGCGGGACCCTGTGGGATGGGATGGGATGGTATGGGATGGGATGTTCTCATCTTCTTGAAAAATATAATAAAAGCCTTTCAAAGGCATTAATGTCTCTATTTGCTATTCAGTCTCCTCTGTAAATCCAAACCCTGCAGACAATAAACAACAGCCACAACGCCATTCTCTTAAGCCGCCAAGTGGAGCCGACGGGCTTGTTTCTGCGTCTTCCACTCCTCCTTTCTCCTCGTCCTCATTTCCGTCAGCTTTGTATCTACTTCCTCCCTGAGACTTGCCGAGTCCAGTCTCTTGCCCCCGCGAGGCGCGTCCCCCCCACCTCTCCGCCCCTCGAGCCACCACGCCACACCCCCGCCTTCCTGTACTCCCAGTGTGCGTCGTCGCTTTGCTAGGAAGGTTTGGTGGAGCTCATGAGTTCTAGAGATCAGGTCCAAGCCCCTTACATTGGTGCTTAGACCTTCTAGGTTCTGACCCAGGACTACAACTCAACATTCCCCGCCAGTGCCCTTTGATCTCCCCACCTCCCCACCTTTGCTTGGAACACCGCCCATTTCAAAGATCCCCAGCAAATGTGGAAATCACCAACACACTCAGTAAGCATGGGTACCGCCCACTTAGTTGGGAATGTGTAAACATGCTGATTTCTTAATACTAACATTGTTTTAATAGAATCTCCAACATTAATATAAAATTTTCTGTAGAATTAAAAACCTCTCTGAGTTCAAAAATTATTGAAAGCAAAACAAAAGTAAATATGTAATTTCTGTTGGCTCCAATCTTACACTGGACAATAACTTGGAAGGCCAAATTCAAATTTTACTTGCTTGGGAAGGTCAATACATTTTCTTTTTTCTTTCTCTCTCTCTCTCTCTCTCTCTTTCTTTCTTTCTTTCTTTTTTTCTTTTTTTTAGGTTTTTTTTCTTTTTTTTCCTTTTTTCTTTCTTTTTTTTCCTTTTATTGGATATATTCTATATTTACATTTCATTTCCCTTTTCCTGGTTCCCCGCCCCCCAAAAGTCCCACATGCCCTTTTCCCTCCCCCTGTTCCCTCATCCACCCCTTCCCACTTTCCTGTTCTGGTATTCTTCTACACTGATGCTTTGATCCTTTCCAGCACCAGTGCCCACTCCTTTCTTCTTGTCAGACATCATTTGGTAATTTCTTCCTTGGATATCCATTTAGCATTAATTTGTTTATTCATCTAATAGATGTATATATGTTTATGTATATATGTGTATATAGTTATGTATATATTATTAAATTAAAATATATAGATCTAATAATATATTTATTTATATTTGTAGATCTCAAATATAAGTATATATTTATATATGTGTCTTTATATTTGCTTTCTCTAGATCCAGAACATGAGGTTTGGGGTCTATGTCTCAGTAGCATGGTAAACCTTAGGGACCCCTGTCTTCCAGGTGAACCTTAGGGACTCTTGTCTTCCAGGTGAACCTTAGGGACCCCTGTCTTTCAGATAAACCTTAGGGACCCCTGTCTTTCAGGTAAACCTTAGGGACCCCTGTCTTTCAGGTGAACCTTAGGGACCCCTGTCTTTCAGATAAACCTTAGGGGCCCCTGTCTTCCAGGTGAACCTTAGGGACCCCTGTCTTTCAGGTAAACCTTAGGGACTCTTGTCTTTCAGGCTCATTAGCTTTACCTTAGCAGCTGCTCACTGACTATTTATTGAATCTGAGTCCCATGATTATTCCAATTAAACTAAGGGGCTCTTACCAAGTGGTAATTACATAGTTAATTATGAGACATATGGGAAAAGAATTATATAGTTAGGCTTAAACTAATTAAAATAAGTACGGATCAGAGTATAAGTCTATTAAATTCCAACAGAAAATAGTAATAGATATAGTAAATCATTTAGAAGCAGTATTCTGACATTTAGTCATTACCATTAATTATAAAATGGGATCAGTTTAATTGGATTTTATTTTTGGGTTACAAAGATAAAAATTCTTCTAGCCTATAAGCAAGCCAAATATCAGCTTGTAATTACACGTTTTTTCTGTCTTCCTTTCACCTATATCTGAAGTTCCTAGACATCTATTTAAAAAAAAAAATAAAAAGAACCAACTCTAGTCAGATTGCAGATGTCTAAATTGGGCTACTTCAATGGGCAGATTCCAGGCCCAAAGAAGGAAGTAGACCAGAGCAGGCTGCAGGGAACCCAGACCACGCCCCCCAGCCTACCTGGGACTGAAGGAAGCCACGCCCACCTCCAGGATCTTCTAAACCTGCCTGGGACTGAAGGAAGCCCTGGCCACACCCACCTCCAGGATCTTCTAAGCCTGCCTGGGACTGAAGGAAGCCCTGAGGTTTGGCGGAATGCACCACAGCTCCACCACACTCTTTTAATGAGGTCCTCTCCCAGGTCCTCAACAAACATCTGAGGATCAACTGATTTTATCTTCTGACTTTCCTCCTAACGTAATTGTTACCTGAGATTTATAGCCATTCCTTCTCCCTAGGTGGGTGACTGGGCTTGGGAAAGGAGAACCAGTCCATTGACGGCAAGGAGAAAACTCCTCCCAGCTGCCAGAAAAGCAAACCGTGGTTTAGAGGGGGAAAAATTTTTTCAAAAATCGCTCCAACATGATTACGGGCTGTCACTTAAAAACGAGGAAGGAAGGCCTTTTTCTCTGACTACGGGGTAGACAGCTCTGAGAGCAGAAAGGATTGTTTTGTATTTGGGCTGATGATAGTCTGCGAGCCTTTGAAATGTAAAAAGCCATAATAACGTAAGTGATTTCTGGTGTGACTCAGAAAGCATCGAACCGATTACAGGGGTCATCTGTGCACGCAGGACCCTGGATTTATACCCTTGCGTTTCCTGCCTCTGCAGTGGCTGCGCTCAAACGCTGCCTGTGCGCTTGCTCTGGTACGACACTGGTTGTGGTGGATTTAGACACGATCAAGCCACAGAGATTTGGGAGGGCTTGCCAGCTAGATAGAGCGAGGGGCGCTTCAGGACGGCTAAATAACTCAAGCTGCATATCGCGAATTTAAAATGGAGCAATAGAACCCACAACCCACCTGTGTGTTCATCAGAGGCAGGGGCCCTGGAAGGACGGTACCTTGAGGACAGAAAACAGAATTTCTGAAATATTGCCTTAAGTCTCTTTAGTCTGCTTAGTATAAAAAGGCCCCCGGAAGTTGTGGCAGATTGTTCCAATGCGACTGTTCCCGAGTCTAGCACTGAGAAAGAACTCTCAGTACACAGGACCCGGTGCAGGCAGGATTCTAAAGAGCTGGGATGTCCCCACCATCCACCCCACCCAGCATAGCGAGCCTCTAAAGCAGTGGTTCTCAACCTGTGGGTCGAGACCCCCTTTCCGAGTCACATATCCGCTCTCTCGCGTATTAGCTATTTGCGTTACGATTCAAAACAGCAGCAGATTACAGTTATGCAATAGCAACGAAATAATTCTATGGTGGGGCGGGGGTCACCACAACACAAGGGACTGTGTTAAAGGGTCCCAGCATTAGGAAGGTTGAGAACCACTGTCCTAACACAATGAGCCAGAGTTTGACGGATTTCTTGGGTTGACCTTTTAAGATTTGTTTTGTATTTTGTGTGTGTGTGTTCATATATGTGTGTGCATGTGCGTATGTGTGTTTGAGTGTGTGTGTATCTCGTACAAGTGCACGTGAGTACAGGTGCCAACAGAGGACTGAGTATCAGGTCCCCCTGGACCTGGGGTTAGAAGCAGTTGTGAGCTGTAGGAACCCAGCTAAGGTTGTCTGCAGGGGCAGGAAGCCCTGCTCCGTCCTGGATCAACTTCTGATACGAGACAGTGAGATACTGATACTGCAGAACTCAGGACTTCCTTACATTTAGTGTAAAGCAATGGCCACTCTACATTTTTAGGCCAAAAGAAAATCTTACTGTTCTAGAAGAAGCTGAAGCACAAGAAGCATCTTCACTTTTATTTAAAATATCTTTCCTGGCAGCTTAGAGAAACTTTAAAAGTTTTTTTTTTTTTTTTTTTTTTTTTTTTTTTTTATCTAGTCATGCAGAGAGGTACAAAGCCCTTAATCTCAGCAGGTGGAGCTCTGTGAGTTCGAGTCGGTCTACATAGTGAGTTCCAGGACAGCCAGAGCTACATAGTGGAAACCTGTCTTTAAAAAAAGCAAAGCAAAATGAGGGCTAGATAAAAAAAAAAAAAAAAATCAGTATATCTCAAGGAAATATTTTACCTAATCTAGACCAGACATTAGAGAGAAAAGGATCTGAGAGATGATTTGTGGAGCTGAGAGATGGTCCAGAGATAGGGTTTACTGCAAACATGACGATCCACGTTCAGTTTCCAGAGTCCACATAAAAAATGCAGCGTGGCAGTGGCCCTAGGGGGCAGCAGTAGAGACGAGCAGATCCCTGGGGGCTTGCTGTCCACTCAGCCCAGCTCCCAGCTCGGCGAGAGCTCCTCTCTCCACCATAAGGTCAAGCGTGATGAAGAAAGGTGCTTACCTCTGACCTCCAGCCCCGCGTGTGTGCACGCTACTCCCGACCCCGGCACACATTAAGAACGGTGTATCTGTGGCTGTTTACGGAACTCACTGACAATGAAGACCTAGGAGCCTCTTTGCATTTTGAATATAAAAAATAGCGGTGCATTCTTAAAACGAGATAAAGGAAGTTGGGCCCTGGCTGTCCTGGAACTCACTCTGTAGACCAGGCTGGCCTCGAACTCAGAAATCCACCTGCCTCTGCCTCCCAAGTGCTGGGATTAAAGGCGTGCGCCACCACCGCCGCCCGGCGGGAATTTCTGTTGTAAGTGGATGCCCTGACACATCAAGCCAGGAAGGGGTGTATTCAGGACAATTGTCCTTATATGAAATATACAGAGTAGGTGAACTCAGACAGGAAGTGCATGCGAGGTTACCCAAGGCACAGTAAGCTGAGAATAGACAGGATTGATCAATGGCCCTGGATATTGGCAAACTCTGGGAAATCACAGTGATGGCCACACCCTATTGCGGACGTAATGGATGCTGTAGAACTGAACCCTAAATACACATAAGAATGGTTAAGATGGCAAATGTTAGATTTTCTGTATGTGCCATAACAACTTAAAAAAAAAGTAACCACGTGATATACCAGAAGCCAGAGGCTTCTGAGCATGTGCATAGTGAGTGAGGCTTTGGAGTCATGCTTCAGTTAGACTCCAAACCCACACAGGAACAGGGCCTGGCTGGGTGGGTGGAAAGTTTAAATGTTCTATGTTCAGCATGGCAACTGTGACTGACAACATATCAGTGCAGAGTTCAAAACAGCCAGCAGAGAGGATTGTGGATGTCCCCAGCACAACAAAGACAAATATTGGAAATGCCAGCCACAGCAGCCTTTGATCATTATATACTACCTGTATATATTAATACATCACAGCAGCCTGATTTGACCATTATATAGTACCTGTATATATTAATTCATCACAGCAGCCTGATTTGACCATTATATAGTACCTGTCTATATTAATTCATCACAGCAGCCTGATTTGACCATTATATAGTACCTGTATATATTAATACATCACAGCAGCCTGATTTGACCATTATATAGTACCTGTATATATTAATACATCACAGCGGCCTGATTTGACCATTATAGACTACCTACATGTATTGATTCATCACATACACCAATAAACATATATAATTATATATGTAAAAAGTTAAATATCTTCACATACTCATTCAAAGAAACCTCTGTCCCTGACATGTTTCGATGCCTCCCAGGCTCTGAATACTGTTACGGAAAGTTAGCGAGCTTTGCCAGGAGAGTTGGGGACCAGAGAGAAAAGGCCGGCCCGTGGAGCATGGGGACATTGCACCAGGGCCTGCTTGGATCCCAAGGCTCCTCCCCTGAGCTCTGCTCCCCAGGCTGGGAGATACAGCAGCAAAGGCAGGGGTTCAGCCTTTCCGCCACCATGACTCACACCCCTGCTCCACTGAGTTCCCTTTAGCGGGTTAGAATGGGGCCTGCCCTTCTAGCTCCTCCCACCTTCTGGGTACCTGGCTAAAACAGTGGCTGGCTTTCTCTCTTACAATAACTATTCTTTATTTACTAAAGATAGTTTTGGTTTTGTGTTGTAAGACGGAGTCTCAAGCTGTCCAAGCTGACATCCCACTGACTGAAGGTGACCTTCTGTCCTGCTTTACAAGCACAATGATAACAGGGATGCCCGACCATGCTTGGTCTGTGTGGTGTGGGGGATTAGAACCCAGGGCTTCCTGTGTGCTCTCTAGGCGAGCGCTCTATGAGCGAAGCTACATTCCCAAGCCTGGTCTGAGTCTTCTCGCCAATACTTAGCCTAAGAAACATGGGCCCAAGCCACTGTCACAGCTATACAAATGACAACACTTAGTTTTTATACCTCTGTGAACTGGTCGTTAAATAGAACCGGATGGTCCACCCTTGTAATCCCAGTACAGGAGGATGGGGGTTGGTAGGGGTTCAGACAAGGATCTTGAATTTGAGGCAAGCCTGGGCTAGCTAGCAGCTTCAAGAGACCTGCTCTAAAACCAAATGAGGAGAGGAGTTATGTAGATCAAGAGCGCACCGAATCTAGGAACAGCATCTGGAAATCCCTCGCTTTCAACACGTGCCGTGCCAAGATGAGAGTCGTACCATTTACTGCTTAGGAAGCTCTGGGGCCCAGGGTCAGCTAGGAGCCGTTCAAGGGGCAGCCGGCCAGCTCTGGAAGCCCCTGGGAGCCTGTTACTGCTGGGTGCCAAGTCGCTTCCGCAGCTGGCTCTGAGACTCGCCATAGGTCAGCCAGCAAGACCAGAGAGTTCTAAGTAAGCATCTTTACAAGTTCAAGGTCTAGACGGAATAGAATGAGGTCAGGCATTTATTTCAAAAAGCATTTTTTTTTTTTTTTGTGGTGAACATTTATTTCAGAAAGAACCACAAGAACCCTTTGAACCAGGTTAACACGAGGCCTGCATCTCTGTCATCCGCTCTGTTGTTGCCCAGAACAGTAGTAATGAAATGGAAAATGAGTATAATTAGTGGGAGAACCAGGAGCTAAGCACCTTGTCCATTTCCCATGTCTGAAGTGGCGACCGGAATCGAACTTAGGCTAAAAGATGCCAGAAGGCAGTACCATACCTTCCTGCCCCAACCTCTGAACACAGTTTCCGCTTTCAAATAGGAGCTTTTGAAGAAAACAAACACAGGAATAAATAGCTTTTGCTTTGTGCCCTCTGAAGGTCCCTAGGTCTTTGATGAGGAAAAGGGTTACAGGCCCCTTGAGTAAGTTATCCAGAATTTATATAAGCTAAGAAAAAACAGACTGTAGAGCTGTTCCTTGTAAGCAAGGAAGCCTGTGACCCTGAATCCCCTTTTAAAAAGTTATCTAGTCACATCAAAGCATAAACCACATACCGTGAATCCGAATTCCGCCTTGTCTCTGTGGGGTGGATGGTTTCAATTCTGCTCTTTGAGGGGAGCTCCGGTTCCTCCACCCTCTGACCAGTGTGCCCACCATGGTGGTCGACAACATGTTCCTGTGGTCTTGCTTGGGTGAAGGCAGCCTCCTTGGCTGCCACCGGCAGGAGGATCGTGTCCTCCTGGGAGGTGCTCCACCCAAGGGAGACAGGCCTGGGCAGTTCCTCCCACCTCTGTCCTCCACCCACATCCGAATCTTGCTTGTGTCATGAGACCTCTATCAGGAGGCTCAGAAAAAGTATGGGAGATGAGACAAGAAAAAAACAGACAATAGCAAAAACTAAACATGAGACTTAGGGACAGAGGCAAGAAAATAGAAGTGCTTATCTCTATGTATGATATGGGATTGCTTTTGATTTTTTTCCCCCCTTAAAAGTAAACACATTTTCAACATTGAAAAATGGCTGTGTGAGAGGTGAGGTGGAGTTTCTACCAGTTTACCTCGGCCTATCTTTCTTTACCACACTGGGATTACTTCCATTTAACCCCTTCCATTTAACCCCGTCCTTCCACTGCGACAGAACGGGTTTACAACCTGAGTGCTGTCTTTAAGCTTTAGAGTAGGCTGGGGCAGTTAAGAGATTTAGCAGTTCACAGCCACGTCTATTCTCAAAGCCTTTTCAGAAATGAGCTTATTGCTATGGACGGATTATCTTCTTCTTTTATGAGCTGGCTGGTGGTCTATACTGAGACCACACCAATATCACATGCCGACATAGACGCCCCCTACTGGTCAATCTTCGAGGTGCACACAGGTGAGAAAGAAATCTGCATTAAACTGGGAGGGGAGCAGGTAAGTAGTTCAGAAGATAGGTAAATTACACAAATCCCTTGAACTTGACCACAGGGTTTTAATTATTGCTTTCTATTGCTTTGTTTGTTTAAAGGCAGTATTTCCATAACCACATAAGAGTGTTTAAGGGCTCACATTTTACATATACAATTTCCATACTTAGCCTTACAGTTCCCTGCTATTTTGACTCTCACCCAATACTGCCCTATTGTCTGTCACTATAATCACTAACACATGCTAATTCTTGCTGTGCCATTTCTGTGTATTCCTTTCAAAACGTAATAAGATGTTGGCATCCTCTGTATAGAAGGATGGTAGCAATGGAGGATGGGGTTTTTATAATAGCATGCAAACCGGAAGTGCTGGGTTCCACACCACCCCTCAAGCCCAGGGTTAGGTCAGGTCCCAGGGCGGGGCGGAAAGGGCATTTGGTGGAGGTATGGGTCCTGGACCTCCTGTGTTCCTCCTGTGGTGGTGGGCGGCTCCATTCCTTTGGAGAATGCTGTTTCCCTGGTCTCTGGGCAGCTCTGTCCACAGAGTGCTGAGCTGAGCTGTGGTGGCTCAGAGGGAGCTCCTTATGGGCCAATGCTACCTATTTCACAGGGAAAAGGGCGATGAGGCTTCCACAGAGCTCAGTTCCTGCCACACCCAGACTCACAGAGACAGGCTGAACCTGCCTCAGATGGGGCCTCTCCCTGCACAAGTATGGTGGCCTCCAGAGAAGGGTGGCATTAGCAGGATGGGCATCGGTGGAGGCCCTGAGGCATGGCCCGGCGTCTCATTAGAGGGCAGGGTAAGGAGGCAGGAGCATAGCTGTGTGTTACCTGGAGACATATCTCCTTGTGACCCCGTCTCCAAATGAATAGCCTGGGAAAGGAGCCATTAGCGTTACAGGAGAGGCTGCCCATACACAGAGAAGCCACCTTTGTCCTCCCGAGGGTGTAGTGGAAGCGGCAAAGGCAGAGCAAAGGGTTAGGTAGTAAGCCCAGAGCGCATGAGCCCTCCTCTCAGCCTCCTCTCGGATCCTTACTGCTGCTACGTCATTGAGAGCTCGTCTCCGAAGGGCATAGAATACACAGGGCTCGTGGCCAAAGCCGTCTTTTAAAAGCGCAGCAAACGGCTCAGATTCAGACATGCAGATCCCTCAGAGCCACTGTTGATACCACCAGAGGGGACAGGGAAGCCCATGAGGAAGGCAGCTAAGGAGGACAGAGGATGTGGCAAATGCGGCTCTCTAACCTGTCCCCAGCCTCCCCACCTCTCCTGTGCTCTCATCACACAGTCCTTCACAATCACAGTCCTTCAGAAACACTAGGCTGTGCTCGCTGCTCACTGTTAACATCTGGTTTGTCTTAATCAACTGGCTCATCCCCAGCCTCACCAGGCATCGGAAAGACTTCCCGGGGTCCTCAGGACTTTCCCCAAAAGGGCTCCTCCTAGACATGGTGTGACACGGTGCCAGGAGGTCCATCTGCCATATCTTCAAGACCTTGGGACCCATTGTCTTTATCGGCGTTTGGTCCGGCATAGTGTATCTAGCCAGCACATGCTATGTTATGCGAAGTGACTCCATTGCGTGGTCCGAAGTGCAGGACCATGGAGCTCTCGTCTCTCTACGCCCGTCTTTTCTCTCTCTAGGACCCTGGCTCGATTCCATCTTAGGTGCTACCCCAGGAGCAGGCGCTCTCTGTTAGCATCCGTTGTCTTTGCTCTGCTCCACAGGCCCTCACAATTCTCCTGGTTCTCTTGCTTGTGATGTTTTAGCCCAGTACACACTTGGTCGACAGCGTCCAGCCTCTTTCGGACGCCACACAGAATGCTGCTATTCCTGATACCACTGAGCAGGGTCCCATAGGTAACAACCGCTCAGCACTTAGCAGGATGCTGTCCTAGCCTTGCTGGTGGCAGCAAATAGACCCCACGATCTCCCCCACAGGAAGCTGAGCAATGACCATGACTGCTGTGAGAAACAGGGACAGGAAGAGGAAGGAGAGTAATGTCCTGCCTGGGAGGTCAGCTCCACCCTTCCCAGTCCGTACAAACGCACTTCCTTAAACAGGTCACACTGCAGCAGAGCTGAGTTCTTCCACCAAGATATAGGGCGAGGATATGAGGTCATGTCCCCCACCCCCAGATCTGTCTTCTTTTATGAGCAGATGCACGTGTGTGAGTATGGGGTGTGTGTGTATGTGTGTGTGCGCGCGCGCGTGCGCGTAACAAGTGCATACGTACGTGTGAGCACTGAGCTCACAAACTAGTCCATGGGCATTTACTTGTGATTTCCTATGGTGATAATGAGCTATTAACACTCTTTTAGATTTATAGACCAAAGTACTGCCTCACCCACTGCAGGGGATGAGGGCTGAATCAGGCCATGTACTTCTTGGCAATCTTTTAGGACTTAAAGCGACTCTGGGTCCCAGGGGCCACTTGGCGTGTGCTGGTTGAGGGGATCATCCCGGCTCAGCCAGGATGCGGTGGCTGTCAGCTGTAAAAACATGCACGAAGCTGTTAGAATTAAGTCGGCCTACCGTTTCTAACAAATATTTGCCCTCCTATCATTTTTGGAGAAGTTGCTGGATTGAGGGTAGAACTGCAGGCAGGTGTATTTCCCCCTCAGTACTGATTTTTAAAAGTTATTTGTGTGAATGGGCATTTTGCCTGCAATTACCTCTGTGTACTGCAAATGTACAGTGCCTGTAGACACCAGAAGAAGGCGTTGGATACCTGGACTGGAGCTACTTTACATCTGTGAGCAACCGTGTGGGTTCAGGGAATCGAACCTGGGTCCTCCAGAAGAGCACGCATCTCTCTAGCCCAGTACTGATGCTTTATCTTGTTTCCCTTGGGCTGCTGCTGTATGCAACCTCTCCTCCCCACCACATGTCTCTCAGAGGCCCTAATCAAGGAGCTGGCCAGGTGTGTTTAAAACGGGGAACTAGTTTTCATTTGACACTTTGGTTTAATTCCCAATGTTCCTTTCCTGTGTGGAGCGGGTCGGGCTCCATCTCAGCCTACTGGATGAGAAGTATGTCGTCGCCTACCCACCCTAAGATATGGCCATCAAAGCCAATAATAAAGGTAGCAATGCAATCCCTTCCTTACGTCTGTGTTTCCAGTTCTCAAATTGGGTCAACATCTGCTTAGACAGAAAGGTCTTTGCTGCTTTGACAGCAGACCCCAGCACCCGACAGACTGGCTTCAGACATGGTGTCTGAGGAGCACAATGACTCCGGAAGATGACTGTTTCTGACTGATGCTGTCTAGTAAGCATGGGCTATTTGCTTTTGACCATGGTAATCTATACTGAATGGTTATACGCTACAGTGAGTGCGTATATGCTAGCAGCTGGCTGGCGTCTGCTGTGGCCTGTGGGTAGCTCAGGTGCAGTGCTTGCTTTCATAGTGGATTTCGCTTATGCTGACATTGACCTGAATGATGAGCCCTTTCTTGGATGTCTTGTATGGGCTGTAACATTCTCCCAAGCAGGGCTTAGGCCTTACTCTGTAAACACAGCACTGGCGGTTTCACAAGGGCAGGATGGCCTCGTACTGGGATACGTAGGTGGCTTTAGCAGGCAGGCTGCTTTGGGGGGCCCCTGATCTATGCTGGTATGGGATTTGGGGAACAGGTATAGAGCTAAAAAAACACTAACTGTAAGAAAGTTATAAAGGAAGAAACGTGATTTTGACAGACTTTTATGGACAGCAGGGACGGGCAGTGTGTCGAGGCACACTGTTCGTACTCCAGCAAGCTCTGGGCTTTAAAATGATCAATGCTCTGTCAATCAAACTCTGCCTGGGCAGTGCTGGAGTCTGTTCTACATTCAGGGCCAGGGGGAAACTGAGGAGGGATGAAATTGCATCCTTGGGAGTGGGTTTTCCCATCTGATGGGCCACACATCCCTCCGTCTGGCTGAGTTATCTCAGTGCAGTTCTGCCCTGGACTTGGCAATGGGTATTGGAGCAAAGGATTGCTCCAAAGGGTAGAGATGATAGCTCTGTGCCCCAACCTGCTCCAGGGTCGAGGAAATACTCCCGTGTTTAAAGCAAGACGTACAGCTCTTGGTCTGCATATAGTTCTCAGTGCGAAGAGTGTTGAAGAAAACACAGTATTTTCAAAACAGAGAAAGCTGAAGCGTTATCACTTCTCGCCTCTAAGTGCGAGGCACAGCTTGGGCTGATCTGTTCTGAATTAGGTGCCTTGCAAAGTCCACCCGATTATTACACTGTCTCCTACAGGCCCAACTGACAGTCTAGTCTTCAGTGTTGAATGGCCATACACAGGAGAAAAACAGGGCAGATACGAACCTATGCACAGTTTCTGCTTGCATAAAACAATCTGGGGGAAAATCACTTGCAAGTTCGCTTGGATTCGTTCTTCAGATGTGCTCACAGGCATCTCCTTTCTTAGTGCCTGAATGGTGGGAGAGAGTGCCCGTCAAAGCTTTCTGTCTAACCCTACCTCCCCATGACTCAGGGCCTCTTCTCCAAGCTGTTAGCACTCCTCTTCCTAATTCTATCCCGACCGGCTTTCCCACTGCAGCAGCTCTCTGTGGATGCTGCTGCCTAATCCAGTTGGTATTTATGAGTCTCTCCCTCGTATAACTTCTTGGCAGCGTCTGACACGTTTGGCCACCGTTTCCCTCTAACCTGGTTCTCCTCCTACCCCCACTGACGTCCTTTCTCCGTGTCTCTTGCGGCGTCAACTGGAACTCAGCCATTCTCGGCTTAAGTGTCTGAGCACGAGGCCGGATAGCCAAGTGACTGGCTGCCCCACACCCCAGCTTTGAGATCTCATAGCAAAAGACACCGTAAGATGCTCACAATGGAACGCAGTTGTCCTCACAGCCCAGGGTCCCAGCCAGAGAATGGCACCACCACCTGGTCTCCGTCTGCAGGAAGAGCCACCCACGGTACGTTTGCTCTTTCACTCCCGTCACATGCCCACCACCACCCAACCTTCTCACTTCTTAATTCTCTGTGACTTGGATGCTGTCACTTAACCTCTACCAGGTTCTTGTATCTGTACTAGAAGAATGGTCAGTCACCTGTCTCTGGGATGGGACAGACAATTGCACTGTCATCTTCCAAATTGCAAGCCTGGTGTCACCCCACCCTGGGCACGGTTCTCTGCCTTCTCATTTACTCTTGGATAGTGATCAGAACTGTCAAGGGGCTGCAACCCATTCCTCCTTGCTGGCCTTCCCAGCTCTGATCCAAAGACCCGCCCCACCCATTACTCTTCTCCAGGATCCTCCACGCCTCATGGTCTCTCCGTATCACTGGAACCCATTTTAGCTACTGCTAATCCTGTCAGAATTTGTCTTTGACACCACCTCCTCAGCTGAGGGGGACTTTTCCCACCCCACCCCCACCCCCAATCACTCTTTGGTTTCTAGCCATTTACCTGACTAGTCTAGCATACAGTAACGGCGCTGAGTGTACTGTATTTATTTATTTATTTATTTATTTATTTATTTATATAGCCGTGTCATTCTCCCAGACTGTGGGCTGGTACCTGGAATTTAGTACCTATGCAATGAAAACTTGTTGAATGAATGAATGAATGAATGAACAACTACTAGGCACGAAAGACTAGTATAATTAGTGAATAAGATATTTCTGTCATCCCTGTAGTAATTTAAAATAAAACATACTGTTGTTTATAATTAGATACTAAATTCCGGTAAAGAAAGCCCATAATTACCGAATCATTCCCATGGGAAACCATGAATTGTTTGATGATGTTTCTTTATTTTATGGTTTCTTCAGAGAGTTGGGTGAGGTGTGAGATTCCGACATTCATCGCCAACTTGGGTAGACAGACTATTTGCACCTTCTCTGTCCTTAGACATGCTGTACTGATGGACACAGGCATAGAGCTTGTGAAATCTAACTGTGGCTTAACATTCATTTTAACATCAAAGCATAGAAGATGAAGCCATGAGAGAACTGTTTAATTTTCATCTAAGGAAAGAAGCGTGCCAATGTCCTGTAATGATTGCTTAGTGATTAAGAATATGTCCTGTTCTCAAAGCAGAACCAGATTTGCTTCTTAGCAAATAATGCTAGATAATTCATCACTGTCAGTCACTGCAGTCCCAGGGGAATCTAATGCCCATTTCTAATCTCTGTAGGCACCTACATGTACACGGTACATGCAGGCAGGCATACACACACACACACACACACACACACACCAAACACACATCACATACTTGCGTTCAGGCACACACACACCAAGCACACATCATATACATATGTTCAGGCACACACATGTCAAACACACATTACATACACACATGCAGGTACACATGCACCAAACACACATAAAAATAAATATCTTAGCCGGGTGGTGGTGGCGCACGCCTTTAATCCCAGCACTTGGGAGGCAGAGGCAGGTGGATTTCTGAGTTTGAGGCCAGCCTGGTCTACAGAGCTAGTTCCAGGACAGCCAGGGCTACACAGAGAAACCCTGTCTCGAAAAACAAAAACAAACAAAAAGAAATATCTTTTAAAAGGCCGAGAGACATAGAAATAAAGGCTATGAATGAAGCTATCTCACAGCCCAACCCTTAAAATATTATATTACAAAATGATTTCTATTCATTTTCTCTGCCATATCAAAGGAAAAGACTGTAATATCACATCACTTTCCCTTATATATAAAACTTAGTAAGAACTTGTTTGACATATTAATTTTGTAGGAAACTGTCTCTTAATATTTTTGCCTTATTTTATTTTTTTGGACGTTTATATTTTATTTTCCCACTAATGGAAGGTGGTGGGTTAAGATTTCTTGTTGGTTTACAGTTCAGTACTGTTCAGTGATTTAGGGTTTCAGAGACAACAGTGATGTCCCCACATGACAAAACCCACCTGCTCAGCCACATTTCAAAGACATCTGAAGATGTTTGTCCTTGATTCAAATACTTCTTTGGCTCTCGTGGTTAGAACGGATTTCGGACAACACCTTAATATTTGGCAGCTGGACCGAGCCATCTGCTTTAGCAAACCTTTGTTAATTGTAATTCTATCCTGAAATTTGAACCCTATGAAACCCAGGGACTCTGCGTTAGGTTAGTAGAGAACTGTAAGCCAGAGACTGTGCCAACTTTCCCCCTCTCCTTTAAGAGTCTGTGGATTAATTACAAGGCGCTGATTGACTGGGATTATCCTTCATCCTTGCCTGCACAAAATTAATTCCTACCACTTACAACAATTAGACAGGGTCGGGATGGGTAATTCAGGCTAAACTTAATATACAAACCCTGTTTGCTGGGGCCATCTGAAGTTAACGTGAGTCTGTAGAGGAGGAGCTCCTGTTTATGCGTGGAGTGTTCTTTAAGGCATAAGGAATGAGTCTCTTTTTACTTGCTCTCTGGGATGACTTGAGCGTATTTAGAGACTGGACAATTCAAGCTCTGTTGGGAGGGGCTTAAAAACACTTGTCTGCAAAGAGTGGAAACCCTGTTTACTTTTGTCGGTGCGAGGGAGCTACATTTTGTCTTCATGCAGCCGCAAGCACACATACCAATATTCATCGTTTAAGGACACTGGAAACAAACTGAAAACCTGTATAAGGCATCTCCCTTTACTCCTGTCAAAAAATATTTGCTACGGGCATTTTGATTAATGATCAGCTGGCTAGGAATTTTCTAGCAAACAAAAGTTGGACAATCCCAGACAGAAGCTAGTTCGTTTTTATAAGGACTTTGCTATGACCTCTAGAGGTCCACGCCTCTTCTCTCCTTCCTTTTCTGCTGTGGCTCTCAAATACATCAGTCCCCCAAAACCCGCTCTAACTTTTGCATATTTTTCTGTCTGTAGCTATTGCTATTAACAAAATAATAAAAGAAGATATCACTCTGGTGGCTTATCGAGGTGCTAAACATGCTAAGCAATTTTGTTTCAACTTAAATAGAAGAGAAACTGTGTAGACACCAATTATCATAACATAGAACTCCTTCTATTTCCCCGGTCTTTCCCACAGGGGTATACCCCAGGTGTTATAGAGAGCGCACACAGGCCTCCAACCCATGACATGCAGTCTCAGTTTTGGATACTTCCTCTTTTATATTATACCTAGTGTCAGTAACTTATCTGAGTAATTCTTAGGGCTTAACCTCCCACTAGAAAAATGAAGTTTTATCTTTAGAGACAAGAGATCAAAACTATCTCACTATCAAAACTATCAAAATGATTCAAAATCCCCTGCAATCTCCTAAGTAAGTTAAAACCTAAAGGGGAGGCTGAAGGTGCGGGGCCTCCTGCTGAATCCGCCAGGCCACACTGTAGATGCTGCATACAGCCTAGGGTACTGTGTGTCACATGTGTGCTGTGTGTCACACCCTCCAGTCCTGGTTTCTGCTTCTCAGGCTGTGTTACCGTAGATAAGTCTCTGACCCTGCAGCCTCGCCCACTGCGGGTTAGTAAATAGTACCAGGAGTTGGGTGGCAAAGTGGGAAAGGCAGAATGGAGGACCACACCCAAGACTTGCTGCTCTCAGGTGGGAGAGGGGAAATGGGTCGGACTAGATTTACACAAAGAGCTCCCCCCACTTTGCTGACTAACACATGCTGAGAAGTGCTCTCGTCCAGTATGCCACCTGCAGGCTAATGCCTCACCTTGCTATGTCCGTTTACATGTAAGTTTTGAGTTTGCCATGGTATTTTCAAACAGTAAAGCATTCCCAAGTTGTATGCACACTCTATAGGAGTGTCTCAGACACAGGCTAGCATTTGCAACTGAAAATAAATGAAACCAGGCACCTCCCTACCTGCTGATCTACAGCCCTAGAAACTAAGTGTTGGAACCTGGCTGGCTGGTGACGCTCCATCCTGGCAGGTATGCCGTCCTCAAATAAGAGCCTGACTCCACCTTCCCTTCCTTGGAGCAGGCTGGTACTGAGAAGGTCAGAGGGCAGAGAGGCTGCGCTCTGATCATATCCAGTCATCACTATTAGAATAAAGAAACAATACTCCAGATACCTCAAGAGATGAGCAGCTCTGCCTAGCTAAACCTTCTGGTAGCTTTAGGGTTACCATAAAACCCCTTTGCGACCCTTGCTAATTGTTTTCTTCTCTCTTTAAACTGGGTCATTCAGGTTCTCACCTTCATAAGTCAGCACGGTATCCTAACTATAATTTAACCTTCCTGTGGTGATTCAGACTTTTTTGCTCAGCCTCAGGGCCAGCTCCACGGACAAGGAGTCTGACACTGGACTCCAAGAAGACAGATGGAGGAACACACAGGGTGACACCCAGGAGGCTTTTATTCCTTTATAAATCAGGTTCTCAATGGCTAGCACTCTAGGACAGAGGGAGAGAGGAGATTGGATGTTTTCTTTCAAATCACTGGAGTTGACTGAGCAATAGTTCTTTTTGCGTATGTGCATACATGTAGTGTAAGTGCACGGGCAAGGTGGAACCTGGTGGTCAATGTCAGGCTGATGTCAGTGATCGATGTCACGTCCCACCTCATGTTTTTGACTAAATTTGAAGCATTGCTGACATGGCTGGACTGGCCAGCAGGTCCCAGGGGACCTACTGTGTTTGATTCTGCAGTACTGGGATTACAGCTATGCTTCTGACGTGGCTTTTAGAGTTTGAGTTCAAGACTTCATGTGACGAGTACTTTACCTACTGATTCATTGCTCCAGCAACCCCTGCCCCCAACATAAGCTCATTAATGCCTCTGTGCAGGAATGTAGCGTAATTTCTAGAGTCAACTGAGCTGAGAAGTGCCCTTGATCGCATTTAGACATTAGATAGCAATCGGTGCCTGCCGTTAGGGAGGAGACCGTGAACCGTGTCTCCCAGGACCTCCATAGAAACCTTGGGAATCTTTCCATGAGACACTTTGCAGAGTCCACAAACCACACAGAAGATCTGAAAATAATCCAGTGCTTGTCCATGTGTTTAAACAGTACAAAGAGCTTTCACTAGAATGGGGTGTGCATTGAGCGTATCTTTGGAACATGTCTCTGGCGATTTCCAGTTCTGCCGAGGATGCTGAAGGCGAATTTTCTGGGCATTAGCACCTCAGAAGTGAGCCAGATCCCCTTTCCCACACTTACATTATGGAGCCAGAACCAGAGCTTCCGAACTCACATCAAATAGGCTTGCTTTCTGGCAGACTATGAAAAAAAAAAATCAACCCCGGTGTTTGAAGTTGGCATTTGTTTACATAATGCAACCAGCCACGACTGCCAAACACAATAATTAAATGCTTTACAAGTGCAAATCTTGCCAAGATGTGTAATTTGGGGGGTGGGGATAAGAACAGAGTTGATATGCAGTGGAAAGGGCTGAAATTCTTAGTTTATAGTGCTTGGAAGCAGATACGCTGAGGGCCTGCAGTACGGGAATGCCAGAAGGACTGTAGCCGCACGGGCTCCTTATTCTAGTTATCGCTACCTTCCTTATATCCACACACGGTGCTCTTCTTTCTTACCTTCACTTGGAAAATAAGGACTTCTTTGGTCAGGGAGATGGCTTAGTGGGTAAGGTGTGCGTTACAGCATGAAGCCCTGAGTTCTGATCCTCACGTATAGTAGTGTATAGACTGGAGCATGCGGGTAGCCATGTGTTTCCCCGCGGCTGCTGGGCAGAGACAGAGAAACCCCAGGGCTTGCTTCTCAGCCAGGATAGTCAACATTGTGATCTTCAGGTCTAATAGAGACCTTGTCTAAAGAAAAATGTGCAGAAGAGACCAAAGAAAGACCTCTGGCCTCCACACATACCCACACACCGACATATACACGTCCTTCCTTCCTACTGTGAATAAAGGAATAAAGGCACTCCCCTTTCATATTACAGCAGTCCCCTGATGTAGTAATGAACTTACACATCTATAGAAACAATATAGAACCATCTTCCCACTTTCTCCATATGTTCAATTGACAAATAGTTCTGGTACTCTCCTATATTCTCTAAAACCTACTATTGGTGAAATAGTGTTGGTGTATTGGCTGGACGTTACAGTAAACAGTTAGTAAGGCCCCTCCCCAAAGGACAGAACTTCAAAAGCCTTAGTAGAATCATCTTTAATCCCATGTCCGCACATCTCTGCAGAGAATGGTGCCTCCTGGGAAACTGGGAAAAGCGGAGAGGATCGCAGCCACTGCAAGCGAGACTTTGCACGGCACGTTTAGGTTCTGGGTACCATCAAGGCATCCATGTGTAGGGTCAGGCTTTCGTATTCTCTGCAGACCCGGGTCTCCCAGCAGAGGCGTCCCACATGGCTTTTAAAAGGTAATGATATGGAGTAAACACACTAAGGTAAAGACTTCTTATAACACTTTCTTCATGAAATATCCAAGCCATGGGTCCTTGATAAAGTGCATCTCTATGTATGAGTGAACCTCTCGGGTGACCAGATTATCACCTCCCTGACTGATACAGTACAAGGCTCCTAACTCTGTTCCACTGCCACTCCCCGGCCATCAACACAACCACCCAAGAGCTACGATGAATCTGACCTGGATTCATCTCTCTCCTACTTAAAGCCTATACATACAGTCTCACTGCCTTTTCCAATGAAAGCATGACACCTTAGCATGGCCACAAGGCCAGTCAGTGTAGACTCCTTGCCTCTTCTCAACCCAGTCACCGTGGATCTCCGGCCTCCCTGGTTTCTAACTCACCCATTTGTTCCTTCTTTCACTGATGTCCCCTGGATCTTGTCTAATTTCTTGCCAACCCAAATCAGGACCGCTCCTGTGCTCTTCATAGCTACTGATGTTAATCACACACTTGTTATGGTGGCTTTAAAGCCATTGTCTTTTAGCCCCACCAGACTCTAAGCTCTCTGAGGGTCATATTTTTGTGTGACTCACTGGTCCTTAGTGGCGACCACAGGACTTGGGTGATGGAGCCCTCACCAGTGTGCCTGCATGGAAGACCGAGTATATTCGGGCCTTGTCTGACTTGACCATTTATTCATAGTTTGCTGCTTTGTTTCCTGCTCACAGTATTCTTGTCCTTTCCTCTTTAGATGGGGGGATAAAGGAGCAGCAAGAAGAGCTGTTTCTACTGCATCATTTCCCAAGCCAAACAGACTACTATTCCAGACCACAGCTAATAGGGTCGTGAGCTCTGTTTGCTTGCGTGATCCACGCTTTTCCCACCATTCCCAGGATGAACTTTTGAACATATGAATGCAGAAGTGTATTTTGAGCCACTTAGTTCTAGGGCTAACAGGGTGACCCAAGTCCAGGGGGTGCCACTCACAGAGGTGAGGTCATCAGTGCTGCTATGTACAACAGATCTGATGTCATCAGTGCTGTGCACACAAGGTGCTGACACGTTCAGTAATGGCTGGTGGTCATTCTGCTCTTTCTGGGTTATTCATGCAACTACTCTCCAGTTTAATTCTTTATTACAAACCCCAAATTTATCTACACATCATAAAGGCATGACTTATGGGATCATATCCCATCAGTATAAGGAAAGCGAGCATCTATGAAGAGAAAATCTACTTAAGTCCATTTTTTATTAGAGCCTCCTGCTAGAGTGCTGCTGATTTCTGAAGGCGGATTTTGACCCCTCTTTGCTTATTTATTCTGGAAGCATAAATATGTGTAAAAAATGCAAGGGAAAACTCAGTATTTGTTCTTCCATCAAAATCTACGAGACATATGAACAAAAGTAAATAACTATCTCATTAAGGGATCAGGGGTAAAAAATAATGTTAATGTTTTCCTTGAATGCAGAATCCTTCAGTTATTCCAGAAATGGTTTGAAAGGAAATCAGAATTACATTTTCGGATCACAACCTGGGTTAGAGCCACATCCCCACGACGAAGAAAGGGTGAGAGGGGAGACTATAGGCTGTGTCTCCAGGCTTCCTGACACGTTGCCAAGAGGACTAAATACGCACCAGACTGCAATATCAAGGAAGGTGGTGCACACAGATAAACATGTAGCCTGAAGCCAGACATGGTGGTTCAAACACGAGTCCTACACTCAAGAGACGTAGGAGGATTGTTAGAGGTTCAAAGCCAGCCTGGGACTCTCTCTCAAGAAAACAACAACTTTGACCCCAGAGAGTATTTCGTGATTTATATCACATGTTAGCTAAGGGGTTAATGTCCCAATAGCCCAAGGCCTCTGGATACCAGCAGATGTAGTCAAGAGGGAGCCAGGCATCTAAGTATCAAAGATCGACTTTTGTAGAAATCAAAGGTCATCTCCAAACCCTTTGTAGCTTCAGTCCACTCAGGCAGATGGCATGGCTCCTATTTAATCCTATTTATTGCAATAGAAACACTGCCCACTTATCTACAAGTCTTTGTTTGTTTGTTTGTTTAAGACTTTCTTTCCCCTTGGTCAGGGTAAGTTGTCAAGTCAGGAGCCTCCTGTCCTTCCTGAAGCCATAGTGTGGCTGTGTGAGTGTGTGAATTTAACACACCATTAGGGTGGGGCTGGCAGCCTCCGTAGGCGGACTGTTCTGCAGAACTGGGTGGGGGACAGAGAAGGCCAGAGAAGAAGGCTCAGTCTAAAATGTCTAAAAATAAGTTGGGATTAACAAATGCTTTGAGAAAGAGTATTGCCAGATGTAGGGATGATGCTGACCATGATAATTTGGCTTTCATTTTACTTACATTTAAGGTCAAATGAGACAAAGTATGTTTTGCATTACTTTGTACAAAATTGGAGCTTTGGGGAGATGTGTATTCTGTGGCATCAAAAGATTAAAATACTTTTTCCCCCCTGGAAATAAGCTAACACTTAGATAAATACAGCAGAATGTTAATGGCTTGCTATACTTTCACTCTCAGCTAGTCAACTCACGTTCAGTACCCACATGTGAACATCATGACTTTATAAAGTCTTTATGCAAATACTTCAGGGCAGGCCTGGTTAGATAAATAGAACCCAGCTCACTGGAATGCTGAACTCCAGTCTGGTCATTAGCCAGCTCAGCTCCATGGAAACCACTGTTTCTACAGATCAAAGGACAGTTCAGTGCTCAAGAATTGCCTCAGACTTCCCAATAATAGAAACTAGGCTGAATATGGGTACAATTTCTCAAAAGGACCATTAAAGTTTATTGTAGAAGATCATACGTGTCCATGCACACATAGACACACTAGAAACTCATAAAGGACTCTCCAAGAAAACCATAATACGCTCTCTCTTTCTCTTTCTCTGTCTCTGTCTGTCTCCTCCCCACTTTGTACACATACACACAAACACACACAGATACTTTTTCTTTTTGTTTGCAAAACATACAGATGGGCCAGCTAGTGCTTTACATTTGGCCTTAGCAGATGCAAACAAAAAGAGTTAGCCAGTCTATTCGTGGGTGCCAAGACACAGTGATACCTGGGCATTCAGAGCTTTCCTAGGGCACAGGAGCTCCCACTTAAAACACAGAAATTAGACCTTCAGCATCAATCTTTACTTTTACTCCTCTGGAAAGCATTGTGACATACTTGTGTCTAAGCAACCTTTAAGAATTTCCTTTTATTTCTCTTTATACTATAGAAACAGGCAACTGGATGTGGTGGATTAATCTTCACTGTCAACTTGAGCAGGGTAATAATTGCCATCACCATGGAAACAGTCTTTTGGATGTGTCCATGAGGGTGTTAGAGTGTGTGCTGTAAACAGAAGCCTAGTCTATTTCAAACTCCCTTTAAGGATCCCGTTTGGACAACAAGACACAACCCAGTACCATTTGTTGACCACTGGTCAAAAGAATTTCATTTGTAGAAATTCTTTTTCGGAAAAAAAATGTGTCTAAACATTTGGGGGGATAGGAAGAGGCTGAGATCTAGGAGTTAGGCAACCAGAGGTAACATAGACCAGCTCCAAAGTGTATTTAATCAGGCTCTGTTTTCATGATGATGACTTAAAGGCTTGGACTCCACGTTTTAAACAGACTAATGTAGTCAATCAATTTTAAATAACCCACTGTGATCATTAGCTTTAATTGTCCATTTGACACAACCTAGAATCACTTGAGAAGAGTTTCAACAAGGGATGATCTACATTGGATTGGCCTGTGGATATGTCTGTGGGGGACGGGCTTACTGAGGTCAATTAATGTAGGAAGACCCAGCTGACTGTGGGTGACACCATTCCCTAGAAAGAGATTCCGAACAGCGTAAGTGGGAAAGTGAAGCCTAGTCCAACCAACAACCAGTGAGTATGACATCATTCTCTCTTGGCCCTTGACTGTGGATGTGATGTGATAAGCTGTCTTGGGATGTGTGATTTACTGTTGTGACTCTCATAGTGATGGACTCTGAGCTGGAATTGTGAAGTAAAGTCAACTCTTTTTCCCTTAGGTTGCTTCATGAATGAACCTAGAATACCTATGTTTTTATTTCTCACTACTAAATAATATGTATGATGGATGGATGGAGATGCACAGGGACACATACATATCATACACGTTGCATGATACCCCCTATATTCCCTTTATAGAGACTATGAAGAATCTTATAATATAACTACAGTTATATGATGGTATCCTAGGCTAGAAATTATATCTTCTAGTTGTTTTTGTTCTTTTTTTTTTTTTTAAATTTTAACAGGGTTTTATGTAGCATAGCCTTACCTTGACCTGGCCATATTGCTGAAGCTGGCCTTGGATTCTTCATCCTCCTGCCTCCACCTTCCAAATGTTAGACTAGAATTACACTCAGAAGTACCTAGCAGTCCTAGGGATTGAACCCAGAGCTCTATGTATACTAGACTAGCATTCTACAAATGGAGCCGCATCTTCCTCTTTCCAGTTCATTTTTCCATGGAATCACTAGTTTTCTCTGGATCTCTGTTCTCCCATAGGTAACACAAAATGTTTAGGGATAGGTTGTGTCTCTGAGGTGAGCACAGACACACTAGCTCACAGCTTGCCTGGTGGGTAGAAGAATCAGGCTTCCGTAAGGAGGATAGTGCAAGATGGCTATCAGATACAGATGAGGACGGAGGGTACTAGAAGGCACAAAGGATGGGAAAACACACAGAGGAAGCACAGCCAGTTAGAGAGAGACCACAGGGGCCTTCGAAGCTGGAAGCTGGTGATAGCCTGCGATGACCTTGGCTTGCTAAGACGGTCAAATCTACCCTTGTTTCCCTTCCCTCCCTGGGGCACCAGCCCAACTTGGGTGTCTTGGTTGATTTTAGATGACAACTCCATCAACTTGCAGATAAGTGGACCATCTAACCCTTTTATTATATTTAATATATTTTGTTCGGGAAGCTGCATGTTATTTACATAACTTTTTTTTTTTAACCCAGAATCTAGAATGGGGAAAAGATGCCAAATAAACCACAGATCCCTGCTGTACTGTTTGCTTAAAAAAATATTTACTTCATTTTATGTGAATACGTGTTTGGTCTGTTTGTATGTATTGCCATGTGTGTGCCTGGTGTACACAGAAGTCCGAAAAGGGCATCAGATCCCTTAGAACCAGAGTTTAGAGATGGTTATGAGCTAACATGTGGGTGTGGAAACCAAACTCAGGTCCTTAACTGTCCTTAACCGTTGAACCATCTCTCCAGCCCGTATGTTCGCTTTATAACAGGAAGTTCTTATTCAAATAAGACTACTTGCGACTTTAAAGAAAGAGAGGTGTGGTGCTGAGTCACTGGAGGACTATTCTGCATCGGCGTTGGAAGCAGACAGGCCACTGGGATGGCTGTATTCAGTGTCCTTCCGCCATAACTACGCTTCTTGCCCATTCGGTGAATTCCAAGGTAGGGCTTTCCACAGTACCTCGGTCCATGTCCCTTTGCCAACCCTTAATACCCGAAGAGTTGGACAGCTTAGGATATTTTGTAGCCAAGGGCAGCAACAACCTCGCATGAATCCATTCAGGAAATTGAGACAACATGGTCCAACAGAAGGACGAGCCAAATCTCCAACCTCAACCTTAGTGGCTGAACCAACACCTTTCAGCGTTGACTGGCTAGAAGCAAAGTTACATTTTTAGTGCTTTCTCATCTAATAATAGAAATCGCTGGGGATGGGAGACAACAGTTTTGTCCTCCCATGGATGGGTGGGGAACACTGCTGCTTTCTTGAATAATTGCCAACCCGCAAGACTGTGTCCTAAATCACTCTGAGCCCAGACTTGGTGTCTGGAGTCTGGGATGGATCTTCCCATCGGCAGAGAATTAGACGGGAAAGAGGGGGGATCACGAGCTGCTGACACAGACCATAGCTATGACAACAAGTCTGTCCTGGGCTGCAACTTCATTCTACCTTGTGATCTGAGCCAGTAGCCTCCAACCAGCCCCAGAGATTTCATAACTTATCTCCTGCTTTGATCCCTGTTCCTGTAGCCTATGCCTAAATCCCCAAAATAGATGAACAGAGAGCCCTTCTGATGGTGACGATCATTAGAACTCCCTATGAAGAAGGATCCCAGTTGTACACAAGGTTGGCTCTGGCTGGCGCGGGTCACAAAGAACAAAACTTTGCTGGCCTGGGCCAGGCTCTCAGTACAATAGGTTCTGGATATACAGTAATGGTTATATTTAAGGTACTTTCTGTTCAAGGAGCCTGCAGCTACTTTGATCATAAGATAAAAGCGAAATTATCCTAGGTCATAACAGGAGATATGTTCCCAAAGTTTAAGACATAACTGAGAGTTTGCAACTGAGGTAGGGATGGGAGTTAGGCACTGACAGATCACATTACATACTATGTTTTACTTAGAAATTAAAAGAATGCAACAATTAAATGTAATGTCTCCACTCCGGTGGCCATCATTGGCCGCACACACGGCATTAATAACCCACTACTCTCTCCCTGACACATCCTTTCGTCACTGTCATGTGGTGGGAGTGTGACTCACCACCCCCAGCTCTTCACAAGGACTGTGACTAGCTTAAGCCACCCTGTGCATGGCTTCTTCACTGTCACGGCCTTATCGCTTTGAAAGAAGAGCTCCTACTCTGTGGCCAGGGACAGGATTTCCTTTTTCCTGGTGTAGATGGACTTGGGAATGCGTTATTTCGTTTGTGTCCGACAGCTATCGCATGGCCATGTAAGGGACACAGTCTGAAGAAGGGGTCAGCTCCAAGCTTGGCTTAGCAGAAGAAGAGGGAGAATCCTTTGTTATGTCTGCGAGTCACTGAACCAGTGAACACAGCACTCCACTATCTCCTCAGCAGTGATGTCAGCTATCAGGCTAGAAAGAGGTTTCTGTATTTCTAGTCTTTCATTCTGAATCTATAGTGATCTGTGAAAATAAAATCCATTTGTGTGTATGTGTATGTATATATATGTGTGTATAAATATGTGTATATATGTGTCTGTGTATACATGTGTATGTGTGTGTATGTTTATCTGTATATGTGCATGTATGTGTGTGGTGTGAGTATGTGTGTGTATGTATCTATATTATGTATGTATAAATGTATTGTGTGTTTGTGCAGCATATATGTACATATGTGTGGTGTGGTGCATGTATATATGTATATATGTATGTATGCATATGTGTGTATATATGTGTGTGTATGGTGTGTGTATGTCTGTGTGTATATGTGTGTATGTTTATGTATGTGTTTGTACATATGTATGTGGGAATGTGTGTATGTATCTGTATGTATGTGTATATATATATATTTATGTTTATGTTTATGTGGTATATGTGTGTATGCATGTGCATATGTATGTATGTGTATGTATGCATGTTTAAATGTGTATATGTGTATGCAAGTGTGTGTGTGTATATGTGTATGTATGCATGTTTAAGTGTGTATATGTGTATGCAAGTGTATGTGTGTATATGTATATGTATATGTATATGTGTATATGTATGTGTATGTATGGTATCAGTGGGGGTGTGTTTGTTTGTTTGTTTTGATTTGGGGGTTTGGTATTGAGATGGAATGCAGGTCCTTCCTTGTACATACTAGGCAAGTCCCACTGAGTGACATCTTTAGCTCACAAAAAATCTTTAGGACACAAGTGTGTCATATGCGCTGACTCTGAGATGATTTACCTGTGAGTTATGTTTTCCTGAATCAAAAGACCACATCATTTGGTCCATTTACTAAACATTTGTTCAGAGGTTTGTGCATTGGTATTCATGGGGGTTGGTTCTGGGATCTTTGGAGACTCTCATATCTAAGGATACCAAGTTCCTTATGTAAAAAAGTCATGGGATTTGCATGTAGCCTATACAACTAGTCTATATACTTGAAATTATCTCATTTTTACATTGTACATTTAAATATCTCAATGTACATTATGTTGCAATCCAATACAATGCACATAGATGCTATGCAGTATTACCAGTGAAATAAAAACAAAAAGGACTGTATAAGTTCTATATAGTGCAATTAAAAATGTAGTTTTAATCCATAGTTAGTTGAATCCATGCATTTAAATCTGGGTGGATGACCATCTGTATATAAGAATAAATAAAACTAACTCGCCTCTAAGGATTTGCCTTAAATAAGGTAGGGATGATGATTCTCCTCACATAAGCATTTGTGATGTACAAAATCAGTACTCACAAACTATGAGTGAACTTTGAAATTATAAGTCTGATTTAGGTTTTGGAAGAGTTATCAAGATAGCCAGAAGAAAAGCTTTTCTTACTGTCTTTAAAGATCATCACGGGGAAAAGAAAAATAATGACCCCATTTAACACGTCACAAAAGTTCAGTGGGGTTTGTCACCTCTTACCAACCATCTCCTCTATGAAGTGGCCCCATGGGCATCTTTCTCATAAGTTTCTCAGGTAACAAAGCTCTCTTTGTAAGAAGACATTGTAAAGCATGGAAAGTTGTAAAACGTTTAGTCTAAAGAATGCCCAGTTGAGACTTCTCTCTAGAGATTGCTGAATCTTAAAGAGAAAGAGAAAAGCTCAAAACGCCCTCTGAGAACTTAGCTCTTCACTGGTCTCTTTCCAGTCTCTCTTGACAACAGCACAGACAGAATCAATTGTGAAGTGGACAATGTTCCAAAGGATTCTTAGTAAATGGTTGTAGGGGAAAATGTGTTCCAGATTTCAGTGGCAGAGAGAGAGACAGAGAGAAGGGGGGAGAGGGAAAAGGGAGGGAGGGAGAGGAAAAATTCCTCACCTTGCTAATAATCAAAAGTTACCAATGTTTTTAGAACAATGTACTTAAACAGTTAACTATAACCAGGAATATTAGGGAGTCCAAGAAGAAAAGGGCAAAGATCTCAATTTATCACGTTCAAACTAACATTATCTATCGGTTTACATCCCCATTGGAATACGTGCTGGTTCACTTTCTACCAATGCAGAGAATACCTAAGACAACCAGCCTACAGCAGGGTCACATCTGCTTTCTCTCCCAGTTTCAGAGGTGCGGGTATGGCTGGGTTTCATTGTGTTAAGGCCTGTGGTGAGGCAGTGCATCATAAAGAGGAGCATGTGGGGAAACACAGGAGCACACGAGGAAACACAGGAGCACATGAGGAAACACAGGAGCACATGGGGAAACACAGGAGCATGTGGAGGGAACACAGGAGTACATGGGGAAACACAGGAGCACATGAGGAAACACAGGAGCACATAGGGAAACACGGGAGCATGTGGGGGGAACACAGAAGCACATTGGGGAAACACAGGAGCATGTGGGGGGAACACAGGAGTACATGGGGAACACAGGAGCACATGGGGAAACACAGGAGCACATGGGAAATACAGGAATAAGGGACTGGAATGTTGTCATTCCTCCAACCACACACTCCACATTCCTAAAGACCCCCTCTAGGCTTCACCTATTAAAGTCTACACTGTTCCCTTCCCCCCAGTGAACAGTACCTCCATAGAGACCAAGCCTTTACCACATAAACGTGTAGGTGACACTTGAAGGCTCTACTGTAGCAGGATTTGTGAATGGGGACTGATTATGCTGGCTAGTCTCAAGCCAACCTGACACAGACAGGGACCAAACTTCAGTTGAGAAGATGACCCCATGAGATCCAGCTGTAAGGCATTTTCTCCATTAGTGACCAAATGTGGGCGGGCCCAGCCTACTGTGGGTGGTGCCATCCCTGGACTGCTGGTCCTGGGTTCTATAAGAAAGCAAGCTGAGCAAGCCAAGGGAAGCAAGCCAGCCAATAAGCAGCACCCCACCATGGTTTCTGGACCAGCTCCTGCCTCCAGGTTCCTGCCTCCTTTGAGTTCCTGTCATGACTTCCTCCCATTATGATGGTATTTTGTCACAGCAATAGAAAGCCTTACTCAGACAAGGAATTACCCATTAATAAGAAACACAACATTCCTCTGAACGGTATTTCTCTCTTTCTTTCCCTAAGATGGATGGTTATCCATTTCGATTACCCCCTCATCTTCTTGTCAGGATTCCGGCTTTATCTTACCATTTATTTCGAGACATCCCACCTCAGCTTTTCCTCCTATGTAAATAAACATGTTTGCATCTGGATCTCAGAAGGGTTTCAGAATTAAAACTAGAATAACCCATCAACATCTGCAGAACTTTAAAGTGCTATATAACGAGAAAGTGCTTCTTCTGTCCCTAGGACTTGTAGGTAAGGCTCTCCTGAGTAATTTTTACATAGGTTCACTCATTCCTACATTACTGTATGCCATAGCTATTCTCTCAGCCCCAATGGCAATATATAGGGCCTAATAAAACATGCTTGTGCCACATTATGACATATGGATGTCACACTGTAAAAGCCCGCAGATGCCAGCATTTCAGTTGCCCATGGGACAATGAGAGAGTCTCAGTAATGGCACATTCCGCCCCATTTCACGGGCCTGCAACATTTCAGGTATGGTCTGGTTAGAGAGTCTCAATTTGTCTAAGGACATGCTACACACAGCTTTAATATACTCCAAAATGGTTTGCAAATTAATTTTTGGAAAAAAACAAAACAAAACAAAACAAAAACAGAACCCTGGTTCATGTTGAAGGCCAGCTGCACCTACTAGGAGGTATGTGAATACATGGTTTGAATGTCTGAACCCTTATTTATCACTTCCCAGTTTTCCCGCAGAATCCTCCGGATGACGATGCAACCGTTTTCCAAATGTTTGCATTTTTAAAAATGTATTATCTGTTTATTCATTCGATTACTTATGTGTGGGTGCAGGCATCCAAAGGCTACAGCTCCCGTTTAGGAGTCAAAGACAGCTCTTGGGAGTTGGTTCTCCCCTGCCTCCTTGTGGGATCTGGGACTCGAACTCAGGTCTTCCCAGTCTGCAGTGCCTCTTCCTGCTGGACCATTGCACCCTAAAGTTTATTCATCTATACTCTAAGACTTGATCTACAAAAAGTACCCAGGTAGTCAGTCTGCTGAGGTCTCTACTCAAGGAATTCACTCACCATGAGGAGGGCATCCTTTCACAGATAGGGAATAGGGTTTCTCTTTCCTCCGTGACCCCAATAAGCAAGGAAGCCATTCTCCAGGAGGGGCTCCCTGGAGGGTCTTGCAGCACCGTTCAATTTAGCAATGTTAAGCCTGGCAGATCAAGGGGGTTTCTGTTCTCCTCGGGCAAATAGTTCAACAAATAACCTTTCCTATATAGACAGAATATTTTTAAGTTAATAAAACGTATTTTGTTTAGAAACAGACTTTGGGCAAATCCATGGGCTTCAGAAAGGAACAAACGTGAAGGCACGTGTCCCAGATTTTTTATTGCAAATCGCTACATCGATTAAGAGAGACTCGTGTTAGAATTACAAAGGTTGGAATGTTAAACATTGACTCTGGATGTGAGGGTCCTAAGCCAGGCCTGGGACCCTGTAAAGAACAACACCATTGGGCTGGAGAGATGGCTCAGTGGTTAAGAGCACTGACTGCTCTGCCAGAGGTCCTGAGTTCAATTCCCAGCAACCACATGGTGGGTCACAACCATCCATAACGAGATCTAACACTCTCTTCTGGTGTGTCTGAAGACAGCTACAGTATATTCACATATATAAAATAAATACATCTTAAAAAAAAAACAACAACACCATTGTTTTCATTTGCAACCACTACTATGTCTTTACCAGATGTGAGAAAGACAAGTATCCACCTTTGCAGGGGTGTATGTTTTCAGAACAGGTTCTCCACCAGACTCTTCAAAAGAATCCTCTTAGGCCGGAAGGGAAGAAACCTTTTCTAGATGAGAGGCAAAATAGAGCCATGGAAGTTCACTTGAAGAAAAAAATTGAGTCCTAGAAGATAACAATGACGAAATGCCAGGATGTTCTCCGGTTTAGAATGGCTCTGAGGACACGTGGCTACAAACAGAGCCACATCTGGTGGTTCCCCAGGCCCTAAGAGACGGCTGCCTCAGGAGCACTGGGTGCTGCAGCTGCTAGAGCCTTGTGTCGGCTCTGCTGTATGAAGGGTGAAGAACGAGAAATCCGGGCTAACCACACTGTCGACGGGCACCATCTTGGAAAGCCCATACTCTTAAATCCGAACATCTTATCATTTTCTTATGAATACAAATGAACATAATTAAAAACGACATATGCCTAATTTTTAAAAAAACCTGTTTTACAGAAGCCAAAAAAATGTAGACTAATATAGGTATGAATGTCTTTCATAATTGGCAACTTTATATCCAAGTTTTACAGATATTTTACCTCTGATGGTCTTGGGCCAGATGGTATTTAAGAATACAGTTTATGTGCTAGGAATAGTTACCCAGAAGGCCCTGGGCTGTGTGCCTTGCCAAGGGCCTCACTCTGCCATCCAGCGGTCTGAGCCCATTAGGACAGGAAGGGGAGGAGCCACTCAGAGGCATTTCAAGAAAGATTTATAGGCTCTTCAGAGACAGGCGACAACACATGATTAAAACTGCTAAGCGAATCCTTCAGAGGTGAAGTGATCTAGCACCTTAGAGACGTGGCAGATAAAATCAGGCCAGAGCAACCGAAACTTAGAAGGGAACTGACCAAGTTTGAAAGGCAGGATAGCCTCGTCACTGCCGCTGGTCGACAGCTCCTGTTGGAGCTGCCAAGGCCATGCCCTCCCAACGTGCTCCCTCTTCCCTGCTGCTGGTGCTCCCTCTTCCCTCTGCAGCTCGTAAAGGCAAGCTCATTATCAGGCTCTGTGGAATGTGGGTGGCCAAGCATCTGTCTGAGGCTTCCCTGTGAGTTAGAGAGAGATTCAGGTCCAGTTGTACCCAGAGTCGCGGGTGTTCCTGGCACCATGGCACCATGTGCCCCTCACATGGAGGTGGTACAGTGGCACAATGGCATGATGTGACCCCCCTCCCCCCACGCACAGAGGACGTGCTGGTGGTGCAAAGGAGGAGATTATGATGAGAAAGCATGACTCCAAGCTGGTCTGGACTATACGGCACGACCCAATCTCAAACATAAAACATGTCGGGCAAGAAGCAACAGATTGTTGTGAATTTCAGAGCAGATATGAATCATCATCCCTGCACTTAGGATATAGCAGGGGTGGTAGACAGAAGGGCCGGGGGGATGTGTGAGCTCAGGACACTAGGGCGAAGCAGAAACCACGTCTCCCATGGATGCATGCAGCACTGTGGCCTGCCTGCGAGGTGCCACTTCTGAGCAGAGACAAGGATGCCGCACTTGGAGTTGGGCTTGGGCATTTATTTCCCTTTCAAACTGAAGGCTAAGGATGCTGGGGGTGCTTGCTAGTGGTAGACCACCTGCTTAGAGTATATTAGTCCTGGATTCTATCCCTAGTACACAACACACACACACACACACACACACACACACACACACACACACACATGCTCTCTCTCTCTCATCCACACACACACACACTTACATACAAACATACACACTCATACATACACATTCACACACACACACACACTCTCTCTCATCCACACACACTTACGCACAAACATACACACTCATACATACACACACACAAACATACACACTCATACATACACACACACAAACATACACACTCATACATACACACATACGCTGTCTCTCATCCACACACACCCACTTACACACAAACATACACACTCATACATACACATTCACACACACTCATACATACACATTCACACACACTCAGCCACACACACACACATACACACACACATACACACGCTCTCTCTCTCTTATCCACACACACACACTTACACACAAACATACACACTCGTACATACACATTCACACACACTCAGGCACACACTCACAAACACGCACACTCACACATACACTCACACATCTACAATCACATTCACTTAGATACACTCACACAGTTCTCCCACATGCACTTACACACACTCACCCATGCATACTCACGCACATTCACACTCACTCTCACACAGACACACACACACACACACACATACACACACTCCCATACTCACACACTCACACAAGTCACTCTTTTGATTTTATACTGTTTACAAACATTTCTTCCACCCTGTAATCATTCAATAGTGGGTGTAATTGTGCAAGGCTAAAAGAGTCAGATGAGATAACGCAAACAGTCTGTAGCTTGTAGTAAATGGTTAAATGCTCATTCCACCCTTTATGAGAGCAGTGGAAATGGCAGCCATTGGAGAAGGAGGATGAGGAGTGGGGGAGGGGGAAGAAGGCTCCCACTTGCCTTGAATAATGACGCTGTGCAAAATATCTTCACTTCCTCCAACAGGGGAGTGGGGGAGTGAGGCAGTTGGAAGAAGACAGGATCCCAGAAGGTTCTGGGAGATCTCCAGTGAAAAATACCCGGAAAGAGGATTAGAAATGAACCCCGGGGATTAGGGAGAAAGGGGAAACCCGAGCAACCTGATGTGGTGAAGATTTTGGCTAAGAAGCCGTAGCTCTGATATTCCATCCCTGAGAACCTGGGAAATGACTGAACCCCACTTGCCTCTGAGTGACCGCGCTTCCTAAATCAAAGGCCTGACGTATGAAGTTACAGCATCGGATGAAAACAGATCCTGCGTTTTGAAGAAACAAAGAATATTAAAAGAAAATACTTGACTTGATTCTGGGCCTGAGGTGCACTGCAATCCCGCGTCTTTTGAACTCCGACCACAGTGAGGGCTGCTTTAACTCTACAAAGGCCTTATCAGCCTTGTACTTTCCTACAGCAGAGTTTTCCGCATTACCCAGGAAGCTCGGGATGGTGAGAGGAACAGGTCACAGATTACTAAACACTAGTGCCCTGTGGACGCTGGTGTGTGTGTGTGTGTGTGTGTGTGTGTGTGTGTGTGTGTGTGTGTGAAGGGCGGTGGTGTGGGGAGGGCGTGGCTAGGTTCAGGAATGGTAAGAGAAAGGGGCACAGCAGAGGAGGAGGTGATGATATTGGCTTTTGCTCAGCCAAAACCATGAGCCTTTATCCCCTAAAGCTACGTCTAGTGATCTTGTTTTATTGTTTTCTAGAGCATCTGAATCCGGCCAATGGCTTCCACAGCGTTTTTTTCAACTATAACAGCTCCTTGGTGGGGGCCTGGATCTGTTGTTATCTCCAGCTGTGGAGAGCGGCTCTGTCGGGCTCCAGTGGACGCATCTGGTCCTTTTGACCTTGGGGTGATGAACTTTCCCTGCCCGTTAGCGCGGCTACTCATCAAGGCCCTTAGCAGGTCTAGACAAGGTCATGTTGGAGACCAGGAAACCTCTAAGGGGCCACCGCCATCCCATGCAGAACTGCGATGACACTCTCTCTGGTTTTCTAAAACTCGGTGACCTTGTATCAGGCTAAAACAAACGAGTAGCACACTAAGTTTTACTCACAACACAGCTTTGCAGTGCATTCAGAGAAAATAAATGAAAGAAAATTCAGCTTACTAATACAAGGAGAGCCATAGAGGGCCCTTTCTGAATGCCAGGTAAAACAGAAGGGCCTCAGTGTCAGGGATGACAATAACGCAATTCTGATTGAGTCGGCAGCTCTGGGCCAGTACAACAGAAAGCTGCTTCATTTCCAAGGCTATCAGTACATCCGTGAATAAGCAATTCATGCATAAGGACTGTTCAGGTCCCTTTCTAGCACCATTGATGTTAAATTTTAATTTAATTCTCCTTTAATTAAATTAAATGTATATTTATTCTCCTTTTCTGATTCACTTCTAATTTCTGTTATCACACACTGCGTCATAGAAAGGTCATGTGTGGACATGTGTTCTCTTCCCAGATTCACTCTCTAACCTCCCCGTGGATGGAAAATACCATTCTTGTCCTGGGATCTTTCTCATATTTAACTCAGTGTTTAGTACAAAGAAGGACTTTATGATCGGTATAAAGCAGGTCCCGTACAACACAGAATCCATAACGACTCATGCCAAGTAATTTTACGCCATCTCCACCTATGAGCTGAAGAAGAAATCATTTGGGCTCTGTAAAAATGGCATCGGATCGGGAGGAGCGTCAGTTGCAAGAGGACACTCTCTGGACTCTGAGATGGCCGGATGCCGCCGCCCCTCACAGCAGCTGAAGCCGGTGGCTTAGCTAAGCTTTGCAGATGCCTCTCCCCTTTCACATGTGGGACATGAGATCAGTCTTAGGTGGAAAGGTAAGGCTCCCTCATTGGCTGTCCAGGAGAGAGCAGAGGGAGCCAGCCAGCTGCTGGGCAGAGTCTGGTCACCAATGTCCATTCCCCACAGTGACTGCTTCCATTCAGCTCAATTTCTCCCCAGAGCACAGTTCTGGATCTGTCAGGAGCTTGACCTTGAATTGTAACAAGCAAACCAGTTCCTCGGAGTGGCCTAGAAATGGGTTAAAAAGGAGGAGCTGCGGGGAGGCGGGGGGGGGGGGAGGGGGGGAAGGGAAGGGCCTGGACTGAGGATTGGTGAGCCTGGACTGAGGATTGGTGAGCCACACCTCCTTGTTTAGCACAAGCAGTTTGGAGCAGCATGGCCGAGAGGGCAGAAAAGGGGGTTGATTTTAATATACTGTTCACTTACGTGACCATGAAATTATAAAGTTCCCCCCTCCCCCACATTTTGACTTCCCCCAAAATCTATCACCATAATTGCTGATTCTCAAAGCCAGCAGGATTTGCATTAGCATTCTAGCCCAGAGGATATCCCCCTCATGGGAAGACAAGTGTTCTGTTTTCGGTGTCGCTGGGATTCAAACCCAGGGCCTGGTGCACGCCAGCCATATGGTCTACCACCAAGCCACACCGGAAAGTCCCAAGCACTTAGGCACGATTTCTAGTGAACGACTCCTCCCTAGGTCCAGTGATAAGAAACGTTGCTAAGGATAGAAACAACGTAAGAGAAAGTGCTCTGAGAAAATTTAAAGTTCAGCAGAATGGGGACGGTTCAGCTTAAGTTGTTCGTTTTGCTACATTTTGTCCTTGTGAAGAACATTCAGCGGCTTCCTTGCACCGGTTCCCAGCCATAACTGAAAGGTCTACAATGAGGCAGGCTCTACCCCAGCTTCTGCATGCAAAGTCCCTATAAATCCATGTTAAAGAAAAACCAGATGCCCACTGCGCAGGCAACGTCAAACCTGGGTATTTTTCTGAATGATGTAATCCTGCTGGATTTTTATAGCTACTACATTTAGTTTGTGCAATACTTTTAATATTTATATATTTTAAGAAATCATCCTTACAATGTTGTCAGGTCAGGCCGAGAGAAAGCTGGAAGATTTCTTGTTGCGAGAGATGGAAGGAAAGTGCTTCGGAGGCCTTTTAAGGTTGCATGCTGCGTTCTGGTTCCTGTGCTCCAGCGGTCTGCCAAGAATTCTACTGGATGGCCGTATCGGCAACGTCTAGTCCGATACAATGAGTTACTTATTCATCATATGAATCATTAATGATGCAGACACTGATTATTGTTTTATTAGCTGACTTCCGACGAATCAATCAATCCTGAGTCAGATACCCACAGGCCCCAGGACACAGTAGCAAGGTCACCTATAAGACCCGGGCGGCATGCAGGGCCTATTTTATTCCCAGCATACTTTCACCAATCTGTGTGCAAAGTTTAGTGGTTAAAAAGCTACAATTCACATCCCACAAAGACTTCAGCTACAGGACTATTATTGGTTTCTGAGGTATCCCAGTGGATGCTACTGGCCTGGGGTGGGTGGGGTCAGTGAGTGGTCCTCCTTCTCATGATGGAGGGACACCTCATACAAGGATGTGAGAAATGACAATGATGCTTCAGAGAGGGTCCTAGTGCATGTTGGGTTCCTGGGTACTGTTGATCAGAGTCACAGCTGCGCTTAATCTTAACTAAGCTTAACGCTATCATCTTGAACCTTTGGTGTCTTCACTGAAAAGGAGTTCTCTGGCCTGAGCTGAGTTACTCAACTCAACAGAATAAGGGGCTCAGAAAAATGCCAGCGGAAGAATGATGATCAAGATGCCTGGTGTGAGGCTGGAGAGGTGGCTCAGTGGTTAAGAGCACTGAGTGCTCTTCCAGAGGTCCTGAGTTCAAATCCCAGCAACCACATGATGGCTCACAACCCTCTGTAATTGGGATCTGATGGCCTTTTCTGGTGTGTGTGATGCTAACACACACACACACACACACACACACACACACACACACACACACAGTAAAGGGCATGCTTCTGTTCCTTAGGTTCCCCTTAAGCCTTTTACTCTTACAGCATCTCCGCTCCAATACCATTTCATCAAATATCCTGTGTGGGAGAAACCCTAAACAAGAAGCTGGAGGAAATAACCCACAGGGGCAGAAGGGGCAGATATGTGGGTTTTGTTGTTGTTTTTTGTGGTGCCTAAAATGTAGTCTTTGAACTGAATACATACATACATATTGTGCCAACAGAAAGAACATGCGTTTCTGGTTCTCCTCAAGTAAACAAACCCTAAGTCTATGTATACCAGACCTATCCTTCTCTGCCGTTTGAAGTTTCTGTACATTAGAATTGCCCAATCCTGGTCAGGCTTCTCATTTCCTAGTCGATCGTCTTCAGAAGCTAGAAAGAGGCAGCACATCTGTCTACAATTCTCCGACCCTTCTTGTTCAGTGTGTTTAAGTAGCAACCACATTGTCCGACAGGAGCGCAGGGCATAGAGTGCTGCCCCCAAGAGGGCAGTATTGCGGTTTGTAAGTACCTGGCTCCCAAGTCCCTTTTCTTTCCTAAGGGACCACATACACTGCTGCAGGCCTGCCAAAGCCCTTGGGTGTCAGAGAACAAAGGCTGAGCTACTGAGTTCAGCAGCAGGCTCGTTCAGAGCAGGGCCCGACTTTTCTAAAGCAGGAAATTACCTCATTCTTCCAGGAAACATTTGACCTCCTCTTATATGTCTGTTTTTTCCTAAGGACTAGAGCGGTCAGTACAACACGTCAAGGTCCTGGTCTTCAGGGAACTGAGCTTTGTGAAAGAAGATTCCCCAGAGAGTCCATGAACTAACTTTGAGTCAACAAGCAGTTCTGAGGAGGTGGTCTCTGCCTCGCTGATAGTCACCAAAGTTGAAGACAGACAAAGCAGTTCCTACGAAACTAGAATGTGGCCTTGAAAGTAAATGAAACCAGATGAGCCACAGACACTGAAAAGTCCTTGCACTTAGTCATGTACATCCATAGCACCAGAACTGCAGTTCTGGCCTCCTGTCTCTGAGACGGCAGCAAGGAGGCACAGGAGGCCAACCGGTCCCAAGGAGCACAGGCCTTCAGTGACAGAGAGCCGAGGTTAGCCGAGGGACCCCAAGTTAAGTGTTGCTCTCTTCTCTTACTGTCTGCATTATATCACAAAGCGAACAATAGCTATGGGTGTCCAGATGGGAAATTATTTAATTTTAGGAAAACTGACTGGATAATTTGAATAATCACAACTATCTAATGTATCAATATATCATTTTTTCTGCCTTTGTAGACATAGCCAAGCATCACTCTAAGAAGAAAATGTATAGATTCATTCACAGAGAACACAATTGTTTCAAAGAAGGAGGGAGAGGAGGAGGAGGAGGAGGAGGAATAGGAGGAGGGGAAGAGGACAGGGAGGAGAAACAAGATGAAGAGGAGGAGAGAGAGGAAGGAGATGAAGAGGGGGAGGAGGAAGGGGAGGAGGGGGAAGAGGAGGGGGAGAAAGAGAAGGAAGAGGAGGAGAGAAGGGAAGAAGATGACGAGGGGGAGGAGGAAGGGGAGGAGGGGAAGGAAGAAAAGAAAGAAGATGACAAGGCAACCATTTGTGACTCTAGCCTTAGGGGGATCAGCATCTTTGGGCCTCCACATGCGCCTACTTGCACATGGTACATATAAACCTACATGGACATATATGCATGTGCATAAATAGTAAATCTTTTTTAAAGGAAAATTTCTACTCTATGTCAAACAAACCTCCACAATGACCAACTCTTACAAACACGTTGTGTCTGAGTGTGACTCATATGGGTCCTGTGGGCTTTGGGCATGTTGGTCCTTGTCTTTCTTCTTTCATAAAAATTATTAAAATGATGAATCTTGTTGTGTCGGTATCAAGACAAATTTATTCAGATCCAACACTATATATTCCTTAATATATTTATATTTTTCTTATACTTTAAAGAAGTTAATTAAAATATTTGCATATGTTACTACATGTAGCTGTGGACTCTGTGCCTAATGGCTAAACCAACTTTGGACCACAAACCTTTGTTTTTTTGTTTTTTAACTGAGTGAGCCTTCTAGATAGACACAGTTAAACAAAATAATTGATAGGACATTTCTTAACAATGATGAAGACCTCCAAGGGGAAACTCACTGTCTCACGAACACAGGCTTGGCATCACTGAAAGGTGGTCTTTCTGACACCTTTGAACTCTTCCAGAAATGCTCAGTGCACCAAATGTATACAACTCCCGTGAAGCATTACTACTTTGTGGGTTGAAGCTATGAAGAACTATCCCTGTGGTTCTCAACCTGTGAGTCGCAAGCCCTCTGGAGATTAAATGGACCTTTCCACAGAGGTCATCTAAGACTGTCCAAAACCACAGATATTTCCATTGTGATTCATAGTAGTAGCAAAATCACAGTTGTGAAGAAGCAGCAAAAATAATTTTATGGTTAGGAGGTCACCACAACATGAGGCACTGTATTAAAGGGTTACAGCATTAGGAAGGCTGAGAACTGCTGCTCTGAGCCATTGTTGGAATTCAGTTTCTTTTCTTTTTTCATTTTGTCATAAAATTGAAAGTATAAACAATCACACACACACACACACACACACACACACACACACACACACGGGAACACTGCTTACCCAATGCTTAGAATATTTTCATGCGTTCCTATCATTTTATGGAATTTTGAAATGGGATTGAACAGTGTTCTTCGATTTACAGACAGCCTCAATTGTGGTGAGAGTTTAACAGTCTCAGATATTATGGGAAGGAACAAACAAGTACCTAGACCAAAGTAGCCTGACCACGCCCCCTTCCCCTTTTAAACTACAGCATTCAAGTACCATCAACCACTACAACATCTGGGTGGGGTTTTAAACCTTGAAAGAAAGAAGCTAAAAGGGACAAACATAACTTTGTCAGACCAATGGAAGCATCTCAAAGGAATGCGAACTCCTTGGCTTGCAGCAGGCTAACGGAAGAAGCAGGTCTGGCTAGGATAGGTTCTTTTTTGACCCCGTTTTTTACCTATGTGTGTATAATTGGGAAGTAAATGTCTTTCACTTCATATATTTTCAGAACCATAGTTGTTATTCTGGATTGCAAAGTAGTTAAAAGCTTGAAAGCTTTTTTTTTTTTTTTAAAAACTACTTAAAAATTTAAAAATGGCTTTAGTATATATTCATAAAATAGCTAACAAACATAATTATATTAATATTTTGACATATTTCACAGTCAAGTAGCCAAAAAACCCCATCAGACTAGGGAAGAAAGAAAAAAGGAAACAGATCACCTCTGTAGTTGAAGCTCACTCTTCTGATGTCTTCACCCACGAATCCTAATGTTGGTCCTCACCTATAGTAGAAACAGAAAATAAATTGAGTTTACAGGGATACTAGTTCTCAGAATTATATACATGTATATGCATATGTATATGATGTGTATACACACACACACACACATATTATACACACACACATATGTGTGTGTGTGTTTGCACACATGTGCCCGTGTATGGTATGTGTGTGTGCACACATGCATGTGTATATGTATAGTATATGTGTGTGTGCATGCATGTGTGCATGTATGGTATATGTCTGTGTGTGTGCACGCATGTACTCATATATGGTATATGTATGTGTATGTATGTGTGTGCATGTGTGTGTATGTCTGTGTGCATGCCTGATGTGTGTATGTGTGTGTGTCATGCCTGTACAAGTGTTCTTACATGCTGAGCTAACTCCTCAGCCCCAGAATGTTCTTTTAATGGAACATGGATGAGAAATCAGAACTAACTTGAGACAGCCAGGTAAAAAAAGATTAGCTGCCAAAGGGCCAACATTTCCCAAGAAAATGTCCAAGAAAATTATTCTAAAATAAGCATAAAAATAATTAAAAACCCACAAATCTTATGGGATCCTGTATTGAAAGGATACAAATGCCCACTTATCTTTGATTTCCCCCCCTTGTTTTAGAAAATTAAAGACTTGAACTTTCAATAGTTCTGAAAGCAAAGAATCCCACAAACCAGGAAGTGTTTCTCCTAATAGAGGAAAAATGAACCCAGAGTCTTAATGTAGAGCAGGAGTAAAGACGTCAGCCAGCCTCAGAGGACGCATCCCTAAGATTTAGCTTCCAAGGCCCTGGCCAATGTCCCTGGAGTTCCTCTCCATGTCTCTACACACACATCCTTCCCGGCTTCCATCTCTGTGAGGCAGTTGGAAGGTGGAGGAATCTTCCAGTAGTAAGCTAGAAGATTTTGAATTTGTGTTCTGATTTTGTTTTTGTTGTCTTGTCACTGTGTTTGAAAAGGAAGAACTGTGGACATTTCAGTGTTTGAAGATTCGATATCTGTGCTGTCCATGTAAAGCCACTATTGTCACTTTTAAAAGGATAAGACAACTTACCAATTATATATATGATTTATAAATAAAATTATTTTTATCTAACATGCATAGTGTTTTGTCTACATGGGTATATGTGCATCATGTATGCATAGTGCACGAAGAAGCCAGAAGAGGGCGTCATATCTCCTCTGTGTACGGGGTTCCAGAGGTTTCTGAGCCATCGTGTGCATGCAGGGAAGTGAGCCATTTACAGGTGCCGGAGCTGAATATTTAGCACGATAGGGTTTGTTTACTTCCTGGAACCCAGGGCCTCATATACAGATGTGGCTAGTGCTCTACCACCCATCTAACCTCAATCTCGAGAGAGCCATCTCCTGCCCCACCCCTCCGCTGAGGCAGTGTGTTATGAGAAAATGTCTTCTGTAGCCCAGGTTGGTTTTGAACTCTCTACGTCACTGGGAATGACCTTGATCCGACCTTCTTGCCTTCATCCCCCACCATGTGCTGGGAGTATGGGGTTCCTCACTGTGCCTGGCTTCCAAGAGAAATATCTTTATAAATATGAGACAAGTGTAGACATTTCACAAAAGCATCTGAAACACAACACGTTGAAGACCAGTGGGGTTTGTCCAATGGTAGCAATGTCTAGTCACAAGTGACGAGAATGAAGATGATTCCGAAAGAGACCTATTCAGAAAAACTACCGATCACAAAAAGACAGATGGAAGGCAGTCAACAGAGCTCTTTCAGTTCAAGACAAGTTTCTTCATGACAAACGGAGAAAAGCACAAATGCATTTGTTTTTCAAAAGAACAGTACCACTGTACAGTCAGGAAATCCAATATGAGGTCAACCAGCACAGTGGTATTTTTGGCCTGAGAGGACTATAAGGCAAGTGGGGGAGGGGACATTTACAAGCAGCCATGATTATTTATAGGTGGACACCTGGGAACCTCATTGGCTGTTCTATAAATTCAATGTGGTACTTAAAAAAAATCAAGAATATTTGATTATCTGGCCTTAAGTGCAAAAACCCACTAATGGAGTGTGCTCGGGGCATTAAATACAAATAGGATTTGATGTAGGAAAAACAAAACAAACCTTCATTACACTTAGGAAGGAAGGTCGGGGAAATGTCATAAAATAGCCATCAATGTATTACATGTGCCAAGAAAATGCTGGTCACCCTTCCCTGAGTCGCAGCAAAACGGGCCTCGTTTTTATTGCTTTTGGCCAAAGGACAATGCTAAGCTTAGAGTCTGGAAGGCAAGCAAGGTGATGTTTAAAGTAAGTTACAAAGGCAAAAGCAGGTAATGCGAGTTCATGTATAAAAATAAATAAGATGTCAGGGTTGGTTTCATAAAGAGGAACTGTGGGGTCAACATAGCACCACGTCCTTTTAACTCCAGCGTCTAAAATAAGCTGGCGCACCTTTAATTTTAGGTGACTTTCAGACATGAGATGAAACGCTGTGTGGCAGGAACCACAGGACTGAATCTAGAGAGTGCAGAATGGATGCTAACAAAATTTCCCAGGGAAGAAGCCAACTTTGCCTTTAAATATAGGACAAAATGAAAGGACCGTTATGTGACTTGCTAGAGACAGCTCTCAATGCATGGCCTTAAACAAGACCAGTTCTACTTAGAATAATTCTCGTGCAAAGTCCTAGAGCACGCACACTTGCCAGAAGATGTCATTTACTTGACATATAACAGCCCCACACATGGATTTGTTGCTTTCGTGAGTAAAACCCATGGAAGCAATGCATGAAGAAATAAAGCAAGGAGGGGCGCTCACATGACCTATCAGAAATGACAGGGCTTCAGAAGAGTGTGTAATGGTGATAGTGTCAATTGGCCATCCATCCAGACAGCCTACCAACCAACCAATCACAGGAATCTCTCTGTAGTCCTTGAAGTTTCTAGAAAGTATTTTTAAACCAATACCTTGGTTAATCAAGTAAACAAAGACAGTAGTTTTGAGGGGACACAAAATATGACCACACAAAACTTCAAAGACTTTCTGTTTGGGTTACAGTCTTGTTCCCCCCCCCCCAGACTGCCATGGTGGGGTGCCATTCCACAAAAGTCTCATCTGTCTCTGCAGATCTGGGAACACTGCTAAGACGTACTGGGGCTTTGGGTCCACAGTAACATAGAAACATTTTCTTTGTTTGATTAATTATGTTTTATTGAAAGTACATTTTATTTCATATAATATATTCTAATCATTTCCCCTCCATCATCTCATCCCAGACCCTCCACACCTCCCACCCACCCAATGCCGTGTCTTTCTTTCTCTTTAGAAAACAAAAAGGCAAACAAACAAACAAACCAGAATACGAAATAAGGAAAAGCAGAAGCACATACATGCAGACATAGACACATACACATATATAGATACACACAGTTGCACACACATAGACACACACACAGACACACACAAAACACACACACAACAGACATACAGAGACACATACACAGACACATACACAGAGATACACAACAGACACACACAACAGACACACACAGAGACATACACACAGAGAGACACACACAGGCACACATACATAGATACACACAGATACACCCAGAGACACAAGGACACACACATACATAGATGCAGACACCCACACAGATACACACACAGATACATACACACACATACATAGATATACATACAGATCATATACATAAACACACAGACATACACATACACACTCCATAAAATACAAAATCAGAAACCACAACGCACAAGTAAAAGACTGGTAAAGTAAAACAAACAAACAAAACAAAACAAAACAAAACAAAAACCAACCAACCAACCAACCAAAAACCCAAACAAAGCAATATGAGACCAAACCAAAAAACAACCAACCAAACAAAACCCTCCAAAAAATACTACTGAATTAATTTAATCTACTGTTGAGCCTTAGTGGTTTGTATACCCTGTAAACTCCACTAGAGAAAACTAATCTTTTTCTTCCCAAGTGAATGTGGATTGGAGTCGGCCTCTGGCTGGGCATGGGAGCATGTGCTAGTTCCCCCTCTCAGCGCTGACCCATCTGGCTTGGACCTGTGCATGCCGGGTGCATGTGGCCACAGTCCCTGAGCTCACATGTGTGTTAGTCCCGTTGTGTCTGGAAAACACTGTTTCCTTGGAGTCACCCATCCCCTCTGGCTCTTACCGTCTTCCTTCCTCCTCTCCCTCATAGTTCTTTGCGCCCTGAGGAGAGGGATTTGATGAAGGCGTCTCACTTAGGACTGAGTCTTCCATGGTCTCTCACTCTCTACACAGAGCAACACTTTCTTGCTTCTCTGTGCCCTTTGAACAACTTCCTTTGTAGGCCATAAAACATTCACCTACTCTCTCTAGTGAGTGGGATGATAGATATTATCTGTGGTTACAGATGCCTAACATCTGGCTACCTTCTTGATAGACCTTGAATAAACCAGCACTTTCCTTGCCCTGATCTTAGCCTGTGTGTAATAAAGTTTTTACGTGCAATATGCCATCACTTACGATTGATCCCTCTAATTATAGCGATTGGTTAGTTCATGGATCGTCCCATTGCCCAAGTCAGATCAGTTAAAGCCAATGAAGCCTCACTTGGAAAACAGACATTCCCCTGCTCCCCACAGATGTGAACAAGACAGAATTTGGGGTCTAGATCTATTTATAACCACACTGACCTATGACGTCTCGGTCCCTGTTGAAGTACACAATCAAGTCTGGCGGCACATCTGGTGGCAACATCATAGCTGTGACGGGTGTGCCCTGGCTAGCGTTGGCAGACCGTGTTCTAATGACATGACTGTATATACTTATTTTGGGGATCTTTACCTTGTTTTCAGGGTTTCCTCAATGTAAACCATATCGTGTGTGTCCTCTGTGTTCACACCTGGGACGTTCCATATTGCACTTGCTTAAACGTTCTTGTTCAACACCCTGGCAGATGTGCACGCACATGTTGAACACGCCCCTTTCTACACAGATCTGCCTTATATTCCATACAGACTATGTGCAAGTTCTTACACATCAGATAGTGTAGCCAACACGCGATACCACAATGTTCCATTTCCATCTATCTAGAGGGGTATAAAATGGTGTCTCAGTGGCTTAAGTTTGTATTTTTCCCATTATTAATGTTAGATATAGCATATACAAGGCTCCAAGTTAAAACCTTAAACACATACACACATGCACACACACACACACACACACACACACACACACACACACATGCACACACATACCACCACCACCATCACCACCTAAACATCATCCTGCTTTTCCTATAAAGGTAATGACTAGCTAAAATAAACAAACAAAAACTCACAAAAATAAGTAGAATTCGAAGAATATTTTCTTTTCCTGTCTCTTATTTATTGTAAATGTTCACTGATATTATTAGTATTTTTTCCATAGAAGGGAGTTCTACTTCTGGGCAATATATGATCGCATCACCTGAACATAAGCAAGGAAACCCAGAAGCTACAGAATTCACAGAAGATGGGAATAGAGTACAGTAGGGAATTCAAATAATCATACTTTTGGGGATAAGAACATTTGACAAGTTCTTGAAGTTTTTCATCTATGGAGATGAGAACTCTGTCATAATAAGTTATTAATCCTTTTTGTGTATGCTTGGGCTCTCTCACGTAGACACACCCCATTTGTGCTCACACAGAACCCTCCAGAGACAAGCTCTATGCTTCTCCTTCAGTCTCAGAGTTTAATTTCTTGTCTCTGGCTGGCTGGTTCTTCTTTTGACAGAAACTTGGTGAGTTTCAATCCCTTTCAACACTAACTAACCAGCCATCTAGAACCTGGAAGTGAGTCCATAGAAAATGCAGAAACCTTTTAAGAGCTCATATTTCTTGGTCTCCCAACTGGGATATATATTAACTTCACCCATAATTTCATCCAGTTATGCAGTGAATGCCTTATGGTGCCAGGCACTGCGCCAGGCCCAGGGGGTTACCCAGTGAATGGGGCCTAGTATCTCTGAGGAGTCCATCTCTCCAGTATAGTGGACATGTTCTTAGAAAACCTACATATATCAAGCAGTTTTTAATAAACTGGATTGTTTTCTGTGGCATTTTTGACAGATATATTAGGAACAATTTGTCAAAGTGAAGGTTCTAGCCACTCGATTTAGATATTAAGTGTCAGATCGGCATGCCTCGCCAGGCTCCGCATGCAATACATAAATAACGTTTATGAAACAGGTTGAGCTTTTAAGGCAAGCTCAGCCTCCAGGTTATGTCAATTCCTGGCTCATTCAAGAGCACTAGGTAGAACTGATGGAGGGTCTGTAAATGGCATTAAGCTGAGAATACAGAGGTGCTTCCCGAATCTGGGTTAGATTTCATGGTATGCCGGCGGTGGGCTTGTCTAAAAGGCAAGGAAAAGCAGACAACTATGCTATTCATGGTTAAGATGCTGCCATTTTTGATTTATTTTGCCAAATGGACTAATGGTAAGTAAACTGACTTTACATGGGTTTATTTCATCAAGTGCAGAAATGAGGACTGGGGTTTCTAGTAGGGGACCCTTCCCCAAAATCCCTGCAGGGCTCTCTCGTTTCCACAAAGAAGGAAGGTGCTAAGCAAAATGAATCTCTCTCTCTCTCTCTCTCTCTCTCTCTCTCTCTCTCTCTCTCTCTCTCTCTGTGTGTGTGTGTATGTGTGTGTGTGTGTGTGTGTGTGTCTGTCTGTCTGTCTGTCTGTCTGTCTCTGTGCAAGAATGCATGTGCACATCCACTTATGTGTGTCAATGTCTGTGATCACATACCATGGCACACATGTGAAAGTCAGAGACCCCCAGATGTTTGAGACCGGTTCTCTGGTTGTTCCTACTATAGATGGCAGGTGAGCTGGTCTGGAGAACTTCCAGGAATTCTGTCTTTGTACCCCATGGCAGACTCCTAAAATGCCTCAAAAATCCCCAACATTTGAGCACTGATACGTTAAGGTAGAGACTAAGGATACAGTCAGGATTAAGCTACATGCAGTCTGTACTTCTAAGGGAACTTCCAACCAGGGGGACAGTCAGAGTGGATTTAGCCAGAGGCAAAGCCCAAGGCAATTGAAGCCATGTGTGCATCTGAATATACAGAATCGTACAACCATAGTATTAAAATCAGGGTATGGGTAGCACAGCAGTGGAGAAGAATGGGTAAGAAAAGACTGCCAAGATGCAAGAGACCCAAGTCTGACTTAAGGAAAGGGGAAGTGGCTTTGGAGGGGAGGTTTTGGCAGAGTCTATACATAATACCGGGGTGGGGGGGGGCACAGAACTTGATAGCCATTTTCTTAGCTGAAACATGTCTGAAGAACCATCTTTTCTGAGTCAGAGTTCACCAGATCAATGATGCGAAGCAAGTTAGCCTCTGTGGCCAAGTGGTGAAAGGAACATAGCGAATTTCCTTTAACGTGAGTAAGATTCAGCTGGGCGTGGTGTTAATACGTTCCTAGGACCACAGAGGTGGCTCAGCTAGTCAGTGCTTACTATGCAAGCAGAGGACTTGATTGCAGATTCCCAGAACCCCAAAGAAGCTAGAGGGGACATGTGCATGTAACCGCAGTGTTGGAGGAACAACAAGGCAGAGAGAAAAGAGAAGCCCAGAGCTCATTTTCTGGCCAGCCTGGCCAAATTGATCAGTTGCAGGTTCATGGAGAGACCTTGTCTCAAAGAGCGTGGTGGAGAACAGTTGAGGGAGACAACCAGCGCTGACCTCTGGGCTCCACATGTATGTGTACAAGCATGTTGACACAATATACATATATGCACACATATATACATGCACATATATACATATACACACATATATACACATATACACACATACATATACACACATATATACATATACACACATATACATATATACACGTATACATATACACACATATGTAACACACACATATACACATACATATACAAGCACACATATATATACATATATCCACACATATATACACACATATACATATATACACACATATACATATATACGCATACACATATATATACACACATATATAATATATATACACACATACACACATATACATATATACACACACACATATATATACATATATAACACATATATACTCACATACACACACATGCACACCGCATGTAAGAGCACTGTTTGTACAGGAACACCAATAGTTTCATTGTTTCACAAATAAAATATACAAAGCAGAGACTGCCTGTTCTTTAATGAAATCTTGTTCAGGGGAACGGCTGCGGCCACCTGAGACTCCATCCAGCTGTGTACTTAATGGCAAGGAGCTGGTCTGATTTGAAGCAGGCTCGGGTACAAACACTGCTCTTATTCAGGCTACGCATGGGAAAATCTACTCCACCACCCACCAGTGTTATAGAAAGGAAGGCAATTTCCTTCTCCTGGAGGCCTCCTCCACATCCCCACATCAGTCAAAGAAAAGAGGCTTTGACATATCGGCCATGAAAAGTGAGTTACCAAATACATCAGCAGAGTGTTTATTTAACATCAGTCTGGGGATGTCGGTGAGCGTTTGGCAGAAAAGGAAACACGGATGGAGAGGAAGGACCAACTTCCAGTAGTAGCACGCTTCACAGTGACTGCCCTGTCGCTGTTCCTCCCCATGGCCTTCGGCAGCGTGGCCGCCAAGACTTCCTGCAAACCTCTGGGCTTATGAATGTGGCTTCCAAAGGAAAGGAAATGTTAAATTTGAATAATTTCACTCCCAGGGAGGGAAAGAGACTAAGAAGGGACTTAATGCAAGGAGACCCTGCCTTTTGAACCTGCCCCAGAGCCAAGCATCTTTAACTCTACGGACCGCTCCATCTGGCCCTCGAGCGCACAGTGGTTTTGCTGATCTTAGCATGGCTCCACATTTAATATGATTATCATTTCAAAAATACTTCTGGGAGCCCTGGCTTCACAGATCACTCTTCCTCTAAAAAGCTGTTAATTCCTTTCACGGGAAACTGGTGGCTGTGTTAACTGTAGTAGATTTACTGTAAAGAGAGAGAGCAAGTGTGTGTGTGTGTGTGTGTGTGTGTGTGTGCGTGTGCACGTGTGTGTGGAGCTCAGAGGACAACCATGGCAGTGTTTTTCCTTGGTTTTTGACAGTCTCTCAGGGAGTTGGCTTAGAGCTGGCCGAGTAGCCGAGGCTGGCCTGCTGGTGAGTCACAGGGATCCATCTTTCCTGCCTCCTCACTGCTGGAGTTACATACATGGCACCAGACCTAGATTGTTTCCTCTCCCCCCAGTATACAGAAACCCTTGTAAAACACTGTGGGTCCCCCTGGGGAAGAACTGGGGAAGGAAAGGCTAACAGTAAAATTCTCACATAATTTATAAAGGTCCTTCCTCAGGAGGGCCTGGCTGCCCCTTCACTCTGGGTGTTCTGGGTCTGCAAACCGGCTCAAGCCTGGAAATTGGTTCACAGTCTGAGAGTCCGTTTTGCTATGATCCAATGTAGCCTTTCCTTCATTTGTTTGAAATGTTTTCTGCTTCTATGGATCAAACAAAAGCAGTAGGCTTCTTACCTGTTTCATGCCCGGAAACACCATGACTGAATTAACCAAAGGTCCACACAGGTCCTGCCACCATAAAAATCACTTTGCCGGTGCTGACCATGATGAGTCAAGACATTACGACACTGCACTTCACCTTGCAGCCCGTGACAATCCTTACACTCACCTTGCCTGAGGGAGTCAGTGATGGCTCCAGCTACTTCAGGGCCCAGTTAAACCCATCACTTGTACTTCATTTGACTAAGCAGCATCTCCAACCCTAAGGTGCCCCCCTCACTATTCTGGCTCTTACAGAAATAGTGGCGGGCATGTCTTCTGGGCCTTTCTGTTGTGAATGACTAGATTTTCCACAGTGTCCCCACTTTAGCATCGGGATCTGAGCGCCAATTGTGGGAATTTTGTGGCTGAGTTAAAAATAGACTGGAGTGAATGCCTTTCGAGTTTTGAGGAGAATACAAGGTGAGTTTAAGCCTTCCCAAAAAGATATGGGCTTTCCAGAGGAAATGAAACAAGAAAAGTGTCCTCTATCCATTCAAAGAATGGTATTCAGTGGTGTTTACACACAAGGCTCCCGTGCTTAAAACTTAAGTCTAAATATACTGTTTAAGCCACAAGTGAAAGTAGTCGTCTACCGGAGCTAAACCACAATGAAATCTCAGGAATGTACCCAGATTGTGTGACTCTATTTCCTGCTGTAATATCTTCATCACTTCTGTTTTGGTCATCAATTAATTAATTAATTAATTCTTGTTGGAAGAATTTTTCGAATATAAAATAATTCAGAGATTAAGTTTCAATCCAATTAAATTAGACATCCAGGTAAGAGGCAGAAACTTAAGCCACCGAGCCCTTTCTTACACATAAATACCTGGCAAGAGAGTTGCTACCTGCTCAGCAGAAATTCCCCTCCTCTCCCTACCATATTCTAGATGGTTCTTGTAAGTACTTTCATTTGTCCTGGTTTCAGGAATCTGAACTAGCTGGGATGACCCTCAGCCAGAGGGGGAAAGACAAAAGAGGTTTAAGCAAGGCTCAGTGGATGTTAAACAAGAAGGAAGAGTGCTATCTGCTGAGAGGAATGTTCCAGAATCTTTGAGGTGGGAGGAGGCGTGAATGAGAAGAGCTTGTGTGTGTGTGTGTGTGTGTGTGTGTGTGTGTGTATGTGTGTCTGTGTGTCTGTGTGTGTGATTGACAGGTAGAATATAGTCAAACAACTAGAATGATTGCAAAATGCACAGGCAGGCAGAAAGAGAGTGTGGGGGCAATGGCAGGGCACTGCACGTGTAAATTAACAGATGAGATAAATGCTTTCGATGTTGGAAAAGAACTTGTCTCAGCAAGTCATGATCATTCTTGAGAAGCTGTGTCTTCCCAAGAACTAGACTGAAACCTGAAGACATTTACAGCCTTAGTCATGGAGAAAGGAATGAGCAAGAGGAGGTCATCAAAGAGATCTCTTCTGAGTGACTTCGAGAACTAACAGCACTGGCAAGGTCTCCTCCAGTAGGCTACAACATTTAAGCTAAAAAGAACAGAAAATCTTCATAATATACAGCAAAAATTAAGGAGAGAGAAGAATGGGAAGATGTGAAGAATCAACTCCAGGAGGCTCAGGCATCTCCGGAAGTCGACCTGGACATTCACAGATGTGGACATGGAGAATTGTCCTTATCTAGAGGAGATGGCAGACCACCACAGCCCAAAAAAAAAAAAAAAAAAAAAAAAAAAAAAAAAAAAGACTAATGAGAATGGGTTATGGTGAAATTTCAGAAATTAGGCCAGTGCAAAGGTCATGGTTGTCTATGTCTATAATCTCAGAAGCAGGGCTGAGGACATCAGTCTAAGGCTAGTTTGGACTACGAGTTCAAGTCCTAGTCTCAAAAAAAATCCTAACTGCACACAACACATATACTCACACATGCATTCACACATATGCATGCATGCGCGCGCACACACATATACACACAGGCACACAAAGTTGTAAGAGTCACTCTCAGAGTAGATTTACTGGCTACACTAGATAATACGTGCTTTCAGTCACAGAAGCAAGCTATCCAAAGCTAAGGAACAATCATTTTGAGTCAGGACTGAAATCATTAACCAAGAGGACAGAATACTTTTCAAACACGTGGAAACAGAGTCTAAGACCCAGGCAAATTATTTGTCAAATAACTCAAAAGGAATAGTATACTGAAAAAATAATCGATCCAAGAGAACATTCTACATGAAATTAAAGAAAAAAGATACAGTAGATGTTGACTAGAACCCCAGAGTAGAACTTGGTCTACAGAGAAATCAAGCTGTCAAAACCTCTTTCCGTTAGCACAATTCAGTGGCTGAGGAAGAGACCCTACGGGGTTTTTGACTTAACAACAAATAACATTTGCGTATTTCGTATTAGCTTTAAATTTCTTTGTTTAGCAACAAAAGAAAGTGACACACAATTACAGTCAAGCTATGGCCTGATGCCACAGTGTTCCACTGGGAAGCTGTAAAACATGTTAGTCTAACAAGCAGCCATGTCACAGGTAGAGTGACAGACTGTCCTAGGGCCAGGGGGTTCCCGGATGTGAGACTTCAGAGGCGAAGCTGGGAAAGCCCTGTGCAAACCAGGCGGAAGAGTTGAGAAAACAATGACCATCCTCTACTATGTCTGACCTGAGTTCAGTAGGTGCTTCAGAGAAGAAATGCTTGACAGCAACATTAACATAGGGGAGGGGGCCTGGAGGACGGTCTTTTTGTATTTGGTTTTATCTCTACCCAATGCACTTCAAGTTTTAAAACAATACATTTGTTTGGAATAGTCGACCTTTCTTTGTAAGGCATCTAACTTCTTTTTCTTTTCTTTCTTTTTTTTTTTTTAAAAAGATTTATTATTTATTTATTTACTTATTTAATGTGAGTACATTGCTGTCTTTAGACACACCAGAAGAGGGCATCAGATCCCATTACAGATGGTTGTGAGTCACCATGTGGTTGCTATAATTTGAACTCAGGACCTCTGGAAGAGCAGTCAGTGCTCTTAACCACTGAGCCATCTCTCCAGCCCAAGGCATCTAACTTCTGACAAAAAGAATACTCCAAAAACTGGGGTCATGATCTGCTCCAAACATGTGGAGTTAACTAGAGAGGATTAAATAGAGAATTAAAAAAATACCTAAACCCCACTGGAAAACAAGTTTATCAACAAAACCGAGGGCAGGAAGTCTGTTCCCTTGTGTGGTGCAGGGCTGCATTTGTAAGTGGTCACCAGGAAAGGGCAGGGACATGACACTGGTAATCCATGTTAATCCATACACCAGGCCCCCAGACCAGGCTACTATCTACTGCCGCTAGGAGACCCTGAGTTTGTCTGAGTGGAAGCTTCTTAGAGATGCATACGCCGCTCCTTCCTCCCTCTGTGCGGCTTTCAGAGTTCTATAACATTAGCCTAATTTTTAAAGACAGCCATTAAGCCAGCTATTTTAGGCCAAAATGCTTCTCAGTTTTTTAAAAAAACCCAAATAATGATTCTTTTCATGAGCCTTAACACTTTGAAGCCTAATGGCCCCAAAGGAGGAACTCATAGATAACTTCTCTGTGTGTCTTTAACAGAGAGCGTAAGTCTTAGAGGTGTGCTCAGTAGTAGTTTGCACAGGAAGTTACCGGCTTATCTATGAATGATAACTCAGGGCTAGAGCTAATAACTGTTCCGTGCCTTCTCCCTGAGCTTGCACTCTGTTAACACCCAAAGATATGTTTATTTTCAATCTCCTCTAGAAAATGCTACAGTTCTGCCTTTTGTAAGTCGCCAACCATGGAGCATGTAATCAAAATGCATCCCAGGCTCCTTCACTGCACACACGGAGGGGCCCCCCATACATTAAACAGCCTAGTGGGGCTCTGCCAAATCACTGGCCGTCCATCGGGCTTCCTCAAGGCGCACCTACCATCTTGAAAGCATACCTGAAATCACTGCGTGGTTTATAATTAACATGAAATTCAGTGTGACCGCGTGCCCTTCTGCCCCCTGTAAAGCTCTTAAACCCACTGTGTATCTTAAATGTCCCACACGTCTAATCCCCAAACAGAAGGGAAAAGAAAACACACACACACATACACACACACACACACACACACACACACACACACACACACAGCTCATTGTAAATGACCGGCAATGACTCCGATATTTGGGCTTGTGAAATTGTAGTGCAGGTGAGTGGAGCAAGGAGGGTTGCGATCACAGACATTAACAAGGAGAAAGGGGGGGCAGCAAGGGGCAGAGGCGGTGGCTCAGTGGTTAGGACTTGTAGGGCACTGTAGCTTGGTTCCCAGCACTCACATGGTGACTCACAAATGCCTGAAACTCCAGCTCCAGCTTTAGGGAATCCAATGCCCTCTTCTAGGCTCTGAGAGACCCAGAGTACAAACACTCACCCAGACATGCAATGTGTGTGCATTATAGTCAACCTATTGTACTACACTTATTATAACATATAATTAATATGTGTAATATTATAGAATTCAACATTTATAGCTTATTATTTATATATTATATACAATTTAATTTTATTCTATAAATATATTTGTGTAAATATTAATAAGTTATATATGTAATAAAATTAAGATAAATCTCTGATAAAAATGCATAATGGGAACTGGTAAGATGGCTCGGCCAGTAAGAAGACTTGTCCGGAAGCTGGACAATCTGAGCTTCATCCCATGTAGTGAAAGGCAAGAAATAACTCCCACGAGTTGTCCTCTGACCTCCAGGAGCAAGCTGTGGCACATGGCCCTGCCCCACTATAGACAGACAGACAGACAGACAGACAGGTAGACGACAGACACATGATAGAGAGATAGATGATAGATAGATAGATAGATAGATAGATGACATAGAGGATAGATAGATAGACAAACTGACAGACAGACGATAGAGATAGATGATGGATAAACAGACAGATGATAGAGATAGATGATATAGACAGACAGACAGACAGACAGACAGACACACAGGTAGACGACAGACATATGATAGACAGAGAGATAGATGATAGATAGATAGATGACATAGAGGATAGATAGACAAACTGACAGACAGATGATAGAGATAGATGATATAGACAGACAGACAGATCAATAAACAAATAGGTACGGATAATAAAAAAGCTTAAAACTCGAAACAAGACAAAGCAAGCACTTGTTTGTGACCATGCTGGACCACAAACTACATATAACGGAGCCCCAGTTTCTGGAGTTTATTTTTTCATTTTTTATATTTTCTATATTCTTTGTTTACATTCCAAATGATTTCCCCTTTCCCAGTTCCCCCCCCCCCCCCATAAGTCCCATAAGCCCTCTTCCCTCCGTCCATTCCCCAATCAACCCCCTCCCATTCCTCTGTCCTGGTGTTCCCCTACAATGCTGGATCAAGCCTTTCCAGGACCAGGACCCTCTCCTTCCTTCTTCTTGGGAATCATTTGATATGTGAATTGTATCTTGGGTATTCAGAGCTTCTGGGCTAATTAATATCCACTTATCAGTGACTGCATTCCATGTGTGTTCTTTTGTGAATGAGTTAACTCACTTAGAATGATATTTTTCCAGTTTCAACCATTTGCCTAAGAATGTCATGACTTCATTGTTTTTAATTGCTGAGTAGTATTCCATTGTGTAAATAGACCACATTTTCTGTATCCATTCCTCCATTGAGGGACATCTGGGTTATTTCCAGCTTCTGGCTATTATAAATAAGGCTGCTATGAACAAAGTGGAGCATGTGTCCTTATTGCATGCCAGGGAATCCTCTGGGTATATGCCCAGGAGTGGTATAGCAGGGTCCTCCGGAACTGTCATGCCCAGTTTTCTGAGAAACTGCCAGACTGGTTTCCAGAGTGGTTGTACCAGCTTGCAATCCCACCAGCAGTGGAGGAGTGTTCCTGCTTCTCCACATCCTCGCCAACACCTGCTGTCTCCTGAGTTTTTAATCTTAGCCATTCTGACTGGTATGAGGTGAAATCTCAGGGTTGTTTTGATTTGCATTTCCCTGATGACTAATGATGTTGAACATCTCTTAAGGTGCTTCTCAGCCATTCGAAGTTCTTCAGGCGAAAATTCTTTGTTTAGTTCTGTACTCCATTTTTAATAGGGTTATTTGGCTCTCTGGAGTCTAACTTCTTGAGTTCACCAACCCTATATCAGACAGAGGGCTAATATCCAATATATACAGTTTCTAGAGTTTTAAGAACCAACAAAAGGAAACAACATCCGTCCATGGACTCCATATCTGTTCATTTTAATGAATGAACTACTAAAAATCCCATTCAGTTATTTCAGGGAGTTAAGACACGTTACTAGTATGTATTTTAAGAAAAATTTGCAGCTTCCACAGCTGGGGGGCGGGGGGAGGAGCGAGGGGGGAAGAAGAATTAAAAAGAAAAACTGGTGAAAGCTACAGTTTACTGGCTCTCCAGGAAACGAATTGGAGGGTGCTGGAGTAAGTTCGCTGAAACAATGTAAAACATTTGAAAACATTTGTGCAACTTTGGAACTTTCCGGTGGGAGGGCTGAAGGTTAGGAGCCACACCCACGCTCAGACTCAGATTCATTCTCTTTGGTTTTCCATGACGGTGCTGTTGAACACTCAGACCAGACAGGATTTTGACCTAGTTATTTTTCCAGGGGAGTGTCCTTCAACTGCCCTAAAGCCTGGATTGTTTTAAGTTTTTGCATTCCCATCCATCCACCCCAATGCTACTAACTGTTCTTGGAAGGATAAGATTTAAGAAACTCCATCCGCTCTCCGAAGTCAGTTACAAACCACAGCCTGCTTATGGGCAAAGATGCTGGGGTTTGGAAGAACCAGGAAGCGCAGAAATGATGGTATACCGCCAAGCATTTTCTATATTCTCTACAAAAATCAAGATTTACTGTTCCATTGTTTCATTACTTCATTATTGTAATGGGTTTCTCCCAGAAGTAGGCTTAGTGTTGCGGATTGAAAGTTAAATCTTTCCATATGCCTGAATGTAAACCATTTGCTCTAGTGACTGGGGAAATGGTTTATTCTTTGTGGTAAGTTAAAACCAACTTTCATTTCTGAAGCTTTCTTCCAATGCTGTTTTTTTGCCTTGATGAATTTTTAAAGCTTGGATATAGTGCTAGAGAGCTTAATAGGTCATACTATGTGCCTTTGGTATGATATGGGGTTAGATAGCTTATGAGGTCATACTATGTGCTTTAGGTATGGTGCTAGAGAGCTTAATAGGTCATACTATGTGCCCTTTGAACTTGTCACCCTTTCTACGTTCAACTACTCTTTGGAATGTCACTAAGTCCATCGAGCTCTCTGCCACTCTAGGCCACATGCTTTGTCATTGTTACTCTTACCATGAACATTAGCAAACAGACCACTCCCAACCCAAATGACAAAATCCAAGACTGAGAATCTGCATGATGCCACGAGGGGGAAATTTCACATTTCGTGTGACAGGCCAGCGAAAACACAAGCATACAAAAATATTGTACAAAAATCACATTCAAGCTATGTCTATAACATACATACAAAGTATAAATGGATTCCATGCCTAGACTTGGGTCCCATCTCCAAAATAGAGCATTAAATATATGCCATTAAAAAAAAAAGAAAATCCAAAATCCATAGGGCTTCTGCTCTCAGGGATGTTTGGGTAAAAGTTAGAAGCCATCATCATGAAGGCTGGGCCATTTCCCTCTTCCCTCATTGTTCCTGTACTCAGCACACAGTGACCGCACACGGTAGACCTCTGCCTGAGCGAGTCCATAAGATTCATGGAAACCTAAGAGCATCTGTGTCTCAGAAGGAAGGAATCATGAGATGTAATTTTTTTCCCGGCTGTGGGGACTTCTGTTCTGTCTACCCATCAGGTGTGATATGATCAAAATTTTCCAGTTATCGTTTCACAGACAGTACCTCGAATTTGAATTTTGTTGCTTTTGGAAAGCTTAGATAGACAGCTTCTTATTTTACCTGATTAAAAATGTAAAATTAGTAGCAAATGAGTATTATAGTTTAGGCATGACAATATTCCTATGTTATGGAATTTATTACGGCTGTCATGAAACCTGACAGGGCCGCGTACTAACATCTTCCTCTGTCATCTATCATGCCTGCTCTTTCTCCCTCCCTCCCTCCCTCCCTCCCTCCCTCCCTCCCTCCCTCCCTTCCTTCCTTCCTTCCTTCCTTCCTTCCTCTGTGTGCATGGTATACATGCTCGCGTGCATGCCTGCTCACCTGTGAGGGGCTCATGTGTGTGTCTAGGTGAGCTGGAGGCTGGGGTCAGGAGTCTTTTTCAACTGCTCTCCACTTTAGTCTTTGAGTCAGGGCGTCTCAGGCAATCTCAGAGCTTGTTACTACATAAACAAGACAGTTTGCTCCTGGCTCTGTTGCGTCTGTCTCTGCTGTATCAAAATGACAAGCAGGCCGCCACACCCACCTGGCATACATATGGATGCTAGACATCTGAACGTTGCCCTCATGGTTGTGTGGCAAGTGTCTTCTCAGCCGAGCCGTCTCCCAGCCCCCACTCCTTCTTCCCTTTGCTCTAGTGGGCTATACCTCTCTAGTAGCTAATTCGCCATTTCTCATTTCCCAGTCGACCCAGCTTCTGAAGGCCCAGGGCACTAGTTGCAGCAATGTCCCCGACTTCTTTCCATCCTTGTTTCTAATTGTTCTTAAGAGCCCAGTACAAATGAATGCCAAAAGACAACACTGAACCACTGTCTGTTTCTCTGCTTCGACTTTTATATCTCAGCAGCTGAAGAAGACTCTAGACCAACCACATACACGGAATGAGATCACCGTGACAAGCCCAGGTCACTAATCTCAGTCATGTTTGTAAAGCTCTTCAATGATCTCTATTAACGTGTTACCACGGTCGCTCATTGTTACTATTGAGTGCTAACTGGATAACTACCGCGTGGTTATCCATATCCACCCCTTCCATGCGGTCTCTACAGCAGGAACAGCTTCCACTTCTTTCAAATCCTCCTCCATCCCTTTTATTCTCAGAATCTCTCGCCGTGATGGGGAAAGCAAAGCCAGTGGCAGGAAACTCAACTTCCTGAGCTTTCTGTGTGTGCACCTTCCTGTCTTCCCTGTCTGCCCCCCCCAGTCCCCCTCCCCACCCCCGTCCTGCCACCACCCCTTCCTTCTCAATTCTATAGACAAGCTCTCAGGGCTATCTCAAGCTGTCCCTGGCAGCCCTCAAGGCATCTTCTGGACTCAGTTTCCTGGCAACTGGAATTAGGAGAGCCACAGCATCAACTTTCTGCCCTCTTGTTCCCCTCTAGACTTGGGGGATGGGGGATGGGGGATGGGCACTGAGGATGAGGCAGAAGCCACATCTTCTCAAGGACACCATTGTGGATCTTCTCCTTCCCCACCATCTACCATACCTGGCGCTGCTGTCCTACCCCCAGTCCTCGGATGGAAGGACCCTCAGTCAAGGATCTCCAGGGACCGGAGAGCAGCTCCAGGCCATGCTCCTGGCTAGTCACTGCCCAGGGCAAAGCTGTATTCTACCTAACCCTGGCCAGCTGCTCTCGAGACTCCCTGGAGCCCCAGGCCCTTCCTGCTGCACTGCTGACCTGTCTGCCGTGCGGGGCCCACAACTGTCCCTTGGACTACCCCACGCCTGCCTCTGCCTGACGGGGTCTGCTTCCCTTAGGATCTTCTTGCCTTCTCCACTTGGGTGATTCTCAACCTTCAAGCCTCAGCCCCAGCGAGGATGAGCAGGGAGCTTCCTTCCACGGTTGCCTCTTTGATTACAACGGGAACTCCTCAAAAGCAGACGCCACTGCTCAGCTTTAGATCCCAGGTTCCAGGACCATCATTTTAAAAAAAAAAAAAATGCTGAACTGAATTTGAATCTTCAAAGGAAGATATTAGTCATTCAACTGTTCCAGATACAGAGCCTACCTTTTAGCGTAATAACAGCATTCAAACCCCCACAAAAGGTGTTGCATAGTATTTCCTTAGAGTAACTGAAACCCCTAAAGAGGAAAATGCTTTCACTATACCAACTGGGTTAAAAAAAAAAAATAAAAAGGAATTCAAGTGAATCCATAATAGAAATGTACGGGCCATTCAGCCTGATAGGCTCCAACTTCTAACTCAGCCGGGCTCTCCTGGAGCTTGTGCTGGGGACTGAGGAAAGGACTTAGCCAGGAGAGTTTGGCACAAACCTGAGGACCTACAGTCTGCCTCCCAGAACTCACACTAAAAAAGCCAGGCTTGGCAGGAAACACCTGCAGTCCCAGCCCTGGGGATTGGGTAGTGTAAACAGGAGGCCCCCAAAGGCTCGCCGGCCAGCAAATGTGGCCGAACTGGGGGAGCTCCAGGGTCAATGGGAGACGCCGTCTCAGAACCTAAGGTAGAGAGGCGATGAGGAAGCCGGCTGATATTGACCTCTGACCTCCACCTGCACACCCCTACAACTAGTGATATGCATAATATGTGTAATTAGAAAGTACTCTTTAAATAAGAACTTGAAGGTAAGTTACCCCTACCTTGTCTTTTGATCACTAGCACTTCTACTGTCCCCATCGCTCCGTTGGAAGAGAATAGACAGGGTGAGGACTCTCAGCTCTCTCCTGTCTCTCCACAGATGACACGTCGAGAGACACGGATCACAAAGCACCCCAAGTGACAAGATGAAACAGCCACTTGGAGCTAACCTCAAGACGGAGACTCCAGGAAACATTCAGGGTGCTCACTGTCACGATTAACTGTAAATGGCGGGCGGCGGGAGTGGTAAGGAAACTGATTTTCAGGGGATGAGGGGAGACGTGCTTATAGGGAAACATCTGGAAGGATATAAAAGCAAACTGTTTTACGGAATTCTCCCCAGCTAGAGAGTGAAAAGCTCTAAGGCTCTCAGTCCCCTCCCCCAACTCCCAACCCAACCATCAATGGCCCTCACCTACTTTACAAAGGATTCTTAAAATAACAACAGACTAGCAATAGACTTGGCTGAATCCCGCTTCAGGCAACAGGGTGTCTGGTTTCCTCACACCGGTCCCTGGAAGGAGCCCCCCTCCCCATCATTCTCAGCCCTGGGTTGAGCCTTTCAGAGGGTCAAGAAGAAGAGGGGGGGGATTGTTCTGAGGAACTGAGAATTATTAGTGTAGCCCAGAAAAGGGATTGACATCTAGGCCATTGGAGTATTTGTGACTGACAGGGATTTATAACTGTGTTGAACATGTCCTATGAGTAGAGTTTAAATCACTTAACCTTGAATCTTTTGAAACTTCGACTACATGTGATTTCATCCCAGAACCTATGCCCCCACCCCCACCCCCACCCCCACGTGCTCTCCACAAGTCCCTGAGTTGGGCTAACTGCTCCTGTTAGCTCTAGAATTCTGAACAATCCCTCCACTCTCCCCAATTATCTCAGAGTTCCAACAAAGTGGCCACCTTGTCCTTTAGCTCAGAACAGCATCTGACAAGTGACAGAAAAGAAATTCCTCTGCCCCTCTAAGAGTGTCCCCCACCTCATCTTGAGGGTGCCTCCTCACAACGCTCATGTGCCTGTAGCACTCTCTCCTTCCCCAGTCACTCTGAAGATAGAAATGTTCAATGAACTCGCAAGTAATAAGGTCAGGGCCCTTTCATTAGATGGGGATAGCCCAGAGACTCCCACAGGATGTCTGAAGGTGGGGGTGTCTTAAGCCTAAGCAGGTTTCTGCCTAGGTTGAGAAGTAGGACCCTTGGGAGAGTTGACAGCAACGGTCCGAGGAGGACAATCAAGGTGGCTTTGTGACAAAGACACTGTGCAAAGGAGCTCCTTCCTCTCTAAACCCCACCCCCTATGCAAAATGTCTAGATCCTCCTCTGTGATTGCCACCATCTTGCCTCTTAGAGGAGGCTTAGGGAGCAGGGGATGTAATTGTTCCTCTGTCAACGGTGACTTCCTCTGTTGCCTCACTCACTGTGCTACAATAAGAGGCATCCAGCCTTCTCAGGACCAAGGGCCTCTTCTCCCTTTGATGTCCAGCAAGGCCATCCTCTGCTACATATGCAGCTGGAGCCGTGGGTCCCTCCATGTATATTGTTTGGTTGGTGGTTTAGTCCTTGAGAGCTCTGGGGGTACTGGTTGGTTCATATTGTTGTTCCTCCTATGAAGCTGCAAACCCCTTCAGCTCCATCGATCCTTTCTCTAGCTCCTCCATTGGGGACCTTGTGCTCAGTCCAATGGTTGGCTGTGAGCATCCACCTCTGTGTTTGTCAGGTACTGGAAAAGCTTCTCAGGAGACAGCTGTATCAGGCTGCTGTCAGCAAGCACTTGTTGGCATCTGCAATAGTGTCTGGGTTTGGTGACTGTATATGGGATGGATTCTCAGGTGGGGCCGTCTCTGGATGGCCTTTCCTTCAGTCTCTGCTCCACACTTTCTCTGTATAGTGTTCTCTTTCTACATGCTTTTTGATTCTCTCTCTTTGCCTTCTGCTTTGGTATGTCCGTGTGTACACGCTTGCATGCATGCTTGTGTGTACACGTATGTATGTATGTATGTGTGAGTATGGAGGCCCTTGTGTGTCATTCCTCAGGAGCAGCCCATGTTATTTTTAGAGGCAGCCCCTCTCCCTGGCCTGGGGCTTGTAGATTTGGCTTTCATGGCTGGACAGCAAGCCCCAGGGAGCTGTCTGTCTCTGCCTTCCCAGAACTAGGGTTACAGATGAGTACCATTATATCTGCATCCCCCCAGTCCCCTTAAATATAAGTTCCAAGGGGTTGAACTAGGATCTTTCTGCTTCCCTGTCAGCCACTGATTAAGAAACTGATCCATAGGCTTTCCCACAGCCTGATCATATGACGGCATTTTCTCAATAGAGGGTCCCTCCTCTCTGCTAACTCTAGTTTATGTCTAGTTGACATAAAACTAGCCACTGCAGGAGTCTTCAGGGCAGAGCTTAAGGAAGAGCTAACCAGGAAAGATGGCCAGAAGCCTGGCATTGTGAGGCTGAAGCAGGAAAACTCCCATGTCTGAGTTTGAAGCCAGCCTGGGCTACAGTGTTGAGATACGCTGTTCCCCTTTCTGACTGAAAAGCATGGGTAGAGTTGGGATGAAGAAATCTTCAGGTATGTGATGTTGGCAAAAGCCTGGGGACTGGCACCAGCACCCTCATATCTGCTGCGGGAGTTGGAGGAAAATCCTAATGTTAGTGTTCTTCACCCCAGCTATGATTTATTTCTTTTTCTAAATGTTTCACGGTGAAGCTTATTGACTTTAGTTGGCTTCTGCATTGAACTTCCATTATTTTGCTGAATAGTGACGCTTCTGTCAAGGGAGAGTCGATTTGGGAGTATAAAGAGTGTATTATTTGCTGGCGCGCAACTTATGCATACTGGAAAAATACTGGCTACAAATGCCCTGAACTTTAAACCACTTGGCTTTATGTGTCCAGATGTTAAGCTTTGCTTTTCAAAGCAGTGGTTTGGCCTGCGTATGTGTGCGTATAGAGCAAGAGGAATATTGGTGCTAGAGTTAATTCAAATGTCAGTCCAATGCTTTCACTTGGACCATTTAGACACAAGACCATTGAAAACCTTGGGCTTAGGTTTAAAGGTCATATTCCAAGATCTAAAGTATGGATATAGCCCACACCATCACGTTGTCTTCACTGGATGAAGTTCTGGGCTTAAGGATAAGGTTGAATTTACCTTCTCCATGGTCACCACTTGTTAGAGGCACAAACAGTAGGAACTTCAGTAATGAAAAAAGAAAACTTCCTTTGTTCTTATAATTGCTTTTTGATAAGTCTGTCATTATTTCAGAATAAGAGTCATTTACTTGTGCATAGAATATGCAACTAATGCTCTCCCCTTGCTTTCCGGAGTGGCAGCAAGACTTTCAATAGTCCCAACTGTATACTTGTTTTGGTAGATATATGTGACTGACTATTGAACATGGAAATAAAAAGAGCAGGGAAAGATGCTCCTCTCTGGCAGCAGATGTGGACAGATGTGTGAGCTGCCCACAGTCCACAGTTCCAGGTCTTAGGAGTAAATTTACTAAGCCAACAGAACCACCAGAGGCTCCTGCCAGGCAAGAGAAAATAATGTTCAGAAGAGCCACCCGACTAAGGGCCCAGGTCCCATTGATCCTGCAAGACCTGAAGTCATACCCCCTGACTGTGCAAGCCTTCCAGACCACTGTGCCATGAGCAGGTGTTCACGGATCTGTCATGCACTTTCACATCTAGTGAGACAGACAAGACTCTCGCTCATACATGTCAGGCCAACATGTGTGAACGTCACCGTGTGAATGGCATTTGGGGATTACCCTGAAGTTAACATTTATAACACTTTTCTCTAGCATCCAGGGCAGGATAAAGGATAGAGATCAAATGCCTCCTCTATAACCCAAAACAGAAGTATAGAAGGAGTCATCTGTGATATAGAATAAGAATAAAAATCTTATAGATGGGTTGGGGAGAATGGTTTGGTCAGTTATGGGTCCATTATGGGTAGGGCTATGCCTAGGACGGTAGCATTGGGTTCTATAAAAAAGAGATTGAGCAAGCCAAGAAGAGCAGGGCAGTCGGCAGCCCTCCGTCACAGAGTTTGCATCGGCTCTTGCCTCCAGGGTCTTGCCTTGCTTGCATTCCTAGCCTGATTTCCTTTGATAATGAACTATGACGTGGTGACATACACTAAATAAACCCTTTCCTTCCCAAGCTTCTTTGGCCATGGTGCCTCATCGCAGCGATGGTAACCATAAGACACACTCTGTTTTAGGCTGCCATCCTCTCTCATGGCCCGGGCCTGTGTCTGTCCCACACATCTTGGCTACTCACAGGGGCCACCCAACCACAAGCATCGCTGGAAGTCCTTGGGAGCTGGAAGGACAGAGAGATGAGTCCTGCCTTAGCCAGAGAGACACAACATGCAGTTCAGCCGGCTCCCTGAGTGATTCCCATGAAAGGGACTCAGAGCCCTTCAGTGGCTTACCCCATGGTGATGCTGACCTGCATTTGTGGCCTCTGGATCTGAAGTAGCCTCTTAGGTACAGCCTCCTTAGAGATTCCACCCACCACATACAATCCAAACACTGACTGACTTCTTTGTTTTTAATCAATCAATCAATCAATCAATCAATCAATCAATCAATCAACTAATCAAGTGTGTGTGTGTGTGTGTGTGTGTATGTGTGTGTGTGTGTGTGTGTGTGTGTGTGTGTGTGTATAGCACACGTGTTGGAGTCGGAGGATTCCTTTAAGGAATCAGTCCCATCCTTCTACCATATGAGTTCTAGAACTCAGACTCAGGTCATCAGGGACGCTGGTAAGCGCCTCTGCCTGCTGAGCCACACCTTCAATCTTCCTCTGCCTTTTCCTTTTCCTTTTCCTTTTCCTTTTCTTTAAAGACAAGGTCAGAAGCTACAGCTCGGGTTGTTAGGAACTCACTCACTACTTAGCCTTGGTCGGTCCTGAACTCATAGCAATCCTCCTGCCTCTGAGTGCTGAGATGACAAGCATTAGCCACCATGCTAGGTTCACTCCTGCTTTCCGTGTTAGAACTTAAGAGCAAAGGCCGTTCCAGATGCTGTTCTCAGCCACGCCATTTTTCCCTTTCTGTGGAGCTGCCTGCCCTTGGCTTTTGACCTTCTCAAAGCCTTAGAGATAGCCTCCAACAAGCTCGCTGAGCTCTCACTCTCCCTGCAGTGTAGACAACAGCAGCAATTGACATTCAGGACAGGGGACTCTAGAGGACAGCTGGAGGATATGCCAGATGCTATGCAGACAGAGTCACAAATAGAAGGAAACAGTCAGGAAGTCTCCAGGTTAATACGAGAGTTAAGAAGCATAGCTTGTCAAAGCTAAAGAGCCAAGGGTCTCGGCACATGTATGGGATTCAGTACATACCAATCAATCAATCAATCAATCAATCAATCAATCAAAAAATAAAACCAGAGCTTGGGGATCAGCTCTTGAGCTCGTAGGGATTGCCTCTTTCCACCTCATATTCCAGATACACTGTGAAAGAGGTGCTGACCAATGATAAGCTTTGGAAATTGTAGATAAAATCCTCATGTTCAACAGTCAGAGGAAACAGATAATAGACAGACAGACGGATGGATGGGCAGATGGGGGGGATAGAGATATATAGAGATAGAGAGAAGATGGATGGATAGATAGATAGAGGTCTGTTGTAGATTTGTCTATGTAGTTAGAGATGAAGAGGAATCTGGGAGGTGAGTAGGTCCTAAGAATGGAGCCTCAATAGATTGGATTAATGGCCTCAGAAGAAAGGAAAAAGACATCGGAGCGTAAATATTCACACCCCCTCACTCCCATCCATGTCTCTGCCTCACTAGAGGTCAGAGTAAAAGGGGCAAGAATAAGTCTTCACTGGAAGCTGACCATGCTGGTTCCTTGGTCTCAGGCTGCCATCATCCTGAACTATGAGAAGTAAATTTCTTGTGCCGAAGCTACCAAATCCATGATCTCGTTCAATGACAACCCAAGCAGATAAATCCAATGTTCCTAACACATAGAAGAAGCCTGGTCCTCAGTACCTGACTGTCTCCTCCTCTGTACCTGTCCTCTCCTCCTTCCATTAATGTGAGGTGAGCGGAGGTGCTGCTGCCCTCAGTTGCACTCTCTGGACTTTGCCTCAACAAAGCCTCTATCTTCACACGCCCTTTCAGAGGAAGGCTTTCTCTCTTCAATAAAGTGGCTCTGAGAGGGCAGAGATTCGCATATACTCTTAGCTGTATTTCTGTTGCTGGGATAAAATACTTGCCCCACCAAAGCAGCTTAGAGGGGAGAAAGGTTTATGTGGCTCAAGTTTATTATAGTTCCAAGTTCCAGCCCATCACTGTGGAGAAATCACAGAGAGAGGAGCTCAAGACACCTGGTCACATTGTGTCTGTAGTTGAAAAGCGAAGATCAAGGAATGCATGTTTGTGCTCGGCTCTCTTTCTCTACTCCCATGCCGTTCAGGATTCTACAGATGCCTAGAGGATGGCGCCGCTCACAGTGGGCAGGGCTTCCCATCCCAATTAACTCAATGGACAACCACCCCACCCCACCATCCCTGCACAAACATGTCCGAAGACCCATCTGATGTACTAATTCCTTGTTGAGACTCTCTTCCCAGGTGATTCTAGGTTGGGTCAGGAGGGCAGTTAAAACTGTCACTCTCTCATCTTCCCATTCACTCCCGTTAAGCAGCTCAACAGCTCTTGAGTTTCGTCCTTATTATTCCTGTGCTTGGCCACACCCTTCTAATGCCTGCTAACCGAACTAATTACTTTTTCTTCCTTTTCCAGGGAAAACATGTGCAGGACAAAGAATCTACATGTACAGAACAGAAAAACCCACACACTCCTAGGCGTCACGTCCTGAAGCAGAGTGTCCTTCCATTCCAGACAACCCTAGAACTCACAGTGACCTCTGTAAAAAGTTTAAATTAAATGTAATTTTATGCACATGGATGTTTTGCACGCATGTGTGTCTATGGTGCCTGCAGAGGTCAGAGGCAAGTGTTGGGTAACCTGGGACTAGACTTACAGATGGTTGTGAGTTACCGTGTGTGTGCTGGGATCAACCCTGGGTTTTCCTAGAAGAGCAGGCAGTGCTCTTAGCCACTAAGCAATGTCTCTGGCACCTTACACTGGCCTGTTTTTATTTCCATGCTCGCATCTTATTTGGTCCCCACCCTCTTTGACCTCTCCAAAATGTTTAACCGTGCTGAACCTGGCCTAAGCTTCCTCTGGTTGTTTGACACCAACAACAAACTTTTCTGAAGTCCCCTATCTTTGTTGTTTTGTTTTAACCCTTTTACTCTTTTGATTCCTTCTAGCAGAGGCTGCTTTAACCAATAGGCTCCATCTTTCGTCCTTGAAGTGTCTGCAAACAAAGAAAAGTCCACCACCCAACTCCTCTAAGAAGGAAGGAATCTTTATTTCTTACCTCTTCCTCAATATATTCAACTTCACTTTTTTTTTAAATCTATGTATATTTCCCCATATAAAGTTTGGTTTCAATATGGAGTTGATAAAAACATCTCTCACTGATTGTCATAAATCTACAAGGGGTCAGGACAGTGGTCTCTGCTATGAATTTGGGTGTCAGCTTTCTTACAACTGAGAAGCAGAAGCACCCTTCTCATCTACCTTACAGGCTGCTGGAACGTAGAATGAGAAATTCCACACAAGTCCTGACTTTGATGTCTCTACTGAAAAATGGCCCCAGGACTTCCTTCTGCAGCAGTCAGTACATGCCCTCATCATGCTGCTGGGAATAAGACATAGATGAGGAGCTGGGGGAGGGGGTATGGGAGGAGGAGGGATGGAGAGGGGAGATGGAGGAGGGTGATGGAGGGACAGGCTTGGCTATCCTGGGCAGTGGTGTCTCCAAGTCTGCGACTGCCTGTGCAGCAGATCCAGCCTCTTACTTTCTACCCTTCACAGTAGAGTGTGGTTCACACCCATCCTGGGTTGCCACCTCAGCACTTAAGACCCTCGAGAGCTGCCCTTGGCATACAGTTCTTCAAGACATACAGATAGTAGGTGGATAAAAAGAATCAACCTGTGAGGAAATCTTTGTACCAGTTTTGTTTTCTAAAAAAACAGAACAACAAACAACAACAAAAACCCAAACAAAAACAAACAAACAAACAAAAAACAATCATAGAAACACACTCTAGAAGATGAAGAGAATAAGAAAACCCCCAAAATGCCATCACGACCTGGAAATGAGAGGATTGTGGTTAATCCCCGGGTAATTTCCTTCCACTTTTTCTCATTTGTTTATAATGGAAATTGAAGTGTTAGCTGTCGTCTGACCTTTTCCCCACTGGACATAATAGCACAGGCATTTTTATAAGAGGGCTTTCAACTTTTGACCTTTTGCTACTTGCAATGAAAAAAATTCTTCAAGAACGTCAGAAATACCACATGCTTGCTGCAGGAACCAGAGTCATAGAAGCTGCGTGGTATACTTGTCTTAAGAAGCAGAAAGTTCTAGAAGCTGTGGGACTGTCTTGATTCTCGGATGTAGGAGAACAGGAGAACTCTGAAGGCATGCTTGCAGCAACAGCAGGGAAGGACAACCCTGGAACAACTTGGGCAGAAAACCTCTCCCTTTAGAGAGTTCCATATTCCCAGGTCCCAGGAGTTCTCGTATATGTGCATATTCTGTGCAGCCCACGCATCCCAGGCCTTCTTTTCTCTGGCCTTCTTCCACCCCGCCCCTTCCCACTTTGCTATGGTTTGAATCTGGATCTGTAAGGACCAAAAGATCTGTGTGTTAAAGAGTTGGTCCCAGGTTGGCACTATGAGGAGGTGGTGAAAACATTAAGATGGAGGACAGAGTAGGAAGTCACTAGGTCACCAGAGATGCTCTTGAGGGACCCTCTGGAGCCCTGTCTCCCCCCTCTTTCTCTTTTCTCTCTCCCTCCTTCTCCCCCAGGCTATGTGATAAGTGTTTTTTCTCTGCCACCGGTTCTGACCATTTGTACTGTGCTGCCACACCCAAAGCGACAAGGCCCTCTAACCCTGGGCTGACACCCATAAAGCCCTGAAATCAAGTGAAGCTTTTCTCTATGTCAGTCGGTTATCACAGGTTTCTGCTAGAGTAACAGAAAGACAGACAATGCAATCCTCTCCAGAAGCCTCTAGGCAAGCTCTGAAGTATCTCTAAGGGGGGAAGACGGGGAGTGGGGGTGCTGGAATCCATCACGGCAGGTGAAGAGGTAATCTGAAACACTAGCTTAAAACGTGCATTTCTCTGGAACTCTTACGGTCTGTGGTACTCCAGGTACATTGCGAATCTTAGGCGGCCTAAAGATGACTCCATCATAGAATAAGTGGCCGACCCACAGGGCTTGGTCAGACCACATGGGGTGTAAGGTGTGTGCGCTGGCTTGTCTTATGTCAACTTGACACACAAACTAGAGTTGTCTGAAAGGAGGGTCCCTTCTTTGAGAAAATACCTCCATAAGACCCAGATGGAAGGCATTTTCTTAATTAGTGGTGTAGGGAGGCCCAGCCCATTATAGGCGGTTCCACTTCTGGACTGGTGGTCCTGGGTTCTATAAGAAAGCAGGCTGAATAAGCCTTGGGGAACAAGCCAGTAAGCAGTATCCCTCCATGGTCTCTGTAGCAGCTCCTGCCTTCAGGTTTCTGCCCTGCTTGAGTTCCTGTCCTGACTTCCTCCAGTGATGAACTATGATCTGGAAGTATAAGTCAAATAAACCCTTTCCTCCCTAACTTGCTTTTGGGTCATGTTTTTATGCAGCAAAAACCCTACCTAAGGCAGTGTGGCTATTATGTGGGGCCCTTTTTCATTCTAACATTCCTTGAGCATAGGGGGCAGATCGCCCAATAACACCCATTGTACCACTCTTCACAGTCTCCTGTGAAGCATCTGAGAAGGCAGCCCTGGCGAGCAGGTGGCTGAGGCAGGGAAGGTAGAGTCACTTAGATGGAGACACTGCGGTGGCCTGCCATCACCATGCCCCACCATCCAGGAGTCTGCAAATGCAGAGCTCATGTGGACATCTAGTTTGAGCACAGTGGACAATGACCTGAGTCTAGGACCCTGAGGACGTGGTTACTAAAGAGTGGAACTAGAATCTATATGCTTGTAGACTTGGGACAGAAGAGATTTTCTTTGCTTCTTTTTCTGGGTCATAATATTTAGTCAGGTTTTGAGTTTCCACATTCTCTTCTGAACAAGAGGAATGGGTCAGCCTTTCATTCCCCCCACCACCACCCCTGCCTTCTTTGAAATGGTTGATTCAGGTCACCAGTGACCTCATCACTGCAAAGTATGTGGCTGGCTCCCTGCACCTCTCTCCCCCTTCCAGCTGCTACAATATGCTCCCCCCTCTCTCTTCTGCAGTTTGACATACCCCTGGCCTTTCCTTTCTTGCTGATGGATCCTTCCCCCTCTGCTGGATAAAGTCTTTCTTTTTATCCCACCTAGAGGTGCTAAGGTGACCTAGGATTAGTCTCTCTCCATGGTGACTCTCAGAGATATTATCACTAGGGTTATAGAAAATATCACTTTGCTGATAGTTTCTTGGGTACGTCTTGCCCTGGCTTTCTTCTAAATCCTAGGTTTGTACGTCAAAGACCTATTTAAGAACCAACATGACTAACTTGGACTCCTAAGTCCTCGTCCTTGCAAATCTGTTTTTCTCCCACATTTACAGCCTCAGCAAACAGCACAAACGGAAGCACTAACGACCCTCGGATGCTCAGGTTTACATCCTTGGTTTTACCAATTCTCTACAACTGAACTATTGACAAATCCTTTGGTTCTGCTCTCAGTTAGAACCTCTTCCATTGCTAATCTGAGCTGCTATCCTTTCCCTTCTGGACCGTGACAGCCACTCCCCACTTCCTGGGATAGCTCCTGGAGGATACCTGTGCATCTCAGACATGGGGCTGCCACACAGAAGCCAGTGGCTCTCTGTTCGTATGCACGATCATGCTCACGGATGGCTTTTAGCTCCTCTAGGACTGCTGTACCCGGAGCAAAGCCAACATGCTAAGCAGGGCCTGTTTCCTGGTTCCTCTCTTCCACCTGTCTCCTAGCTATAGGCTACTAGCCTACATATGAGGAGAGACAGCACCAATGACTCTCTCAGAGCGCCTACCCAGCCAAGCACTGTTGCTAGGAAAAGGCTGTCCAGAGAGTGTCTTTAATTTGTACTGAGCACATAAATAATGTTCCCCCTGATCATAAAAATCTTGAACAATATGGAAATCCTGAAAAGAAATAGCAAGAAATTCAAAACAAACAAACAAACAAACAAACAAACAAAACAACAGCAACAAAAACAAGTGTCAAATCCCAAAGACAACCACTAGTCTCCTTACTATTTTGGGTTAATTTTGTATCATTATTTTACATAGTCATGACTTTGTAAGAATTGTTGGTTATTCAGTGTTGATTTTACCCTTTCTTACACACTTTAAAGATTTTCATTTAGCATTGCTCTCTCCTAGGAAATTTCAATTATACATACAGTTGTGTGCAGAAGTGTGCCACGCATTTGCTCTGTCCTCTAGTGTTGATACTTTGGGTTATTTTCATGTTGTGGTGGCTTTAAACCATAACTAGGATCAAGTCTATCAAAAGTTTCCTTTGTTCAGTGCAGTTATTTCCCCAAAATTAAACCAGTGGGTCAAAAGTCACTAAACAGTTTTCCAGAGGGTTTTCCTTGCCAGGTAATCTCTGTCCAATCCTCACTTTTAGACTGGCCATGGCAAACACTGCTCCCACGTGCAGAAGGTACAAGCTGCAAACTGGTGCCCGAGAATCTTACCCATCACATGCAAATGAGCCCAAGGTCTGTATTCTAGAACACTGGAGAGGAGGCGGGTCTTCCAGGTTCACCACTCCCAGTGTCTCGATAGAAATCTCCTGCCCTCCTCTCCTCTCCTCTCCTCTCCTCTCCTCTCCTCTCCTCTCCTCTCCTCTCCTCTCCTCTCCTCTCCTCCCCCGTGCTCCCCTCTCAGCTGACCCCTTCTCTCTTCCTCTTGCATGCTCCCAGACTGATATATCCATTTTCACTTCCATCCAGTCCTCTGGCCCTCAGTATCTTTGAACAGTGAGGTTGACGGTGCTCAGCCCATGTTCTACAGCTGGGGCATAGCTTCTCTCATCCCAGGGTGCCTGTCAATCACACGGGGGCTATTGTTACAGTACATCTTGCTATCTTCCGGGATGAATGAATGATCTTTGAACTGCTTGTTTTTTTTTTCTCTCTGAAAAATTATAATACCACCCATAGTAAGGGCAGGAAAATATCTAACTCCATGAACTACTCGAATTCAAACCTGAGTTCCACTCATCAGGTCAAACCATAATTCTGACTGAGAGGGGATAATGTAACATATCAAGGCAAGGATGTGTGTGTGTGTGTGTGTGTGTGTGTGTGTGTTTATCTCTGTGTCTGTGTGTCTGTCTTTACATGTTTTCTCACCTACATACCGCGGAGAGCATTGTAAAAACTGATCTCAATGGGCTCTGAAGAGAAGTCTTAGCTGCAAAGCCACTGCTCTGCCCTCTTCTTACAGTCAAAGGCTTTCTATCAGCTCAACATCCCCTTTGAAATGGATCCCCAAAACACATACATACATAATACACACACACACACACACACACACACACACACGGCAGTGGTGGCAATTTACCACAAAATGGAATGCTCCCACTCTTGGGAGAATACAACCAGAACCATATTCCATGCTGTTCAAATGCTGAAGCTATTACCCCAGCAACAGCGTTCTCCCTGATGGTCATGGCAGGATTACCAGGCAACTAAAACACTTGTTTTGGACTCAATCTGCTATCCATATGGTAGACAGAGGAGGAGTTAAACTCAAGACACTCACCCCTACAAGAACAGGTTCTCTATAAAAATTCCATCTCTGTGTGGTTACTTATAAATTTTATACCATTTCTTAGAGCATAGGCTTGATCTGCGTATCCCATAAAATGCCTCATGTTACACAGGAATATGTTTTGGAAATCAAGAGGGCAGCAGTTCTTTCATTATCTCTGTAATTGTGGATTTAAGTTTCTAATGATCACAGATGGTAATAAACACTAAAAGTGTTCAAGGCAGGGGGCGGGGTCTTTCCTAACTGCAGGAGCAGATGTTGACACAGATCGTTCTGAGCAGTTCTCCAGACAAAGACACATGAACTTCCCGTAGCCCTAAAAGATGAACTCTATGTGTAGTGTAGGATACAGTAAATCTAAGTTCATACCTGCAGACCCATAAATGCCTTTTTTATTATTCTTTCTTTTTTATGAATGGAGATAGGCTTATTCCCTGCGGCGGGTAGGGAGAGAATGGAGGTATTTCAAAGCAGTGTTTGCCCTTCTCCGTGCAAAGTATGGAGGTTTTATGAAGCCCATAAATATTTATATAGAGAAACACTGTAGGAGCGGGCACATTCCTAAACTCACAAAGTTAAAGACTATATTCCCAAGCACGTTCCGTTGAAAGTCATAGTCCAAGAATGAAAGGCGCTGGAAACATTTTCTGGTCTGTGCTCGGCTCAAGGCTATGGGGCATGTGTTTGAAAGGTCAGCGCGGCAGGAACACTTTGGGACACGTACTGACTGAGTCAAAGATGGCTGACAGGAACACCTCTGGGCATGCGCAGATTTGATCACCATTTCACAGAAGCAGAGAGACAAGACGCTTCTGTGTGTTAACATTAGTTTGCACCTAAAGTTGCCTGTTTCACTTAGGGGCTCTCCAAGTTCCTCTAAGGAAGGGCTCGTGCATATCAGTCATCATCAACCCTGTAATGGTACTGAAATAACCTGCCAGTGTTGGTTACAGTGACTCTTCCTATGGGCAGGATAATAAAAACATTTAGGTTTTTGGTATGTGCATGAATGTGCATGTGTATATGTAACCATATGTGTGTGGATGCCCACAGGGACCAGAAGAAGGTGTTATAGACTTAAAGTTATGGGGAGTTGTGAACTATCTTATGTTCCTGCTAGGAATTGAACTTGAGTCCTCTTCAACAGTAGTAAGGACTCTCAATGGCTGAGCCATCTCTCTAGCCTATAATAAAGATCTGTTTAAAATTAAGATTAGTGTTTTAAAATAAAAGCATTCAATTTTCTGAGGGAAACAAAATACTTAAGTTTTTTTAAAAATTATATTGGTATTAATTTACAAAAACAATACAAAGGACCGGGGAGACAATTGAGCAGGTCAGAGCAGGTGCTGCTCTCACAGAGGATCTGAGATTGATTCCGAACTCACAACTGTCTATAACCCCAACTCCAGAGATCTGATATCTCTGGTCTCTTTGGGTGTTCTGACACATATGGCATTAACATACACACATATTCATGCTTATAAATAAACAAACAAGTTTGATAATAATGGTGGGCACTGTTACCTATTTGAATTTCATTTCTCTTCACTGTGAGATTGCTAGATACCCCCTAGACCGTGAGAGGGTCTACCCTTCTAAAGAGAACAAAACATGATACCCTTATTTTTGAACAAAGGAAAACATTCAGTGACAACAGATAAAGGAACAGAGGCAGAAAAATGCAGAAGGGGGTGATGCCTGGGAGACTGTCATAGACATGGCCCTTAGGAGCAGCTTTTGTAGCTAATAAAATACAGTATAGGAAGAAAGATGATTTCAACGTTTCCATCTCTTACTGCTGCAGAAACATCTTTCAAGACCTAATATTTTAATCTTTTAAATAAATATTTTGTCCTAAATTTGAAATGTTAAAGATAAATGTTAGATACTTACTGACGTAGCCTGTTTTTATCACAGTTCTAGAAGCCTGAGAACAAACTTTTCCCTTGATCTATTACAAGAAACTGGCCATGTCCCAGAGTCTAGACAATGGCTTTTCATCTTTTCTCCTCAGAGTATTCTATTCACTAGAAAGAACAGTTATTCGTTACTTTTTCTTTCATAAGCATTCCTGGATTTACTGAGAGTTGAGTACAAGGATTGTTAACTTCAAATAGCTCTGCACAGCCTTGACCTACATTGGGGTAAAAGCTATAAACACACACAGACACCCACAGTTTCAGGAAACAAAGAATTACCTATATTACCTGATGGGGTATTGCTCCTTACAGAGTCTAAACTAAAAACTTGCCTTCTTCATGAGCCTTTGAGCCTTTTGGAGTTGCTAAGCACCTATTCCTGGACCCCTCCTTACCTAACCATAATGCTTAGCAAAACCACCAAAGAAGAAAACACAGACCAGTGAAGCCTACCTACTATGGGGTCTGACCCCCATGGGGTCAGAAGTGGCTGTTTCGATGTGGGAATGGTGCCTTTCACCTGAGAGCTTCAGGAAGGAACATAGGCGGTGCCTTTCAGAGTGTCCCCAATCTGAACTTCAGAGTGACACACAAAAGCACACTGACTGCTGATCAGAGATAGCAGTGTGGTTTTGGAGAATAGCGTGGTCAGCCTGCCTGGAAGAGAGATCACAGCCAGGCCAAGGCCCTCTGAACCACTGCCCAGAGCAGAGCCCCCTGAAGCAGCCACGCCTCCTTTCAGCAAATCCACAGCGTCTTGTCTTTGCGCATGCTTCTTTCCTGGAAACATTTTCCCATAATTTTTGACCGCTGCCTCCATTTTATTACCCTTCCAGCATCCCATCCCATTATGTCAGTTTTCTCTGTGCCCATAAATAGTTCTGCTAATAGAGAACATTTGAAGGTAAGGGACAGTTCTCCATTCTCCTCTCCCTATGCATTTTACCACAAACCCCACAAATGTCTTTTTCCTACTGAACCACGATCCACGATTACACATAGAAACAAGAATTCCTTATTATCATTTAATATTTGTGTTCATAGTTTAGCAGCTGTCCATCTGCCTATCCCGGGATGTACTATGTCTCCCAAAGTTTGCATGGGACATCCTTACCCCTAGTAACTGAGAAAGTGTTTGTATGTCAATATAGGTTCTTTAAAGAGGGATTCCACTGAAATGGGGTCATTAGGGTCAAAAAGTCCAATTTAAGTGCTGCCCTTATAGGGAGACTAGTATAGAGGGAATCTCTTATAAGTATCACCTGTCAATAAAAAAAAAGCTTACAGCCAATGAGCTGAGGAGAAGATAGGAGGTGGGACATCCAGCAGGGATAGAGAGAATTCTGGGAAATAGTCAGAGGCATGAGAAAATGGAGCAGAAACGCTGAGGATAAAATAAGGCGAGATTCACCTGGAACTCCAAGGAGGAGGAGACAGGTAGAAACTAGCAGGTAGCTGAATTCAGGATAGAACCAAGGGGAGATTCACCTCAGGAACGCTGAAGAGCTGAATGTAAGAAGACAAGGAGAAGAAACCAGCCACAGAGCTGCACCCAGGTTAGAATAAAAGTTAAGAACAACTCTGAGAACAAGCCAAAGATTATGGCCTAAGCACTTATTAAGCAATTAGTCTCAGAGTTGCTATTTCTGGGAATTGAGTGGTTGGGAGGAAAACTTGATTATTGCTTTTACACATTAGAACACCAAGAAAAGACTACTGGAAGATGGGGAAAAAAGACAAGAGTTAAGTTAAGCAGAGCGGTGTACAAAGAAACAGACTCTGTCAGCACCTTTTTTCTTGGCGTGTCAATCTCTAGAAACGTGAGAAAGAAATTGCTATTGCTTCTGCCACCCTCCCTCTGGTCCTTTCTGTGATGGCTCTGGTGAACTAAGAGCAAGCTGGCAGTAGTGTGGCTGTGATGGTTTTGATCTAAGACTTAGTCAAAGCTCATCTATTACATTAGTTCTTATGAAAAAAAAAACAACTCCACAGGTTTTATTTCATTCAAGTTGGGTTTTGATAACAGTAAAATATCTGCCATGCCTTAAATTAATGATAAGGTCCAGAGGTTGTGGGTAGGGAGATAGGAGAACCAACAAGAGTCTGTTTTCATAATCCCAAAAGTAAGTCCCTTTGACTTAATACCATTGCAATGGCAGTCAGGGTCACCTACATATATCTATACTGCCAATCTCAGCAAGCCACAAACAGCAAGAGCCTCCTTCTATGGATGGGGGAGCTTCCCCTGGCCACTTGCTCAAAGACAGCACAGGCCTGAATCAACACATGTTTTCTTCCTTCCAATGTCCATTAAAGAGATGCATCCTTCCCTACCACCCAGGGAGGAACTTGCCTCAGAAGTGGGTCCTTTTCTGTGATGGCTCAAAGGACCCTTTCACCTCAGAGAACCCTCCGTCTCGAGAATTTTGACTTCTACATTTCATATTTGGAGTCCCTCCCTGGTATAAGGTACCCAGAAGAGAGTTCTCCTTTCCTAGGCTTTGTTGTTCTCATTAGAGACCAGTTAGTCCTGCCCACACTGTGGAAATGAGACCATTGTGGACAGCAGGCAAAGGCTGAAGAGAAATATCAATACATGGATGTGTTGGTGGGCGGAACACTTTTGGGAACTGCCTGTCTTATTCCTTAACCTACACGTGAATCCAAAAATGTGCTTGAAGTCGCCATGAGGAACGGGCCGTTCTGCCTGTTGGCAGCCTAACAATTGTACACAATTTTCATTTGCACAGTAAAATCGCCTTCCACAGACAATGCCCCACAGCACCCACACCGTGGCACCATGAGGTAAACAACACTTCTATGAAGAAGTCCTTCTTCTACGAAGTAGTCCATAAGACTGCTTGCTCATGAAGAATCAGGGGAGATACGCGGATAGTTAAATGCTTTCATTCATGGTGATGGGAGGCCAGCCGGGGCACCCACATTGGGTTGGGTCTTGTTTTGGTTGCTTTTGTCATTGCACTAACAGAACGCCTGACAGGGGCCACCTAAGAAAGGATGGGCTCCATGGCTCACAGGTGGAAGATGGAGTCCATTATGACAGGAAAAGCTTAATGGCAGGAGGATGAAGCCTGGTCACTTGCACCACAGTCAGGAAGCAGAAAGAGATGGATAGCCAGCTCCCTGTCTGTTTTACTTAGTCCTGAACAACCCAGGGAATAGCTCAGCCCTCATCTATAATGGGTCTTCCCATCTCGATAAACAATGTAGGAACCGTCCCTCACAGGTTTGCCCAGGGATTCGTTTCCATGGTGACTCTAAATCACATTAGCAATGAAGATTAGCTCTCATAGTCCTGTGGACTTTAGAAACTCATTTGTCCTCCACAGTGATGCTAGGTGAACATTACAAAGAGGGGAAGTGAGACCCGGGTGTCAGGATGAGAGACTAGAAGACTCTTAGCAGGGCTGGGGACAGGAGGGAGAGATGGGTAAAGCCAGAGAGTGACTGAGTCAAGACTTGAGCATCTGCAGTCGGCCTGGAACATATATAGGGCTTTGATGGGGCAGGACAGGAAGAAAGTCCTAGAAGAAGAGGCTGGGTCTCTTCCCAGGGAATAAGATTCAAGTGAGATGTTTGTGAGAAACTCTATAGACACTGAACGACTTTATGTGGGCACACAGCATACACGGCCTTCCAGCTGAGGCGGCCTTTGTCCATCCACATCAACAGCTGGGGCATGCTGTGCTGGCTTCACTCAGCCTAGTTAGAAGTTTAAGATGCAAGTTAAAAAGTCTGCTTTTGTCCTTGAATCAATGCCTTTGTGTTGATATATACATGCCTTTCCTCTCTCACATACACACACATACACACACACACATAACACACATGCACAGACACATATACAAAGGCATAGACACACAGAGACACACAGACACATACACAGAGACACACATAGAAACACACACAGAAACACACACAGACATACAATCATACGTAGACAAACAGACACACAGAGACACACACTCTCACACTCACAGATATACATAGATACACACAGACACAGACATACACAGATAGACACAGACACACATATACTCACACAGACACAGACACACACATACACTCCACTAACACCCAAAACCAGACTGGGAGGGATAGAAAACTACTCACCTCCCAGGCAAAGTGAGCGAGTCAGGAGACAAGCAGGCAGGGCTGGAGAGAGTAAGCCAGAGGTAACGGCAGATGAGATCAGAACACACACACACACAAACAGGAAAGGCCTGGGGTGACTCTGGCTTCATAGGACTGTCTATTCTCAACTCGAGCCAGGGCCACACTCAAGGTGACAAGGAGACAATCCACTGCTACCGTTTCTCTTCCTCCCCCGCCCTGCCTCCCCTCTCCTTCCCCTCCCCTCGTCCTCTCCCTCCTCCTTCCCTATCCTTCTCCCTCCTCCTCACCACTTTGCGTATTCGTCTAAGCCTGCTCTTTCACAGTTCTGTACATGTGTAATACAACCTTCTCCGTCCCGTTTACCCTGTCGGGTCCACTCCCTCCCTACAGGCTCCTTTCCCCATTTATGTCCTTTGGTTTTGTTTTGTGACTCTCTGATTTTAATCATGACACCTTCTGGAACTGTCCCTGGCAGCCTGGTGGGTTCACTACCGCTTGGTGTACAACTGAAGGCAATGACTCCACCTCCCTGGAATCTACTGATTGACAATAATTCAGAGTGTGTGTGTGGCAGGGGTGGGGAGGGCGGGGCCTCAAGAGCCCCTCCTCCATCAGCACTTAGTTTTTGCCAGCCTCAGCTCTGCGCAGGCCCAGTGCAGGCAAGCTGCTGTGACGTCATGTTAGCAATGGCTGCCATGCCCTGCAGGCTCTTGAGGTTGAGACGCTGTTTGCCAGCTGACCTCTCTTCTCCCAAGACCATCATAGGAAAACGAGCTGGACAAGCTGGACACATCCCGGGCATGCGCTGTTTGTTAGGGATGTGATGAGCTCCACCGTCCATTGATGAGGAGGCTGGCAATGGCGGAACTCAACTCTCCAACTTTTTGTGATCCTCCTAACCAATGGGACTGCCACAGGGCCTCACTACACAGCTAACAAAAGCTGTCAGGTGATCTTGTCAAGGTTGTTTAACTTGGAAAACAGAACAAAAGGCTCCCTCCCCCTTCCGTTTTTTTTCTCGTTTTGTCTGCACCTGTGTGGCGTAAGGACGTTGGCATCGGACGGGTCTGACTTCTGAGTTATCTGAGGATCGGCGCTGCGGTGAGGTCAGGGTCAGGAAAAGCAAAACTGTGAGAATGTGTTCTGACACACGGGGTGCCTCACACAAATAACAGACGTGGTCTCCGCAAGATGCTTTCTCATTTCCCACAGGAAAAATAAAGACGTTAATTAATAAGCCATGTCAACTGGACACAAAAGGAACAATGCATGGTGACCGGGTTTTCCTCTTTGAGAGAATCAGGTGTGCCTCCAAAATTCCCCTTTTGTCTCCTATTCCTTAAAAGGTCCTAGCACAGGCTTGGGCACCAAGGTGTGTGTGTGTGTGTGTGTGTGTGTGTGTGTGTGTGTGAGTCCTTGGAACCCAACACTGATGTCTTACTTCAATCTAAAGGAAAAGTATCCAATTTCTGGACAGGATAAGCACCTGTAGCATGAGTGACCAGGGGCTGTAGAGAGAGGGTGTTTCTCATAGCACACGCCCTATCCTGAAGGGAAACTGGTTGGGAGGGACCAAAGGACAGATCAGAGAGTCTCACGCTCATTTGGTGAAACGGGGAATCCAGGAGTGCTTGTGGCCTATGCGGTAGTGAGCCCTTGGCTCCAGCCCTGACTTGTCTCAGAGTGGCAGTGCAGTAGAAGAATCTTGGGGGTACCACTCTGTGGGCCTGAAAAGCTTTGGTTCTGAAGATTACCCCATGTGGGTGAGCAGTGGACAGAGGACAGGTCGGGCGAGCTGCTGAGCCGCTCACACGTGGGGCATGACTTGGCATCTGTGCTCATTTTGATCTTTTATGCATTTTGATCTTTTAATACATTTCAAAAACAAGCCTGTCACTGGGAGTGCTTCCCTTGGTGGTTGATAGGGAGTAAAACATATGAACTATTTATTCTTTACCTTTGGGCTGAAGTGGGCATTCATTCCCACATCTGGGAACAGAGCCTAAAGCAATGTTCCTGTGGTGGTCTGCTTTTATCAAGATGTATTCCTCTGACAAATGCCCAGTTCTGACCACGTGATGATCTCAGCAGCCTGTTCATCCTCTATGAAACGTTGCCTGGCTCATGCAAACAGATCCAAGAGGGGGCCAGAACCCTAGAAAGGGGGTCGTGTCGACGTGGGTAGCGAAGGCTGGAGACTGGATGTGAGTTAGATTCAGGTATGCCTCTGGTGTCAGCCACCGGAAGTCAACCACAGTCACACGGCGGAATGAGATGGCTCATGGCAAGGCACTGGGGAACAAATCACAACGCGTTCATCTGACAAGATGTCACAAGAACAGATGTGAGCACAAAAGCAAGAAGAGCATCCAAAATGAAAGTCTGAACTGCTCGGCTTGGGGTCCCTGCTGTTACCAGATCATGCACACACATGCACGCACACACGTGCACACACGTGCGCACACACACAGAGGCATGCACATGCACACCTATCCGAGGCAGGTAGGTTAGTATGATCTCATTTTTCATCAGGAAGCTGATGTTCTCAGAGATGGTCATGCTCTTCTGATTCCAGAAGAATGTCAGTATGGAGCATTCTGGAGCGAGGTCTCTGTGTAAGCCAAAGGCACCGGTTACCACCATCACTATTGCTTGTAGCTGGAGTTAACCTATGAGAACTGCTTACCAGGTACTGGCTGCATAAATTGCAGGTGTTGACTCCATTCTTCTTAGAACCTCTTTAAACTCATTACTGCAAGCTGAGAATCCCTCATCTGACATGCTTAGACCGGAACTGCTTGAGACTTGGGAGCTCTTTTCCACCGCTACTGTTTGGCTTTTGCATTTTGCACGGCATGACCCCTACTGGCCGAGTACCCCTATTCTGAAACCGTTATGCCCCAAATCCTAAAATCAGAAACATTTTGAGCATCATTACAGAGCAGTGACATTTGGAGTTCAGCATTATCACTAAATTCATTTTAAAGTTCGAAAACTAAGGGAGTTAAAGTGGCAAAGGCTTTAGAGGTCCAACCCACAGGGTCTGGGGACTTCCCTTTTTTAGCAGAAGCAGAATGAATGGCCTGTCAACCTCCTTACACACCAACAGAGATTCAACGTCGCTGAGCTAGTGGGACTGGTACATCAAGGACCTCTCTTTCCTAGTCATGGTTGTTCCTGTTTTGGTTCTATGAAGAAGACACAGTCTTACTATGCAGCCTTGGCTAGCTTGGAGTTCACTATGTACATCAGGCTGGCCTCAGATTCATAGAGATTCACCTATCTCTGCCTCCTAAGTGCTGGGATTAAAGGCAGGCACCATCATGCCCAGCTTTCTCTTCCCTAATCTTCACTCCTCGCTACATTCTTCATCTTGCTGATCACCCCTGAGAACAGCTGTTATAACCTTGTCTATCTCTGTCTCCTGCAGAACATAAGCCCCACAGGGCGTGGTCTCAGTTTCAATCAGCCCTACACCCCAGCACAAGGAGTGGATTCAACAGAAATAAGAAGATATGTGACAATTTAATGAGTGAAAATGTGCCTCTAAGTCTCTATTGATGAGCCCTAGAATAAACAAGAAAAACCCACAGGGAAGTCAAGTAGAAAAAGAGTTGACCATTTCAAAGATGACCCAAAGTCAACTGTACGGTGTCTACTTCTAGCCTCATTGATGACTGAGGCAGAGAGATCGTGGGTCAATGGCTGCCTGGCAGTATAGCCAGATTATCTTAAAAAATATAGAACAACAAATAAAGACACATAAAACAGGGTATATTTATATCCTGCTTACCCCTCCCTTAGGTTAAGAAGGACTGGACAGATACAACAGTCACTAAGGGGATGACAGTATTGATGTAGGACCCTTCCACTCCTGCACAAATCCTGGAGGAGTGTCGGGGATAGCGACAAAGGACAGCCCAGGTTACTGCCCAAATCTCTTGTCCAGAGCTGGCTTAAATGTGACCAGGAGTCACAGAACTGAGCTACTCCCGAATGGACCTTTTTGCTAGGCTGAGATTGCTGTAGCCTGTTTGGCACTTGACTAGGGTCAGTCAAAGACCTGGATGAGCATAGGTTTGCCTCCTGCCATGATGTCTTCATGTCCCAGCAAGCAATAGCAAAAATAACAATACAGATTAAATATAAACAACGTAGTATATGGAGCTGCTACACTGAAGAAATCAAATGCTATGTTGGACACTAATGATCTGATTCAGGACAGCCTCTGTGGCTGACGAGTGAGAGACACATTAAGACAGACCTTTCTTGTCTCCCTTTTCCCTGATTTTTGTTTTTGTTTTTGTTTTTTGAGACAGATGGCCAATGGATCCAAGGATAGCATTGAACTCATTGTACAACAGAGGAAGATTTTGAACGTCCGGCCCTACTGCATCTACCTCCTGAGTGCTAAGGTTACATGTATGTGCCACTCCACCTGGTTCATACAACACCGGGAATGGAACCCAGAGCTCTGTGTACAGTTAGACAATTACTCTACCAACTAAGCGTGGTCCCTAGCTTCTTGTCCTACTCATTCATATAGAAGAAAATATAAAACTATTCATGTTGAAATTTCATTCACTTCTTTAGATTGAATGCAAATATAAGCTGGGCATCCATCAGTTGAAATATCCATAGAATCGCCCCCTTTATGTTATTATTTCAAAATTGTGTTACCAGTCAGTGTAATTTACAGTAAGCCTTATGTGTGTATTTGTATGTCTCCTGTGAACAACCAGCCTCCATTACACACTATGTCATACAAAGAGACCTCTCTTCTAACTCCTGCCGTCCTCTGTATCCACTTTCTTCTGCTCCTGGGTTTGAATGTATTCTCTCTCCCCTGCAGACTTGTTCCCACACCCCAGGCCTTCCATGAAACAATGCTTGCCGATATGACCATCAGTGAGCTGCAGTGGGTTTGTCTGTGCTCAGAGAATGGAAGGAAATCCCATGCATTTACAAGCCCCGGGGAGGGCTCCCCTGCCTGGTCTCACAGGCCGACTTAGACCAGTCAGATGGCTGCATTCAGAGCTCATCATCCACACTGCCATTTGTAACTTCCTTAGGCAGCTCAGAAAGAAACAACCTTTAATATCGGACCAAACCTTCCTGATTTATATGGGAAAGACTGCCAAAGAAATACAGCATTCTGTATAGAGGTTCATGATAAAAACACAGACACCCTTCCTTCTAAAGACCATTTGAGGTACTTAAGTATGAAAGCAGTAGTCAATTTTGCCAGGCCAGCAATTAACTGGTTAATTAGTGCTTGAGTACTTTTCAATTTCACTAGAACATGACATTTAATTTTGAAATTCCAGTAGCAGCAATAGTTTTGGAGAGATAAAAGTACTGTTTTAACACAACCTTTTTTTTTTTTTTCCGTTAAAGGAAGTCTTTTAATTCTTCTGAACGCCACCACGAAAACAAGTGTGATTAAATGGATTGTTGTTCTTCAAAATCAGTGGTGCATAATGGATGCTATAATCTTCCCCAAAGCGTACCACCAAGTGAGTGTTTTTCTAACTAACAAGCTGTCCAAACCTAGGATACCCTGTTACAAGGATTTCCTGTAATTCACTGGGAATGTGCGAAAGAAGAAGAAAAGGTGGAATTAACATTTCTGAAAATACACAGTGAAAATTCAATTCTTTCATCGTGGCTGTTTGGCTTCTTGTCTTCTTAATAATATTCAAACTGTACCTCCTTCCATTCAAGCCATAAATCCTAAACATCAGCATTTACCTGTACTTTGACTAAATCATAGTAGGTTGAAAATATTCAGTCATGTCTCAGATTCATCAGATCAATCCGAACATGGAGCTATTAGAGATTGTACTGCTGTTTTCAGGTGAACTTGTCCTGACAGGACATCACCCAAGAGGGGAACTACACATTGGTTTTCAAGTGCCTCTTGTTGTCACCATGAATGACCAACAAGCCTCTGAGCACTGGCATCTACAACGGTTTCTCCTCCAGGCTGAATTTGGCAACAGGAAGTCATTACCACAATGAAGTGTTAGCTGAAAGTGTCCAGTTCTTAGGTCAACACTAGCATGTACTATTCAATTGTCCCCAAGGGTGGCATCCCAACAACTGTTAGACATGTTAGACACAGGTTTAACCCCAGGAGAAAACACCTCTGTAGTCAGCTAGGTCTGTAAGACCCAGCTCATAGGGCCTAAAGAAGTCAGCCTAAGGACTGGGGCTACAGTCCCTCCTCCTCTGCCGTATCTTACAAGATTCATTGTTCCTCTATTACCAGAAGAATTGTCTTCCAAACGGTCACCCTTTCCTTCTGCAATAACACAACTCTTAATTTTAATTTGGTTTGTGTTTGCTCATAAGTGAGATGTCATGTCTAAGAACAGGAAAGCAGAAGTTTTGATTTTTAGGTAGAGAAGGTCAGTTGCTAGCCCTGAACTAATTCAGACCTGTGAGGAAATGTTAATCTCCTCCTTTTCTTACCACTGGATTCCCCTTCACCTTAACTCCCAGCACATCCAGTAAGATCACAGAATCTAGGTCAGTCTGATACACGCAGATATCAATACTACTGTGGATCATCTGAGTTTCTTTTGTGAATTCATGTACGTATGCCTTCATTTCTTCCTTGAGGATGGAACTGTGCGTATTCAAAGCACTTGTGAGCATGAAATTCATAACAGATGCAAAGCCTCCCACACCTGCAGTCCATCAGTTCTGTTCTGCTGCTCCCTAACACAATGAGGAGCCATGGGCGCAGGCCAGCGGGAACTGAGAGAGGTTTCCCAGCCACCCCTCTCCTCTCACACCAGACTCTGTACCTGGCCTCTTCAGTCTCCCTAGCTTTGTTTTCAGTTCCAGTCTATTCTTTACAGGAGGTCCTACCCACTCTGATCCCTTCCTGGTCTCATTCTTCTCAAGGATATCCTAGACCATGTGAATTCACACACACACACATACACACACACACACACACACACACACAGAGAGAAAGAGAGAGAGAGAGAGATACACAAAGACACATATACACACATATACACACATTATATACGTATATACACCACATAAATATACACAAATATATTTACACATACATATTCACACATATACACGTGTATATACACATACCATCTATACATACATATGTACAAACATAAACCCAAATATATACAAATATATAAACACACAGAGACACACAAATACATACACATTTCATGAACATGTACACATATAAATATACACACATGTATATACTCATAATTTTGCTGTTATGGGAATTAAGTAAGCACACAGTGCAAGCTTCCGACTAGGGAGATTCAGAAAGATGAAGTGGATTCGTGCAGGGGAGCCAACCGGGCAGCTGCCAGCTCTGAAGGGACAAGGGAGGCCTGTGGGCTGTCTTTGATGTGAGGGGTTCAGACAGGTGATGTGGGAAACGGCCCAGGGGTATGTGATGTGGAACCATAATCGGGGTCAGGAATCTGCCGTTGAGTGTCAGAGGAGATGGTGACTGGGGTTACAGATTACCCAACAAAGTATTTGTTTCAAATAGTTTTAATTTGCCTCGGTTCAAGGGTGATCTTGGAAATACAGGTGACTACTTCAAAAGAGGAAAGGACATTTCCACGTGGTAGGCGAGTGATGGGAAGGCCAAACACACCCTGTGTGTAAACCTATGGGAAAGGGTTTGCTAACGCGCTCCCAACAGGCCAGGTAACCATCCTGTCCAGATGATATCATCTGCAGAACCATACAGCCATGCCCTCAGAAGTTTCAGGGACAGAGGCCTAGTTCTGGAGTGGTGATGAAGCCCTCTAAATTTACAGTCCAGAAAAAAAAAAATCTGATTTTCATGAGAAAACCAATTTCCTCCTACTGTGTGCTCACGAAAAAAGGGAGAACTACGCGTATCTCCTTAAAAATCTTAATAGTAGTTAAAACTCTTCAGACTTCAGATGGGCAATGTGCAGACCAGACAGAAAAAAGCACAACACAGCACTTTCTCCCACAGCGGACCTCCACAACCATGGGAAACCCCAAAGGGTTTAGATGTAAGAACAAAGAATCCAGGGAGGGACTGCTGGTGGGGCAGCTTCCTTTAGGGGTCTTTCTCTCTGCCTCAACAATTTTTGCCTTGGGATGTTGCTAACCATGTGGCTTTGAGATAAGATAATGTTTATAACAGTCTACTAAGTAGCCGCCCAAGCCAAGCACTAAGATAGAACACCTTAGCCACGATCGGTAAGTGCTCATAACAATCTTATCCAGCAGTGTAATTATCCGGAACTTGATGGTGAAGAAACAGCGAGTAAGACTGCAGATCAGAGCTAAACACAGCTCATCCAATTCAAAAGCAAGAACCGGGTGACCTTTGTTCCCCATTCAAGATGGGGAAGACAGGATGGCGCACCTGAGTCAAGGCACCAGGATGGTGTATCCCAAGGTAAGACTCCAAAAGTACAAAAGTATCTGCTCACTGGGTGGCGGTGATGTCTGCTCTGTAGTGGTCAAAACCACAAAGCAACCCTGCCTCAGTTGCTACACAAGTCCTGTGGCCTTCGTTATCAACTCAGCACCAGTCCCCCTTCATCTTAGCCAAAGAACCGAAAACCAGTAACCCAAGACCACAAGCGTCATTTACGCTATTTTTTTTTAAAAAAACAACATTAGGTTTGAATATAACCATGCGTTGATTCGTTTAAGCATTACCTTGCCTATTATATGTGGTAGACAGGGAAGAAGTGGGTAGTGAGGAGTTGTGTGGTTTTCATTAGGGTCGTGCAGTGGTAGTCAAGTGTGTTGGGCAAAAAGTCAAGTATCTGCAGGCAAAATAACACATCTGGAAATTGCTCTTTGCAAAGGGCTGGGAACAGAATCTCGGCCCTTGCTCTCAGTAAGCGCACACTGGTTCTGAACTACACCCCGGTCTTGATATTTACTTTTAATCATTTAAAGTAGGGGAGGGAAAACAGATGAACTAGGGTTGGCACGGAGTTTATGTCTGCTGAGGTTGGGAATGTGGGGGCACATTACGGTACGTTCTCTGCTTACCTCCATTTGGAAATTTCCCTAATTAGAGGTTCCATTCCTCCCTCCAAGGAACTTAGAAAGATAATAAACAAATAGCAATTTATGGTATGTCAATTAGATCACAGAAGGGAGGCGAGAGGTGGGTAGACAAACATAATCTTCGCACACATCCATATGATATTTATTTTATATAACTGTCAAATACGAGACATGGATAAGCTGACAGTCTATATTAGGGTAAGGAACTAATACCCAAGAAATAATAAAAATAATAAATACATCTGTTTTTGAGAAATAAGAGGATAATTTGAATTTTATAAAATTTGCTTTTAGCGAAATCTGATTAAAATAATGGCTAACGTTTACCTCACTTTTTCTGTTAGGATGGGGCTCTGCAAGCATTTTAAAGGGTGACTGATTTAGTCCCCAATACCACTTCAGGAAGTTGTTACACATTTCCCTTGTGTAAGATGATGGGCCTAGGTTTACAGGGGTTGAACACTTTGGTCAAGGCTAGTCAACCTCTAAATGCTAAAGCAGGCTTTGAACCCAGGTCCAGCTCCAGAGTTGAAATCTTCAACTATCACACCTTATGCCACACTGCTTGTTTTGATGAGGACCTAGAAGGCAGAAGCTGAGTGGAGGAGCAGATATAGGACGCAGTGATACAGAAAATCTTCTAGATAAGACGAGGCTAGAGAGTAAACTCTCCAGCAAGGAGTAAAGTATTCCTCTGGACACTTCCCCATAAGCCCAAGAACACGGGACCAAGAATGGAGAAAGGGAAGTCATGGGAGAAGGGCTCTCCATCTTCTTTTTCACTTCTACATCCATCTCTTTGCCCCTTCCCCCATCACCACCATCACCATCAATTTCGCCACGCCCACCAGCATTATTACGACCATTACCACCACCTCCCTCCTCACCGTCACTATTCGGCCATTCACAATATTCCAGGCTGTTAGTGTCTGTTCTAGAATATGATGTAAAAGAATCGGACACCAGAACATGTTGGTAATCCAACATCATTTTAATGAACAAACATTTAACCTTCTCTCCATGATGAACGCTGCAAAGCGTCAGAGACACGGCCATGAACAACCAAGATCTCTGCTCTGGTAAAGGTGAGAACAGACAATAGGCAAGCAATTCCTATGATACACGCTCATAAAAGGTAGCCATAAAAATGAAGGGGGCCAAGAAGGATGTGCTTGCAAGAATTCAATGGACTCTAATTCTCTAAAAGGGACCAGGCGTTTCTTTAGTAAGGGGACACCTAAGCTGGAGACCAACAAGAGACAGGGACAGCCAGGCCCTGGTAGGCAGGCAAGAATGTGCCAGGCAGTGGTCATGAAAACGGTATAAGGCTGGAGTTTAGACTGTCTAAGAGTCACAAGGAGGCTGGTGGGCTAATGGAGAGTCCAGTGGAGGATCAGGAGATGAGATGAGATGAGAACAACAGATGAGACCTAATATAGGAGTAGGTCAGGGAGCATCTCATGAACTAGCTTCTGCTGAATGAGATGGGGATCCACTAACAATGAACAGGATCACTTTGGTGCCACACAGAAAATCCCAAGTGAGAGTTGGGGACTGAGATATAAGCAAGGGGACAATTAGACCTATGGCAATACCCTAGGGAGAGGTGACAGTGACCGGACCAAAGGAAATAACTGAAGACCAGATAAAGTAAGCCTACATGTCTGTGTATGGGCTAATGCTCACCTATAAGAGAGGGATATGACCAAGAAGCCCTAAATGCCTTACGTGTGGGACTTATATATCTGTCTCTGCCTTATGTTTCCCATCAAACTTAACAGGAATTAAACCAACAGAAGAGACCCCTGAAAATGCACTACTGTTCCGAGTTGGTCTTAGTACAACCGTTAGTGTGACCATAAGAGGGTATTCTAATAGCCCAGTCAAGAGGCAGGATTCTAAAAGGATGAGGAAGAGGCATAGGTAGGTGAATATATATACACATGTGCACATGAACATGCATGTATCTTATCAACTACACAAACATACACACTTGTACATATACAACCACATCCCAAGTGATGGGCTAGGGGGAGCTAAGGGCTGAAAGAGAGGGGACTGGCCCCGTGAGTAGGCAGTGAGATGAGATCGCTCATGGTGACGTGTCATGGCCAGCCATATGCTACTCTACTGTGTGTAGAGGAGACAGAGGGTAACAGAAGTGAATCCTGAGTCTGGTAAGCAAAGCAAATCCTAGTGACAATGCTAAAGTAGCCAGAGAAAAAACTAGCCATTAACTAGGGTATGTGGTTCTTCGACACATCCCCCAACCCGGCTCTCCTTAGCCTCTGCCTCCCTCCTCAGTGTTCTCTCACGTACAGCTTACCTGATCACACACATTAGTGCTTCCCGCACTCTAGAAGATTCTCCACATTTACCTTTTCTTCTCGACCATTCTTTTCTCAGATTTCCTCAAGATCACTCACTTGTGCGGACTCAACCTTGACTCAGAGGTTACTTCCTGCTGTGGTTCGACTTTAGAAAGTCCCTGTTAATCTTTTGGATAATCATGTTCCACCAAAGACCACTGATTAGGTGCTTAGTCTCTAAGTTACTGGGTCTGTGAGTCTCCCAGCTGTCCTCTGATGCTCTTAGGAGACAGTAGAACCTTTAGAAATTAGCACCTAGCTGGGGGAAATTAGGCTATGGGGAACACGGCCTCAAAGCTGATATCGGGGAACCCCCTCTCTGCTCGCTGGTGACCGTAATGTGAACGGCTTTCCCTGTTGTGATTTCCACCATATTTTGTCTTGCCACATGCTGAGAATTGACAGGCCAATCACAGTGAGCCAAAACAAACCTGGCCTCTTTATGAGTTGCTGGTCCTAGGTATTTTGTCCCAGTGACCCAAAGCTGACTAACACAGTACTCCAGAGGGCTCATGGGTTAAGGCTTAGCCCCCAGCATGACACTCCTGGGGAGTGATGGGAACGTCATGGGTAACGCTTAGTGGGCCCTCTCTAGGTCACTGGGGTCGTGTCCTCAAAGGAACGTGTCGGGCTTCTGGAACCTTCCTTGCTCATTTAGCTTCCTAGTGAGTTGAGTGGTCTTGCTCCACGGGTGAGTTTCTCTCTTACTTCAGCAGAGGTTGCAAAGGAATGGGCTGACCCATCACAGACTGCTCTGAGGTGACTGTCTCGAGCTTTAGTTAGAATAACTGCTGTGTAATATGCATCCTCCAATTAAGCCTTCTCACCACGATCAAACTCAAACTTCATTTCATCAAATTGTCTGTTCTACTTTTTTTTTTTTTATAGCACTTGTTGGAGCTGACCTTTTCACCCCAGACTTGGTCTGTTTTGCTCTTCACCCAGAACTACGAAAGTATGTTTGTTGAGCACACTGGTAACCTGAATATCATGTCTCTACCACAACAAGCTAAGTGCACTTCCTTGTCTTGAAAGATGGACTGGTGCCTCAGGAAACTCAAGGCACAATATTATAACACCAAGGCAGCCTTGCCGGGTTACTCTCTTGCTGGTTTATTGCTCCAGCTATCTACTAACAGACCATAAAACTAATATGATGTGCAGAAAAGGCAGTAGGATTGCCACGCCTTACCATGGGTTTACTGTGCACTTAGAACTCATTATTTTTTTTCTTCTTTCCTTCTAATATTTTTTTTGAGCCAGGGTCTTCCCATATAGCCCAGGCTATCCTTGAATAATACTGATTCTTCCTGCCTTGGCCTCCATTGTCCTGGGATTTCAACTGTTTGTCCCCACGTGCAGATTAATAAAATCTTTATTGTATAGTTGTAAACCTCTAGTTTAGGTGGCATCAAACCTCCCAGTGACACATGCATCCTTCCTAATTTCATAGTGGGTCACTTATTCCAATTCTGACTGAGATGTTAGGAACACACACACACATATTGTCCACGCCCACAGTGGCTCAATGGTGAATTGCCCTAAAACAGCATTCAAATTTAGATCATAATAAAGAAGGGAAAAAGCAAGATGATATGGATTTTTCCTCCCTGGAAGATCTTTTCTTGATGAAAGTGTTTTCTGCATATATGAGCAACTTAAAACTGAGTAGAATTTTCAAACAGTTGTTGCTGGTGTGTCTTTAGCTAGTATAGAAATCTCTGTCTCTCTGTCTGTCTCTGTCTCTGTTTCTGTCTCTGTCTATGTCTCTCTGTCTTTCTGTGTACGTGTACATGCATGTGTAGGCACGGGTGGACATAGTTGTATATGTATACATATAGGTACACACACACAAGTAGAGGCCAGAGGTTGATGTGCCTGTCTTCTGGAATCCTTCTCCAGGTTGTTGATGATGATGACGATGATGATGATGTTGTTGTTGCTGTTGCTGTTCTAGATAGGGTCACACACTGAATCCAGTGCTCACTGGCTTGCTAATCTGGTTGGTCACGCTGCTCTGAGGACCCAAGTGTCTCTGCCTTGTCTCCCTCCCTCCCCCAGCACTAGGGTTAGAAGTGTGCCCTGCCACACCTGTATTTTACGTGGGGCACTCGGGATCCGAACTCAGGTCCAGAGAGCACTTTACCTAGGAGCCCTCTCTCCAGCCCTTTTACTTCTGTAAGACTTCAGGAGCAAAGAAATGTTGACTTCTGGTTTAGAAATTCTTGACGCTCTAGGCTAGGTGGAATCTTGACACATGATGGGGAGGTATTGTGGCCCTTGAAAGCCGTTGCTAATTATGGAACTCATTCCAGCTGTTTCTATAGCCTCACAGTATCTGTAGTCATTCCAGGTGAACTCAAAACAGAAGCAGTTAGGAACAAGGAAGAGCCCTGCATGGTGAGAACACCCTTGAGAAACCAGCCAGGCTCTCCGTGCCCTTGCAGGGCACGCCCGTGGGCCATGACGTCATCGTGATATTGATTTGGAGGTCAGGTAGCATGAAGGACTGGGATCAAACCACCTTCTTTATAGTCAAATTCAAACTCCCAGTTTCTCAGGGCGCATGTATATGGGGCGGGATTGGATTATCTTATATGGGTATCGAGAAAAAGTAGAGGAGAGCCAAGACCACCAAGACTTTCCTTCGTCACTATGTCCCAGAAGCTTTCAGATAATCCCTCATGCAGTTTCCTAGGTAGAGCTAATACTGATCAACCCCGCCGTGTCCCCATGTCCCGTCCATCGCCAGACTATCTCATTAAAGTCACAGCCCACCCTTACTATTTCTTACCAAGCTTCCTCTATAGGACAGGAGAGTCCCTGATGTAACTGGTTCATTTTTTAAGAAGCCTACATCGGCCAACAGCATTCCTTCAAAATATCTTCCCTCTCAGCGATCCCAAATCTTTAAGTTAGACTCGTTCTGGGGCTCCTTTCATTCATGTGCTCAGTGGTTTCAAAGGCTAAAGAGGGTGAGATCTGGGACAGTATAATGCTAAGTCATTCCAGAACGGTTGTCTTTGAGGCAGCTCTAACGTGTTAGCACCACATAGATACTTAAGCTAATAACAGGGTTATGTGGTTCAAGGGACTATTTATGCCTCAGATTACAGTCTTCCTCTCTCGCAGCACATCAGAGACGCGCAGATGTCGGGTCTGGAGGGTGCCTGTAATCACACAGCCAGGGGAGCTGAGCTCCGAGAGCCACAGCCCCTTCTCTTTTCCTGGTGTCCTCAGCTCTTCCCCAGCGTTCTCATCACAGGTTGGTGACAGCTTTAAATCACCCCGATCCGGACTGGACTGTGGTTAACATGCATCCCCGGAATGCCTAGGAGTGACTTCTGTTTTTAATCTACTTGTGTCCAAAGACTCAGATTTCAGTCGGACTGGTTGTCTGTTCTGAAGACCTCCGGGGACATGGGACCTTTAATCACGTGGCAAGGGTGGCTCAGGGAGGAGAGAGGCCTGCACTCCGTTTCCTTATAGGCCAGGCACTGATCTACCCTGTCAGACAGGGTACAAGAAGGGGACTTTGCTCTGATATCAGCAGCTAGGTTGGGGGAGAGTGGATGGAGGTACACGGTAGGGCTACGGACTTGGGTAACTTACTGAGAAGAAAAACAAACCAGCCCAAGAGTGCATTTGATCACAGCTGGAAGGAAACACGCATGCTCACTGGGACTCAAAGACTCGAAAGAGCTGGGGAAGCCAGCAGGCTCCAACAGCAGTGGAGAGCAAAGGTCCCGACCAGGGCTGGGAGTTTGGAGGGTGGTCAGAGAAACAAACATTTCAGCAGCACAGGGCTCCTTCACCAGGAGGGTGGAGGTCTATTGGAAGGAAGTCAGCTTGGTGTGTAAACCCAGAGGCTTGCCAGGGCAGGAAAGGAGGCCTGACTGAAGTCGAGCCTCCTCTGCTTGATTGTACAAAGAAACCTTCTCCATCAGAGGGACGGACAGTCAGCCTCCCGGGATAGGGAGGGGCAAAGGCACAATTCTTGTTAAATAAAATCTAAACAAACGGAAGAAAGCCAGCTCGGAGCTCACGCCTTTGGAGCGCTAGAGAGGCGGTTCTACCACGGGAAGGATCCGCAGACATCTGCCAAAGGAATCAGTTGGCTGGAGGAACTGCTCAGTCTCACCCTTTACAAGTTACATGTAGGTCAAAGTCACTTAAGAAGGATTCATTTGGGAATCCATTGGCTGACCAAAGTGAATCTTTTAAACTATTAAAAAAAAAAAAACACATCAGGTCATAGATGTATTATACTATTTTTAATTACTATCATGGCAGGATTCCGGGGGTGGATGTAGGAAAGGGCACAGAGTCTAAGGCCGCCCTGGCCTACAAAGGGAGACCCAAAACACAGACAGTAATTTTAAAGACAATAGAAAATGGTAATTTGGGGGCTGGGAATCCAGCTCAGTGGTGGGGTGCCTGCCCAGCATTTTGATTTCTAACACATCATACAGTATATTTCAAAGACACCTTAGAACTCTTTATCATTATGGTCCAAAGTAAACGTTGGCTCTTCTCGAAGACTCCTAGACCACCAAGGAAGAGCAGCCCATCCATCCACTCTGAATTTCCCATCACCCTCATTCTGTCTCCAAGGAGACCATCAACAGGATGGAGACTATGGTGTTGTGTTGGTCAGGCACAGCAGAATGATGTAAAGGCAGAGGTAGGTTCTCAATAAATGGAGCTGAGCTGAACAAAATCGAACCCTCGCTGATCAATAAGTAACATGAGATTGGTAAATGACTGATGTGAGAACGGGTCGTTAACAGCACGAAATCTCACGCACTTCTACCAAGAGTCCATGGTCAGTTTCTGTAGAGAAAGAAAACCGGGGACTGCGAATGTGACTGCCCAGCATGTGTACAGCCCCAGACTGACCCCTAGTACTGAATAAAGCCAGTGTGCGGTGAAGTCCTGAAATCCAAGCCCCTGGAAGGTGGAGGCAGGAGGACCGAAGTTTAAGGCTACCCTTAGCTATGTAGGGATATGTGTAGCTAAATGTAACTAATGGCTAGCCTGGGCTACATGAAACCCCATGTTAAAAAAAACAAAAAAAGATGAGTAGGTACAGCAAATGAAGGGAGGAGTTAAGTCTTAGCTTGGTAGAATGTCTTGATAGAACGCTGATAACGAGTCTATCAACGGGGATCCCATTTCTCTGGACTCTAAAAAGCATAGGCATGGAAAGGTGCACACACTTCTTTGTCCAGTGTGATGAACGAGGTCTCTGGAGTGACAACATGCCCGCATGTGTGTAGGGGAGAACATACTACTAACGAAGGGTTTGCAGGGATCTTGGAAGGTACTAAGGGCAGGCACACAAACGGTGACTGTCACGCTCAGGAGCTTGGCTCGTTCCATATGGACTCATCGGTGGTATGGGAGCTTTGATTTCAACCCAGCCAAGCTCCCCCCCCCCACACACACACTTATATCAACTCGGGGCTGGGCGTGGAGATATGGCACGGCCATTCCTAAGGTCTCTGACCGCAGTGCCCGGCAGCAACTTCTAACCCCAGTATAAGGAGAAGACAGCGACAGAGAGAAGATCTCGATTTCACACCAGTCAGCGTTGTGCCAACCCAGACGGTTCCTGTGAGGTCTCCATGGCAATACTGAATGATATTATAAAAAAACAACTATTTCTTACAGAAGAGCAAATTACAGCTACAGGCCAAATACAACCTGCGCTCTCTCTCTCTCTCTCTCTCTCTCTCTCTCTCTGTGTGTGTGTGTGTGTGCGCGCGCGTGTGCTCATGCCTATATGAAACATGTACACCCGGCGAAGGACAATCTTGGGTGTCATTCCTCAGGTGCTATATACCCACCTCTTTTCCTTTTTCCTGTCCCCTCCTTTCTCTCCATTCCTCTCACTTTGAGACAGGGTCTCTTACTGGCTTGAAAGTCAACAAGCAGGCTAGGCTGACCGGCTAGGGAGCCCGGGGATCAGCCCATTTCTGCCGCTCCAGCACTGAGATTGCTACTAGCCTGTGCTATCTCCCAACACGGCATTTCTCTTTTTCATGGATAGATACAAACTCTAGTCCTGGCGCTTGCAAGAAAATTTAACTACCTAAGACATCTTCCCGGCCTATATATCCCGTTTTTCTGTTTGGTGGCAATCTTTCTGTATGGGCCTCCCCAGAGCTGGGATTATAGTCATAAACCCTTATGCACACCAGGTTTTACATTTTCAAGTGATTGCGACCAAAACATCCCCCCTATCAAGTAGCACATGATAACTCCTGTGAACCTCAAAGCCCCCAGTACTGAAAAAACCTACCTTTAAAAAAAAAAAAAAAGAAAAGAAAAAAAGAAAAAAAAGAAAGAAAAAAAAACCCTACCTTTTTGTAGGAGAAGGTTTGCCAGAGGCAGAGCTGGAGCTCAGCCCTTCTGTTCCTCTTCTATGCCTGTCTACCCAGAGGTCACACCACGTACGTGCCTGTGTGACACCCCCCCCACACACACATAGTATTCTAATTGCTACAGCTAACTCCATAGCATGATGGCTTATGGGTCTGCTGGTTCCTGCAGAAGCTTTAGGCAGCAGGAGACCTACACTCACCCAGCTTTCCCTTTAACATATCGAAAGGATGCCCCTGCCCCCTCCTCCCGTCAAAGGGATGCTTAACTTTTAGCCAAATCACAGTCAGGCTGGCTTCTGCTGATAAGCTACTTCTGTGGCCTCTGTAGCACCATGGTTATTAAAACTACCAAAACATGGTCCTTAATTAAAGGCTCATGGGAAACCCCAGCTCTTCCTCCACCCCTCCACCATCGAGTTATTACAAGTGGGCGTAGCTGGAATTTGTTTAAAAAAAAATTTTACCCTAGCATCAACACTCTCCAAACTGACTTTCCTCTTGGATCGTGTGGGGAGGGAGAGAGAGGTGGTTACTGAATCATGGATCCAGCAGGCTTCGGTTTCCTGTCAAGCAGTAATTTAATACAGATGCTTTTTGGTATGCTGATGGGATTGCCCGATGAATGTCCAAATCCTTTATAGAAAATTGAATGAAACTTTCAATTTATGCACATTTTCCAGTTTAGAGCCAAAGGTCCTGGGGGACTGAGCCCAGGCCAGACTGGGAATTCAGTTTATGCTGTGCCACTGAGCTACACTTCCATGCTTCCTATATACCTTAGGTGTGTGTATGTGTGTGTGCGCGTGTGTGCACACTCATGCGTGCATGTGAGTACACGTGTGAGAGGAGGTCAGGAAAGAGTGTGAGATCTCCTGAATCTGAAGTTACAGCCAACTGTGAGCCTCCAGATGCTGGGAACTGAACCACAGTTCTCTCAAAGAGCAGCAAGGTCTGTTAACCACCAACTCAGCTTCTGTAGTTCCCAGTATACTTTAAATTGCTTTCACATGTCTTAAATTACTTATGATACCGAATGCAATGCAAATGCTACAAAGTCATGGTGGCCTTGGGTGTTTTGGAAATGAAGATAAATCCTTTCAGTGAGCAGCTGGTTTAGCGGGGCCTGAAAAACTGCGCAGGTACAGGGGCCGCTTCGGCTCGCCCAAGGGAGATGCAGTTTGGAAATTTTTTACTTGGTCTATAGGTCATTGGGAAAAAATATTCAGGAGCCTACGCACACAGGTTGAAAAGATACTCAGACTCCAACATGAGAGCTAGTGTTCCACCGAGCCCCTCGTCACGGCAAGGGGTGTTAGCCAGGCACACCTGAAGGTGCTCTGCAGGGCCTGCTGCTGGGAGCTCAGCAGGCATGGCTCGCGAGGAGGCATCCATTGCTAACCACGCAGTCAGCCAGATTCTAATCATGTGGGGCTCCCTCTTCTGTCCATGAGTTCTGTTTGGCAAAGCTGAGTCTGAATGGTCTGATGGATCCGGGTCAACATTTCATTTCATCAAGAGAGATTGACACAGGAGGTCTAGGATAAAACATGAGCGTCTCAGATGCCTACTGCGTATTAGAGAGACTGCCCAACAGGAAAAAGGTTGCTTTGCTTGGTTTTCTGTCTGTGCCTGAATATGTGAATGCTTTGCACTAGAAATCACACTTTTTCCTACATCAAAAGATTATTATTATTTTTTTTCCCATTAAAGAGTGAACTGCAGCCCGGTGTGGTTACACTCACCTGTAAACCCAGCTAAAGTGGGAGAATTGTGGGTTCAAGGCCAGTCTGGGCTTCATAGTAAGAGCTTGCTTAAGAAAATTGAGGGGGAAAAGAACCCAAAGAAACAAATGAATAGTCTATAAATATGAAACTGTCCCCCTGTAACCGTCTCTTTGAGGCGCGGAGGGCAGGTCTCAGTCACAGCTGAGTTCAGACACAGTTCTGTCGATGGAGAGGGTTCAGCAAAACCCCTGCCTCCAGGGATCACTTTATTAGCAACTACCATCCTCAAAACCTGCCATATGTGTGGAACATTTAATAGGGATTACTCCATTTCAACCCTCAGTCCAGCTCTGGAGCTGAGGGGCACTCTCTCTGAAATATATGCAGGGGGCGGGGTGGGGGTGGAGGAAAGATAAAAGCCAAATTGTGCTTGTTTGGTCGCTTGCTGGCAAATAATTGTTACTTCCCTTAGTCATAAAATGATCCATGTCAGCTCAGGACCTTAGCAGGGCCCCCGTCTGCAAGCTCACGGGGCACAGACAGAAGCTTCAAATTCAAGGGCTAATCCTAGAATGCTCGCCCCTAATCACTCTAAATCTCCAAGACTCAGAGGCTGGCCCACACCATCCAAGGGCCATCCTGCCTGAATAGTCAGAGATCTAATCATCTCTGCAGCAGAATTACAAGGTGACAATTGTTTCAAAGACCCATCTACCAGCAGTAAAAAGAAGAAGAAAAAAACCTCACAAAGGGGATTGCAGCACCCAGAACAGAGTATAGATCAGACAGTGTTGCGAGTTTACTAGGGGCTCCAAAGACTGCGGTTCTCAGTCATTTTCCCATCTTTTTTCATGCCAGAACACAAACTAGTAAAGCTGAATTGAACCACGAAAAGAAATCATAACAGCAAATGAGCAGAGTAAAATACTACTGGTTGTCTTTGGTTTTGAAAAATTAGGTTGGCAATTTCTATGGGTTATATACACTGTGATCATTTAACCCATTTGAATGAAAGCTGTAATCTCCCATGGAAAGTTTAAAAGGTATATATATCATATATATGATAATATATAATGTATTACACATATATTACATTTTATATATGTATATAATATATCAATATATTTCTATATATGTTCTATCATATTTACATTATATTATAAATTTATATTTTATATGTTATGCTATTTATGTTATATATAATATATTAATATATATTAACAATCAACTATACTAAAGGCATTGAAAGAGGACTGACAGGGTAAGGACAGACGCAGACAAATTTTATCAAAGAAAGAAAGATTTGAGGTATAAACTTGACTACCAAACAGCCGTTTCCATTCTCGCTTTGTTCTGTCCTTTTGCAAAAGGCTTTGGGGGCAATCTGCCATGCAAAGGAAATGGCTGGAGGTCACACAAGGATTGCTGGTGGGGACCCACTTGTGGAGGAAGCCAGGGGGTAGGTCGGTGAACTCTGGAAAAGAAAGTCTCTTCCTGGTCGGTTTTAGTGGCTTGGACATGGTGCAATTCCAAGAGGACAAACAGCCAAGCCAGGACTCAGGAAGCCAGGCTCAAAGACGTTAAAGGGTCAAACACCAACCCATCGCGTTTGTGTAGAAGAGTTAACTCACGCAGAAATAATAAATACCCTGGGTTGGAAGGGGTAAAACCAGTTAAAACTATGTGTTTCGTGTACACTGCTTTATCAGGGTAGAAGTCAAAGCTACTAGGATTGCTTTTCCTCACGTCCTACAGTGCAAGGCTAAAGTTGAGAGGTTTTCGATCTCTGACCCGATGGGCTTAGATAAGTTTTTGTTTGTTTGTTTGTTTGTTTGTTTTTACATCAGTTTAACAACAACAACAACAACAACAACAACAGCAATCCATCTATTCCTTGAAAGTATGCGAACTCCAGAAACTGAGAATTCAAACAGGCTGACTTTAACCCTTGACCACAGGTTTTAACACAGTCTAAGCCTGGAATTCAATTAAACGTTAAATCTGACCCAGACTTAACATCCCGGCATCCTACACGGGTTTTGTATCCAGTGTATATTCAGTTTGTATCCACAGTGCCCCAAATCCTCAAAACAACCCTCCCTGGGCTTCCTGAGAAGATAAAATCGCTGGGGGTGGGAAGGGGAGTAGCGGGAGGGAGGGGGGGGGCGGAGGTGTCAAAAATAGGTGCAGTAACTCTGGCCACCTGAGGGTGGTACAAAGAGCGAAAAGCGCCGCTAGAGCTTAATGAAATTCCAGGGTTGCACACGGGGTCAGCTTTACACAGACCACCTTTACACAGCACATCCAAGGCGCTCAGCTACATCATTGTTTCTGACGAACGCTGTGAAACTAAGCAAACCAACCACCCTCTCCTCAGTGGGCGTCCTGACTTTTCTGACTGTAGAACGCTGAGACTCCACGGGGACACAAAGAGGGGACCTGCTCTAGCAGGCACCCCGGGGCCTGCTGCCACCCCCCACCAACCTTTTCCTCCGGCCAACAGTCCACACAGTCGTAGCCAGCTAGGTATTACCATGTGTCCGGCTGACGGATGTGGCACAGGTTCTAGGCTTCCCGGGCTCACTCCTATAAAGCGCTGACTTGCTGATTTCGGGGCGCCCACGCGAGTTTCTGCCCCCCCCCGCAGGGACTGCTCCTAGCTGGACCACACAGAACTCCCCGCCATCGCGCCCGCACCGCTGTTAGGGTGTTGGTCCAGAGTGTCCTATTTGGGGATAGTTCGCTGGACTTGGGGGCGCGGGTGGCACACGGCGCACTTGAGCAAACTTCGCGGAGCTGCAAACTGCAACCCGGGTGGCTGCAGCAAGCGGAGGGAGCGCCGGGCTAGCAGGTCCAGGCTGAGCCGGGCTAAGGGCGGTCTCAGGGCAGCACCGCCAACGACCCCATCAGTCCCCTCCCAGGAGCAGCGCTTAGAGACACCCCCCACCCCAGAGCCAGACACTGAGATCCCGTTCGTCCCACCTGCAGATTCGGGGCGCGTGGACGAGGTCCCCGGCTTCCCTTGTCTGGTCCCTGGAACAGTCCCGGCGGAGCTCACCGGAGAGGGGCGGCTCCCGAGCACTGGCTCCGCGGTGCGCTGCGCTCCAGCGCCGGCTTAGGCGGCCCCGAGCCCTGCAGCTCGCCCGGCTCCACTTCCTCTTTCCCACTCCGCTCCCGGCGCGTCCCGCCCCGCCCCGCTCCTCCGGCCGCTGCCGCGGGTCGCGGTCCCCGCCCGCCTCCACGGGGCCCTGCGGGAGGACCAGGCTGAGAGGAGGAGGCGGCTCAGAAAGAGATTAAGCTTGCTCCTTGGAGCTTTGCCAAAGACAGCAGTCAAATTACAGCCTCTAGGGGGAAAGTTTTTGCTTTTTTCTTTTTTTCCCTTTTTTTTCTCTTCTCCTTTCTCTTCTCTTCTCTTCTCTTCTTTTCTCTTTCCTTCCTTCTCTCTCTCTCTCTCTCTCTCTCTCTCTCTCTCTCTCTCTCTCTCTCTCTCTCTCTCTCTCTAAATCCCTGCTACTGTTTTCACAGATGCATCGCTTCTTTTTTTTTTTTTTTCCTTCTCTTCTATGGGCTGTTCTGGTACAGCTAAGCCTTGGACCTGTAGCCATTTCCTAGAGGGCTCTGAAATCGGATCATAATCGGGTTGCTTTGCATCCAAACTCGAATTTCACACTGTAGCGTGTGGGGTCACAACTCTTAAAAAAGTGGGAGAAGGGCGCTTGCTTACTGAGTTTAGGTATCGGCACCTCCGCCACCCCAGTGAACAGACTGGATAACCTTTGATTAGAGAAAGCAAAAGTGGAAGAGGAGGCAGAGACCTTTGCGGCAGCTGGAAGTTTAAAGGCACCGATATGGTAGGGCAATAAAAGCAGGACCTGTCACAGCTGCTTTCGAGGTGACGTTCTTTGTAACACTTGGTGTCTTTCAAACAGGTGTGTCACAGGGCCTGTGTGCCACCAGGCCTGGGGAGGCACAACCACGCTTGCTTCTACGAACTCCATCTCCCTGTACCACACCACATTTTATGAACTCTTATGATACCGGGTGAGGTTTTTTTTATTTTTATTTTTATTTATTTTTTCATAAATAAGCAATTCATCTTTCAACTTGTCCACATTCTGAGTGGCATAAGGAACTCTGGCAGTCCTGCTTGGTGTCCCCTGGGATGCAAGTCATTCTTTTGTCCAACATATAGTTGCTGCTACTGTCAGGAAACACTGCGACTAGAAGCCAAGTGGGGGAGGGAAACCCTTGGCTTTCCTGTCCGCATCGCATCGCTATTCACCATTGGAGGAAGACGAGACAGGAACTCAAGCAGGGCAGGAACCTGGAGGCAGGAGCTGATGCAGGGGCCACAGAGGGGTACAGCTCACTGGCTTGCTCAGTCTGCTTTCTTACAGCACCTGGGACCACCAGCCCAGGAGTGGCCCCTCCCACCAGCCCAGGAGTGGCCCCTCCCATCATGGGCTAGGCCCTCCTACCCGGATCACGGATTAAGAAAATGCCCTACAGGCTTGCCTACAGCTGGATCCTTGGGAGGCAGTTTCTCCACTGAGGCTCCCTCCTCTCTGATGACGCTGGCTCGTTAACTCGAACTCGATGTGAACCAAGCCAGCACAAATATACTGTATACACTTACTCACCATTAGCTGTCTCGTGCACCAGATCAACTGCTGTGCTATTGCAGTGCTTGTGTTTCAGTGCGCCCTACTTCACTTACTGATGGTCCTGAGGTCCAAGAGTAAGCATACTTAGGCCTTCTATTACACTATATTGTTAGAACCGTTCTATCTTATTAATGGCCCTTGCAAGTCTTCTAATATACTTACTTTATAAACTATCATTTTTCATCAGTAGGTGACTATGATTGGCAAATGCTACACTGTGTATGGTTGGCTTTGGGCACTGACTCGGGGTTTTAGAACATACCTGTCCAGGATTCAGGAAGACGATACCCATATCAATCAAGCCTGTGAGTTGCCAACCGGGGATCCAGAGAAGCCATTTGGTGAGTATTGGGGGTCCCTGGAGAGGAAGGGAGCAGAGCTGGGGTTCCACACTCTCTCTGATTCTTTCCTCTCAGGCCTTCGCAGGTCTGAGCCACAGAACCTGGCCGAGAGGAGGCGTTTACTGGCTGTCTTTCCCATCACGTTCCAAGCCAATGTCCTCCTTGACTGACCCCTACCGACGAGAGAACTTGGGGTACAGTCTACAGTCCATTGCCCCAAGTCGGGGGAAACTGAGCAAGAGAAGAGAAGGAAGGAGATGTGGGGAAATGGTTCTGTAGGCCAGCACAGAGACCTGAGTTCTGATCCCCAGCACTCCCTAAAAGTGTTGGGCTTGGCGACTTGCATCTGTAAACCCAGTGTTAGGGAGGCGGAGAGGCAGGATTCCCAGAGTGCACTGGACAGCCAGTTCAGCTGAATTTGTGAGTTACAAGTTCAGCAAGAGACTATGCTTCCAAAATATGGTGGAGAGTGGTTGATGCAATCATCCATCATTGACAGCTTACTCCCATATTCGTTTGGACATGTGCACACACCCACAGGAAAAAATGTGCACATGCACACAAATATGTACACCCCCTCTCAAAAATCCAAAACAACAACAACAACAACAACAACAACAACAACAACAACAGAACCAGAAGGCTTCAGAAAGAGAAGAGCAAGAAGGAGCTTGAGGGTGACAGGCCCAGGCCTGGTCTATGTTCAAATCATACCTTGTTCCCTCTCAAGGAAGACTGGGGTCTGTCAATTAGAGGTCTGCGGAAGAGGCGAGTTTGCTTCCTGAGATTATCAACCGTCTCCTGTAGCATCTTATTTATTCCTCAGACAGAGCTATTAAGGCACAGACATTGTAATCCATGAAGTGGCAGATCTCTGAGGAAGTTTCGGGAACTTGCTGGTGTGGCCTGGCAGACTGCAAACACGGCTCTGCAGGTGCTTCCCAGGGGTGGTTCCCGACTACCTCAGCTGTCTGAGGAGTGGCAGTCAGGCTGGCATCTGCTGCAGATTCTCCCGCCCAGGCACAGGAGGGGGTTGGTGTCTGCACACGTCACTGGGTTTAATAGCTCCATCATGCTGTGCTTTAATTTTATGACAGGATGATAACTTATATGGTGTTTATGATGACTGTACTGAATTTACATGTTAATGATGACTATTGAATTTATGTTTATGATGACTGTATTGAATTTATGATTGCAAGATCAAAAAAAAAATGTTGACTAGATAGAACTCAAAGAAGGCCCAGGTAGCATTGATTTACTTTTTTTTTTAATGGAAAAAGCTATTTTAATTTAAAATTTAGATTTGTGAGGCTTAAAACCCCCTTTTTTTCTCCGAGACAGGGTTTCTCTGTGTAGCCCTGGCTGTCCTGGAACTCACTCTGTAGACCAGGCTGGCCTCGAACTCAGAAATCCGCCTGCCTCTGCCTCCCAAGTGCTGGGATTAAAGGCATGTGCCACCACCGCCCGGCCTAAAAACCCTTTTTTAAAAGATAAGAACCCTCTGAAACTCACAGCACCTGCAATTCCAGCAGTAGGAAGGCTGAGAAGGGAATGTTGCTAGTTCAACCCAAGCCTGGACGACGCCGTGAGACCGTGTACCTTGGCCATGTAAGTTTATGGTAAGTGTCCTATGGTGACACTTTAGGGATGTGTACTGTGGTGGCTAATATTGCCAACTTCATATGGTCAAAAATCACCTAGGAGGCAGATCCATGGGTATGTAGGTGGGGGTCAGCTAGATAAAGTTAATTGGGTGCAAAGTCTTATTCTAACTGTGGGGGCACCTTTTCTTGGGCTTTGGGCCTGCACCGAATTAAAAGAAGAAAAGAAAGCTGAGCCCCCTTGCTCCATTTCTTTCTTTCTTTTTAAGATTTATTTATTTATTTATTTATTTATTTTTATTTATTTATTTAATGTGTTTGAGTACACAGTCGCTGTCTTCAGACACAACAGAAGAGGGCATCAGAGCTGGGCGTGGTGGCGCACGCCTTTAATCCCAGCACTTGGGAGGCAGAGGCAGGCGGATTTCTGAGTTCGAGGCCAGCCTGGTCTACAGAGTGAGTTCCAGGACAGCCAGGGCTACACAGAGAAACCCTGTCTCGAAAAACCAAACCAAACAAACAAACAACAAAAAACCAAAGCAAAAAACAAAAAAACAAAACAAAGCAAAACAAAACAAAAACAGAAGAGGGCCTCAGATCCCATTACAGATGGTTGTGAGCCACTATGCGGTTGCTGGGATTTGAACTCAGGGCCTCGGGAAGAGCAGGCAGTGCTCTTAACCACTGAGCCTTCTCCAGCCCCTTTGCTTCCACTTCTTAAGGGCAGATGCAATGCACAGGTTCCGTGAGCTCCTGCAGCCCTGGCAGAGCTCTCTGCCATGATAGACAGTATCTGTGAACTGTGAGCCAAAATGAACTCTTCCTCTGGTAAGCTGCTCTTGTTATAGAGCCTGTCACGGCCAGATGGAATGCAGTTGACACAAGTCTCCTGGAGAGAATGTAAGCCAGCGTGTGTAAGATGAAGTGTGCCCACATCTTTGTCAGCCAGGAGTAGTCAACTGAGTGTAACACTCAGGTGGATAGACTCAGCGCCATATCCTCTCTCTCCTGGCTGTGGTTGGATAGAAGGTGTACAAACTGTATGATCCTCAAAAAGCAAAAGATAAGATAAGAAGTGTTTGTTGTTCTTAGACTTTTGCTGAGCCGAACCTAACAGCAGGTAGAGGAATTTGGAATCTGGGTTCTAGAGGAGCCTAGAAATCCTACTACATATGATTTCCCTCCGCCGCTACCCTGCCTTGTTTAGGAAGAACCTAAACTTCCCATCACTAAAGGTAGGCCCATTGAATTCTGGGTATATGGTGGCCGTTGCCTTGGTAACAAGGCCTATAGTTGCAGTGCTGTCGCCTATATGATGTCACAGGTCTTGGTACTAACAGTAACCAAGAAGGTAAAGGCCAAGTGTGTTCCAGAAACATGACAGAAGCAAGGAAGGAAAACTTTTTGGTTCGCGGATTCACAGGGTCCTCTGTGTATCGAAGACCAGGTAGCAGTAGTAGCTGGACGCAAGGCGTTGGAAGCCTGTGGCGAAGGCTTGCTCACATCACGAAGGACAAGGTCAGAAAAGGGTAGAACTTTCCAAGGCCTGCCCTCTTGAGCTACTTCCAGCAGCCAGATCCCACCCGAGTAAAAAAAAAAAAAAAAAAAAAAAATGACACAACCTCCCCAGCACTGAATAGCACTCAAAACACAAACTTCTCAGGCACATTTCATATTTAAACAATAACAAAATCCTTAAGGAGATTCTATTAAAGCACTGCTAGGCAGTTTACCCTTACGATTCACAATTAATGCTTTGCTCCCAAAGCGATTCATTTGGAAGACATAGTCTGTTTGGGGAGATCTTTTCTCTATTGGCTTTGTAAAAGGGAGACGTTACCTCTATGTTTCTTTTCTTAACAACTATGTGTTGAGAAAAACCTCATGAAATATCAGTATACCCTCTATTGGAAATGTGGGGGAGACTGCCCCCCTGGAAGGGGGTGTCAATTGTTGTTAGATGGGAGGATGGAAGGGTCCCTTGGACTTTTTACATTGTTTAGACCCTCATTCAAGACGGAGAGGGGTTGTACCCAAACTCCAGAAGCATCTTGAACGCATACCTTCAAATGGGCATCTTAGATGTAAATGCCCTTAGAAGCCAGAACAGTAAAAAAACAAGTATCTTCTTAGCATGTCCGAGTGGTCAGGGTGTGGAGCATACATGAAGGAGCGGGAGCTCAAAGGTCCTCAAATGGTGTTCTAGCGAGAATACAAAAAACCAAAAGCCAAAACAAAACAACAACCAAACAAACAATCCTTACATCAACTCTTCGGGGGAGTTACTTCTCCTTCATTCCCAATCGCTTGGGAATAAGTTTTCAAACAAGGACAGAAGGTTACACAGCTCCTGCCCCCTCCCTCCTTCTCACTCTTTTCTTTCTTAAAACCATACAGTGCTGAGGGAGGCGTTTCTCCCTCCCCTAGAATTCAGTGCGATGATGCCGAAATGAGGGAGAGGAAGAGACTACTTTACCCATGAAAACTTTATTAACTTTGATCTTCAGTTCTACCAGCCAATGACTGGCAAATGGGATGGGATTTTTCCCCCCTCAATAGTTTGTGGCAAATTCATTCCTGACAAGTCGTGTTCGCAATGAAGCTTCAGCTGCAGTAGGGACTGCATGGGTGGGGTAAGTGCTCCCTGAGGACCCGATTGGTAACGGTTGGGTCCCGAGCCTCTGGCCCTTCTGAGAAGCCCTTTAATAGGTGGAGCATAGTCAGAGGTCTTCAGGACACTGGGCATCATCTTGAGGGGGATGTGTGAACCTGGTCCAGTGTAAGATTCGGAGGAGCAGGGCGTAAGAAATGTCAGTTTGAGATGCAAGCTCCCAATGGCTACATGCAGGAGGCCCTGGAACCCCTGCTCGGGTCGTTTTCTGGGAATTAAGGGCTACAAAACTGATGCTCAAGCCTGCACCCGTGAGAGAGAGGTGTATGAATTCCTTCCCTACTTCTCTTGTCTTTATTTTAAGAGATAGTGTGTCTGAGGTTGTTACTGTACAAAGGTGGGTCATCAGAGACCATTGGGAAGCCCAGTCTCTTTAAGACATTGGCAGAGATGGCGCAAGACCAGTGAGCTGTGTCCCCTTCAGTGATCTCTCTGTGAGGATTCCTGGGTACGCTGTCTCCTTATTCAACGCAGACAAGATGTATAGCCAGAATGCAGGGACAGAAGGAGGGCGTATGTAGGGCTTGGTTGGACGTTGACTGGTACAAATACGGAGAGAAAGGGTTTTAGCCCATAGAACCCTTGTCTGTGGTGCCTGCAGATAGATTTAGAGGTTTATTCAGTTCTCTCTTCTGTCTTCAGGCTTAGTCCTTTGAAAGAAGGAAGATTCAAGATCTTACTGTACACGCTGCAGACAAGAAAAGAAAAGGGACAGGACACTATAGGGGACAAAGTAACCATCAACAGGGCGGGGACAACCCTGTGTTCATCCTCATCCGAGACCACCGAAAAGAGGTGGTGTCCCTCCAGGTACATCTTAGAAATAGAGATCCGAGGCTGTCACTAAGGTGACTATGACAACACATTAAGTGGAGGAAAACTCCAGAGGGAGGGATGCCAGAGGGACCAGGCTTTCAAGGTCGTTCTTGCCTTGACAGCTACATGCTGCTTAATGGTTAGGGAAGAAATGACCTAGTGTGTGTGACGTGTAGCAAGTTCAAAGTTCAAATACAATACTTTCCAATGTAGTTTACCACTGGTCAACCCTGCAAAAAACTTGCCCAGGAGATTTTTTTTTAAATGAACCTAAAATAAATAAATAAATAAATAAATAAATATCAAATGTTTGTTTGTGTGTGTGTGTGTGTGTGTGTGTGTGTGTGTGTGTGGTGTGTCTATGATGTGCAATCACAAGTCTATGGGTGCATGAGTGTACGCATGCGCATGTATGTGAGGGGGGGCAGGGGTCAACTTGCGCAGCCTTCCTAGCAGCTTGGATCTGGAGGTCACGGATTCGGCTAGATTTGCTGGCCAGCAAGCATCTCCGGGGCTCACTCACGTGACTGGATGGCAGGCTCTCGGGACTTCCCTATCTCTGCCTCCCACCCACTGCCATGCCTACTGTTTTACACGAGTAGAAGAAATGTGGGCTCATTTCCTCCTGTTTGCGCAGCAAGTACTTACAAACTGAGCCATCTCATCAACTGCCACCCACCGGACTGTTTACTTCTGATGGGAAAAAACAATACTGTTACTGACGTTTTTAAGGACCTGAAATGTAAACAGAGTTTAATAATGACGGAGGAGGGTGGGGACCTACTGGCAGGTATGGGAGGCTTCGTCTTGGAGAAACAGAATGGCGACAGGGGAGTATTGGTAAACTAAGTCACGAGGGGACAAAGATTCTCTCTCCATGCCACATTGGAGGTTCTCACTGAAAGCACTGGTATGCCACCCTTCAACCCTGACAGACTTTCCTCCAGCCAAACGGCCACACTCTCTGATTTGCTAAAATATTGCACTGAGCGGAATTTTGTCATGTGTGCTAATGAATAATAAAATATTTCAAACTCATTTCCTCCAAATCTCTTTATTAGGAAACCCAGGAAAATTTTATTCATAGATCATCGATAGCAATAAAATAGACAGTCCTTACTTACTAAATATTTAGTAAATATCTAGTAAAATATTTACGAAAATAGAGTATCTGATACACTTAGGAATTACTAAGAATAATGATGTATAAATATCATAAATTTTCTTTAACTTGTGATTCCTAGATTTTGTAAAGTCATATGAAATCATATATATACATAAATATATAATACAATAAGTACATACAATAAATAAGTAATATTGTCTAGAGGAGCAGAGGATACTAAGAAGAGGGTGTTGTCAAAAGAGAGAAGAGAGTAAGATATATATATATATGTATATATATCTGTAAAAATATTTTAAAAAGGAGTAAATAAGTAACATAAAACTTATAAAAGGGGAAAATAAAAAAGGGTAAACATTTCCCTGTCTTGTTTTTAAAGATAAAGTCTCACTGTAGCTCAGGCTGCTCTCAAAAGTCTGATTCCTTCATCTTCAACATCCCAAGTGCTAATACTTTAATCCTGCACTGCAAGGTCCAATAAACTATCTTGGCTGTATATTGATTTCTCAGTGTGTGCTCAATGAATTTACCCTAAATATTCACAATTGCATTTTACATCATTTAAGGACTGGCAGGATTACCTGTCTCAGTGGTCTTAGAAGGATAGAAACAAAATCTCTCCTGCCATCGTCACATTTGTCCATGAATTCCGTGTATTTCTCAACAGCCTGTGTCCTTCCAGCTTTCTTCCTGGCTTTACGTTTCTGAGTTCTGCCTCTCCAAGCCCCCTGAAACAGTGGTTGTCAGCCCGTGGGTCACAACCCCTTGGCGGGGTCCAATGACCCTTTACAGGGGTCGCATGCCAGATATCCTGTATATCTGATATTTACATTACAACTAATAGCAGTAGCAGAATTATAGTCATGAAGTAGCAACTAAATAGTCTCATGACTGGGGGTTCAGCACAGCAGGAGGAACTAGACTGAGGCTCACAGCAGCATTATGGGGTTCGAGAACCACTGCTCTAAAACTTAACTTTATTTTGAATAGCAAAATCTTCCATCTCATTAACAATTCTCTTCCAGCCTCAGTCAGCGAAGCTGATTCTGTATCCTCGACACACCATGTGTGCCTATGTACAGAGAGGAACACCACTCACTTTGGGAATATATATATACATATATATATATTCCATATATATATTTATATATTCCCAATATATATATTCCATATATATATTTATATATTCCCAATATATATATTCCATATATATTTATATATTCCCAATATATATATTCCATATATATATTATATATGAAGGCAAACGAAATTTAATTTTTTCTTCCTGAATTGTTGCCTTGAAAAAAAAAAAGCCCTCTTTGAAACAGTCAATTTCCTTGTTTTCGTGACTCTCAATCATACAAGTGACTTGCACACTGGCACACACGATCTGCCAAAGATCCGGTCAGGAACATGAAGGGAGATGGGTATCCCTGCACACATGCGGGCCCCAGCTGCTTGTGTAGACTGAATTCCTCTGGGATGCCATGAACCGAAGACTCGCCCTGCACACTGGTTTCAAAGTAACTTCTCTCTCTCTTTTTTTTCCCCTGTAATTACAGAAAGACTCCGGTCCTGAAGAATCCAAGCATACGATCAATTTCCAGCAACCCAATACTTGCCTGAGCTGACTGCCACATTCCTCGCAAGATGTTTGATCTCCTGTTTCCTTTAGGACATGGATCCTTTCGATTTTCAAGAACAGAAACTTCTTTTAAAACTATTCTGCCAGGCTTTTTTTTTTTTTTAAGAAAGAATAGAAAGAATGAGAAAAATAATCTTGACAAGGATTAACGAAATTTACAAGCACATCTGTAACCACGTAATTCAGAATGTAACACCTAAGATGAAACACCTTCTCGAACATATCTCCTCAAATGCTGCTGTGTATTTCTTTCATTTTGTTTCCTGCACTCCGCCTTTGGGGTTCCAGGTTCCCACTTGGAATCTGCTTGTATAGCTAACAAATCTAATCTGTGTTTTAACGACCCAGGGAGTAAGGAGGGAATCCATGGGCTTCTCCATCGTCAGGAAACTGGCCAAGTGGTCTGCCACCTTCATCTTCTCTGTCCCCAGTGGAAACTCTGGTCACAGCCCTTTCGCGTTATAAAGCATACAACCCTCCCAGTTTTTAATGCTGTCCTGGCCAGAAAGGAAGCTATTCCTGGCCACTCACACCGGGCCAGGCAGGTGGTTTATCAGGGTGTGCATTGGAAAAGAATACGCCTAATTAAATGGTAACATTGTTCAGACTTGCTCAGGCGTTAAGTGGAAAAATGTGGCTGAGTTTAAAAATCACCGTCGTCGGGGAAAGACTCTTACACCTTTTGGGGAAATGTGGACTTGATTGGGAATTAATTCTCTAAATTATAATCTCTTTTAACTTTCCTCTGTTGCAAGGAAATAATCCACCCATTGCCAATTAATGTGGAGTATGAATCCGGTGGATAGATATTAAACAGTTCCACATTATCCAAACGCAGATGGAAAGCTGAATTTTATAGGTCAGGGACAAAGATATCACCTTTAAGAGGTCACAGCCCCTAAGTTATTTGTTTCACACATTTCTTATAATAAACGTGCAAAGGCTTGCTGGCTTGTCTATTCTGCTACATTGTGTTCATGTACTCATTCACTGATACATAAACTGTATCTGAAGAGCCATCCCATAAAGCAACTGCATTAGTTTTCAATTGATTTCTTCTCTGATGGCCTCACAGTGTTGTATGTTCAGAGGACCCACCAGGATTGCCAACCAAGGTGGCTTGAACCTAGGGAAACTCACTGTCAGCTCAGAGGGTGCTAAAAAGGTAAGGTATGCCTGCATGCTCTCGCGTAGGAACGGGCTGAGGCGGACCTCATGAATGCAGGCATGAGCTATTCTTTGCGCACATTTCCGGGACTTCCTAGCGATGAACAAAGTTCAAACCCATTAGCCTTATAGTCAAAGTCTATTAATCTAGCAGGTGTCTGGCCACAGCGCCTTTCATTATTAATGTCTTCAGCATCAATGTTTCTCTCTCACCCAAACTTCAAACCAAACCTGCCAGTGTAGGATGAGCCTTCTCTGGACATATCACACGTTTCTGTGCTTGTGGGTGCAACGGGCTTTCCCGGGTTCTATAGATGAATCCTTCTCCAGGGAGATGCTCCAGTTCCAAAGAGATATAGCAGGATTTCTCCAAATACCACCCGAAAGCCCAAACTGTACAATGGCTACACACCTTCTCTTGTGATGACGAAGGACGTCCTTGTCAAGCGAGGGCGAAGGGGCGTGGCCTTGTGTGCTCTCCCCGTGTGATTATTGGCAGTGCTACAGGAGGCAGGTGAGACCTAGGTAATTTCATAATGGCGAGACGTGTGAATACATGCATCTGTGCGCTCTGCAAAGGCTCAGCAAACAAAATTTATGTAATTGAAGGTAGTTATTCATAAAACCCAAGTGATTCATTGATAGATTTGCTAGTTAAAGCCTTTCTGCGAAAGTGTTTTCTACCAGACTGCTGGCCAACTGGCAGAGGCTTAGGGGATAAATCAGCTTAGGCTAGATTAAAGGAGACATCCTCTTCGTATCTGTTTTCTGGAGAAGCGGGTCTTCTGCACTTGGCGATTTTGCTATCTAGTATCTTATCCTGTTGGGCTGAGCGTGAATGCAAATCCGGGAAAACCTAGAGCATCTAGTGCAGTTTTTCAAACCTTTCTCCAATTAACTCTTTCCTAGGAGATGAATTTAAATTAAATAATTAAATCAAAAGAGGGAAGAAAAGAACGGCGGAGAGAAACACAAGAAAAGAGAAAATCAGAGCAGTGTCTGTTTATGGGTGGCTAGTTGGTGGCCTTCTTAGAATTGATCTCAATTGGTTTTCAACTACAAAGACATTTTAATTAACTTATCTTTTAAATTAGCAGACAAGGTAACATTAGGTTGCCTAACGGCAGTGAGTAGGATGTTTGTTTGCTGACTGAATTCTGCTGTGAGAAGGAGTGAGGCATCTTGGGAGCAGTGGCTTCTCTTGGCTGGCTTGGTGACAGCTGCCACCTCGGAGCAGATTGGTGGACAGGGCTCTCTGCGGGAGGAGATGAGGAACACCACCGGCCCATGCGGCCCATCCAGTGAGAGGCGGATCTAGCATGATGGTGGTAGATGGCGCCTTTCCAGGCAGGATCTTGGAGGGCTTTTGAGTAGCTGGCAATGTCGCATTTTCACTGAGAAGGCCCTATGGTCACGTCGTCGTGGGCTTGATGTAGGGACGATGGGAACAGAAGTATGTCATTTAGAGTTGCCGAGGGAAGAAGCCACACAGGCTGGCTGCTTGGAAAAGCCATGGCTTGCCTACCTGAGGGACAGCTAGCTTGCTTCAAACAGCAACAACAGGCCACTTGTCCATTGACAATCTGACATTTGCTGAGCCCCACCTGTGTGCCAGGATCTCTCGAGGCACCGGTGACACGGTATGAGTCAAGGAAGTGCTGTCACTGTCCTTATGGATTCCCCCCATACTGGAGGAAGCGGGCCTTAGTGAGGTAATGTCTGAAGCATTATAAATTAGTAACTGGAGGAAATAGAGGATGCTATGAGACAATCTACAGAAATCTAACCTAGCACTGTGGCGGGAAATTGCCCTTGAAACTACACTTTGAAGGAGCCATCTCAAGGAGGAGTAAAGTTAACATGGCAAAGGAGAAGCAGAGGCCCAGAGCCTGCCTGTGGTATCTGCACTGCTGCGAGACAGTGGTAACAGCCACGGGACCCTCGCGGGAGGAGGGCCTACGTTAGAGGCTCTTGTCCGGAAGGGGACCCTGGGTGCTTGGTTGGAGTACTTGGTGACACGGGCTGAGCAGCTCAAGTGAGGTGATTCAAAAAGAGTTCCAGGTCAGTGTTCTGTAGAACCGTGGGAGTCACCAGACTGGTGGTTCTGTGACCCCGCTGTGTGGTGCTCCATCTCCATGACTTTTAGTTCCTTAATCTCTACAAAGAGACTGCGCTTCGCTGGAAGCCAGGCCTCGCCCCTGCTCTCTTACTGACAGATTCTGTGACTCTTAGAAAAGTTAGTTAAGGTCTTAGCTTTTTAACTTTTCAACTTGAGTGTGGATAACTATTTCTGCGGAATCCCCTTGGCAGGGTAGTTAGGAAGAGCAGTTTAAGGGAAGGAACATGGGTCTAGAGAGACGGTGGCTCGGTGGCCAAGAGTACCTGCTGTTCTTTCAGAGGACCAGGGTTTGATTCCCAGCATCCTCATAACAGCTGACAACATTTTATAACTCCTGTCCAAGGGGATCTGACAACCTCGTCTAGTCTCTGGGCACTTCATGCATGTATAGCACAGACATTCCTGCAAACACATTTATACAAGTAAATTAATAATAATAATAATAATAGAAATAATAAAATTTATATGATTACAAACATGTTTTAAAACACTGGGAAGCATGATATGAGACATTCATAACAAAACCACACACCCAACAACCATCAGAGAACATGGTCTGTCGGACCATGGGCACCTGAGGCCGTGGTTCTCGACCTTTCTAATTCAGTAGCCCTTTGGAAACATACTAATACATAAGCCAGACGACGAGGATGGGATTCGAACCCACGCGTGCAGAGCACAATGGATTAGCAGTCCATCGCCTTAACCACTCGGCCACCTCGTCCTTCCCGTAGCCCTTTAATACAGTTCCTCATGTTGTATTGACCCCCCCAACCATAAAAGTATTGCTATTGCTACCTCGTGACTGTAATTTTGCTACTGTTATGAATTTTAATGTAAATACCTCTGTTTTTCCAGTGGTCTTAGGTGACCCCCGGAAAAGGGTCATCTGACCCACAGATTGAGACCCATTGATCTAAGGAAAGAAGCCGGGATTTGCTGGCAGGAAATACTAAACCAGGAGCTAATTTTTCTAACTGGTTCTGGAAATAAATTTCTTCTCTACTCTGCCTTCGCCTATTTGAATCAGTTTAGGATTGGAGCAGTTGTTGTACCTGCTTGGTGGAAGATGAATGCAGCTGAGTCTCCGCTTGCCTGCTGCGGTTGTTTATCTATCACGGCATACCACTAATTCAGTGGCTCAGCACGGTAGGCAGAGTCTGCTCTGGCTTTATCCCGGGATGCTCTCTGTGGTGTCCTGATAGCCTATGCCATATGCTGGCTCTGTATCATGCACTTCCTGGGTTCCAGAATTGTCTGAAATTCATCTCTGTTCTTTACCAATCCCATGAAAAATCTCCCAGATAACCTAACCTTTTAAGAGTTTAGTATTTCGCTGGGCGGTGGTGGCACACGTCTTTGATCCCAGCACTTGGGAGGCAGAGGCAGGCGGATCTAGAGTTCTAGGCCAGCCTGGTCTACAGAGTGAGTTCCAGGACAACCAGGGCTGCACAGAGAAACCCTGTCTCGAAAAACCAAAAAAAAAAAAAAAAAAAAAAAGAGTTTCGTATTTCACAGTGGGTCCAGGGTCTGGTCTGGCTCAGCTGGACTCTGCCAGGGACCTTAGGTTCAAGGCATTGACTAGTCATGCCGGCATCTGAGGTTCTGGGAGCATGCTTTCTAAGCTCAGTCACATGGCCACCAGGATTTGCTTTGCTGCTGTTTGAGGGCCCAGGTCCCCGTTTCCTTGTTGGGGGTCTATGGCAGAATGCTGTCCTTTCAGCATGACAGCTGCCGTCTTTGTTGGGGTAGCTGTGGCTACTTGTAGGAGAGTCCCGGGATCAGGCCTGCTGGTTGTTGAGGACTGAAATCCCCTCTCAAAAGGAGGGCATGGGGAAAATCACTGAACACTCACCGGATGTCTCAAGTACTCTCAGTCCCAGGAGGTGCCTGAGTGCATGGTCTACGGAATAAATTGAAGAATTGCCATTGATATAGCTGAGAGGATGTTGCTTTCCATGCTGGATTGTGACTTTTGGGCAGTGTGCATTGGGAGTCACCCCACTTCTGTAAATAGCCCCTCATCTATGATCCGTAAGCCCCCAACATCCCCGACTTCTCTAAGTTGGATTTTGGAGGAATCGTATTTTGGTTTGTCTTTGGGCGCCTATAAGGAGGGCATGAATGGTTGATTGCATCTCGCCAGGGAAAGAGTTCCTAAAATAGGGTCATTCTCAGCTCTTAAAGGCTCCACTCTCCTTTAAAGCCAACCGTGGTATAGCTGGTACTTTCAAATCTCTCCAACTTATTCCAGCGACAAAGAGTTTTCTGTCCTTAAGGACTTCCATCGTGGAGTTGGGCTCCATGAATAATCTCTTTATCTGAGGCTCAGCAGGGCCATGTATCATAGCAAAGTCATCGGTGACATCACACTCCCAAGTTCTGAGGATTAGGTCATGGGCTCTTCAGAGCCGTTCGTAGATTTCTACCACAGTGCTCAAAGTGACCTTGACAGTCACCCACCCTCTTTCCATTTGAGTTTCCTTATCAATCATAGCTTGATAGACAATTGTGTTTTAAGTTAAATAAGGCAGCTTTTGTATCTAGAGCATAACAAACGCACCTCAACTGTGAAGGCATATTTCCTGCCTTCTCCCATTGGGCTTTGTCTACCGGGAACCTAGTTAGTCTTCCCAGCACCAGCCCAGGTCTATTAAAGAAAGAAGTAAATCCTGCCCGTGGCATGGTTCATGCTGTCTCAGAGTTCCTTGCTACTATAACACCTCTCTATACCTGCTAGAGGAGTGTATTATGTCTAGGTGTATACAGAGAATCTGAAGAAAAGGAGAATTCTCTGGAATTCACTCCAGTCCCAGTGTGTTTATTTCTGGGGACACACACACACACACACACACACACACACACAGAGAGAGAGAGAGAGAGAGAGAGAGAGAGAGAGAGAGAGAGAGAGTCTTGGCAATAATAGTAACTTTTGGTGGCAGTAGTGGGTAAGAAGAAAAGATGGCTTAAATCTAATTGCTGGAGTTGAATTTGTTCTGCAAATTTTATGGATAAATTCTGCCAAAGCCTTCTTCCTTTTAAGAATGCAGAACCCAACAAAAAGGAAACACACTCTACCTACTTCTCTAGTTGTGTGAATATAATAATCCTTGCATTGTGGGCCCTTGTGGGTCCCTGTACGCAACAGTGAGTTTTTATAAAGCCCCCTTCTTTTATTAATATGAATTTCAACAAAGAGCCAGCAGCCCTTAAATCCATCAGCTGGCCCTAAATCTCAGTAGCTGCTTTCTGAGTCCTTTTAGGATCAGCTCAGTGAATGGTCCACTGTGCTTTCAGCCAGGGGGGGGCCAAGCACTGCCTCCCCCAAATGATCATTCTCCCCTAAATCAATTTTATTCCCTCTGAAGTCAGAACCACAACCCTTTGCAGCTCTTCAAAGGCTGGACAGGAGGCTCCTGGGGGTGGGGTGTCAGCAGAGGCCTGCACACTGGCATTGGGGAGAGATGTGCTGCCTGCTGAAGGTGTCCGTAGCCTTTCAGTGGCTTATTGCCTGTCCCTTGTCTGTCCAGCAAAAGACAGAGCCATTTCTGCATCTCTTATTGGCCCAGAGGCCTATTTTCAGGGTTAACGCATGAACAAAAGAGGTTCTGCGTAGAGTGTATTATTTAACAATTATATCTTCTGTGCTCTACCCCAGGACCTAAGCATGGATAATGACAAATGACATGGTCTCATAGGAGGACACAGAAGACAGAATGCATGCAGGCTGCTTCGACCACGCCCTGCCAGAGCTCTTCCAGTCCACAGGCATTCGTTATTCAATTCGGTAAAGTCTGGAGGAAATAAAAATCTTGGGGAAAAGAATGTTGCATCTTATTGAATTTGGGGGAGTCCACTAGGATTCTTTCTCCTCTGCAATACATAGGAAAGATCATTAGATATACTTGCTCATTACGCCGTCTGTCAAGGTATCTGGCGTTTTTCTTCATCAGTGTAGACTCTGTAATATCCCAGGCTCATCTTTTAGCATATTTATTCTTATTATAGTGTTGAAGATGTGATGAAGGCAGGCCACTTAAATAATGCATATGCTGTTCCTCTGGAAGCATTTCACTGCATATTGCTTTCCCCTAGAGCAGTGGTTCTCAACCTGTGGGCTGCCAATCCTTTGGGCGTGGGGTCGCATGTCAGCTAGCCCAAATATGGGATATTAGATTGAAATTCATAACAATAGAACAATTACAATGATGGAGTTAGCAACAAAATAATTTTTTTGTTGGTTTTTTTTTTTTTTTTGGTTTTTTGAGACAGGGTTTTTCTGTGTAGTCCTGGCTGGCTGTCCTGGAACTCACTCTGTAAACCAGGCTGGCCTCAAACTCAGAAATCTGCCTGCCTCTGCCTCCCAAGTGCTGGGATTAGAGGCGTGTGCCACCAAGCCCGGCTAACAAAATAATTTTATGATTGGGGTCGCTGTGAAAAACTATATTAAAGGGATGCAGCATTAGGAAAGTTGATAGCCATTGTCTTAGAGTAATGCATATTATACTTCTATGAAACTGAGCACTATTTAGTATCCAGATGTTGGACACATGGTCTAACAAGCTGCTGTCATATATATTTTGAAAAGTTGAGAAGTAGGGGGCGGGGTGCAAGAGAGACGTCTCAGCGGTTCCGTGTGTTTCCTGTTCTTGCCGAGGATCCAAATTCGCTCCTCAGAACTTACACCAGGCAGCTCACTATAACCTGTTCCTCGAACTCTGGGAGACCCATTGCTCTCTCCTGGCCTCCTTGGGAATGTTGCGCGTGCGCACGTGCGCGCATACACACACACACACACACACACACACACACACACAAACACACACACACACACAACTTGTATTGAAGTTGAAAAATGCATAGGAGGCCCTCAAGTTTTGTGGGACGCACTAGAACACGGGAGATGAGAAAGAGCACCCAATGACTACTACTGAGATGTCTGTATTACTGCGAGCTTTGCTTGTGTCATTTCGCTTAGGGCAGCCCATACTATGCACATGACACAACTTGTCAGCACCAGCGCCACACGACCTGAGCTTTCTGGGTAAAAACACAAGAGTACCAGAGAGGCTGTGTAAGTGACCCAGTCTAATGGTCCCCTGTGTGCTATGCAGTGGCGTGTTGCCACCTCCCTGGGCTTTCAAAACCAAAGAAGCTGAAAGGCCTTTTCTTTGGAAAAGGAAAACTCCATCAGGCAAACAAGGCGTGCACAGAGACCCTTTGGTTAGGCTTGGTTGGTTGGGGCCAGCTCCTGACAGGGTGTGACTCCATAGCCCCGTCACCACTGGCTTTTGACACTTTAGAGGGGCTGTCAGAAGCCACTTAGGGTAAGCTTTTGGGAACAGGCCTCTGATTCTTTCCTTTAGCCAGGGATGTGGAGGGAAGCCTGGGCAAAGGGTTGCACTGTCTAGAAAGAACTGCAGAGCCGCAGGGTGAGGCTCCCTGAGAGAGACTCCTCCTGGGGAGCTCTGCCACACACCTGTGAGACACTCAGGGGTGGTGCCGTCTGTGTCTGTCATGCTCTGGCGTGACTAAGGTAGCAACCAAACTCAGTTTTCCGTTCTCTTAGATCTCCAGGGTTTTCCTCCCCTCAAGATAAATATTCCACACGCATCTTCGACATTTTAGTATGGATTTTAAATCAAAGCAGAAAATTAAGTGAAAATGGAGCCTTATAATTTGTATGACTGTAAAATTGGGGGAACGCAATTTTATCTCACTGTTGTGTTCTTTCTTTCCTTTACAACAGAATTTCTTGATGCTGACCGGTGGCGTCACAGCCTAGAGTCTCTAACCCGAAGACAGCTCCAGCCTTACTTAGATGGAGAAGATGGTCTCCGGAAGCCAGGGACTGTCTCTCATCCAGGGCCAGCTGCCTTTAGCATGTTGTTGGAAGGCGATCACAAAGTGTGACCCACTTGCTGATGAGACATGAGACTCGGTTACACCCAGGGTTGGGTTGCCACCTCATTGTACTAGCAAGGCCATGGGAGAAACTGATCCTGAAGATTGTTGAGTCACCTCAGAAAGACCTTGGAGGAAGGTCGGGAAATGCAGTTGTTTCCCTGTTCCTAAGTTATCCTTGGCATGGTAACTTCAGTGGGAATCCTTCCAAAGACATAGTCGGCGGAAAAAAAAAAAAAACATCAGCACACCTGTTCTGTCAATATTTCTGAGTTATGCTAATATCCATGCAGTGACCAGAGGAAGGCCTGATAGTCAGTGGGGTCTGTCACCTGGAACCCATTTAGGGGTACTTTTACCATCTCTGTACATCCTGACCCCAAGGCAATTTATCTTTGTTCCTTACAACAAAGGCAAAAAAAAAAAAATTCTATTTGACGATTGCCAATATGGCATTTTATTGAATTTTTTTTTTTTAAAGACAAATTACAGGGCAAGCAGCGGCTCTTTCGCTCACACTCAGATGACGACAGCACAGGTTCAGTTAGCCATGCCCCTTTAAGAAGCAGAACCAGTAGTTCGTTTACCAAAGTGAGAGCTCAGCCCTAGTGAAGGATGATAAGACACTGCAGCGGAATGAACTTTATTTCCTATACGATGGAAAGACTTGCTTTGTCCCCCGAGTGAAGAAATCATCACTGTTGAATGGATCCACAATTCCCTTCCCCCTCCCAGCCATGAGTTATCCAAGCAAACAACTCGTCTTTCTTCGTGGAATGTCTCAGTCTTCCAGGTCCTGTGTCTCCTCACACAAAGAAGGAACTTTTGAGTTAATAAGAACACGAAAGAGCTTGCCCAGGGCCAGTAGGAAACGAAGGCATAAGCCATCCACAGGGACAAACTCCTATGCTCTTGGACTTTGGGATAAGCTTTTCTTTGTAGGAATGGGGTGGGGTCTCTGACAAGGGCACCCCAGTTGCCAGAGTTGGTGGTGCACCAAAGAGGACTCTACCTCTCTGTGAGGACAGTGGAGGCAGCCTGTCAACTGGTGTGTTCCTCTAGTTGCCAAATCCTGCCACGCGCTGCTGGCTGGGTCAGTCAGAGATTGTGTGGGGCGGGAATCTAGCTGAGATTTCCACAAAGAGACAAGGAACCCAACAAGGAGACTATAGGAATGAATTTATCCGTCTGTATCTTCTGAACATGGGAAGTCCAATCAAAAGCAGACTCATATTCCCGTTTATAGAATACAAAGGAACCCCCTACCTCTACTCTACTGGGTGGTCTATTCGCATCCCACGCTCAGACCTTTAATACAAAGCTGTATCGACAATGCATATAATAAACATATGAACATATGACACAGATACATATGTTCAGATATATAAAGCTATAGTAAAGAATTCTGGAATTACATACAGCATCATACTAATAACAGTTGACCCAGTAGAGAGGGAGGGGGAGGACAAATGGAGAAACACACCTGCAACACACAGATATCACCAAAGGGGCTTCAGCCTTCTTTGTATCATGTTCACACTTTACACAGAGAAGAGTTTGCAGTCACTTGGCCTTCTTTCTAGAAACTGCTGTATGGGCTCGCCATTATTCTCACTCACCCCCGACAATGAGCACAGCTGAATAACTCATATTTTGGAGGGCTGCATGTATGCATGTATGTGTCCTGAACAATGTTTTGTAATGTCAGTAACAAGAGAGAGCAGCAGCCTGCTGAAACTGGTTATAATTAGAAGCATTATGCTCTGTGTGGAGTCCTTCCACAAATAGATAACAATACGGCCCCTTCCTCCACTATGGAGAATGCCGTCCCTAAGCCTGAGTTCTGGCTCTCGATTGAGAGCCATTGTTGGAGGCTCCAGTCAGTCTAGCGTCGGTCCAGATAGGAGGCTAGGAAAGCCCCTCCATCCACTTCGAAGGAGGAGCTGATTCTCAGAACCACAGGAAGAGGAGTGGGGGAGAAAACGGAAGGAAGCTGGCAAGCCCCCTGCTCCCAGGCCTTCCTGCTTCCCAAACTCATTCAGTGCAGCTAGAGGTGACCTGCACCCTCCAAGCTCCCGCTGAAGGAACTGTCCTCCCGTTTCTGGAGGGTTCCGTACCTCCCCAGAGCACAGCATGTCTGCTCTGCCTCCTGTAACCCTGCGTGTCCTTCAAGGCACAGCTCTGACATAGAACCCTTGTTTAGTTTCCCTTCGTGTTCTTGGCCAGCTGTCACTGTTGTCTGGCCAGTCAGTCCCCTTACCACGGACCCGTTTCCCACGTTTAGGTATGGTCAAGTGGATCTGAAGAGAAGCGATTGTCAACCCACCGTGCTCAAAGTCCTCATCCCATGTGACACAGCTGGGAAGGGCTCGGCTCTGGGCATGAAGCCTTGGCATCCTGTTAGATTTTCCTGTGGTGGCCCTAGAGATTGGCTCCCGGCCAGGCAGAGAGGAGGTGGAGAGTCGGCCTTCCCTGAGGAGCTCTTGGCTGTAGGCTTTCATGAAAGCCTCTTTGGTCTTCAGAGTGGGAAGGGAAAGGGTGGTGCTCCCCAGTGAGAGGCTACAGGGACAAGCATCTCCCCCTGGCTTTGTCAGGGCCCCAAGAGAAAGAAATTCCTCCCTTGGTCTCAAGCAAGGTGTGGGGGCAGCATCTGGCTGAGGGCGGAGTCAACAGTCCAGGGACCTGGGTTCGAATCCCGATGCCCTCATCTACAGGTTGAGAGCCCTGAGCTGTTAACTGAGGTTCCAGTCTTTGGTTTCATCCTCCTATTTATGAATAGGGGAGCGCCAGGATCTCCTCAGAATGCTGCTGTGGGGGCTTTAAAGGCAAAGAGCCTTAATTAGTATGTGATACAACATTGAAGAAACCTGCGCGTTTTATTAGAGTAATGTGCTACTCCAGGTTCTCCAGAGGAACAGAATTTATAGAATGACTCTATGTGTATATGTATGTATGTATGTATGTATGGATGGATGTACGTACGTACGTACGTACGTACATACCTACCTATCTATCATTTGTCCGTCCATCAGTCAGTCAGTCTGTCTGTCTAAGGCATTTATTAGAGTGGCTTACAGTCTGTGGTCCTGCTAATCCAACAATGCCCTCTACCAGCCGAAGCTCCAAGAACCCAGGAGTTGTTCCTTCCAGGAGGCTGGGTGTCTCGACTGGCCGTTAGTCTATGCCAGAATCCTGAGGAAGTAGGCTCTAGTGCCAATAAATCAACAAACTCGTTAGCAAGGACTAGAGCAAGCAGACACACGAGAGAGAGAGAGAGAGAGAGAGAGAGAGAGAGAGAGAGAGAGAGAGAGAGAGAGAGGACTTCCTCCTTCCATGTCTTTTAAATATGCTGCCAGCGGAAGGTGTGGCCCAGACTAAAGGAGGATCTTCCCATCTCAGAGGTCCAGATTAGAAGTGGGTCTTTCTACTCCGAGGAATTTAATTAAAAAAAAAATAGCCCTCATAGGTAGGTCGGGCCATTCGGGTTTTAGTTAGTTCAGATGCAGCCAGTTTGACAACCGAGAAGAGCCATCACATCTGGATGAAACAAACAAACCTCCCTGCTGTCTGACTAGTAGGTCAGGATGAGGTGTTTGTTCAAGGGGTCTTTCTAGGGATGCCCACACCAGACAGACACCTGCTCGGAACCCTCAGGAGCTCTTTGGGGTCAGACGCAGATTTGAGTTGTAACTTCCCTTCCTCTCCTGGTCTCTTTCTTCTTTATATGGTGTGTGCGTGTGCGTGTGCGTGTGTGTGTGTGTGTGTGTGCGTGTGTGTGTGTGTGTGTGCGTGTGCATGTGCGTGTGTGAGTTGAACGATTCTGTTATATGCCAGATGTACACACTATGACTCATTCTATTGGAAGTTGTTATTACTGAGGAATGAGTTAAATCAGCCATAGTTTGGAATGCTCTACTTACTTAACTGATGTCTGCCCAGTAGGCTCTAACTGGATAGATGGAAGTTTAGGAGTAGGGGCACTGGGCTAGCCCCAAGTCATTCCTGCTGGCACTTGGAACTACCCCACTGAGTGACTCAATACTCCACATTTGTAAATCCCAGCCTTGATGCCGAGATATATAGAACAAACTCATTTTCTGCACCCCGCGGAGGAGATTTGAAATGCCATTAATGTGACCCATTTCTAAACAATTTTCAGTGGGTTCTTGTGACACCCTGGAAGTTTGAACAAAAATAATCTATTGCTTTCGCTTGGTATTCATAAGCTCGAAGTCGATTTTCAGCGATTTTGGCCATTTTTCTATTTGGTTGAATTTTACATTTACGCCATCATTTGGTACTATTGGAAACAATTTTGTTGAGGAACCGGTAAGAAAAGACAAGGATAGTATGACCTGTGCGGACTGGGAGGGTGCGGGGCTCTAACACATATATCATCAGCGGCATGATACCAGTGATTTTAAGGGGCTCTTGGGTGAAGCGTTAAGCATAGTCCCTTACCCATTCTGTAGATGGGAAAGTGGTATCATAGGGTTATCTGGCTCCCCTTGTGAACTCTGTTGTTGTAGAAGCCATGCTCGGTTCCTGATTATACTGCCTTACATCGGAGGAAGTGAGAGTAGAGGGCGTTGGACTCAGAGTAGGCGGGCTGGAGGTGAAGGCAGAAAGTGACCAGCACTGGAATATGCAGGGATGAGGCCAGCACAGCAGCTGGCCAGCTGCCAGCAGCACCCCTCCCTTGTATGAGTTGAATTTCCTAGGATGCTGTGCCAAAGCCGACTCCTGCTGGGGGGCTCTCTCCGTCACCGCTTTCGCTTTCTTCCAGCTCTGCTGCACTGTCCCACTCCTGCTGGGGACACCACTGCTCACTGGCCTCTGTGCTGGGTCAGTGCACAGCCCAGAGTGATCTCTGATGACACTGGGAGAGGACATATGACCCATGTTAGTTAGGGGTCAGCGCTCTGTCTGGCGGAGCACAGGTTGTGTCAGAACAATGTGAGCGGGGCTCGCTGGAGAGTGCTGACCATCACGGGCCCTGGCGGAGCAGTCCCCTCACAATGGCAGACAGACAGCCCTCATCGGCTCAGCTCTCCCCGCTCCCACACGGCCACCCGTGACTCTGAATGGGCACATGGAAATCCAGGTCATCTGAACCCAACCATGAACAGACTCCAGGTTATTTTCTCAAGGAAAGGGTTTGACTAACGGTGTGTACTGGGGGAGGGTAAGAGATGGCCACGCCTCTTTGGCTTTCCCACTTCCTGTTTGTTACCTGTGCACCTCCTATTATACCCAAGTCTCTTTCCTTCACATTTACTTCTCTACTTCTGTCAGAGCAGCAGACAACGGCAGTTTCCCTCTCTGTTGACCTCTGGTATCCTTTACCAGCTAGCCCAGAACACCGGAAATGTTTCAGACTGCAGGGTTCTTGTGTGTTGTGTCATCCTTAGATTTCTTGACTATTTGAAAATACATCACAGATTGCCTTGGGGATGGACCCCAGTCCCAAGGCGAAGTTCACCTGTCTCGTGTATACTTCATACACACATAGCTCAATGTTAGTTTAAAAAAAATTATGCACAGGTGTGTTTTGTCTTCATATACATATACACCACATGCACACCCTGCACCCACAGGAATAGAGCACTGGATCCCCTGGAAATGGAGTTACAAATGGTTGTGAGTCACCATGCAGATGCTGGGGAGAGAATTATGGTCCTCTGCAAGACAAGCAAGTGCTCTTAACCACTGAGCCATCTCTCCAGTCCCCAGTGATAGTTCTATTTAATTTTTTTTAGGACATTTGTGAATAATGTAAAGTTTCATAGTATGGATTTTTCTCTGTGGTGTCACACTGATACTCAAATAATTTTGGATTTTGGAGCATTTCATTTTGAATTAGAAATTCTCTCTCTCTCTCTCTCTCTCTCTCTCTCTCCCTCTCTCTCTCTCTCCCTCTCTCTCTTGTTCTCCATTGTTTCTTTCTTTAATATTTTGAGACAGAGTCTCTGTGTAGACCGGGCCGTTGTGGACCTTTGAACAATCCCCCTGCATCTGCCTCCTGATGATGGGTGTACACCCACCAGGCCGAGCTACTTCCTCATACCTGTGGGAGATCACTGTGGTTGCTCTCAGAGTCTCCGATTAGGAAACAGGCTGAAGTTGGGGGATGAGCTGTATGGATACTTTCCCTGAAGTACACATCATATGCAGGCATCATACATGAGGTGAAGTGAAAATTTCTGGTTCCTTTGGAGACTCCGTCGTGTCAAATGATGTTTTTCTGGAAACTGTCTTATGAGAGGATGTTTTCCCTGAAGCAGACACATGGGAGGTTGTTTTGCTGAGAATATACACGTGGTGTTTTTCTGGAAGTAGCCTGGAGAAAGAGCATGTGATATTTTGCTAGAGCAGACGCTCGAAAGAATATGCGATGTTTGGAGAGAGTATGAATACAACCCGAGAGAGCGGATGGCTCTGTGTGGTATTGGTGCATCTTGCCACTCTTTCTTTGCTGGTCATCGTTTGTCATGACTCCTTATAGAGAAGGGCACCAGAGAACTTCTGGTGGTGTTCTGGCAGCTTCTCGCCACTTCTGCTGACTTGGGCCGATTGGCAGAGCCTCACAGTTTCTGCTGGATCAAAAACGCCGTTGCTCAAATGACTCCCAAGAAGAAGAAAGGAGAGGACCCTGGGCCTTTAAAGATTGGATCCAGTTTTGTAGACCCAGAACAGAGAAACCATGGGGGGAGGGGGAATGATTGGGGAATAGGTAGGGGGAGAGGAATTATGGGACGTATGGTGGGGGGGAACTGGGAAAGGGGAAAGCCTTTGGAATGTAAACATAGAATATAGAAAATAAAAATTAAAAACAAAACAAAACACCGTTGCTGATTTGGGAATGGTGTTTTGTGCGGCTCGAGTTACCACTGCTGATTCCTGATTTGTGTGGACTGAACTGCTGATATCCTGAAATGCCGATTGGAATTGCTCCAAAGAACTATTTCTGAACAAGTTCACATCCTCAATTTCTCCCCTCTACCTCTGGTGGCGGAGAGGGGGGTGGGGGGGCGCTAAAAGGGAGTTTTAAAGCATTTAAGTACCATCATTAAGGGTTTTGAAAAACATAAGCCTGCAATGGGGGAGTTGCTTAACCTTTCCAGGAACCATACCAGGATCAACCATTTGCAACTAGAGCAAAGGAATTCTACCTTGCTCGAGGACAGACGAAGGAAGCAAGGTTCCAAGGCTAGAGAGGCGCCTCAGCAGGTCAAGGTGCTTGTTGCCAAGCCAAATGACCTGAGTTTGAGCCCTAGACCTCACACGGCAGAACCCGCTCCCACAAGTTACCCTTGTGCACATGTATGTACATGCACTGTGCCACTGTGCACATGCCCGGTTAGCACATGAAATAAATGTGATTGTTTTTAATGGAGACGAAATTAGCACCTGTTTTGCAGACAGCAAGGGACCATAGATTTCATCAGCTCAACGATATGTTCATTGTTGATCTGAAGAACGTGAAAAGGAAACACACCGCCCAGATGCTGGGTTTGGGGTATGAGGTTTAGTTCCCCCCGGTGACCATCCCTTACATTTTGGGCAAACAGTGAGTCACCCTAGACTTTACATCTGTTATCTCTAGTTGGTTTACCTGTTACAGCCAAGCCAGAAGGACTGAGTTTGATTCCTAGCTCTCACATGGTAGAACCCATTCCCACCAGTTACCCTCTGACCTCTACACATGTTTGCTCCACTACACACGGTTGTTACAGGGATGAGGATATGGGCATGAAATAAAGCTTCCAGTAACCTACAACTCAGAGTTAGGGTTAAGATACTCCATGTACCCATAGCCTGGACAAGGCTTGGACTACGCCTTATTGAAGCAATAGGTACAACAGCTCTCACGTCAGTACTGGAGAAGAGGACGTGAAGTCAGCGGTTGTATCTTCAAGGACAGGAAGTCCGATGGGCTGTACCCGATGGGCACCGGGAGGAAGGGGGGCGGCACTAGGAGGCCCAGGTTAGGCATTTTCAGCCAATAGCTGGGACAAACCCTGTAGGCAGCTGGACACTGGAGAGGAGGCCCAGTCCGTGTTGAACTGGGTTGAGTTGCCCATGGTAAGTAACAGGGAGGGGGCTATACTGGAAGTGGCACTTTAGGCGGAGCTGCCCACTAAATGAGGGTCTTGGGAAGAAGATGAAGGACGGGGATAATATCAAATGTTGACATTTGGAGGCATCATAAGTAAGAGATATGGCAGAGAGACAGAGAGACAGAGAAACAGAAAGAGAGACAGAAATAGACAAAGAGACAGAAGCAGAGAGAGACAGAGACACACAGAGACACACACACAGAGAGACACACACGGATAGAGAGACAGACACAGAGGCGAGGAAGGAGGAAGAAGATGGGGCGCTTGCACTGTGGAAGACTGTGAAAGCCCAGGTCCTATGTGGGTTTGGAAATGGGAATCCCAAGGGTTGAAGAAAGATAATTGGATAAACACACAGTAACTGATCTCGGACACAGCCTGGAGGATTTAGAATCAAAGCCACAGAGGTTAGATGGTAGGTGGCTTTGGTGTAGATGTTAACAGAGGCAGGGAATCTTTCGAGGAGCCCTAACACATCACTGAAGGAGGAGAAGTAACTGGAGACTGGCTCTACTATTGACATTGAGTGATGTCAGGGCAGACAAAGATTCATTCTGTCGTTTGCCTTTTGGCTGCCTTCTGATACTTTGGATCTTAGGCAACAATAAATCACTTTTTAAAAGTCTACTGCGACTTAATTTTCCATTTAAGGTACACTGACATAAACAAATCAATTTATGACCAGAAAATGAAAACTCCAACATCATAATGGTTTCATCCTGCTAGCCACAGCAATTGCTGACAATCTCCAGGCACCTGTCCTTAAGAGCTGCGATGAATTGACCCTGTTAACATCTCTTGACTGTTTGGTCACAGAGACTCCCCGTTGACAGGTGCAAGGCATCTTCTTTGCATGATTAGCTGGCTTATCCAGGAATCCCTGAGCCCTTTTGCAGAGAGCCCTTGAGTATGTGAGACACGTTCTTTGTCAGTGTGTTACCTCTGTAGCCCTAGGAGTAGACTTCTGAATAGGAGTCACCTCTCTCTCTCTCTCTCTCTCTCTCTCTCTCTCTCTCTCTCTCTCTTTGGGGAATCAACAAACTTCTGCTTGTGTCAAGTGTAATAAGAACCTTTTAAAGTCTCAGTTTGGGGGGTGGTGGTTGTAATAGAGTCAGCAGCTGGACTTCCTATTGGTCATCAAGCCATGAAGCCCTGGGTTTTGCTTTTTAGCACTAGATAGGAAGCAGGTATGTTAGCATACACTTGTAACTGCAGAACTTGGGAGGCAAAGAGATCAGAAGTTCAATGCAAAGAAGAATAGAGACTCCTGAGTGTGATAACTACAATTTCCTTTCATTTGTATGAGTGTTTGCTGTTTTTTTTTTTTTTTAAACAATGCCCTGACCTCTGTCATTGTCATGGATCAGCATGTTGGAAATGAGTACTGATGCTTCTTACATGTATGTGCCTTGTCCTCATTGTGGTCCTTCTTCATGAAAGGAAGCCCATGTCAGTGAACACACCATTTAAAAAGATATTCACAAGGTCCCTCTGTAGCTTAGCAAAAAGTACACAGAACCACGAAAAGATGGCTGGAGAACAGATGCGTCCTCTAAAGCCTTGGGTCAGCACAGTGCACTCAACAATGGAGCTCTCAGAAAGACTCTGCAAAGCATCCATGGACCCGCGTGCTTGACTTGGAATGCCCTTGCCATTCCTGGGTGCTGACAGCAGCACCCACTGGATGGCACTGAAAACCTGCCGTCCTTTCCTCAGCTGGCACAGGGCGTCACCTCCATCATCCCACCGCCCCCAGCCTGTCAACACACCCTGTGATAAGAGCGAGCAGGCCACAGGTGAATTGCCTTCCTGCCTGTTGGATGACAGCTGCTGTCAGACCTCCAGGGCTCTGCCAGCATCCCTGCTCTTCAAGATCGGGGGATGGGGAGGCATGATATCCCTACCTGGGTGAAACTCTGACCTCCCAGGTAAACTGTATTGTTTCCCATGGAGCCATGTATGCGGGGGAGGGGGTGGAGGGATTGTCATAGGAAAAAAAAACCTGTGATGGTAGAATAACTGATTTGCAAAGGCTTGCCTCACTTGTACCTATGTGTGGGGTGGGATTTTATATGTTCATATGTGCTTGGCAAAAAAGTAGAGAAATAAAGCAAGCGTTATCAGTGAGGAGGAAGGGTGTTCTCTGTTCAGATAATTAAAACTAAACTGCATCTGTGGGGAGGGGATCCCTGGAAGGATAATTACCCCAATTTACTGCTTGACTTTGGATATGTGTGCTATTTAAGGTATCTGATATCCTCCCAGATGTAAGCTTGGGCTTTGTGACCGAGCTTTATGTTAAGAAGCAGTGTCCAGAAACCCTGGCCAGAGCCAGTGCCTTTGTTTGCAACCGATTTTTGCGTCACCCAAGTCAAAGAGAATTTTGTTTTAAGAATAGTGCACTATGTTTTTGGAGAGGGCTCTGTCCCTAGCACATGAGAAAGTTGAGATGCGGGACTATTCAGGACCAGCCTTCTGAGACCTGTCTTGGGGGAGGGAAGAAGATTAAATAACAGAACAATCCCCACAAAAAAAAAAAAAAAATTAAAACAACTTAGCTTTCAAATGCTCGTAGTAGTTGAGTTTGCAGAATGTTAGCATCCAGTCTGACCCTAAGAGTTCCCCTAAAGGCTAAACACTATTCAAATGAGAAACGCTTATCTACACCGGTATCTTAAGAGTGTCTCAGATACCGCTGAAAGGGCTGTTGTCTCCTCTAGCTTGCTGAAAGTAATCCTGGGTAGAATATTTTAGTAGAGGAAAATCGTGGATGTGTAGCTCTTCAGGAAGGGAAAGCAAATGTTCTGGGGGTAAGTAAACCAAACTTTTAACATTTCTTTCTTCAAGTAATGATTTCTTTAAGAAGGGGTGGGGTTATAGTGTTTTGTGGGTGGGGTGCAGTGGGGAAGATCATGTGTGCATGTGGTGGGGGAGATCATGTATGCATGTGGTGGGAAGATCATGTGTACTCATGGTAGGGAGATGATGTGTACATGTGGTGGGGAGATGATGTGTGCTTGTGGTGGGAAGATCATGTGTCAATGGTAGGGAGATTGTGAGTTCAGTAAGAGCGTAGGAGATGCAGCAGGGATGTCCTCCCTCCATTTCCTGGGCTCTCCTAATCTGGGCCTGTGTCTCACTCCTCTGACCCTTTCCAATTCTTTTCCATAATTCCGGAGAGAGAAGCTGAGAAAGGAAGAGAAGCAGTGAGAAACATACCGGGGAGTTCCCGCCCCAGCTCCCATTGGTGGCTGAGTGGGACCTGGCACTCAAAAGCCAAATAAACCCCTTCCTCCCCGAGCTGCTCCTGGCCAGAATGTTTTATTACAGCAATAGAAAGCAAGCCAATAGAAGCCCCAAGTAAATTCAAATTTCACTCAGGAATCTAAGGCAGGAAGAAGGACTAGACCAGTGCCTGGTGTCAGCCAGAGAAAGGATTTTTTATCTTCTAGGAAAAGATGTCCCACCGTTCTGGCAGCCTGTCAGGTTACCTTGCAGGAGAAACTGGAGCTTAGCTAAGACATTTAAAAAAAAAAAAAAAAAAAAAAAAGCACGGGGCCACGCCTTGTCCCAGACTGCTTAGTTATGCACATCTCCAGCCACTCCCAGCTTTAAAGCTAAGCCTCCTGTCAGGGCCCTGAAAGTAGACTTCAGGCCGACACTGGGCATCATTGCCCTCTTCCCAATGTGATCCCACGGAATAAATGTCCTTTCTTTGCTAGAGTCCAGGCTTTGACCCTAATAACTCCAGGAGGAAGGAGTACAGAGATTATTGGTTTAGAGGAGCTTTTCAGGGCCTGGGGCAAAGGTGTGTCCCTCTGGTGGAGAGTCAACCTGGTCATTTCTGACTCACCGGCCACGCAGGCCGAGCAGGGAAAGTGAACAAGCCACACATTTTCACATCTAAGCCCAGGGAGGCACAGGAAAAGAGCCGCGATGCGATGCTTTGTGTTAGCGTGTAAATCCCAGCATGGCAAGCCGCTGTCACAGTCCGGGAGGCCTAGAGAGGGGAGTGACGCTGGAATCCAGCTGACATGGTCCGATGGGTCCCCGAGAACCTCCAGAACACCTCTCATCTGATCATGCGGCTCAGGGGTGCAGTTGGAGAACTCTTCTCCAAGGGAAGACTTCTCTTCTGGTGACTCTTAAGAGGATCGATGTCAGCGGGGTAAACAGTTGGTTTCCTTTGTATTTTAAGATTTCCTGTTGTTGGCATCCTTCCTTGAGGATGGCTTTATCTCCCAGGCAGGGGCCAGGATGTTGATTGTGTTGAAGGGAGCATCCTTCTGGGCTGAGCCCAAGGCCAGCTGAGGCTTTCCCTAAAACCCACACTGGGGGTTCTGAGAGAGTGCATGAGTCACCAGCCTTGTGTGTCAGGTTTGCCATTTTAAAGACTGAACTCCTGCGTAGCTCAGAAACATTTAGATATGACTCTTTTCTGCAGCTCTCCTACCGTTCCTGGCCCCCGTAAGTAAATAAGATTTTCTGTTTCATCACTGATAGCGGGACAGAGGGCACTGTGGATAGCTGGGGCACTAGTGGCATCCTCCAGCAGTGAGTGGGTGCACTGAGGGTGTGACCGCCATGGCTGCTTCAGTTCCTTCTCCAAATTCACTGGTTACATGATTTCAGGGAAGTGTTCCTTTTATTAAAAGTGGCTCAGATAAATAACTTTACCTCTTTGGGACTCACATATTCTCAATTTACACAGTTCTTTACTTTAAAATCTATACCCTATATTTCATATAGATATTTTTTGCTCTAAGAATAGATAAAATACATAGGCATATTTTCTTCATCCATAATTATCAATGTACTTTTTAATATTTTTGCTTCCAGTCCTTTCCCCTCCCCCACTCTTTTTTATTTCCACATTCTAAATAATTAAAACAACATGCATGTAGCACGAAGGTGGTTTCAACTCCCACTCTTGGTTCTGCTACCTTTTGGCCTACTTCCCCCAGATTAGTGCACGTATATGAAGAGTCTGACAGATCTGGAGTAGGTCATTCAAGTATATGTTCCCATTTTACAGGGCATGTGTGTCTATCAAACACAGCAATCCAATATGTAAATTATGGTTTTTAACAGAAGGAAAATGTATATGAATGGGGTACATACATCCAGACCTCTGCTCTACTCTGTGTTTGAGTTCCTCCCACGACATGGTTTATGTTTCTCTTCCTATACTCAACAGAACATTGATATCTGCTTCTGTGTGGACCCTTAGTGCATTCATTTTCACTGTGTTTTAGTCTCCAGGCCTAGATACACACAGCAGCATGGTTGTCCATGTCTTATGAACAGTCGTCCAAGAGTTTCCAGTTATCATAACTAATTCTGCTGTAGACATTCCCGTGAACACTGTCTGGTGTGTGCATAGATGGGAAGAGAAACAAGGAGAGATCCAGGGATCGCCAGTCCAGCTTTGGGGTACCGCCATGAAGTTTATATGCAAGTAGAGAGCCAGAGGTATAAAGAGCTCAACAGTCGTGAGTGAGACGGAATCCTGCCCGTCCTGACCATCGTTGCCTCTGCGCTGGCCTTCCCTTCAAGGTAGTGTGGTAATTTGTCAGAGCGGTGTAACGTCTCTTCTGAGAGACAAGTTCCTCCTCTGGCTGGCACAGTCTCCAGCTTTCTCCCAGTATGAGATTCCTGGGGGACCATTGTGTTGACAGTCTGATCCACAAGTTTCAGTAGCTACAACAGCTTTAGAATATATTCACTCTGTCAAGGACAACACAAGGAAACCCACAGAATCAACCACTGTGGGCTCATAGGGGCTCACAGATACTGATCCGACAACCAATGAGCCTGCATAGGACTGGCCCAGGCCCTCTGAATATATGTCCTAGTTGTATATATTTGTCTTCTGGTGGGACTCCCAACAGTGGAATCAGGGGCTCCACTTTGGACTCTTTTGTCTGCTTTTGGGACCCTTTCCTCATACTTGGCTGCCTCGTCCAGCCTTAATACAAGGGGAGGTATCTAGTCTCACTGAAACTTGATATGCTATGGTTGATTGGTATCCATGGGAAATTTGCCCTTTTCTGAAGAGAAACAGAGAGTATATGGGGGGGGGAGGAGCGGGTATGGGGTGGGGTGGGGAAAGTACTGGGGAGAAAGGAGGGAAATCAGTGGTCTGGATGTAAATATATATATATGTATATATATAAAATTATCTGGATGTAAATATATAGATGTATGTATATGTGTGTATATACATATACATATATACATACATATACATACATATGCACATGTACATATACATACACATACAGATATAGATGAAGATGCAGATAGATATAGATATAGATGTAGATGTAGATATAGATATAGATGTAAATATAAATATATTCACTCCTACCAGGACAGTTACCTGATAGTCTCTAAGGCAGCCATTAATCTCACTGGAAAGTGGTGAATCCAGCAGCCCAGCTATTGTGCCCTCCAAGCCTCACCACAAATCTCAGTATGTCTCAGTATTGTTAATGGGGAAACAGGCTTCAAGTGCAAGAACTTTTGGGTCCTGAATACCCAAACCACAGTAGGTGTGGATTCTTGGTCTCCATTCCAGGAATTCTTGGGGTCAAAGGGAAGTTTGGGAAGTGCTGCCCTGTGTTCTAGAGTCAAAAGTGGCAGTGTGTGGGCACAGGGCACCACATTCTCAGTTTTTGTAGACACCACACTGATCGCAATAGGGGACTCGCACACTGAACGCCACACTAGCATGGTACATGAGACTCATTTCCCCACAGCCTTAACGCTCTTAGTAAAAACCTTTGGACTAAGATTTCCTTCAGTGCTATGGGTAAAAAGCACTAAAGCAATCTTTAGTTTCAATTCGTAGCTCTCTGATGGTTGCAGATGAGAACAGTTGCTGTCATGAGTTTAGCATACAGCCCCATGCCAAAATTCATTTAAGTTGTATTTATGTGTATGTGCAAATGCCAGTGCAGTTCCCAAGGGGGCCAGAAGAGGGTGTTGGGTCCCCCGGAGCTTGAATTCCAGGAAGTCATGAGCTGCTTCAACACGGGTGCTGGGAACTGATCTCTGGTCCTCCCTAAGAGTAGTACGTGCTCTTAGTGAGCGTCTCTCCAGCCCCTAATTCAGCATGTGTTATGATGCCCACTGCTTCAAGCAGTTAACTTATTTTGACACACTTCATTCTTCTAGCCTGAGGAGCAAGTAGCTATTTTATCATATAAAAAAAAAAAACTAGACAGGACTCACCTTTCTTACTCCAAGCCACTCACCACTCCTATTCCCTATACTTCCTGTTAATATCCTTCACTAGTTCTTTTGTTTTATTCCTTTATGTTGTAATGTTTTGTTTATTGATATCTAGGGCTTAAAGTTATAGATGACTTTTTGTATCATAAAGAATTTCCCCATCTGCAATTATTCATAAAGCTTATTTATATTTGTGTCTGTACCTTTTCCAAAGCACTTTGCACATGCTACTTCACTCACCCGCTCAGTCGCACATCCCTCCTTTAGATAAGCACTGTTCTGTTTGAGTCACCAAGGTTAGAGACACATTTGGCGAAGTGTGGCTTCCTTCTAGTGAGGAATGATGGGTAATTTGCCGGCGGGCTAAAACCCCAGGTCTACTGGCCATGTATGTCACAGAGGGAAACGACATACTGTAAAGGCTGGAACTGCTACGGAGACTGAGCAAGAGCACAGGGAGGGGAGGCGGTCCCTGTTCCTTCTTTGTCCTGTATTGACTGTGTATGCACGCACACACACCATGGTGTATGTGTAGAGGTCTGAGGACAGCTCATCAGAGTCAGCTCTCTGCTTCTACCATGTGGGTCCCAAGGACTGAACCCAGGTCATCATACTCAGCAGCAAGTGCCTTTACCCACCAAGCCTTCTTAACAGCCCCGCTGTGATTTTTATCTTAATAGGGAGTTGTCGTAGTCACTGTTCTATTGCTGTGAACAGATACCATGACCAAAGAAACTCTTATTTGAAAGAGGCATTTAACCAGGGCTGGCTTACAGTTTCAGAGGTCCGTTATCAACATGTGGGGAGTATGGCAGTGTGTAGGCAGACATGGAGTGGGGGAAGTAGCTGAGAGTTCTACACCCTGACCTGCAGGCAGCAGAAAGGGGGAGAGCCACTGGGCGTGGTGTAGGCTTCTGAAGCCTCAGAGCCCACCCCCAGGGATACACATCCACCAATGAGACCACGCCTCCTAATCCTTCCAAATAGTGCAACTCCCTGGTGACTGAGCATTCAAATCTATGAGCCTATGGGGCCAGCGGTTAAGTTAAGGCTGAGTAATAAAGAGTGCACTGGGTAGAAAAAAGTCATTACAAAGGTTCTTCAGCAGAAGCACCCTGTGTGTGTGTTTGTGAGTGCTCACACATGCATGGGCGTGTGGTGTGTGTACATGCATGTGAACAGCCTGCCTTGACCTGAGCTGAAGAAGCCCCTTTGTGGCTTTCACGTTTGGGATGATCCATACGTTGTCAGAAACGCATATTAAGGGACAGAGTTCAGCTGACACCGGGACTTCCTCCTCCGGTCTTCTGTCGTCACAGATTAGCTGTCCAGAAGCCAAGGTCAGAACGCCCATCCTAAGGAGGGATATCTGCTTGGTTCCCCGTTGTGCTTTGGCTCCCCAAAATTGAATCCCTAGAGACCACCCTTATCAGTTACTTTTCTGTTGCTGTGATAAAACACCATGACCAAGGCAACTCATAGGTAGAAGCGTTTGATTGGTCTTACAGTTCCAGAGGGTTAGAGTCCGTGATGGCTGAGTGAAGGCGTGGTGGCAGAAACAGTTGCTCGCTCACATCCCAGACGGCAAGCAGGAGGACAGAGACACCCTGGAGATGGCAGGAAGCCTTTTCCCAACCGGGGAGCAATGATTCAACCACATGAGCCTCTGGGGGCCATTTTCATTCAAACCACCAAAGCAGCTGTGTGAACGCGGCTTGGTTCTGTGAGCTGATGATCCAGTTTTTAGTGGTGATGTCTGATGAGACATCATTATTTTTTAATATTAATTAATTAATTAATTAATTAATTTTAAACTCCAGATTTTATTCCCCTCCCGGTCCACTGTTTCACATCCTATACCTCCTCCTGCTGTGTCCATGAAGATGTCCTCCCCCTGACTCCCACCCCACCAGACCTCTAAACTCCCTGGGGCCTCCAGTCTCTTGAGGGTTAGGTGCATCTTCTCTGACTAAACCCAGGCCCTGCAGTCCTCTGCTGTATGTGTGTTGGGGGCCTTATTTCAGTTGGTGTATGCTGTCTGGTGGGTGGTTCGGTATCTGAGAGAACTCGAGGGTTCAGGTTGAGACTGCTGGTCCTCCTACAGGGTCGCCTTCTTCCTCAGCTTCTTCCAGCCTTGGTAGACCCCTGGTGAGACATTGTAAACCACTGGACCTGTCATAAAGGAGAGAGAAGGGATCCAGGTTCCTCTCCTCTCTCACTTCCCAGGCAGTCACAAAGTAAGCATTTTGCTGCATTGGGTGATGAGCCCACAGCCAGGGAAACAAGTGACTGTGGATTGGAACCTTTGAAAACTCTGAGTTAGATAACCCTTTCCTCGTCTTATGATGGAAGTCCTGTTTTAATGAATTTTTGCCAGTTATGAAGTCTTACCAGGAAGTGGCTTTGCTTAACGTTAGACTGTCTTAAGCTACTGAAATGAACACTCACTAACTGTCTTGGCTGATGGGGGCTCAGGGACTGAGGGTAGGATAGTCCTGCACAAAACAGGGTGGCAAGACACTTTATACATTGGCTGACAACCAAGCAGCATATGATAGCTAGCCGGGTGAGTTCCTGTTGTCTCTAGTGGGCAGGTGCTCTTCATAGAGGCTTCCCTACCCCTGGAAACTTCCCAGAAAGACAATAGGGATGACTATCTAGATGTCATTGAAATAATTGGGGTGTTCCCTCTGGGGGAATCCTATTTATGCAACTTTCCATGTTTAAAATTTTTACCACAAATCTAATCTTTGGTGCTATTGCCAAGGGAGAATGCATTAAATTATTAACTTCATTTTCACTGTCTTGTTCCTGCGTTTCTACTTCAATTCTTAATGCTTAAGGGGAAAGAGTTTGGGATAGGGTCTCATGAAGCCAGGCTGACCTCAGATTCACTACATAGCTGAGGACAGCCTTGAACCTCTACTCTTCCTTCCTCAACCTTCTACTGGGAGTACAGGCATTCACACAACATGTGTGGTGTATGTAGTAATCAGAACTGAACCTGGGGCTTCATGCATGGTAAGTAATCAATCTACCAATTGAGCTACATTCCCATCATCAATGAAATATTGTTTGAGCCATGCATTACATGGATTGAGACAGTCATTTTATCAAACACCAGTAGCGTGTGAGGTCTCTGAAAGACCCCGTTAGTGGCTCTCAAGCATCTGTAGTACCTGGATGGCATAGCAAGCCACGGATGGCCACAGATAGCTTGACCAATCTGAGAGTTTCTGAGTCAATTTGTCTTAGGCAGGGCTCAATAATTTGTATTTAATAAGCATACAGGTAATGCTATTGCTTTCATAGGGAAGAAAGAAACATTATACCTGAGATCAGGAGATCAGTATTGATGAGTTGGGTAATTGGGTGTTGGTGTTCACGGAGCCATTTAACCATGACTTGGAATTTTGCTTCACTGAAAAGTATAGTTCTGTTTTGGAGAACATGAAGGAGGTCGCTCCTTTATCCTTTATGCCCACATGCGGCAATCACTGTGCTATCTAACTGAGGTGTGTATATACCTGAAGCAGAGTGGGATGCACCTCTCACCCCTGGGAAGGCCCAGAGCCTCTAAGAAACACCTAACTGTTTACTATCACTGTTTTAGTTCCTGACTTTTCAAATAAGAAATTAAACTCAGGGCTGGAGAGGTGGCTCAGCAGTTAAGAGCACTGACTGCTCTTCCAGAGGCCCTAAGTTCAATTCCCAGCAACCACATGGTGGCTCACAACCATCTGTAACGGGATCTGATGTCCTTTTCCGGCGTGTCTGAAGACACAACAGTGTACTCACATACATAAAATAAATAAACTTTTAAAAGAAGGAATTAAACTCAGTAAAAAAAAAAAAAGAAACTCTTAAAAAATGCGTTGTTCATTACCAATTTATGAAAGTGGACTGACTCCAAGTTCCTCAAGCTCAAACAACAGGCCCCTCCTTTATGAATTCAGCTGTTGAGAGCATAGGGCAATTGGGGCTAGCTTCGTGGACACGGGCCAACCAATCAGATGGCACACCGGGTAGAAACAAGAATCAATGTAAAGTTCTGTGTTTGAGTCTGAAAAAAAAAATCAATAACTCAAGTGCAGTTCATGGAAAAGAAGACGGGGAGTTGTACTGGGCTTCTCTCCAGTACCCACGTATAGAAACATCAACTCGTGCAGCTTCCTACAGATGCATTTTACAGCCTGTTTATATTGGAGGCTTAGCCAGGGAGTGGCACCACTTTAAGTTAGATTTCTGTGGTGTGTGTGTGTGTGTGTGTGTGTGTGTGTGTGTGTGTGTGTTGCCTACCTTATGGAAAAGGGATTAGTACATTTTTGTTTGAACATTTCTCTGGACAGAATTCTTATAGCCATGCTTTGGTGTGGTCTTTTGGTGTGGACCATCAGAATTAGTTTGTTATGCCAGGCTAAGGCTCATGGAAAACACTGGTTTGTGTAACCCATCATAAGTCTCTAGAGATAGACCCTAGGCTATTATTTTGAGTACAAACACTCTAAAACCCCCAACTCTATGCCAAAAAGGAAAAAAGATGATAAGAAAATATTGGGCTTAGTCATAGCTGCGGTGTCAGTACTCTGTGGCTCTGCTGCATTTAATTAGGATCTGGATTCCCCTTAAAACACGCCAACTATGTTCCTTCCCTCTCCCTCCCATTCAAGAACACGCTTTTGTTAGAAATCATTAACATACAAGGCTACTTTCCTAATTTGCTTTTGCTGCTAGGGAGCTCAGCTTCTAAACGGGTGTTTATCGCTGGTCGTTGCTTAGGTATTTCTGGCGATTTTTTTTATGTTTTATCCTCCTTTGTGACTTTATCTTCTTTCCTGATATCTTTTTCCTTTTGTAATTTAATTTAAAACCCTGCTGTCCTGTCTGTATTTTGGTAAGCCAAGTCTAACACCTTTTGCTTGGAGTAGGATAGGAATAAACAGTTATTAGCATTTGGATTGTTTTCTGAAGACACTATTAAATGAAGTAAAGCCCACTTGTTATCAAAATTATGAAGCAAGCACTAAACTAAGGAGGCACATAAAATAGTGCCCGGGAGAGTCATGGTCACAGAGCAGCTAACTCATTTATCTCCTCATCTCAGGCCAGAGAGACAACAGAAACTCAAGAACAGCAGAAGCGCTTATGAGTCCCAGCAATGACCCAATGCTTTTTTGGTGTATGTGCACACGGATGTTCGGGAGTGTATGTAGTATACACCCGTGGTAGGTACCAGTGTGTGTGTGGGAGGGGTTCAGAGGACAGAGGACAACATTATGGGATGTTGACTGTGAGGCAGGGTCTCTCACAGGTTCAGAGCTCACTGAGTAGACTAGCCTCGCTAGCTCCTCAGCAAAGGAGCCCCAGAGACCTGCTTGTCTCTACCTCTCCAGGGCTATGATTTCAAGCCTGGGCCACCTTGTCTGCCTTTATTTTTTTTTTTCACATGGGGACTGAAGTTACATCCTTATGTTTGCAAAGTAAACGCTTTACTCACTGAAGTTTCCACAGCCCCTGTTATTTGGTATTTCTAACTGATGATATTACATGCACAGATCCATGTGCACACACACACACACATATACACATGCAGAGAAAGAGAGAACACATGCACACACACACACACACACACACACACAGAGAGAGAGAGAGAGGAGAATAGTTATGAACTGAATGTTTGTGTCTAATCTAAAATCTTCATGTTATAGACCTACTCTCCATGTGACTGTATTTGGTGACATGATCTTTGCTGAAATAATAATGGTTAAATGACATCACAAGGATGGAGGTCTGTGATTGAATAATATTAATGTCCTTAGACAGCACAGCAGAGTCCTGTTTTCTGTTTTCACCCGGTGAGGGCACAGTGAGAAAACACGTCTGCAGGAGGAAGGCCCTCATAGGACCAACCGGAATGGACCCCATTGAGAAAATACATTTCTATTGCTTCATAAACATATCCTGGAAATAAAATAATTAAAAAAAATCAGATTCAAGTCCCTGAACTTTGCCTTCATCTTTTGACAATAGAAACAAGCAGTTACTAAAAGAAAGCTTCTTTTTGCAGTGGGCATCAGTTAATGTGGCAATTAACAGCTGATCAGGATGCAGGGGACAAGGGACTGTGAGTGTCTAGACATCTAGATCAACCCCACGGCCATGAAGGGCTCAGGGGACATCACAGAAGAGGGGCTTGGAAGAACATAAGGGCTGGAAGATCGGGGCAAGGGAAAGTCATCTTCTGACCCTGACAGAGTCCCCGTTCTCAAGAAGCTACAGTGGCTATGGTTACTCTTGTAAGGCCTTCACCGGATCAAGGAAGTCAGTGCTCCAGCAGTCTGGGGGAGGGCTCATGAGTCCCGCCCCTAGCTAAGGAGCTATTAATGGTTGATGGCTGTTGTGGGAGGGAGGGTCATTTTTTCTTTCCTGTAAGGATGTGGCTATTGGTAGGTTGCCCACGCTCCAGTAGGTGGCCCCCACCCGTGCACATGAGAGCAGCACTAATTGGGCTATGGGGGTTGTTCAAAACCATAAAGAAGACGTGAGTTAGTATGGGGATCTGTTGGGTGGGCCTGGGGAGATTTGCAGAGAGTGGGTGCGAGGGGTGGATAGGATACAAATACAGCATACACATAAAATTCTCAAATTAGAAGTGAAAATATGTATGAAAACATTTTCTTCCCCCCTCAACTTGGTTATGGTTATAACAGACAAAACTATGTACTTGCAAAGCGAGAGAGGTGAAGCCTACGAGGAGGTGACTGGGTGGGTCTGCGGGGCTCCGCCCTCATGGGTGCATTGGTGCTGCTGTGGGAACAGGTCGGGGCTTGTAGGAAGGGCTTCGTTCTCATGAGGGAAGTTATGAAGTGGGGTCGCTCCACACGCCTGTCCCCTGGGCATGTGGTCATTTCCCTTGGCACTTCGCCATCACATTGTGACAAAACCAGGCCATTTGCCAGGGTAGCAGAACCATGTTTTTGGGGACTCTCCATCCACCACAATCGGGAATCAAGTAAACTTCCTTTTTTCCATAAGTTGCTAAACTTTAGACATTTTGATATAGCAATCCGAAGTGGATCAAGATACATATACGGTGTTGAAAGCCATTAAAGAAGGCAATTAGAAAAAACAAACAAACAGGTGCCTGGAGGGATGAATGAACGAAATCCCGAAAAGATGAATGAGAAATCAGGAAGGCTACGGCACACTACTCGGAGCATCGTGTGGCTACACGGGATCTCAAGGCCTTGAAGGCATTTGTGATGGGTTACCGGCTGGGACACCAACCTCTGAGATGGTTACTTGCCTAGAACAGCCAGTGTACCCTCCTCCTGGCCCTGGGGATTTCTGGGACACTGCAGGGCTTTCTGGCATGGACTCCTCTGTTTCCTGGCTACAGTTGGGTTCTGGGCCATCTTTTGTTTCATTCAGTTTCAAATGAGAGGATCTTTTGGACGCTGGCTCTGAACTGGGGAATGGAAACTATTTGTGCTGCCATGAGGGAGGCGTTCTGCGTCTGGCAGGGACGCTGGGCTGGAAGCAGCACAAAGAGGATGTCAGGAAACCACCAAGCAGCCGCGCTCTGCACTCTCGGGGGCTCTCGTTGTTAGTACTCCAGTTCCTGGGAGGATGTCTAATGCTTTTCCTGGTTTATCACCTTGGAGATTAAAAGAAAAAAAGGAAGAAGAAGAAGAAGAAGAAGAAGAAGAAGAAGAAGAAGAAGAAGAAGAAGAAGAAGAAGAAGAAGAAGAAGCTCTCAACACTTTATGCAGAGTTCCTCACTGCAAACACCCCAGTAAGAAAGTCTGTGTATGCGCGTCTGAACCGCTCAAGATGGTGTGGGTGATAAACATGCGTGTCGGGGCGCTTTTTCCATTCCCTCACTGAATCTGGCTCAGACTTGTAGCAGCAGACAAAGTTCATGCTGTCCTGTAGAAGTGCCTGCTGCACTTTCGAGGGTTTTCTCCCAGCCCCCACCCCCCCAAACCCAAACCCAACCCCAACCCCCAGAAGCCTGCTTGAGGGATATTTAATTTTTTTTCCTTGGAGAATGAAACTCTCACTCTTCTACTGTCACTTGGCACAATGAAGGGCACAGCTATCGGATCCTCATTCTTTTACATATGTGAAAGAAGTAGAAAGGGGTAGACTTTAAGAAAATACAGCCCCCATCCCCATCCCACCAACCCCAGCTTCCCAGTACAATGTCAAAATCACTCTGAAACGTTGCTAGGACACTTTTCCAAAGGAGAGGCTCACATGTTCTGCCCCCCCCCCCCGCCCCGTCCCTCCTCAGCCTTCTCTCTGTTGCCTCTAGTGAGCTATGATCTGATACAGCCTAAAAGACTCCCAGGGACCCGCTGTGAACCCAGAAGTCAGCCTCCTGCATGCACAAACAGTACTCATTACTTTAGAAAGTTCCAGCCCCCACCAAATTTAAATCTGTTTGATGCTTGTTACACACAGTCCTTGAAGCATTTGGAGAGGACCAGGGTGTCTTCATGTGCCAAATGGAATATCTTCAGATGTTCTCCACTGGTCGTGATTTCCAGCACAGATTAAAGCAGATACGCCCCCCCTTCCCTCGCTCCCTCCCTCCCTTCCTTCCTCCCACTCTTTCCACAAGTATTTCTGCATCTAAGTGCCAGAAATTGTGCTAGAGACGTTTCCTCCATTGTACAGCCCAGTGGCTTGAGTTTTAAAGGCAAATACAGAATTTATGCAGCTTGGCGAGGTCAAGAACGAGTGTAAGCCCTTCAGTCAAGGTTTTGCTTTCTTAGGGTGCTGTGATCCCTCAATAGAGTGGCCTTGAACCTTCAAAACCTCCTGCTTCCGCCTCCCAAGTGCTGGGCTTACAGGCATGTGCCTTCAGTACATCCAATATTGGTTCTTCCGTCCTTCTTGGCTGTGGAGACCGTTCAATCCTCCTAAGCATGCTGGGCACAGATTTCTTCAATCATGATAGAGAACACAGGACTTTCTGTAGTTATGGCAGTAATGTAGGCAGCCTGCCTGGCACACCACTTGGGCTGAGCAGAAACTCAATGGGCCCGCCAGGCCATGCTATTATCAGCCCAAATAAGAGCATGGAATGGTCTTGGTCATCAAAGAGCAGCAGCTGCAAATCGACTGACTATCCAGGAGTTTGTTGAGGCAGCGAAGTGTCTGTGTTTTCACTGAAGTTATTGATAAGAACATTGACCAGGATGTAGCCTGGATGAGAGCCCCGTGACTCTATCCAAGGACACCAACCCATTGTATCCTTATTCTGTTAATAAGCATTTTTCTGTGCCAGGGCTATCGAGTTGGTTATAAATAGAACTGTGCTCTTTTCTGCTATGTGATTTCTCCAGATGGAAGTTTGGAGAGCTTTCTGTCAGTTCCCCTACGGAAATCCAGATATCTGCCTCTAGCATTCCTCCTCCGATCCAGTCATTGAAAGAGCCTCTGTCCTTCCCGGGTGCTGTCTTTCAGAATGAAGGCCCCTCCCCCTTCAAAGAAGAGGAGCAAGTTGCATTCATCTGCCCTAAAGTATCAGTGACCCAACGGACTCCTTTCTGACTCAGGTGGGAGCGAGAGAGTTGCTGTAGAGGCAGAGAAGGGTTAATAGAAAGGTTAGAAGTGTGCAGTGGCTGTTGCATGGGCGAATGAACATAGGTCACTGAACAAGCTCAGAAACGGATCTGTGTGCAGAACCATATTCTGCCCTAAGAAACAGAAACACACGAGGATCCATTGCCCATGCTTGCCCTTCCTCCCACTTCGGTCTGAGAAACAGCAAGATCAATACATCCCAAATATATCTTCATCCCACCCTCGCAGGCGTTAGGAGAGGAAGACAGGTCCTTAGAGCATATATTCAAGTCCAGCACAATGCTAGCATCCTCACTAACGGTAAAGTGTCAGCTGACATTTCTGGCCACAGTGCTAAGTACAATAAGTCATAATTTCCTCCACCAACCCCAGGAAGACAGAGCCATTAGCTTCTTGTCTTAGAGACGCAGAGAGAGTCTGGGCATTTTTTTTAAAGCCACATTGATATGCAGCGGACAGAGCCATGGGTAATTTAGTTCTCTCTCTCCCAGATGTGTCCAACATTGTGACATTGTGACACAAGATTGTCATCTACAAAGTTCATACCCGAACCTTACAATTGAGTCATAAAAGCAATCACACACACACACACACACACACACACACACACACACACAAACTCAAGATGTTTTAAGCAAGTTTCTGGTTTTCTGTTGGCCTGTATTCATAGCTACACTAGGCCACATGATGCCCACAGGCCACATGATGCCCACAGGATTTGGACTGGACACACCTTCACATCTTTAAACGAATGGTTCTTCCTAGTCTGATTTTTAGGATTAATTGACAATCATGTCGGCACTTGGGGATTCTGAATTCAGCCCTGACACTGTGCCCTTTGGCCCCTTGTGATTTACTGACATGCTTTCCGAAGAAGCCCAGACTCCTCAGAATCATATATTTTAAGTTCAATGGTTGGCTGTGAGCATCTGCCTCTGTATTTGTCAGGTACTGGCAGAGCCTCTCAGGAGACAGCTGTATCAGGCTCCTGTCAGCAAGCACTTGTTGGCATCCACAATAGTGTCTGGGTTTGGTGACTGTTGGGGGAGCTAGAGAAAGGAAAGAAGGAGCTGAAGGGGTTTGCAGCCCCACAGGAGGAACAACAATGTGAACCAACCAGTACCCCCAAAGCTCCCAGGGATGCAACCACCAACCAAATAGTACACATGGAGGGACCCATGGCTCCAGCTGTATATGCAGCAGAGGATGGCCCTGTTGGACATCAAAAGGAGGAGAGGCTCTTGGTCCTGAGAAGGCTGGATACCCCAGTGTAGGGGAATATACAGGACAGGGAAGCAGGAGTGGGTGTGTGGGTGTGTGGATGGGTGAACATCCTCTTAGAAACAGGAGGATAGGGGATAGCATAGAGGATTTCTGAGTGGTAGGGGGAACTGGGAAAGGGGACAACATTTGATATGTAAATAAAGAAAATATCTAATAAAAAAGAAGAGGTTCTGAAGAACCCCCCCAAAAGAAAGACTACAAAAATAAAAAAGAATCACACATTTTCATGTGTCCACCTATGTGGCCTTGGAACAGTGCCAAGGATAAGAGTAATCTGGAGTGGACTCCCTTTGCTTCAACTCAGGGTTCACGCCCAAGGAGCCATCTGCTGTTTGGATTTATACTGCTGGGAGGCTGGCCTCCAGATTGTTTTGGAAATGGGCGGTGGTGTCTTGGAACAGCTTGACTGGGGGCTGAATCTCATTACCGACAGAATTGTGACCTTTCAGCAGAATACAGAAAATGCCATTAATACAATATGCAAAAATGATGTCAGCGCTGTTTTATGGGAGGGAGAGATATAGGCCATGTGGGATATTTGTTTTAATGATATCACCATCATTGGTTGTTATGTGGTTTGAATTAAATAGAAGTCTTTGAGTAGAAATTCCACCGGATGATCGTTCAAGAGCATTCCTTTGCTTTGTCTGGTGTCACTTGGCCTGCGGTTTGCTGTGCCTCCTGGCTGAGTGGAGCCCTTGGTGAGATGTTGTTGTTGTTGTTGTCGTTGGTGTTGTTTTTCCGACGTCCTAAACTCAGAAATCAGGGGGCTTTATTTTCAGTCTAATTGTATCCATATTGATCTGAGATACAAGCATTTTAAAACAAAGAGTAAGAGACACTGTGGTGTCTCAAATTAAGGAAACAAGAGGTGGAGTCTGGTACACATGGTAGCTTGCTCTGACCATAGACTCATCATCTCTCTGTCTCATTCTGCCCATCTCTGCCCCTGTCTCTGTCACTTCTCTGGGTGACATTATTCTCAGATTTCCTTTGGTCATGGACATTTTTATTGATAGCAATGCCTTTTTTTTTTTAAATATGTCTTTAACATTTTAAAATCACACCTGTGTTCTTGGCCCTTTCCTTTGCCCGACCCTCCACCACCCTGTAGCTCTCCTCAGTGCCTGTTCCTTATCCAGTAAACCTACAAGGATCTACTATCTGCCTTCACCCTTCTCCCTGTCTTCTCCCAAGACCTTTCATCTGGTTGGCAGCTTCAATTTGTCATCACTCAGTGTTAATCCTTTACATGTCCCGCTTAATTCAACTAAACTCAGCACCAGTTAGATCACAGTCTCCGTGCTCAGCTGCGTGCAAGATGGCTCTCGCCGTCCTGATGGTACCTCAGGCTGGAAATATCCTCATTTGGCCTCTTCCTCCCCCCAAAGCCAGCTTCCTTCCCACCCTCTGGATCTCACCCCTACCCCTCTTCTCCAAACTGAAGTTTGAGTAAAAACAATGTAGTGACTAATAGATCATAAAAATACATAGTTACATGACCCTCTGACAAATTTCCAGACGTGTGGCTGCCAGGTTGAATCTGGGGCCCTTGAGTTCTAAGAAGCGACTGAGTACAGGCTCTGTAATGGCTGCCAGCTGCTGTTCTGCTCAGGATGTGTCTCTAGGGAAGGTTTGCTAACCATGACAATCATTAATGCTAATAATAGCAAGCAACAAACAACGATAATAATAAGCCCACTGTAGTGGTTTGATTGAAAATGTCTCCCCTAGGTCTGTGAGTTTGAACACTTGGTCCCCAATTGGTAATGCTGTTCGGTGATGTGGTGCAGCCTCCCAGGAAGATGTACATCACTGGAGACTTGGATTTGCAGCTTTGTCTCACAGTTCACTTTCTTTGCTTGGTGCCCATGGTTAAACATGCTACCTGGGCCTGCTCTCATGCAAGCATCTTGCTGTTATGGTTCCATGATGGACCCTTATCCCTTCAGAACTGTAAACCAAAATACACATTCCCTCGTTTAAATAACCAGTCTAATGTTGTTTAATCACAGCCACAGAAAAGTCACGGATACAGCATCATGTCCACTTTCTATTTATAACAGACTTATAGTTCTTACACATGTCATCTTATTTGATCTGGTCAACATAGGTAAGGGAATTGTCAATATTGAAATTGTTATTATGTCCATGCTACATGTAAAGCAGGGAACTTAAGAGGCATCGTAGCAGACATATAGATAAAGTTAGTGGTATCAGGTGAAGCCTGGGTTCTAGGGTGTTGGGCCGATAGACCATTGCTGCTCTTGGCCTGTCAAGTCCCCATTCCCAGAGTGACAGCAGGGCATATAATCAATTTACCAGAGTCAGGACTGGGCTCGGGTTTCTATAAAAATGAGCCATAAGAAAAGAATTTGTTAGATATTCCCTCTGGAAAGGCCAACGATGCAGTTGCTGTAGGAGCTGAGAAATCAGTCTGGGCAGAACTCTGCACGAAGCTCTGGTGTGGAACAAGATGGGATTCTGTGTTAGCCTGTTGTGGCTGCCACAAGAAGTGCCACAGACTATGACAGAAAAACCCCAGGGTGCTTAAATATCAGGAATCTTTCTTCAAGGTCATGAAGTTAAAAGACATCAGCATCGCTTTCTCCCAAGCCTCTCTCCTCTTTCAATGGCTGTCTTCTTCTCTCTCTGGAAGGCCATTCCTCTGTATCTTCCTGCTGTGTCCTTTGAGGGACCCAGTCATATTGTGTGAGTGCTCACACTACTGACCTCATTTTAACTCAATTACCCCTTTAATGACCTTGTCTCTAAGCACGAACGATCTCACAGAAAAGATCCTGGAGGGTGTGACTTCAACCCAGGAATTCTGGGATGACACAGCTCAGCCAGTAGCACACTGTGCTGGCTTACTTGATTAAACTATTATTTAACTTTATTCTATTGGTGAAGGAGACACAGGAGCTGCATGGAGCCAAACCAGATTTACTCATTTCATAGCCATGGGGTTCTTGGTCAGTCAGTATTCAGCCCTAAGCTCGGCCAAACCATTACCCTTCATAGCCCATCAAGGCACCTCTGTCCAGGAACCACAACGATTGCTGATTCTACTGTGCTTGGAGAAGGAAGTCAAGCCTAGTCCCCCTTCTCCCAGGTGCATAAACATCATTTGGGAAACTTGCTGAAGCCCATAATACTGAATCTTTTGTAATACTGAATCTATTGTAAAGATTCTGGGATAGAGTCAAGTATCTGCAGTTCTACCTCTCTTCCGGGTTGTCGCAGGTCCAATGGCTGTGCCTGAATAACACCAGGAAATCCACACTGGGACTTGCTCATCCTTAAACCTGGCGCTACGTCTGTCACTCGGCAACCTCTGAAGTATGGACTGTACGGATTCTTAATTCGAGTTATGCTGATACTACTGGCCGCCTAACTGCTGTGAGCGCACAGAAAGCCTGTCTGGTGGATTCTTGCTCCTCTTAAAAATGTTTTTGAGCTTCTTGCTCATGAGAAAAATTGTCCCTAGAAAAATGAGCCCGATCGTGCTTTGTTGACTAACCTGTCCACACTTTATCCTTTTCAGCGAGTAAAAAGGACATCAGGGGAACTGGCAGGCCACACTTTCCGAGAGAGCTTATTTTTTGAGTATTCTCAGCCAAAAGAAGGGTCTGTGCTCTGAAATTTCATCCGAAGCAGGTCATTTTGTACTCAGAACAGCCTTTCTAAAGACATGGTTATAAATAGTCCCTTCCACAAAAGCCCATTCAACCTGTAATGTAATTGAAGTATTTACACCATTCCTCACCACCTTGTCTTACCGGAAAGCACTTGGCAATTTGCAGACTACCCAGAGCAAACATGTCCATCACTGACTTTGGTGGAAGTGGGTGGTGGTGGTGTGGGGGTTAACCTGTGGAGCCGAGACAGGAGTAACAAACATGGAGAAAGCAGGGACAAGTTCAGCGCAGAAGTTGAGACAATAGATATCTTAAGTAGTTACTCTTGTCAAGTTGTTGGTGTATAGTGTAAGCTATTCACTAGAGGGATTCAGTTCCTATGTTATGTATTTATAAGTTATTTGTTGAGATGGAACCTATGTTTCTATGTTTATGTTATTTGTTAAGATGGATTCTATGTTTCTATCTTACATGTTTATTGGAAGTTATTTGCAAAAATGGATTATACTGTCACTTTAGAGTTCTCTAATTCACGGGTTTTAATCTTGTCACTTCAACTAGATTATAGTGTTTCCATACCTGTACTACAAGTGCTTCCTCTACAGTCTTTTGAAGTAGCCTGTTGAATATCAACTCTTTACATCGTCTTATGCTTACGAGGTCCCAACAGGGCTCAGTAGTCTGGTTTTAACAAGTGGTGTCTTAGGGTTTCTATTGCTGTGATGAAACACCATGATCAAAAAACAAGTTGGGGAGAGAAGGGTTTATTCAGCTTACACTTCCATATTGCTGTTCATCATTGAAGGAAGTCAGGACAGGAACAGGGCAGGAACCTTGAGGCAGAAGCTGACGCAGGAGCCATGGGGCAGGGAGAAGGGTTACTGCTTATTGCTTTGCTTCCCATGGCTTGCTCAGCCTGATTCCTTATAAAACCCAGGACCACCAGCCCAGGAGTCGAACCACCCACAACATGCTGCCTAATCCCCCCCTTGTTGATCACTAATTGAGAAAATGAAAACGTCTTACAGCTCCATCTTATGGAGGAGGTAGTTTCTCAGTTGAGGTTCCTTTCTTTCAGATACCTCTAATTTGTTAAGTTGACATAAGACTAGACATAAGACTAGCCAGCGCAAACAATGCTGTCAGTGGCGAGTCTGTGCTGAAGTTTACCAGCAGGGACCAGAGCAAAGGTGAGAGACCCAGGAAGCCCAGGTGCCGGCTAAAGCAAGGGTAGTTAACCTTCGTGGTCATGTCCTGCCCAGAGTTTAACTCCAGGAAGACTGGAGAAAGGAACAAATTGATTGCCTTTGATCTCACAGGAAATTAGACCAAAATAAAAAGTATTTAGAAATAGCTATATTCATCACTGTTCTCAAAGCTGAAGAGAGATTGTGGATAAGGATCAGTGAAATTACTAGAGATTCGAGAGTCGAAGAGAGCCTTTGCCTGCTCCAGAAGGTCCCCCAGCAGCTGAGTCTGGAACCTTTAGTGCAGTGGTTCTATGAGCTGTGGGGGTTCTATGCTTTGGGGGTTCAGCAACCCCTTCATAGGGCGATACCTAAAACCACCAGAAAACACAGACATTTACGTTATTATTAGCAGTTACAAATTACAGTTATAAAAGAACAGCAAAAAATTTTATGGTTGGGGTCACCACAACCCAAGGAACTGTATTTAAGGGGGGGGCAGCATGAGGAAGGCTGAGACCCACTGTCTTAGCGGAATGAGTTGGGCTTTACCCACTGAGGAGACCCGCTTTGGTGGCCTTGGGAGTGGCATATCCAATAGTTCACCCAAAAGCCTTGAACTTCAAGCACTTTTAAAGAGATAAAAACAATTGTTCTTGGTGGTAGTCCTTCTTGGGAAGACTGGTTTTGCTAGGGGGAGGGGAACTCTAAACTATGAGTCAGAAAGCTGGTGTTCAGATGGCTGGTCTCATTGTATTGGTGACTGGTGTGGCATTAAGGAATCTGGTTGACCTCTTGCAGTCTTACCTAATGATCTTCCAGGGTATTTCCCCCCACCCCCACCCCCTTTCAGCCCTAACACAGTGCTTTTCTACAGTTAGGCTATGGAACGGAGCAGAGCAGAGAAATCATACTAAACAAAATTATATCAAACAAATGCCTCTCGGGAGGAAGCAAATATTCTCATTGTTACCATTTCTACTCAACATAAAAAAAGTACGAGGATTAAGGATTAAGAAATAAAATTAGCAACATGGTTATATATAGATATATGTGAAGTTTTTAAAATATTAACAAGGATTAGACTTAATGAGTGATTTTGTCATGAACTGGGATAAATTATGAAGTAAATTATATTTTATACCAGCACATACAATTAAAATGTGATTTAAGAAGGAGCTGTCAGTCCCATAGAAGGAACAACACTATGAACCAACCAGTACTCCCAGAGCTCCCAGGGATTAAACCACTAACCGAAGAGTACACAGGAGGGACCCATGGCTCGAGCTGTATACGTAGCAGAGGATGGTCTTGTCGGACATCAATGAGAGGAGAGGCCCTTGGTCCTGAGAAGGCTCGATGCCCCTGTGTAGGGGAATGACAGGACAGGTAAGCAGGAGTGGGTGGGTTGGTGAGCAGGGGGAGGGGGGATAGGATAGGGTGTTTTCAGAGGGGAAACCAGGAAAGGAGATAACATTCAAAATGTAAATAAAGAAAATATCTACTAAAACAATAAAATAATGTGATATAAAAGATTTTAGTAAAAAATTATCAAAATTAAAAGCTCTTAATGCTAAGCCTCACAAGGATGTACAGAACTACTACTACCACTGCTTCCTCTTCCTCCTCCTCCCCTGGTCCTCCTCCTCCTCCTCTTCTACATGAAAACAACTCAATAAACCTCAACAGAGAGTATTCCATGTTTGTGCATTATCAAAATTGTATTGAAAGCACACATTTGAGACAGTCCCAACTCCAACAGAATTTATGAAGAACACAGGCGTGTTAAGATTTGCTTCCTTCACACGAGGACTCACTTTAAGATGTGCTGTTGGCAGAGGCATAGCTAGACGGGCGCCACAGCAGAGAACAAGGCCAGGTCAGACACACATCTCCACTCACAGCAACAGCGAAATCACAAAGCAGGGTAGTGATGGGCCTTCACAAGATGGTACGGCATCAACTGCATATCCATCGAGAGAAAGAAAACACTGCTTTTTCTGGGACTTGAGGAGCTGGCCGAGTTTTTAAAGTTGCTGGTTTGTAAGTACAAGGACATGGAATGAATCCTTAAGACTCACATTGAAAAACCAAAGTCAGATATGGTGCCACATGCTTGTGATCCCAGTGTGGGAGAGGCAGAGACAGGAGGAGGGATCCTCAGGGCTAACTGGCCAACAAGCCTAACTTACTTGGTTAGTTCCAAACTTGTGAAAGCCGCCATTTCAAAATGGTGCACTGTGACCGAAGAATGATACTTGAGGTTGTCTTCTGGCCCCCACACACATGTGCACACCCTTGCATGTATACTAGCACATGTGCCTGTACATCAACATTCATGAACATGCAAGCACACAGCTACAAACATACATACAACACACGAACATACAAACACACGTGAATAGGCGGACATACCTATGCCCATATTTTTCCTTTTTCTCTCACCTCGCTGAAACCAAATGTTCCAGTTGGATTGGGATTTAAATGCTAATCATTAAACATCAAAGCTTGCTCGTGAGATCTGGGAGAGCATCATTGTGATGCCAATGAAAAGGAGGCTGGAAGCAACAACTGTAAAGAAAGAAGAGAATCTGTCAGGGGTCCCGTGAACACCAATCAGAGGTACAAAATGTATATGTGTATGTGTATGTATACGCACATGCATGTGTGTGAGTGGACACACACATATAAACAGTTTCAACTAAGAAAAAAGGAAGAAAAAAAAGAAAAAAGGAAGAAAGAGAATGTAGGCAGAGAGGAAAGCTGAAGGAAGAGGCGGATGGAAGGAGGGAGGGGTCGTAGCACCGGTGCTGCCAAGAATTCCAGCAACATTGGACAGCCAAGGGTCCACTGGGTTTATGAGGGAAGGGATGCTGGGGAGAGCAGCTGGAGGGGCGGGACACAGCTGGAGGGCGGACTGCCCGGATGAAGAGCTCGAGGGACGTGAGGGGAAGAAATGCTGCTCATCTAAGCGGATCTGCTAATGAACAAGTATGTCTAAGGCTGATGACAGGCATTGCAGCGTACAAGGGCGGGGCTTGAGAGAGAGAGGAGAGTAGGAAGGGAGGGTGGCTGCTAGTGGCTGCCAAGAAGGCAGGGTTCATGGGAGATATTTGAAACACTGTGAAGAAGAAGGCCAAGTCAACCTGAAACCTTCTCTGAGTAAAAGGAGAGGGGCGGAAGGGCCATAAATGAATATGTTACTGCATAGTTCTCACAAGTTGACTGTGTTCGTCTTGTCAATCTAATGTTCTAATTTTTCTAAATATTACCATTAACTATCATTTGCCCTAGCACCGATGCGAGTCCAAGCTTTTTGTCTACACTGACTTGTTTTACCTCCAAACAGCTCACTGAGAACCTGTTCCACCTTCTCCATTTCAAACCCAAGGAAAGGGAACATGGAAATAGATTGAGTTCTCTTAAGGTCACATGGAGCCAAGATGTCCAGCAAGTGAGTCTGGAAGCCCTTCTTCTTACCTCAGTGGAGATTGTCTTTATTCCCTGTAAAGAAGGGAATTCCATTGTGGAGAATCCATGAAGATGGAGGGCTGTCTAGGTAGAGAAGCCCCCAAGGATTCTGAAGACTGAGGATGCTTAGGTTAGGAAGAATGAGGAATCAGATGACTCCAACAAGAAAAAAACCACTCAGTGCTGCCTCTTAAGATTATGCTGCTAATGATTTTCATATTTCTCCAAAGGAAAGAATATGTTCTTTTTTTAAAAGAAATATCCTTGGAGAAATAGCTTAGGATTCTGACTCTTAAAGTATCATTTGAAATGCATTAGTGGTGGATAAACAGGATGCAATAGACTTATGGACAGCCAAGATGAACCAAGCCATGAGAAAGGGGTAAAACAAAGCAGTACCTATTGACCAAACCATTCAGTTTTCATTTTATAGGAACACTGTGTTTTCCCCTAAGAACTGCTGAACTGTCAGGATTATTTATATCCATTGGCTGCCACTCAGGGGTATCCTGTGATCCCAAAAAATATGACTCACACTTCCAGGCTCTACAAGGTGGCCAGGCACACACATCCTCCTGACCACCCATTCCCTGCACACTGATGTGCATCCTGCATAAACTCTAGTTGACTGACTGGTTGATCAAATGATTGGAATCTTTCCCATGCACAGGCTAGATTTTAGAAAACCAAACAAGATAGTTACAAAACAACAACAACAACAACAACAACAACAACAACAGCAAATTTTTGTACTGAGAAGATGTTCTTTGAATCTCCAAAGACTACAGAGGGTACCAATTTTGTTAAGAAGGCCAAATGTTTATATAATGTTAATGACACAGAGGGTGACTGCAAAACTATAGGGTTGCAGGAACTCTATGTGTTTGTATGTGTCTTATGAATTCATATAGAAGAAATAAACCAATGTCATTAGTTACCAGTGTTAACAAAGAAACTGCCAGATAAGATTAAATAATCACCTGTAAAATGGTTAACCCGCTGACTTGTTGGAACCAGGAAATCCAAATTGCAAACCTTACCAGGAAGCATATTGGCCAAACATGAAGATTGTCACCGTTCCCACCATTATTACTTACATCTTCATTACTTATAATTAAAAGGTAAGTTCTTTTTATTACCTCCAGAAGGGAGCAGAGTGTTCATGCGAACACACATTTACAATTTGTGTTGACTGATTTCTGCAGGAAGAACAGTACAGCTAAGACAGAGAAGTCTGAAGCAGAGAGCTTGAGTAGGGTTTTTGGAGGGAGGGTGGGCAAGGTAGAGAACCAGAGAGAATAAGAAGGATGCATGGCATATAGCAGGTAGGTTCCATGGAAGACTGAAAAGAAGAGGCAGTCAGAATGGAAACAGGAAACTCAGCTGAAGTCAGAGGATGGAAGGAGACTGCTGTGGTCTGGGCAAAGAAGGTGGGGACACCATGTCCCAGGTCATTTCAAGACACAAACCTGGGTGGTTTGAAAGAGAGGTTTGTTGGGGATACCAGGGCTGAGATGGGTTATGAAGGAAGTAGTGCTTTCAATGTACATTCTTAAGTTATGTCTTTCTACAAGATGTAACGTGTAGTGTCTTCAGACCCCAAACTCTGGACTAGAAGGAACAAGGTTCTATGCAAGTATGGGAATTAGCTGATCTAAAAATCTACATCTCTAGGGCCAAAGAAATGGTTCAGAAATTAAGAGTGATGTCTTGCTCTTACAGAGGACCCAGGTTTCAGTCCCAGCACCCATATGACTGTATCTCCGATTAAGGCACTAGGCACATGAATGGTGCACAGATAATACATGCAAGCAAGACATATGCAATAAAGACATTGTCTTAGTTTGGGTTTTACTGCTCTGAAGAGACACCATGACCAAGGCAACTCTTATAAAGGACAACATTTAATTGGGGCTGGCTTACAGATTCAGAGGTTCAGTCCATCATCATCATAGCAGGAAGCATGACAGCATCCAGACAAATATAGGGGTGGAGATTCTGAGAGTTCTACCTCTTATTATGAAGGCAGCTAGGAGAAGACTGGCTTTCAGGCAGCTAGGACAAGAGTATTAAAGCCCATGCTCACAGTGACACACCTACTCCAACAAGGCCACACTTCCTAATAGTGCCACTCCCTGGGCCAAGCATATACAAACTATCACAGACATGAAATAAAGACAAGAGACATGACATATCCCTTATGAGAACAGAGAGGTAAAACATCTAGGAATCCTTGTAAATGGTTCAGCATGTGTCTAGCTTGTCTGTACTAATGCCTCCTTCTTAGGAGAGGAAACAGAAACCACTTGGAACTATTTTTTTCTTTCCAGTGATTGCAGGCACCTTATATGAAGAATGAATAACCTGCTTTTCTCCTCTAGTATAAAGTTATGCAGCTTTCCATGGTCTTGTCTGTGAAAGGATTGCGTGTAGCAAGAACTGATGAGAATGACCAAATTTGTTCTTGAGACCCTCTTCACAAACTCCTTAAGTATCCTCAATTAGGGAAGCTGCTGGGTTATAATCATCATATCAGGATTTGTCTTTCTGGTTTTAATGGTAGTATAATTCAAGATAATATCAAAATAATGAAACATTTCCTTTCAAATAACATATACTATGGAATAACAGGCATGTAATATGCTTTCAAATTAGTTGTCGAAGTTCTATGTTCTCATAGTTGATTTCTTCTCCTTATTTCTACCTGCAAACATTTGAGCACATTCAGACAACATAAGGAATTAATCCTGTTCTCCTGGGGATCTTCCCATTTCTCTACATGCAATTGTATCTGAAGGTCAGGGACATTATCCTGTCTTCTGTCTATGATAGCAGCTAATCTAAGGTTTTATGTTGAATCCTTCATGGCAAAGTATGAATTATATTTGATGGTCTTCTGTGTATGTGCTTGAATGTTTGAGATGGGGGAGTCCTGCACATGTATATGTGTGTGCTGGGGACCAGATAACAATCTTGGGTGCCATTCCTTAGGTACTGTCTAGTGTTTTGTTTTGTGTTTTTTTTTAAAAACCATTTATTTATTTTATGTATATGAGTACATCATTGCTCTCTTCAGACACACCAGAAGAGGGCATCAGATCCCATTACAGATGGTTGTGAGCCACCATGTGGTTGCTGGGAATTGAACTCAGGACCTCTGGAAGAGCAGTCAGTGCCCTTGACTGCTGAGCCCTATCTCTAGCTCAGTCTAGTGGTTTTTTGATCAAAGGTTCTTCACTGTCCTAGAGCTCCCCAAGTAGGCTGGTCTCTCTGGCCAACAGGGCCAGAGATCTGCGTGCCTGCATTTCCCCAGCACTGGGATTACGAGCACATATCACCACATCCAGCATTTTAAAGTAATATATTTCATAATTTTTATATGGATGAATGTGGCATTACATACAAGTTCAGGTACTCACAGAGGCGAGAAGAGGATGATGGATTTCTAGAGCTGGAGCTACAAGAAGTTGGGAGGCTCCCAACATGAGACGTGGGAAATGAACTCTGCCTCTGCAAGAGCTGCGAGCACTCCTAACGATGGGCTATCTCTTCAGCTCCACATGCTATTTTAATGTAATTTTTAGGGATAGAATTGAGGCACTCAAGTTCTGAGCAAGCCCCTTAAGAGCCATCACCTGAGTCTCTGATGATCTCTTATTTTTATGCAAAGTATCTTTAACAGTTTTTTTTTCCTTTATTTTTTCTGAAAGATAGAAAGACCATATATATTCTCAGGATGCTTATTCTTTTTCAAATTCTGCTGATAGCATGGGTGGATATCGGCTTTCTAGTATCTTTGCATCTTGAGAACTAGATTCGTATCTGGGTAAGAAAATGATGGTTCTAGGATTAAAGTTGTATACCACCAGCTCTAGCTTAAAAGTTGCTCTTTGGGAGAAAAAACTCACTTCCCCTTGAGTGAGGACCTTAGGGACAGTGTAAGTCTAAACTTCTTGTGGTCCATGGACAGGGGAAAGAATCTGCATGTATTTCATTTCACAATGGGATTGTTTGAGATATAAGCAGTCACAATATCCCTTTGGGTTTCAGTGGCATATACTATTTACACACAAGTGGCCTTACTTCTTGCTTTAAATCTGTAGATTTGAATTTCAGGGCCATTTCTATACTTGTAGCCATCTCAGTCCATGGGTATCCCACCTTCCCTGTTAATATTAGCTCCCAAAGTGAGATCTCTTTGGAAAATGAGAGTTACAGTGTAGGAGGTACTGTTTGCATGGAGGAAGAGGCACATAGTTCCCAGGGACTCTTGCCAAAGTAGGGAGGAAGAGGAAGGCAAATGCACTTTGGAGACTGTAAAGAACTATACAGTTCTTAGGGTGCACTGTCTAAGATGTTAGAGGCCAGAGCAGCAAAGGCTGAGTCAGGGTAATGAGGACCACGTTCAGATCTTAGTCATGATTTGAGACTGTGGATGGATCATTAAAAATAAGGCACCATGGGAAGGGTAAGGGGAGGGGGAGGAGAACAAATATGAGCTTGGGGGTGTTTTTAACAGACTAGGATCTTGCTTCCAGTGGGGAGACAAAGAGGCTCATTAGGGAGAAAAGAACACAGACTTTTTTTTTTTTTTTTTTTTTTTAGAAAAATGCCAATTATTTAAATAATACAATCCTGATTTCTAGACTAAGACTTGCCAGGCTGACTTTTCAAAGCCATGTCCCCTGAGATATACGGATGGTGATGCAGGGAGCTACCCTGGTGGTGTCATAATAAAAGCCTCCTGCTTCAAAAAAGACAGACTTCCTTCCAGACACAAACCTAGACATTTTTTCCATCAATGAGACATAACTGTTTAAAACTTAAACAAAACTTTGTCGAAACAACCAAGCAGAAAGTTTTGGGGAGGTTTATAACTATTATATTTAGCTTGATGATTCATGGAGGGAAAATTATTTTTAGGAAATACTCATCAAAGATAAGTTATGATGTAATCATCTGATTTTCTGCTGTTTTCAATTACTATTCAATTTTAACCACTCCTAAGTATATTTAGTGAGCTCTAGAATGTTCAGCTATTTGTTTCTAACTCCTGAATTTCAGGGACCTCCCTGCAGTTTTACTCCGCAAACTCCCACAGAACTCTTCATCTGGCCAATAGTTACTGTAAGTCACAAAAGACTTCTGTACCATCATGTCTAGCAAGACTTCATGTTCTGTAAGTCTGTTTCCATAGATCTGTCTCTCTGGGTCAAACATGTCCTGGTTTTATTTCTCTTGCTGTGATAAAATACTCTGACTAAAATTGACTCAGAGACTAGAGGGTTTATTTGAGCTCACTATTCCAGATTAGAGTCCTTCGTTGGAGGAAAACCCTCAGGAGCAATTGGTACATCCATAGCCAAGAAGAGAGAGTGAGTGAATTACCCCTCCCAAGCTTTGTGCTCAGCTGTATACTCCTGTGCAGTCCAGGGGCCCAAACCAGGGAGTGGAGTCATTTACACACTTTCAGGCTGGGTCTTTCCATGTTAACCAAGGCAATCAGGACAGGGTCCTACAAACATGCTCATAAGTCAACCTGACCCAGACTGTTCCCTCATTGAGACACTCTTGTCAGGTGATTCTAGATTGTGTTGAGTTGGCAACTGAACATAATCTCTCCAGAGAGGAAGAGAATGTCAACCTTGGATGATATCTTTGTATTATCAGAAATATGTTACCTCTGTTCACAGTGAGTCTCTTCCATCCTGTAATTGGCTACCTAGAAACATTCCTGGTGTTCTTGACATGGGCTCGTAGTAGGTCCTGGTTCTTAAATAATTGGTTGATTTTGTTCGATATTAGAATGGCTACTCCAGCTTGTTTCTTGGTGGGATTGTAAACTGGTACAACCACTCTGGAAATCAGTCTGGGGGTTCCTCAGAAAATTGGACATAGTAGTACCTGAGGACCGAGCTATACCCCTTCTGGGCATATACCCAAAAGATGTTCCAATATATAACAAGGACACATGCTCCACTATGTTCATAGCAGCCTTATTTATAATAGCCAGAATCTAGAAAGAACCCAGATGTTCTTCAACAGAGGAATGAATATGGAAAATTTACACAATGGAGTACTGCTCAGCTATTAAAAACAATGACTTCACAAAATTCCTAGAGAAATGGATGGAACTAGAAAATATCGTCCTGAGTGAGGTAACCCGATCACAAAAGAACACACATGGTATGTACTCACTGATAAGTGGATATTAGCCCAAAAGTTTGGAATACACAAGATACAATTCACAGACCACATGAAGCTCAAGAAGAAGGAAGAACAAAGTGTGGATGTTTCAGTCCTTCTTAGATGGGGGAACAAAATAGGGGAGGAAATACGGAGACAAAGTGTGGAGCAGAGACTGAAGGAAAGACTATCCAGAGACTGTCCCACCTGGGGAGCCATCCCATCTACAGACACTAAACCCAGACACTATTGTTGATGCCAAGAAGTGCTTGATGACAGAAGCCTATTATAGGTGTCTCCTGAGAGGCTCTGCCAGGGCCTGACATATACATAGGTGGATGCTCGCAGCCAACCATTGCACTGAGCACGGGGTCCCCAATGGAGGAGTTAGAGAAAGGACTGAAGGAGCTGAAGGGGTTTACAACCCCATAGAAAGAACAACAATACCAATCAACCAGACCCCTCAGAGCTCCCAGGGACTAAACCACCAACCAAAGAGTACACACGGAGCAACCATGGCTCCAGCCACACATGTAGCAGAGGATGGATGGCCTTGCCAGGCATCAGTGGGAGGAGAGGCCCTTGGTCCTGGGAAGGCTCAATGCCCCAGTGTAGGGAAATGTCAGGGAGGTGAGATGGGAGTGGGTGAATGGGTGGGTGAGCGGGTGGGTGAGTACCCTCATAGAAGCAGGAGGAGAGGAGATGGGATAGGGGTTTCCAGAGGAGAAACCAGGAAAGGGGACAACATTTGAAATGTGAATAAATAAAATATCCAATAAAAGAAAAGAATTGGTCAGATGACTGACTGATACTGTGGTTTTAATTTTTCTTGAAGGGAATATAAATCACTTAGGTACATCCACTCAAAATGCACAGCTCAATATGCCTTGACAAATGTACATTCCCAGATTAAATATCCTTCTGTGGAGAAACAGGACATTTCTTTTATTCTAAGATATCATTCTGCAGCCTCTAGACAGCCTGAACGTTCTATCATTGTAGATTAGTTTTCTTTCCTAGGATTTTTCTCAGTGTACAAGGCTAGTTAATTTGTCTGAAGTCTCACAAGTTCTAGGATGCTAATGTCTTATCCAATAGGTGACTGGGGCTTCTTAAAATATTCTAAGAACAGAATTGGGGTTAGAAAATTGGAAGCCCTCCAGTAGTAGGACTCTCATTTCCCACAGCTAAAGTTTTTTCTTGGTGCTTCTTCACTGTAACCCTCCCTGCCCCCAGGAGTCATTGGCCAATGTTGGTCCATGAGGGAAAATGGAGCAAAGACTATGAACTGGGGGAAGAAGAGGTGTGGGGAGGGGGCGTTGAAGACATGTGAATGCATAAGGTAACAACACTGGAGCCAGTTGCTGGGAAGACAGATAAACTTTATTTGGGGGTGATTCAAGGATTATATGGTCTTGGGAATGGGGGGGTCAGAATATGCAGGTGGGGAAAAGGCCATTGGCTGAAGGCTTAAGGTATGAAGATGCCTCATTAGCATACAGAGGCATTCTAGGAATCTCAGGTGTTTGCTGAACCGGTTCTTATCAGGAGAAAGGAAGTCTGCCCTGTAATCTAACGAAAGCTCTATGATATCCTGCAGGTAGAGGCCTGTGGGCATTTAAAGCTCCCTAGAGAAACTCGGAGGAGAAGCCTTGCTGGTGTAGGGAGTGCTCCGTTTCACACTGAGCCCAGGTTACCCAGTCAGCGGTAGACTCTGACCTTAATTAGCAGGGCGACACTGCACAGTCCTTTCTTGGCATTGTGCTTTACTCTTCACCTTCCCAGAGGATTTTGACACAAGGACAGACTACCCCTCTGTCCCAAGTCTGGACTCCATTCTTGAGTCACTGCAGTGTCCACGTAGATGAAACAGGCAGAGCCACCTCCTCTGTCTCTCCGTAACTTCCCATTCAGTGGTTTCTTTTTCTCCACATTCGTGCACCTCAATAGCTCTTCATCTGACCTCATTTCCACTGAGAACGATTTCCCCTCTGAAATCTTAAACTCCTCCAATATCCACCTATACCTTAAAATCTCACGCTCTCTCATGTGGAGGGCTGATAACCAATCACTCGTGTCATTGCTCCCACAAACTCTCATCAATGTCTGCATCTCTTTCTTTTAAGCTCTTAAATGCTCAAGCTCCCTCTGTCCTGAAAATGTGCTATTGATCCGCTGTCTGCCCCTAGGCGCCATCCCATCAGCCACCCCTTCCTCAGTTACATTCCTTGGAAGATAGTTCCATATTTAATGCTTATTCTCAATGCCTCCTTACCTATGTTTCCTCAACACTCCGAGGTCCGGTTACTTTCCCATCACTGTGACTAAATAAACAGCTGAAGTCACTTAAGAGAGAATGGGCTCACGTGGACTCCTGGTTCTGGGGTAGCAGAATGCTGATGGGGAATGCATGGTGGTGGGCGCCCACACCTCGGGCACCAGGAGTGTGAGGCGGCTGGGCACAGCAGACAGAAAGCAGAGACCTTTTTCCGGAAGAAGGAGAAGGGTCCAACGGCTTGGCCACAGTGATCCAACGCCGTTAGCTATGTCTCTCATCCCAGATTTTCCACATGCTGAGACACCAGTTGGGGACTTTACAGGAGCTTCGCATTTGAAAGGTAATGTATCATCATCACTTTACCGAAATTTCTTTGATAAAGGGAACCAATGATTTCCAAAACCTAGGGATATTTCTTATCCATTATCCCACTTTCTTCACCACATTTCATGCTAAGGACTACTGACTCCTTGGCTTCCATTCTCCTGAGCCCCATGACACTGTTCTGTTCTCCTCCTGTCTTCTCTCACTCAGACTGTCTTCTTTGGGCCCTAAACTTCTGGATCTATCTTATGCCGCAATATAGGAAAAAGCCCTAAACCATGTTCTGTCCCAGGACAAAGTTGTTCAGTTCCCCAAGCACTGACTCAAAAAAAAAAAAACAAAAAAAAAACAAAAAACAAAAACAAAAACAAAAACAAAAAAAAACCCACTCTCTATGAGATGATTCTTTGCCCCTTTCTTTCTGCAGTGTAAGTCCCTTGGTCTGGTCTCCTTTATCTTTCCCAGATTTTTGTAGGACCTTCCGACTCCCACCCTGCCTCTTCCCTGTTAAGTCTTTCTCCATGTAGATGATATGTTACCAAAAAGGGTAGATACTTCTGAAGGGTATGATAAGCCCTCTATATACCAGCCCTCCTACAGTGCGATGCAAAGTATACCATAAACTGTGGATACTCTGCTCCAGACATTTCTCCTACAGCTTCCGCCTTACCATATGGTCACTGCACGCAGCTGCCTGCAGGCTCTGCAGACTCCAAGCCTGTTCTAGCCCAAGGCCTAAGCTCCAGTCTTCACTCAGCTTCCAGGGCTCATCTCATGTTCCCAAACAGTAGGTAAGCAACTGTATCTCCTTTATTGTTGAGATAGATTCTTGTTATGTGATCCAGGTGGGCTTTGAACCCATGACTGTCTTTCTTCACCCTTTCCAGTCCTAGGATTGCAGATATGTACCACCACACACCCCATTCTTAGATACTTTATGATTTAGCTCTGGTGTCCTCCCTTTTGGGGTTGTGCCTAACTGCCAGTTTGACTTTTAAGTACCACTTCTCTCCATTCTATTGTACATTGGTCTTTATTTCTAGAAACGAGGATACTTGTATTCATTCTCCAAAGTAGAAATGAGAAACCTGTGTTTTTCAACAGGCCTCCAACATGGGAACTCCAGATGACTTATCCAGGGAAAAACAGGGCCTTCCTAATGAGTTCTCCACTCAGGGAATTAATAGCACCCAGACTCCAAAGAAATTTGTTCTACATCTTTCTTCCTCCCTCCTGGCTTTTCTTTGTATGTCTTTCTTTACATTTTACTGGACTATTCATCATAAATCCAGATGTTGGGGTGGATGGTGGTCAGGGCTTGAACTAATTCATAATATAGCTAATTGATTAAATACTGACAGTATACCAGAAATGTTGTAGGCCTGGGGGCTGGGAGACTGTAACAGATCCCAGCAGTTCTTCCCAGGGTGGTTGGATGCAGTGACTTATCCACTACCCTCTCCAGAAGTTCCCACTGTACCCTGTAATGTGGTAAGACAACATCCTAGATCACACTCCATCTTGTGGATTAAGAGTGGAGTGACTAAGGAAGATAGAATCCCATTGGGAAAATATTATATGTAAGAAGACAATGTACATGTGTATATACGTGTGGGTGGTGGGAAGAGAAGAGGGAGAGACCGAGAGACAAGCAGGAAGGGACAGAGAGGACATGTGATAGAGTGAAGGAGGAGCAAGATGAGAAGATACATGATGAAGTAACAGAGTCAGCTGTAACTGGGGAGGGAATTGTCTAGAGCAATGGTTAAAATGGGGCATGGAGAGCTAAGCTTGGATGCTGAGCTGTCGGGGCGGCTGAAGGACAAAGTGAGGATTCCTTTTTTTGCATAATTATTTAATGACAACCATTTATCATAGAATTCAACTTTTATGAAAATATATAATTTTATGCTATAAACTTTGACCTTTTAAAAAAGTCAATAAAAATGATTTTTTAATTGGATATTTTCTTTATTTACATTTCAAATGTTGTCTCCTTTCCTGGTTCCCACACACACACTCAGAAACCCCCTATTCTAGCCCCTAGCCTCTTGCTTCTAAGAGGGTGTTTCCCCACCCACCCACCCCCACACCTTCCCTGTTCCCACTTCCCACTCCTGACATTCTCCTACACTGGGGCATCGAGTCTTCACAGGACCAAGGGCATCTCCTCCCATTGATGCCCGACAATGCCATCATCTGCTACATATGTGGTTGGAGCCATGGGTCCCTCCATGTGTAAAGTGAGGATTTCTATGAGACTGGAGTAAGGTGTGGCCCATGGGGCTTTGAAGGTCATTTTCAAACAACTTCTGTCTAAAGTCTGCTCAAGTTTCCATAGCACCAAACTGAGCTGAAACAATAGAGATTTGTCTGACATAGTTCTAGGAGCAGAAAGTCCAAGATCAAAGGGCCACACCTTTGGTGTCTCCAATGATTTCTCTCCGTGACTCAAAGTTGTTATTTTATCTCTTTACACATCCATAGTGTGTCTTAAAAAGGCATCAGTCTGGTTGGGTTGAGTCCCCATACAGTGAGCCTCATTCTAATTGAAGAACTTCTTTGAAAGCTATATCTCCAGATAAATGCACTATTAGATTCCAACCATAGACTCATTTATTCTGAATTACTTCTTGTAGTGCCCTGTCTCTGAATGTGTCTGTACTGAGGACTGAGGCTTCAGCATGTGAGTGACAAGGGACACACAATTCAGTCTCTAACAAGTGGTCTCCAATGAAATGTCTCTACTATAAATATAAAGTGAATAGCATCCTTCCCTTCATTGCTACAAAGTGCCAGTTGCCTGCTCAGCAAGATATCTGTGCATCTCAGTAGGTTCTTGCTTGAATGCTCCCAAAGCTCCTTTGCGCTCTCTCCGTGCTCCCATCAGCCTTTACTTCTTATCATGATGTCCTCTTGCTCATCAGGGGTCTGCCCTAGGTTCTTCTCTTGGTACATTGAGTGAATGCTCCTCAAATTCTGCTCGGTAACTGTCTTAGTTACTCTTCTAATGTTGTGATAAGATATTATGACCAAGGGAGCATGGCGGCAGGCTGGCAGACAATGAATGGGGTCTGGAGTAATGGCTGAGAGCTCACCTTGAGACAAAATCATGAGTCAGAGAGAGAGAGTTGAGAATGACATAAAATCTCAAAGCCTGGCCTTTGGTGACACACCTCCTCCAACAAGGCCATACCTCCTAATCCTTCCCAATCCGTTCTACCAACTGAGGACCAACTATTTAGGCCTGTGCGTGTCTTCTGGAACATTCTCAGTCTAGCCAACACATCACACTTCACTGATTTATCCAAAGCATTGAGCCTTAACTTCTCCAAACTCATCTAAATCTTCCATGAACGTTTAAAAGAAACGCACCAAATACACATCATATCAGTATGACCATCAACGTGTTACCTAATATGCCTTGCCTGTATATTAGTCTCCTCATTGGGCAAAATAAGCTTACTTTTTAGCTTATCAAACCTCAAGTGAGTATCATGGAGGCCTACAAATGGGTTCAGGTAGCCTTCAAGAAGATACAGAGGAGGGAGAAAGTATTCTGAAAAGAACATTCCAGAGGCAACCAACAGATACTTGGCAGCCCCCCAATCAGCTGGACCAACTGGCCTCATAGTCCCAGCTGTGGATCAGCATCCAAAGGCAGTGGGAGGCAAAGCCACACTACCTTCAGCCTCTCTGATCTTTTGTACAGACTCTACACACATGGCTGCGTCTTTTGCCAAGACTGTGCCTTTTGAAATCCTGTCCCCTCTTTCTGGAACTCGATTGAGTCTTATTCACCCGTTTAAAATACAACTCCTCCATTTAACCACCTTAATTTCATCACAAACTTCTTCCAAGACTATGAGTCATATTAGCATAAAATACTAAGCTAGTGTAACATTTATATGCAGTGCGTGTGTGACGAAGGGTGTGGGATATGAACAACTCATTTATTAAAAAAAATATACCTCACGAAACAGTAAATGTATGCAAATAGTCCTTGCAGGGCTGAGACTAAGATCCCTATTATTTTTAGAGTCACAAAGAATGAAAATCAGGGCTTCAGAGTGTTAACCAATCTTCTGCAGTCATTTATCCGGATTTATCGAGATTTGGGGCTTAGATAATCTACTTACATTTGGGGATAGCTTTATTGTGGAATACCTTAAAACCATTCATTTCTTGAGAGGTTCCTGGGTGTCAGCCAACAATTGCTTACAAGGTCTCTGAGTAAAGGAGCTCGGATCATGCCCCATTCATTAAGAATATTAAAGTTGCAAGTGGACTCTGAGAGAGAGGCTAGTGAGGGAGGGAAGAGTACAGCGTAATAGTGAAAGGGGATCAAAACTCATTATATACCTGTGTGAAAACGTTTAATGAAGGCCATTGCTTTGTACAGCCAAATACGCTAATTTCAAAGGAAAGTGAGAAATCTACATTAAAAAGTAAGTGTTACTTTCTTAGCTTGGAAGTGACTTAATTTAGTTTATATATTTATGTAATGACTTCACATTTAGTGTCATAAACATGTTTACTTACAAAGGTTCATTGTAAGTGCCCATGCTTTATGGGATTTTGTTGTTGGTTATATTTGTGATTCTGTGGATCAAACCCAAGTCACCCTATGTGTGAGCTAGGCAAGCACTCTTCACTGAGTTAGACCCAAGCCCTATCGCATCAAGCCTTTCCGTTCAATGTATGGGGAAACTGCTCCATTGCAGTGTGGAGCTGTCTTCATTTTTACCACTGTGTATTTTCTAGTTGCTTTATTTTACCCAGTTTCTAATTAGTGGTTCTTAATAATGTTGCACTTTTTTATTATCACAGGTGGATTTTCAGTGGGTAGTCTCACACAGATGTCATATATACATATATGATATGTATCTCATATACACATATGATTGTGATTAAACAATTCTTAGGCCTTAAAGTTTTTGAGATTGTGTGACTATCATATAGGGGATTTGAAAAAGATTCGAGCCATAGTCTCAACTCTCAAAAATATAACTCCCAGTTATATTTTTCAAGAAAGCTCTTCATTTTCCCTGACTGTTTAGGAAGTCTTAACAAGTTGACATCATTTAAAAACAGGTCAGTGGAGGCCTTTGTAAATATGGCTAGTCATGAACTCAGTGCTACCTTTGCCATGATGTCTTGGTCCCCTTGACCTCTCCCACACACATACAGATAAGGCACTATAGGGTCACTGAAAGGAAAGTGGACACGTGTGGGTAAGCACAGCCACTCTTATGAAATCTAGGGTTGGGCAGTGCTGTGACAGAAAAATAGCTTGTTCCCAAATATGCAAACTGGTTTGCCTGGAGGCCGGTCACCTTGTGAGCTCATAAGGTTAGTGTGGGGGAGGTTCTGAGAGGTGACGCTGGGAACATTAGAGCCTTGGGCTGCCAGGTCTCAGCAAGACTTCCCATCATCATTATGCAAGCACTCCCTGTGCTTGCCAGGAATGGGTATCCCCCTTTGCCTCCTCTGGGTGGTCTCTGCTAAGACCAAGTCTTTTCAGATTGGTACAGTGAATGCTATTATTATTCACCCTAGACTTCATCAAACATCAAAACAAAACCAATTGTTTTCCCAGGGTGGCCGGTCAACATGCAGCCAGCGCTGGAACTGTAGAAATAATTGTGCTAACACCTAGAGAGTAAACAGTGCCCACCTTCAGAAGGGCACTGTAGATACAAACCAGAAGTCCAGGAATGAAATAGCTGTCTTTATAATGCTAATTATAGTTAATAGTTGAAAGGAGTAGGCTGTAGAAACATCCCAGGCTGGAAGACAGCCCACAAAGGGAAATTCAAAGTTATCCATTGACTTCTGGGTAGGTGGGGCTCACTCTTTCTATTTTTTCCGAATCTCCCTGCAGAGTTTTGAATTTAGATTTATTTATGTTTTGTTTATGTTTTTGTCTCTCCATAGGGTTTCAAATTGCCCAGCTCTCCCCAAACTGCATTCTTGCAAAGCTAGCGTGGCCTTGAGCCACCAAAGCTCTGGGATTGGCAGGGAAATTTCCTTCATTCAACTGTAGGATGGTTCCAACTGACCTTAGAGTCAAGTGATTTGCCTGGATCCTGGATTGGTACCAAGAAGACCGGGTTGGGCATACAACTTGTGGTCAGCAGTTCCTTGTTCCAAACCTGAATGGTCAAGGGTTTGTCACCACCTTGAGAAAAAAATCTGTCTTTTGAACAACTTAGTGACCAATTCTTTCTTTCAAAAGAACTCTTTGAAAAAAAAAACATAGAAAAACTGGGCTATTAAAGAATCTACTAGAATGTACTTAGCTAGTAAGTATGTGCAAAGCCAAGGGCACAATGTTAGTTTCCTAGCTTTATCTTAAGTATGGTAATATTCTGGGCAGAACCAAGAGAAATTATATACACAACCAAATTTCTTGGCTTCCTCAGCGAGAGGAACCCTAGGAAGATGGTATAGTGATGGCCTTTTTTTTTTTTTTTTTTGACACAGTCTGCAAAGGTCAATTGTGCTGGAAGGTGCAGTAGATAATAATTCTGTCTGTGCTCCATGGAGAATGTAGACAATCATAACAAAACAAAGGGACCACATTTATACAACGACAGTCTATGCATCAAAGCCGCCAGACCTCTGATGGCAAGTCCATGGACGGGCATTGTTTTGAAGCCTTCGCCTATAAGAGATTTCTGGAAGGAATGGGTTTTGCCCTTTTCAGGTTTCCCAGTAACTGAGTTCATGGGCTGACTGGTGTAGGCTGACAACGCTTTTGTCACATCGTTGTCTAAGAAAATGTCAACAAAATGGCACCAGATCTCCATTCACTTGGGTTTCCATGTGGCAGCACCTCTTTTTTGATAATATTTTTCAACTGAATGATAAAGAGTATACTTCTTTATCTTCTGTTGCTAAGATGAGGCTGGTTCCAAGTCTTCAAACATCTTTAGCATCTGTCTCTTCTTTACAGAATCCTTTCCTAGAACACTAAAAGAAATACCCAGAACATAGACATGGCAATGATGTAATAGCTCAACCAAATGCTTTAGAAATGACATTAACACTTAACAATAGGATGACCATGTTGGACACATAATCTAGTGCCTTTTCAATGGTGAATAAAATGTCAGGATACCATAGATGCCTCTGTTTAGATAGAGTTCCCATGTTAAAATGAAATCTCCAAGGAAACGATCATTAAATCCCAGCCTTTTGTAATGCTTAGGCCAAAAATAGGGCATGAAGTTTATGTGTATTGTTGTTGTTGTGATTGTAGCCTATAAAAGTATCTTTCATTCACCTGATGTAATTTTAGTCTTGGGGGCTTACTGGCTCTGTCTGCTAATCTAGTCCTGGAAGTGTCTAGCCTCAGTACAATCTAATCTAAGGTTAGGATGCTTTCAGCCTCTGAGACTTGCTGTTAAATAGGATCACCCTTTCTTGTTTTTTCTGATCCTGGCTGACTGGTTCAATTGAGCTGTTCTGCCTCAAAACTCCTCTCCATGCTGACTAATTCAAACTGTCTTCTTTCAGCTTCTGACTGAATTGCTCTGCCTGACCTCATACTAACTTTGTCAATATGTTCTAATCTTCTGTCTCCCTCCCATTCTGTCTTCACCTAGTTTGTTTTCTCTACAGTCTGACTCTGTAAAACTGCCGTGGTAAAATCTGCTCCTGAATTCCACAACTGAACTCCCATGAATTCAGCCCCATTTCAACTCAACCCAACTGCTCCCTCTGTACGCTCTTAAATAGCCTGTCTTTCCTGTGCTGTTCTCACGAGAGTTGGCTGTATCCTATTCTGTCAAATCTTTCTCTGATTTCTCATTTTGCCCCTCAATTAGAAGTCACTTTCAAACATGGTGCTTCCTTTTACAAACTCACCTTACCTTCAATGTTTGGGGTTTAAAGAGTGCACTAAGGCTGCTCTGCTGGGTTAAAATTCCCCTGTGGTATCCAGTATTGTAATTATACTCATTGTAGTCCAAGCCAGTTCCTATACTCGATCAGCTACCTGGAGTAGCTTTGAAATACTTTGAAATACTGCCCCACACCTGAAAATTGTTACACGTTTCTATACAAACCATGCTTCTACAAAGACAAAGTCGTTTACCACTGTTTCCTGGGTTCACACTGGTGGGAGGAGGGGGAAGGACAGGGTTTGACATTGGGAAGGACATTGTTGCACCCAATGTGTTTCAAGGTGTGATACTGTGAAAAGAATGTTGCAAGGTGGTTACATGTTAATAAAGTTTAAAAACATATGCTTTGCAGCCCAGAATCCAGATAACTGTATGGCCACATGAGGCCATGCATCTATATTGCAATGATCATGGGTTCACAAGCAATTTCCATTTTTCTTTTAGAGTTACAGTTATTGACTTCTTCCATCTCTTCTATTCTCATTCATTGTACAACTGTACACAAATAGCCAGGGAGAACAAAGAAGGAAGTGGTCCTCCTGGCAGAGGAAGGGTTGCCATCTGAGGGCTGCTCTAGATGTTTTGTCACATTGCATTTGGGAATAATATTTCAACCCAAGAGATAAAGAATGAGGGAAAGTTCTAGAATTTGAATTACAATAACTATCATAGTCTGCTTTGTTCTACTATATCAGAATACCTCAGAACGGGTGCTTTATAAAGAACTGAGGTTTATTCAGCATACACCCTAGAGGCTCGTAGGGCTTCAAGTCAAGGGGTCATGTCTAATGAGGGTCTTCTTGTGAGCAAAGCAGGCAGCTCATCATTTGCTGCGAGGGGCACACAAGAGATGGCCAAACTCACTTTTAAAATAGAGCACTCACATGATAACCCATTGTGTCATTGGTCCATTAATCAATGACTCAGTCACTGAAAGGTCTCACCACCAGCTGGGCTAAGCTGCAGATTCACAGAGGCACAGGGCTGTTGTTGAAATAAAGGACCTATCGAATTGATGCATAGATGGATAGTTAGAAGGACGGATGATGAATGTATGTATGGATACATATATGGATGGATGGGTGATTGGACGGTTGGATGGATGGATGAATAGACAGCTGTTTGAATAGGTCACATCAAGTGGTTGGGACCACATCAAGCGGTTGGGACCACACAGAGCTGAACTCCTGAGTATCATCAGATGGTCAGATGACAGGTTATTGGGGATATTGGCATCAAGGCGTTTTGTGTCCTTTTTACGAGGATGTGACACTCTTCCTAGTGTGCTCAGTACAAGCTTGTAGACCAGACTTTTCTGATATGATTTTAATACACCCATATGTCTATATATTTTCTATGTACTTCAATAGGTTTATAAGAGGTAGTTTTTTTTATCAATATAAATACACTATTTATTAGTCTGTGCCTCATGGTTTATATTAGACAGGTAGTTGCTTCTACATGTACAAATGAGATGTGATGCCATCATGCTGTCTTTGTGTTTGAACTTAGCATTGAGGCAACTGCTGCCTTGTGAGAGACATCCAGGGCAGGGTACAAGGCTCGGAAGCCTCTGCTCCACACGGCTTAGGGCAGCGTAGTGACAGACTGGCCATAGCCTGATGTTTGAACATGGTTTCACTTAACAGTCAGTCATGCTACCTTTCCACATCAGCCCACAGAAACCTGCTTTGCTTGTCTTAGTAGCTCCAAAACTATGCTGTGTGGGTGTACGGTCACTTGGCTATCTAGTCCTATTGCTACATGCTTGGCTCTCTTTTCATTGCTATAAACGATTATCTGATCATTCCCTTGAGATGTTACTTATCCCTGGAAAGGGATTTTCTGGGGCAGAACACCCGCATACATCTTATATATACACTGATTTGCATTGGTGACTTGCTCTAGGAAGGTTTACAAGTTCCCAGCTCTACAAAATGGACAGAGTCCTTTTCGTGGACCCCTGTGTCCCTGAACACTGAATCATTTTTGTTTTTGCCAATCCTCTTACTCTGTGTTCCTTTATATTTGCTTCCTTAGATTACCGGAGATTAAGTATTTTTCCCTAAAATTATTTTCTATTTGTATTTTTCTTTTATGGCCTTGAACATTTTGGACTTTTGCCTGGTTTGAAATTAGAATGTTGTCTTTTTTATTGATGAATGGGAACATTTTGTCTGCCAGATACACTGCTTATATTTTTCTCAATATTACATTCATTTTTAAACACTGTTTATATCTTTTACTGTGCCTGGATCTTAAATTTTTATGAAGCCAATCCTGGAAGCATAAAACTTAAAAAAAAAAAAAAAAAGATGGACTCCGTATTGTGCGACATTTCAAGTGACCACAGGCCTTGCTTCTTGATCTCTGCTCTTTTTAAATCCAACTTGGCTGCTTCTCCCATCAGCGATGGTATCTGCTTCCTTGCTGGGGCCACTCTTCTGCCAATGGAAGCAACACGGTAGATCATTTCATCTGCTTTGAAACCTTCCCTCTGTGTGTCAAAGAGCCAGACTGTCCTAGTAGGAGGTAAAATAAGGGGCTCTTATCCATGCCAGCATCAACTAAGGTAGCTCCAGAAGACACGATGGTCAAAGTCATCCCAGATGCCCAGCCTTTAGCCCTTTTGCCAACTGACTGAGCAAGGCTGCCAGAGACAAGCCACACCTTGTCCAGATCATTGGAACCACCTGGACCCTCCAGAGACTTGTCGGCTAACATCAGTCCTCACAGCTTGAATGCTCAAGCTTTAGGGACACTTGCTCCAAGGCCATAAAGCCCCAGGTCATACATTCGCTTCTGCACTAAGTTTTACCTGGGGCTTAACATTTGGCTTAATCCTTTAACTCATATAAAGTTCATTGTCTTGTACCGTGTCAAGTGGGCACAGGGGCTTACAGGGTTTTTTTTTTTTTTTTTTTTTTTTTTTTGTAATTTTTTTCCTTCTAAATGTATCATGGGTTTTCCCAATACTGCTTTTTGAGGTTTTCTTTGCCACCCATTTGAAATGTCCTGGTTCTCATTAGCAGAAGTTTTATATGCTCAAGGGTTGTCTTTTAAGATGTTTCGAATATGTTCTTCGGATTTCTTTTTGTCTTCATGTGTCAATTACACAGAACCTAATTACTTAATTTGGGAGTACAACGTGTTGACTGGGGTCATAGAGAACAGTATAGTAGGCCAGTTATTGAGAGTGAGGGAGGCATACTGCCTTTAATCCCCACACATTCCTCGCAGAATCTGCCAAGCTTTTGTGACATGGTGGTGATTACCAAACTTTTTCGTTTTTAAATAGGAAACATTTAGTCTGTGGAAATTGTGGCATTCACTACACTAGAAATCTGTGGAGATCCTTGAGGTTTACAGGGAGGATGGCAACCGTTGTGTCTTGTCCTCACAATTCTGTACAGTATGAGACAAGCCACCTGAGACCAGGGGAGGAAAGAGATGGACCGCTAACACCCTCAGAGAGTTAGCACTGAGATAGCTCACGCCATTTGGCTCTCCTAAGAGTCCTGTGAGGTCAGTGATGTCTTGCATCTGCTTCCAGAAGAGAATGTGGGGTGCAAGAAAGATTAAGTAGCAACAGCAACATCCAACAGTGACCGAAGGCGGTAAAATTCTATACGCATGTGAACACAAAAGCACACTGTGTGGCACACCGAAAGAAAGTATCCCTCTAGGAAGAGAATGAAAACGCATAGGCCAAAACAGCAAAATAGTCATGAATCAATGTGATCAGCCAGTGGTTCAGCTAAGTAAAAAAGCAGAGCAGGACATTGGTTTTTGCTTCTAAAGAGTGCACAAGAAGTTTAAAGGAACACAAACTGCAAGGTAAACAGAGCACACACCGTCTTGGAAGGTTCACTGCCACTGGATGGAAACAGCTCCGTCATTTTGAGAAAGCAATCTGGCAGGATAAACACATCCTGAGTTTGCACTATTGACTCCTCAAGCAATTCTGTTTATAAATTTAGCCTATAGGCAAGAGAACACCAGGATATACACACAAGTGTCTATAGCAGGGAAGGAGAGCTGAGAACTGACATCCCATTAGTGGGGAAATGGAATAAAAAGTGACATATCCAGGGGACTTAGGACCCCAGAGAAAAAGAACTAAACACACATACAATATGCACACTGTACATACTATGCACACCACAATACACTTCATACATACCATACACATACATACTATACACATATACACACATATGCACATGCATATATACCATACACATACATATACACATGTATATACCCACACACACATATGCCCACACCATACACATACATATCACACAAATACAGATGCCATAAAAGAACACATATGTGCACACCATAAACCACATATATACACAGCATATATACACTACACACATGCATACCATACACATACATGTACACCATACATTCACATACATGCACATTGTACATACATATACATGCACACCATATACACACATACATGTACACCATACAGATACACCACACACACACACCATACCCACACACATACCCACACATATACTACACACGCACATGTATACTATACACACATACATACATGCCATATACACACATATACATGCACACCAAGCACACACACACACCACACACATGTACATTTATACCATTCACACACATGCATACACACCATATACACACATATACATGCACACCAAACATAGACACACACACACACACACACATACCACATACAAATATTCACACATACATGTCTACCACACATACATGCACACCCACTGTTTGCACAGGCATTGAGTAGACTGGCTTACAGAGTCACAGGCTGGATAGTCATCAGTAGCCACCTGCTTCTGGAAAGCAGAGAGCACAGCAGCTTTTATGTACAAGGAGGTAGGAGACTCGTTACTCCCAGGCCACAGCTGAATGAGTGATGCTTCCTGGAGAACTCTTGGTGTGAGTCCTCACTAAGACTGGAAGAAGTGAGTCTGCTGCTCAGAAGCAAGGCGGTAGCAATACGCACGCTTGTTCCATAATAACACCCAGCCTGGATTCCCCCTCCCCAGCTTTGTTCCACCGTGTCCTCGGCGGACTGAGCAATTCCACGCATGCTCAGGGCAGGTCTTCCCTGCTCAGCTGCCATTCTCTAACTGCTATATTTGGAAACATTCTGCACACACATACATGTGCTCTGTTAACGTGGTAATGCCAAGCCAGATTAACCCTTATACCATGCCATGGGATATCACGAGACACACAAATACAGACACCATATAAGAACACATACATGTACACCATAACACCACATACATACACACCATATACACACTACACATGTACATACCATGCACATACATGTACACCATACATACACATACATGCACATTGTACAAATATATACATGCACACCATGTACACACATACATGTACACCATATACACATACATGCATACCATACAGACATACCACATACACACACACCATACACACACACAAAAACATACACACTGCACACACACACCCACCCACGCGTATACTATACACACATAATACATGCCATATACACACATATACATGCACACCAAACACACACACACCACACACACGTACATGTATACCATATACACACATACATACACACCATATACACACATATACATGCACACCAAACACAGACACAGACACACACATACACACACATACCACATACAAATATTCACACATACATGCCTACCACACATACATGCACACCCACTGTTTGCACAGGCATTGAGTAGACTGGCTTACAGACTCTGCCCACTGTACCAAGAAGGCCACAATGGGATATTATCCAGCTGTTAAAGAACTTGGCATTGAAGAACACAGACTAGAAAAGAGATGAGCATATTGTATACAGTTACTGCTATGTTCATCTTGCTAAACTTTTGGAAACCGACACTTAGCTGTAGAGTATTAATTATGTATAGCTTTAGCTATTCCCATAATATTAGTTTTTCTCATTGCTGTGACAAAGCACTTGAGAAAGGTAACTTAAGGGAGGAAGACTCGTGTTGGAGATAAAGTCCACCATGAAAGGAAATATGCAGGGTTGAGAGAGCGTCTCTGCTTTGGTCTCAGGAGTTGGAGGCAGCTCCCATCCTCGTCAGGAAACACAGAAGGGTGGATTCTGCTGCTCCATCCTCTGGTTTCTTTTATTTAGTCTGCACCTGAGTCCAAAGGGCGGTGCCCTTCCATTCCAGGTAAGTCTTCCAGTTTAGTTAAACATATCTGGAAATAGTATTAAGGATACATCTGGAGCTGTGTGATTCTACATCTTATCAAGTTGTTGATCAAGGCGAGCCATCACAGCGATCAGAAGCTATGTGTAACATAGACTTATTTTCATAGAATCTTACTGTTTAATGAAATGGAATGACAGCCACAGAGAAGTATCAGCAGCAACATAATGACACTCAGAGCCAATCACAGTGTTAGGCCAAAGCATATTAGGCAAGCAGTTCAGTTCGGAGCACACAATAAACAGAGGCTTCGCTTTGCCAAATAAATTCAGTGGTGCCTCTGGCAGTTCTTAGGAATTCAGGAGGACAAAATGAATTTAAAATTAAAGGTTAGATTTTGCTCACTTTAAAAAATTTAAAAACTTACAAAAAAAGAATACTTGATACTGGTTAGGAAACTCTAGAAAAATAACCGTCTCACCAATTACTAGAAAACAAAACTGCAACCAACCCAAATATCTTCCCTCCCCCACAGAAATTGATAAGTGGGGGCTGGAGAGATGGCTCAGCAGTTAAGAACACCCACGTGTTGGGGATCACAATTGCCAGTAACTCCAACTCTAGGGGATCTTATACCTTCTTTTGGCCTCCACAAGCACCAGCACGCACACACACATACCTGCAGACTGCACATACATACATACATACATACATACAATTTAAATAAATAAAATTAATACTAAAATAATGGATGAATTAATGAGCAGAGAACTGAGGCAAAATGAGAGTCTGACTCATTTCTATTGATTAATTAATTAATTAATTAATTAATTAATATTTTTTAGACAAGTTCTGACTATATAACCCAGATTGCTCTTGAATTCATGAGCCCCTCCCCTCAACTTCCTCACTAGATGGTACCATAGACCTGTGATTGTACATATCCAAAAGAAAAGAAAAATATTCTTAAGCAAGACTAGAAATCAAAGAGAGTAAATCCTAATCAGACACATGTAACTGTACACTTTAACACACAAAGAGGAGGCCTGCCCGGAGAGATGACTCAGTGAGTGAGAACGCTCGGTGTGCTAGCATGAGAACCAGAGTTCTTTTTGTTTGTTTGTTGTTGTTTTTTGGATTTGGTTTTTTTCTAGACAGGGTTTCTCTGTATAGCCCTGGCTGTCCTGGAACTCACTCTGTAGACCAGGCTGGCCTTGAACTCAGAAATCGGCCTGCCTCTGCCTCCCAGAGTGCTGGGATTACAGGCGTGCGCCACCGCTGCCGCCGCCGCCGCCACCACCACCACTGCCCGGCTGAGAACCAGAGTTCTTAAACACTGTAGTGGCTATTCCTGGTTGTCAACTTGACTATATCTGGAATGAACTACAATCCAGAATAGGACTACCTGTGATCCTAATCTGGAGGCTTAGAGACACAAGTTTCTGACCTGGATCTTGGCATGGAGATCTTGAGGCATAGTGGCTATGAATCCCAGAAGATTAAGACAGGGAGATCTCTGAGTTCAAGGTCATCTGGGACAAAGCAAGTCCCAGATCCAGGCGTGGTGGCACACACCTTTAATCTGGGCCACAGCATCTGCTGGAGACCTACATAAGGACATTGGAAGAAGGAAGATTCACTCTCTCTTCTTTGCCTGCTTGCCTTGTGGGACTGAGCAACTGCTAGATTCTTGGACTTTCATTCACAACTGCTGACCGTTGTTGGGAAATTGGATTACAGACTGAAAATCATCAACAAATTCCCTTACTATACAGAGACTACCCATAAGTTCTGTGACTCTAGAGAACCCTGACTAATACAAACACCCATATAAAAAAGTTGGGCACAGTTGGATGTGCCTGTGACTTGAATATTGAGGGGGTGGAGACAAGCATTCCGGGAACTCACTGGCCGGCCAGCCTAGGCCTAGCTTCAAGCTTTGGATCCAGTTATAGAGCATATTGATTTTTAAGAGAACACAGCAGAAAGAGTGCAGTAGCAGAAGAGGCTGACAGTGGCAGAAGATGCCCATGTCCTTCTCTCTCTCCCCCCACCCTCATTTTCAGCAAAAGAGTACACACCTGCACATCTGTGGACATGTTTTAGTCCCACTCACCCAAGCTCTAAATAGACAATGGATCTGGAAAACACATCCGCAAGGCAAAGAACAATACATGACAGTGTTGGCGGTGGATAAAGAGTTCTTAGAAATTGATGAAAAAGGGGGAAGAAAGCATCAAGGAGAAAATGACCAAAGAAGAGAATTAGTAATTTCACGAAGATAAAAATGAATCTACATGGCCAAGATGACATATGAGATATGACAAAATTCTCTATTTCATAGGGGAATGTAAGTTACAATAAGAGAAAATCACATTTAGCCCATGTCTGCACATATGCCTATGGAAATGCTTATAAAAACATGGGAAAATAAGTAGCCAGTGACAAGGCTTTCTAAATAGAGTATGTAGCATGATAGTGGAGTCACATCTCGAATATGGATCTCAAAATTCATCTTTGCTTGATGAATTCAGGAGGATTCTTCTAGGATGTGCCTAACAAAGACACTCAGATCCTTGACTGGGGAGAAGGAGAAGAGAAGACTCTTTTCCAGTCATGGCCCCTCCCATTGGCCCTCTGAGTTTGCGGGGGTGTTTCAGTACTAGGTCTTCATGGGAAGATATGGCCGTGGTCATTGAGGGAGGTTGACATTGGAATCCAGGACACGCCCTCGGAGAACAAACACAAAGCTTTGAAAGTGGTTCCTGTTAAAGTCATGAACTGTAGAGGCCCACAGACTGTGCAGGCTCTTGGATGAGTTCCTCTCTGTTTTTGCTCTTTGGAAATTGGCTTCAGAATATTCTGAAAAGAGCATTTTTTTTATGACCTGGAATAATCTGGCAGAGTAAATGGAGCGGCCCAGATGAATGGTGTGGAAGAATGAAGGAAGCCGGTCATTTCCAAAGGCATGGTGCTTGCTTTAAATACGTCTTAATCTCAGGCTGGGGAGATGCGTCAATTGTTAGGAGAGCATGCTACTCTTGCAGAGGACCCAAGTTTGATTCTAAGTCCCTACATCAGGCAACAGAACATCACTCACGTAGAGTTACAGGACCACCTTTGAGTGACAGGTCTTAGCAGAGGGAGGAGGTCCGTGTTTCTGAGACGGTCATCTGAGGGCTTGAGACATCTTCTCATGTAAGGTACTTGAGGAAGCCCCCTCCTCTTGGTTTTATTCTGGAATAATTCTCAAAAATGATATGTTGTTTCTTGCACCAATAAGACCTTATAAATTGGCGACTTAATGATGCCCAGCTCATCCGTGGTCAGGGATTTCTGTTTATAGAATCCTTCTCTCTCCTGTTGATTCTTTTCTTTTTTTCTTTTTCTTTTTTCTTTACTTTAATGTAAATACCATTATATGAATTGAATGGTCTCCTTTATACAAGAAACACAGCAAACACACACACACACACACACACACACACACACACACACACACACACACCTGGCCAGGCAGAGTAAACCAAATGATCTTATCAGACAGAAGGTCATGAGAGTCATTTGTTCAGCTGTGGTGAGTGGGGTGGAGTCCCAGTACAATGGCCTTCTGGGATTGTTAAGAGGGAATAGAGATGCTCTTAGGGCCACCAAGAGTAAACGAGGTAGCAATAGAACCCTCATAGGACCGGAGCAAGGGCGCTCTCCAGGGGAGGAATAGGTCTAGACGAGTGACAGTGACCTTGGCTCCCGTTCAGTTCAGTGGGGACAGCGAGCCTCGAGCTTTGATCCAGGGCTATTCTCTGCCTTCATCCCACTCGATCTTTGGTACTAATGGGATGCTTAATGCTTTTGGAAAGATTTATTTAATTAAAAGAGTTACCTATCTGTGCAGCGCCTGTGTGAGTTTATGGGCACCATGGGAGAGGTGGGCCAGATGCCCAGGAACTGGAATGGCAGACAATCTGAGCTGCCTGGTGTGCACGAGGGTCCTCTGCAAGAGCAAGAAGCAGCCCCGAATAATTTGGTTTACATCACATCTGTATTTTTTTTTCTTTCTGTTCTCTGTTAGGCTTTTTGGCACAGCAGTAAGAAAAATAACTCTCTCCTTCACCCAGGATCCTGAATGTAAAAGAAAAGCCATACTTAAAAGATGGCAGCTGATAGGTAAACCTTTAATCTGGGGGGCGGGGATTGTGGCTTGGTGGGGGAGGGGAGTAGGCAGGGGCAGGGGGTGGGGAGCGTGTTAGTGGAGGGACACAGGAGGGGCAACAGAGGCAGGTGCTTCTCAGTTGTGAGCTGGAGGCCACTGTGGTCTACGCAGCAAGTTCCAGGCCTGTCAGTGTTACCCCGACCAGCTTAAGGGGAGAGAGGCTGGTTTTGACTCCAACTTAAGGGTATATAGTCAATCACGGCAGCTTTGGCTGGGTCTGTGGCAGTGGGAGTATGGCTCGTTACATCTCAGCAGACCAGGGAAGCAGAACAGAAGGAGAGCAGAAGAGAACAGCGCAGGCTCGGAGCCTCGGAATCAGGGTCGGGCAGGCTCTACCTCTCCAACCCCGCATCTGGAGACTTACATCTCCCAGCTGGACACTGCATCCAAAACACTGGCCAGCCTCCCAACACAGCCACCAGATGGGGACCAAGTGTTCAAACATGGGAGTGGGGGTCATTTCTCATTCAAACCACATGGGAGGGGAAGTCAGAGCGGGCAATCTGTTAAGCCGCAGCCCCGGCTACAATGCACTCCCCATCCCCCACCACATGGCCTCTGTTCCCGGTTAAGTTTAAAGGGTAAGGATTTCTCTCCACAATCTTTCCAGACCCCTCGTGAGACAGTTATATGTTCAGCTTTAATTTATCCCACCAGAACCCTTGAGGATCACTGAAGTGGGTGAGGGCTTTATTAAAATAGATCCCTGGTTTCTACCCGGAGATTGTAGTTTGGGGGGGGGGCTGGAGAAAGACCCTAAAATCTACATTCAAACAAAGTTCCAGGTGAAGAGAGCTGCCTTGAAGTTCTGTGGCCCACATGTTGGCACTAAGGAAAGTGGCTACTCATTCAGCTGGTATTTATTTGGTTTTGTCTCTGTCACCTGATGTACAGGTGTTGGGAATAAGACACTGGAGAGAGAAGCAGACTGCAGACTGTCAGCTGACAGGGAGACTGCTAAGCAAGAGGTGGCATGAATATTTATTCTGTGGATGAAGAGGACATTACGAGACACTCTGCCTGAAAATAACAGGGACAGTGACTCTCTGGCAAGTGACATTTCAACTGGGTTCTCTGTAGAGAATAGTCACATTTTGCATTCATTCATTCATTCATTCATTCATTTTCCCCATTGAAACAAATACATTTCAGACTTTAAGAATGTCTTCAAGGATTACCCTAAAGCTCTAAAAAAAAAAAAAAAAAAAAAAAAAAAAAAAAGTGCGCTCTTGACATGAGTGGATAATCCTTCCAGCCTTATGCTCCCAGATGTAAGAGCCAGACTCAAAATATATTTACAAATACCTTGGTCATATAGCTAGGCTTTCCTCTTCTTAGATTATAACTTGAATTGTCCCATTTATTTTAACTTACATTCTGTCACAAGGCTGATTACCAAGCACCACACGGACATCTCCTCACATTTTCCTGAGTGACTCTTCCTGTGTCCGGCTCTGTCCCAGAATTCTTCCTGCCTCTCATGTTCCGCCTCCTATTTTCTGACTAAGCCATAGGCCATAGCCTTTTTAATTGACTGGTGGCGCATCCGTACAACGGACAAGGTATTCTCTACAAACAACTTTTTGCTTCAGAGAGTCAGAGAGGTGATGAGGAGCCTGTGGAGCTTGGGGGGCTGCTTCGTGTGCCCCCTCTCTGCCTCTGGAGAGTGAATGGTCAGGATTGGAGCCTCTCATTTCACAGTGGGAAACAAGACCTTGGGGGAGGGGGTCTCACAGGGTTTACCCCAAACAACTAGCATGGGGCTGGATTCTGGCCACATTCAGCAGTTTCCTTAGGACAGCACGTGCCAGCGGAGGAGTGACACGTCAAAACCTGTGAGAGCTTGGAGGGAGGCAGCGCCAATAAGACGATCAGAGACAGGACATCCAGATGTGGGCTCCTGGGGGAAAGCCTTGTCTGTCAGAATGTAGGTATGACGAGGAGATGTGCTCTGTGTCAGGGAGGGATCCACTGGATGAGGCCGTGAGAAGGGGGTACCCGGAAGCAATCTGTCTTAAAATATGTGGAGAGGTGTTGAGGAATTTTAAACGCAGACGTGGTATTATCAGCAAAGATATGAGATTCAAAGGAAGATGCTTATTGTATTCAGAGTTATTGCTCTCAGAGAACGCAGCTGAAATATCACACATGCACACATAAACGAGAGAGAGAGAGAGAGAGAGAGAGAGAGAGAGAGAGAGAGAGAGAGCGCTGTAATGTGAACACAGAATGAGTGAACGTTAATTTCTTGGGCTTTCTAAACATCTCAAAAATTCCAGTATCCAGAACGCCTGCTAGGAACATGGGGTGGGGCAGACGAAAAGACCACCTTTCATGCCCCTGAGACAACAAACTTAAATTTCTTGTTCTTGATACGAGACTCTTGGTGACGTGACCTCGGTCTCACACATAAAGCACCTTTCAACAAAGCCATGCATGCCCCTGTCCAAATATGATTAGTGGTCTTCAAAGACCCAGGGAAAGCCCAGGCTAGAATTCAAATAGCCACCTTTACTCAGGGCCCCCGCATGGCCCATATTGTTTCTGTTAGGGAGATAGTCTAAGCCCCCTTGGCGATCTGGGTTAATAATTAACTGTGTTCAGCGACACTGATAAAATCCCTATATCCTGACTTGTGGTCAACTGAGTGTTGCTCTTCTGCGGCTCTGTTTGATCTTGTGGGTACATTCAGACCTTTGACTACCTTTATCTCAAAGCTTGAGTCATCTTTTGTTTCTCACTGAGGTCTTTGTGAACCAAGGAGAAGATATAGAAAGATTTTACCAGATTTTACCCATTTGAGGGATTGTGGGTTAGTAGAAGGTCCTGTAAATGGTTTATTGACTGAACTGGATTCATCAGGTGTGAATTCACCTACACACACACACACACACACACACACACACACACACACACACCTCAGTGGAGCCAGATGTCCCTTCTTCCTCTGGATGAAACCTCACCATCAGCATCTGGGGCTGGGTGGGGAGGAGGACAGAGCCTTCGGAAAAGCTCCAGAAAGATCTGAAGCTGGGGTGATGATGCTCACAATATTCCAAGAGGTGATAAAGGCTTTGACGTCTTCTGTTTCACCCATCACTCATTGGTTACTGCCTCCCCAGAAAGGGCCGCAGTCTCTAGGCAACCGGCAGCCCCGGACCCTGAAAGCTGCACTGTACCAGCAGAGGCCAAGTGCTTAACCTGCCTCAGGGTATCCAGACTCTTCCACAGGGGAGTTGCAGAGAAAAGGTATACACAGTCCCACCACTCTGGACAGGTGCAAACCCGGTGCCTTCTGGAAAATGTGCAAATGAAGAGTCATTATCAATGGGTGCCTTGGGGCTTTCTTGCAGGCACTCCCACTGAGGACATCTGGGTACCATTCTCTTTGCCAGCTATACTGGCTTGTGTGCAATTCCCCTGCATTTGGAAATTTGCCCCTCTGTCGGATTCTTTGTCTAGGTGAACAGCTCTCCAAGTTTGTCCAGCACAGCCCTGGTTCTAGCACAAAAAGACAAACAAAACAAAAAACAACAAAACAAAACAAAACAAAACAAAAAAACCCTATGTCCCAGTAGACATTTCAGTCTATATTCAAAGAAAATAAAAGAATTCCCTCTGTCTAGACATGTGGCTTTGTCTCATGGGGAATGTATACATATGTGTGTGTGCATGGTTGTTTCAGGTGCATGTATATACCCATGTTTACATGTATAAGCATATATGTGTGCGTCTTTATACTTACCATTATATCCCTGTACAAACATCAGTGTGAAATTATTTAATTCTGAGGGCAACTTGACCATTTTTTCAGCTAAAGGTACCACACAATATGCCTGAATCGTGGAATGGGGACACTGTAGAACCTAAGGACCAAAGACAAGTGATCACACACTTAAACTTTTACACGAAGGTATTGTGGGGCAGGAGAGATGGCTCAGCGATTCAGAGCACAGTCTGCTCTTCCAGAGGTCCTGAGTTCAATTCCAGCAACTACATAGTAGCTCACAACCACCTGTAATGGGATCTGGTACCCTCTTCCGGCACTCAGGTAATACACTTTACACATAATAAATAAATCTTAAAACAAACAAACAAACAAACAACAAAACCAAAACTCCAAGAAGGTGTTGTGCTGGCAAATGTTTAACAGCTGGCTTTCCCAAAGCAGAGCTCTGATCGGTATCATTGATACTTTCTGGGTTGTAAATGTTCCCACCACAGCCAATATGTCCCTGAACATGGAACAGGGAGGGGATAGAGTTCTGAGCATCCTCAAGACGAAGCGTTCAGACACAAGTCGATTCTGAGACTGAACCGCTGGGGAGGACGGGGAGGAGCCTTCAAAGGAAGCAGCTGGTGCAAGAGCAGGGAGGAAACGGGGAGAAAGGGCGAGGAGCCGAGCCTTAGAAAGCAGCTGTGCACCCAGAGCTGTGCAAGACAGCTGCTGTCACCAGGGACCCCACGACTCAGGCCTACGGTTTGGTACCACTAGGTGCTAAAGGTCAAGTTACCCTCAGAATTGAATTAAATAATTTCACAGTAGTGTTTGTGCAGGGGTATTATGGCAAGTAGGGTTACAAAGACACACACACACACACACACACACACACACACACACACACACTTACATATGTAAGCTCAGGTATACACATGCCCCTGAAATAGCCAGGTACATACACACATATACACATTCCCCCCGAGACAAAGCCACAGGGCCAGAGGGAGTCATTTTATTCTCCTTGAACATAGACAGAAGCCATTGGAGAATGATGTCATTTCTGTTTGATTGTTCAAGGACATCTGAGAGATGAGAGACTTAGGAGAGAAACATCCTGCCCCGGTCTTTGAGGTTCCAAACAAGAGCAGCAAAACCGGAAACAGTGTTCACGTGAAGCCTGGCTCCTTCCAGACCTGCTGACTAAAAAGATTTTAAGTCAATGTTTATCCCTCAGGAAATACCTGCAAAGCAGGAATAGTTGTGTGTTCTCTCAAGGTGTGCATCCACTACAGAAATGAGAGACTTGGAGGAGATGACTGGGTTGGGGAGAGACACCCCGAGTGTGCCCCGTCTTCTGCAGAGTCCATGGGTAGACAGAGCGAGTGACTGGCTGGCTTTTTTCTCATGCAACAGTTCAGTCTGAAATTAAATGACGTGGCTACAAGCTCAAGTGTGTACTTGGGCTCCCTCCTCAGCCAGGCTAAACCATACTTCACCACTAGAAATCACTGAGGAAGGCAAAGGGAGGGCTAGGGAGAGAACTCAGTCGGTAAAGAGTTCGCCTTATAAACTTGACACCTGAGCTCTGTCCTCAGAACCTACATTTTAAAGACTAGAAACCATAACTGGTGGCATATGATTGCAGTCCTAGTGCCGAGGAAGGGGAGATCAGTGGATTGCTGGGGCCCTGTGCCCTGCTAGGTAATGTCAAGCCAGTAAGAGATGTTCAAAACAGCAGCAGTAGCAACAACAACAACAACAACAACAAGAAGGTAGATGGCGCTTGAGAAATGACATGGGAGGTTGAACTGTATCATCCATGCAGGAGTACATGTTTTTGTACACACATATCTGCATTCACATGGACAGAGAGCCATACATGGGCATACACATGAGCACACGATCACTTATGTGCACACACACACACACACACACACACACACACCGGCGGGGGAGAAGCTGTGGCATTACGCTTATCATTATCATCCTATCTACTTACATTCACCTTGACTGTGTGGTGTGTGTGTGTGTGTGTGTGTGTGTGTGTGTGTGTGTGTGTGTGTGTTGGGGGAGGGGGAGCATTGTAAGAGAGAGGCGGGACCAAGTCTTGTTTACAATGTAGGAAGTGGAACTAATTGAAGCAGAAACTTTGCGTGGGGGAAACTGGATCAGACGTAGAACAGGACAGGACTAGGCTCAGCCGCAGAGTGTGGGAGGCCTGGGGAGAGGCTGGAAAAGCAGCAGGATGGAGATTCCTGTTTCTTTTGTACTTTCTGCTAAAGCTGTTTAAAACTGAATCTGCTTTCTAATGGAAGCCTCTTCTTAGCAGCCAGGCGGGATAGGCGAACGTCTGTGTGCTTCTGTTAAACGTTTGTGAGAACCACGGAGGGCCTTATTTTGTTACTAACTATGGAAATGACCCATCTGCTGTCATGCAGAGACTACCGTGGCTTAGGACCTTAAAGCTAAGAGAAATAAGTCTAATACAGCACAGAGGCTCTGCTTTGGTTAGATATCTTGTTTAGGAGGAAACTGCAGATACTTAGCTTGTAGTATGCATGCCAACCCATGGTTCACAATTGTACATAAATCTCCACTTGAACTTTGTCCTGGGAATCTTTCCATTGAGTTTTTGTACCTGGAAATGTTTGAACACACGACACATTAATGGATTTTTTTTTATGAGAGTATGAAAGCTATGTTCCAATGAAAACTTTAAAAGGTATAGGTTTACACTAAAACTGAAAACTCAGTTGTAATTTTGAAACCCTTTAAACAGAAATGCATTCGCTTTTGGCACTCTTGAGTTGTCAATAAATTTTTATAAATTTTTAATTAAAATAAATTCATGTTCATGGGTGTTTCACCCGCAAGTTTGTCTGTGGACCACGTGTGTACCTGGTGCCCACCGAGGCCAGAAGAGCACACTGGATCACCTGGCACAGGGTTAGAAGTGATCAGGAACTGCTTTGAGTGTTGGGGATTGAACTCGGGTCCTCTGCAAGAGCAGAAAGCAAGTACTCTTAACTGTGGAGTTACTGTTTCAGCCTCTGACGTCATTAAAGAGCCATGCCTTGAAGACAAAAGTGGAACAAATCAGAGTTTCCAAATGCCTCTAAACACCATCCCCCAACACACACACACACACACACACACACACACACACACACACACACCATGTTTTGTGTGAGGTTAAATGGACCCTAATTCAGATGAGAGGAAAAAATAAAAAAGACTTAGTCTTATGACACCCTTCCTTTCCAGAATCCCAAGCACAAATCGTTGAGAGTCTGTAACATAGAACCTGATTTGATTAAATAAAATACTTAGTTCAGTAATCACTCTTTGAATGGCTACCAGTGTTGGCACTGAGCAAACCTCTGACGGCAAGATCAACCAACGGGACCTGCCTGGACATACGGAAGTACAGAGGGGCGGTAGAGCAGCCCAGAGCACAGCATCCTCCAGGAGATACACAGATACCACCTCCATCACCTGCACTGTGGGACGTACTCTGGGAACTGACAAAACCGGCAACCCTCCTTGGAGCGAGAGGAGTCTTTCAGGGAAGATGAGAACTCTTGAGGCATGGGAAAATGGAGACAGGGTTCTGGTCAAGGAGTGGCAAAGGCAAAGACGGTAGGAAGTACACGTTATGCCAGTGATGATGGTGGTTAGGACACCGCTGGGAGACCAGTGCTTCCGGCAGCCAGAATATTTGTTCTGGTATGAAGGTAGGATGTGGGCAAGACCACCCACTCTTCCCAGTGAGTCAGACCATTTGGAAGCTCTTGAAATGTTACAAACCACTGCGTTCTGTTTGAGGCCAGTGAGTGGGTAGAGTACATTGCTTGTAGACCTGAAAGGGCCTCTGTCTGCGCTCCCTATGAAGGAGGACCCCACAGTGAGCCTGTTAGCTCCATTCTCGACCTCACACCGTCCTACTGACCCAGGCTCGCCTTCTGTCATACACGCTCCTTCCCGGCCCCACCATGCCGCAGTGGGGTTAGAAGCCGGGCCCTGTAGGAACAGATTCCCACTATCTCGGGCTGAGGTTGTGGTGACTGATCTGGCGAGTGTGTCCTTTCTTCTCAGACGCTGTTAGAAGAAGCCCCAGCAATAGATCTTACTCATTCAGGGCAGATGATACCACTTCTACAGTGTCGTCTTAGAACTGAACGAACACCACTGATCTTGACGTTACATGTAGGGGAATATATTTAAAAAATTCTGGGATATATCACACTAGTTCACTAGACAATGACAGTATCATGGAGTGGCATTATGTTTATCATAATGCTAACTATACAGGAAGATGTAGCTGGCCCATTGGAGGCCTTGGTGTATACCATAAAAGTGGAAAATGAATTCTGAAGGTTTGGGGGCCTGCAACATCTGGGAGTGTTTAGAGGCATGCTAGAACACCTCATCAAACTAAAGGACAAATCATTAGATGGTCCCTCAGCACTCTGAAGGTGGTTTTCTGTGCTTAGTGGGCCTCCTCTCTTTGTGGGACCAGAATGTGTCACACTGGAAAATGCCCTCTTTATTAGGTACTGTGGAAGCCATAAGATTTGAATCAGGTGGAATCAGAGGATGCATCTACCTAAGTCCAGTCAGAAACACAAGCATTCCTACTACTTAGTCCATTTGAATCACCAGACACTATGATACCAACGGTCTCTAGGTGGGCAAAGGCCACCATTAGATGATTACAGTAAATCCAACAGGAGCATCTCAGTGTGGGACCCATGAAGCGCCACCACAGTTCTGCAAAAAAGTATTCTACAGAACTTGGGAACCCATTTCTTGGTGTGCTACTTGCCTAAGATAATGATGGAGCTTTTGTTCATAAAACAGTAGATGATTATGTATTTAGAGCTATATATCATGCACTAGGTCCTTCTAGGCCCACTAACACAAAGGCTGTGTAGACTCAACAGCAATTTATTGTAGGAAGGAAGAGGCCCCTCCAGAGCTGTGAATAAGTATGGACAAATTGTATGAATAAGCTACACTAGGAGGCAGTCATTGTCCCAAATGGGAGTGAGCACAAGACCATAGTATCCAATTGTCCCATTAAGTAATGTACCATGGAAGCTCCTGATCTGATAGATTGATGGACCTGAGTCTTGAAAGCAAAACCACTTCCAATTTGGAGATGACACTGAAAGAATAAATCAGTGGCATTAAATCCACAGCCATACTATTGTTGTTTCTTTACTTTCTTCTTATTACTCTTCGGAACATTAGGGATATTCATTTTTTCTATCACAGGAGCATAGACCTGTGGGTCTAGGGCTTCTGGCTAAGAGTTCCTCTCCATCAAGTGACCAGAAAGAGCCCCTTTAGATTTCATGCTATGTCAGTCAACTGACTGTTTCAGTGTCCTTGTTCCAGGATGTCAGACCAGAAGACTAGATCACCAAGGTAGCAGAGGCCACTCACTGAGACCTGTATTCTGATCACTAGGGAGCAGCAGAGCTGACAACATAAAATGTATGGATGAGCTACAGTAGGAGGTAGCCAGAGTCCCCAACGGTAGCAAGTATAAGACTGTGGTGTCTGCTGGACGAATTATGTAACGTGTCACTGGGAAGCTCCTGGGAGGGAGTGCGTGCGAGCATGAGATGATCTTGCAGCTCATCCTTTTTCTTCCCCCAAATGAGGATGAGTGGACACAGCATCGCCAATGGCCTGAGATGGACAGAGTGGTCACCCCTGTGATCCATTGCTTTCCAGGTATTTCAATGAAAAAAATGCCAATGTTTCAAGAAAAATAGTACTGGCAATTCACATAAAGAAAACATGAATATCATAACCACCCAAAGAGGGCATGTGCCAGAGGGTCTGTGGGAGTGTCCTTTTTCCCTACCTGGGGCAGAGGAATCAGTTGAGAAACTGCCACCACAGGGCCAAGTAGAACCAGGCTATCCCATGAAGCATAGACTAAATGTTCATGCACTCATGACACTGTAGACAAATGAGTGGGAAGAGATGAATACCCTTTAAATAATTTCATGTCGGGTGATACTCTACCCAAAGAGTAAGGGTAAGTCTCGCTCCTGCAGCTCCTGCAGCGTGAGCAGGGCCATCTGAAGAAGGCAGTGTGGGAACCAGGGAAAGAACAATGGAGGGGAATGTGATACGGATGTTGTAGTGAAGTGACGGACAATAGCAGCAGACACCAATCGCATTGCTAGAATACACCCTTAATACAATGAGATTGCAAATGGCTCTTTACCTTGGAGGAATTTTATAACCCCACCCACCCACCTCACCAAACTGACCTCACTATCACTATGAGAAAATAAGTCAGACAAATCCAAATTTATGAGTAGCCCGCAGAAGTCCCAACTGGCACTATTTAAACTGTCAAGGACATCAGAATTGGAGGAATTCTTACAGCCAAGAGGATCAAGACCTGATAATTCACGCTATAGGATCTGGGGTAGAAAACAAGGCAGGCCATAAAACTAAGGAGAACACAGTAGATTATAGACCAGGAAATGTGCCAATACTGTCTTCTTACCATGAATGGGTATCACACTTATATAAGATAGTAACAATAGGAAAACCTAGGCATGGGGCATACAGAGACCTTCTGTGTACTTTGCTCAGTTTTTTTTTTTTTTTGTAAATATGGAATACTTCTAGAAACAAAACTATTTATAAAATAAACAACATAAAAGTGAACTTTAACCCTTATTACAAACCATATAGAAAAGTTTGTTCAAAGCCGAACTAAATGTAAAGTTAAAAGTATAAAACTCTTAGAGAAAACGAGGGCAGGAAAAGTCTTGTGATTTGTATATTAAACAAAGATTTCCTAGAACACAAAAACCACTAATCATAAAGAAAAAGCTAATGAACTGGACTCTGACAATTATAAAGAATTTTTTTTGAAAAATTGTTAACATTAAAGCAAGTGAAAGAGTGGATGGAATTCTTGGGACATATAGCTGATCAAATCTTAAATTAAGAACTCTTGTATTTCTTTCTCAACTAGACCTATAGTCATCTGGGAAGACAGAACCTCAATGGAGAGACTGCCTTGATCAGATTAGCCTGTGGCCATGTCTGCAAGAGAGATGACCTTGATTGATGTGAGAGGGCTCAGCCCACTGTATGCGGCACCAACCCCAAGCTGGTGGGCCTACGCTGTATAAATAGTTGGGAGAAGCCTCGAGTAAACCAGTATGCTTTCCTCCTTAGTTCCTGCTTGAATTTCTGCCCACACTTCCCTCCATGATGGGCCTGGCCCTGGTAGGATGAAACAGAATTTTTTTTTCCTTTCTTTTCCAAATTTTTTTTCCAACTTTCCTCCCCTAAGTTGCCTTTGGCCGTGGCATTTCTCATGGCCATAAATGGAGAGCAAAGTAGAACACAAATCAATGATAAGAAACAAACACTATTATTCTGCAGGTTTTTTAAAAAAAAGACAAAGGTTTTTTTTTGTTTTGTTTTGTTTTGTTTTGTTTTGTTTTGTTTTTAATGAATGGTTCTAGGTTGGTTCTATCCATATCCTTCAGGGCCAGAAAGGCAACTGGGATCTTTGTCTCATATAATACACAAGCATCAGTTCCAAGCGATGGTCCAGTTTCATCCTGTTGCTGTAGAAAAACAACAACACTCTCACCAAGAGTAACTTAAGGGAGGAAAGAGTTTTATTTCGGCTTTTAGGTTTCAGTCCATCCTTTAGGGAACTCAGGGCAGGAACTTGAAGCAGTTGTTACGGCTAGGTGCGTTGCTTGCTGGCTTGCATACAGGCTCGTGGTGAGCTAGCATTTTTATATATCCCATGACCTAGAGAATGGCGGCACCCACAGTGGGCTGGGCTCTTCTACTTGACTAATAATAAAGACAATCTATGGCAGACATGGCTACAGATCAATTTGTTCTAGGAAATTCCTCAGTTAAGGTTTTCCTCCTCAAAAGATTATAGGTCAGTAGTTCTCAACCTGCAGGTGGCAACCCCTGTATGAGGTCAACCCCTTACACGAGGTTGCCTAAGAACATCGGGAAATACAGATATTTATATTGATTCATAACTGTAGCAAAATTACAGTTATGAAGTAGCAAAAAAATAATTTTATATTTGAGGGGTCACCACAGCATGAGGAACTGTATTATAGGTTTGTGGCATTAGGAGAGTTCAGAACCACTGCCTTAGGCTATGACAAGATAACAGTTTAATTAGTACAATGGTTATATTAAAATGTAAGCAGTAAAACAATACTTTTAGAAGACTATACATGATATAGGTCATATTGTCAAATAGCACACATATATGTATGTATGCATTTGTATATATGTATTTGTAAGTATTAATTAAATAATCTAAGATTCAATTTCTTATTCTTTTAAAAACATGAAAGACTAAACAAACAATAATTTAAGAAAAATAGTCTCAATATAAACTATCTAGAATGAACCAGGAACTCTTAGAGAATTAATATTTCACAAAAGATGTGTGAATGGCTGGTGAGCATGTGGAATAGTTTCCAGCACACTTAGTCATCCGAGAAATTCACATAAAAAAGCATGTCAGGATATCCCCTGACCTAACAATTGCTGGTCGATGTTTGAAGCGAGCTAACCACATTGCAAAGCAATTTGGCAACATCTTATAACAATACCTTATCATGTGACTCACTCTTAAGTTTTTATTTAATGCAAATGAAATCCTACATCCATACAAAGCTTGTATACATGTGTTCATAGCAGCTTTGTTCATAATATTAAATGCCCATCTCAAGGTGAGTAGTATATCTACACATCTTATGGTGTATCCGTGTACACTGTAGTATATCTATATATCTTGGTGTGTGTGTGTGTGTGTGTGTGTGTGTGTGTGTGTGTGTGGTGTATGTATGTGTATGTGTGTTTAGTGTATGTAGGGTATGTGGTATGTGGTTTGTGTGTATCTGTGTGTGGTGTGGTGTGTATGAGTGTGGTGTGTGTGTATGTGTGGTGTGTGTATGTGGTATATTTGTGTGCATGTGTGTGTGGTATGTGTGTGGTGTGTGTGTGTGTGTGTGGTATGTGTATGGTGTATGTGTGTGTGGTGTGTGTGGTGTATGTGATGTGGTGTGTGTGTGTGTGTGTGTGTGTGTGTGTGTGTGTGTGGTATGTGTATGGTGTATGTGTGTGTGGTGTGTGTGTGTGTGTGTGTGTGTGTGTGTCTGCCTTGTGGTATAGCTACATCTTGTAGAACATCTGTACAGATACAAAACAATGAACTGGTCCACAGAGCGACACAGTAGTGAGATCCTGAAAGAGACAAGATACAAATAATATATAGTGTGCTCTGATCTACCAGCAGGAAGTGGGGAGAGGCAGTGAGGTTGGGCCTGGCAAGGGTTTTTGCAACCTTAGAGTCCACCCCAGTGACATACTTCCTCCCACAAGGTCACTCCTCCGTATGTTTCTCGGCCAGTTCCACTGACTCAGGACCAAGCATCCAAGCACGAGAGAGAGAGAGAGAGAGAGAGAGAGAGAGAGAGAGAGAGAGAGAGAGAGAGAGAGAGAGAGAGAGAGAGAGCCGCTAGGGGCCATTCTCATTCAAACCAGCTCACCCAGAGAGTCCCAGTCTTAGGCGCAAATATGTAAATGAGGCTTGAGACCAGCACCGCTACTTCCTCTGCTGCCAGTCAGCCCGCCTGTGGAGGCAGCGCTGGGCACTGGAGATGATCCTAGAGATGACGTTGTGCACCCCAGTCCTGTGTTTCACAGGAAAGAAAAAGTTTCTATCCGCACTGCTCTGAGTGGCCAAACTGGAACTAGAATTTTGGATTCTTAATTCCTAGCCCATGGATCTTTCTGCCAAATGTTAGTGTTTTATGAACCAGCAATGTCGAGGTCCATGAAGCACCCAGCATCCAGATGTGGTACCCAAGCAGGCAGTGTTCCCATGGCAACACTTTAGGGGAAACAAAACATGTGTGATACCCTGAGCTCGTCCAAATGACTTTGATGAAGAAAAAAATGTGCTGTGACTTTTATGATTTAACACATCAGTGATACAATGCACTGGAAGATGTCTCCTCCGTGGCAGGTGTAAGTGGAGACAAAGCGCGCGCACGCGTGTGTGTGTGTGTGTGTGTGTGTGTGTGTGTGTGTGTGTGTGTTTTGCATGTTTGCTAAGATCTTGCCATAGTTTTTTTTTTTTTTTTTTTGGCATGGAATATTTTTTTAATTAATCATTTTGTTTGTTTACATTTCAAATGATATCTCCCTTCCCGGTTACCCCTCCACAACCCCCCAATCCCATTCCTTTCCCCCTTTACCTCTCAGCGGGTGCTCCCCCACCCACTCATCCACTCCCACCTCCCTGCTCTAGCATCCCCCTTCGATGGGGCATCTAACCTCCACAGGACCAAGGGCCTCCTCTCCCATTGATGTCCTCATGGTACCTTCTCCAAAACTGACCATAAAATCAAACACAAAACAAGCCTCAACAGATATAAGAACGTTGAATTATTCCCATGTATTCTCTCAGACCACCGCGGACTAAGTCTTCAATAGCAACAAAAACTACAGAAAGCCCACATTCACATGGAAACTGAACAACTCCCTACTCAATGACAGCTTGGTCAGGGAAGAAATAAAGGACTTCTTAGAATTTAATGAAAATGAAGGCACAACATACCTAAACTTGGCATAGTTTTTAATAGCTCCCTCTTACTCCAAAAAAGTCCAAATTTATAAGACAATAATATCATGATAATTACAAGGAATTTATAGCATATAAGCAATGTTGTTCCATCTGTTTAATTTTTTTTATTACTGGAAATAAGTGGGAGTTTGGGGCAACAAGCTTATAATCAACGTCTAAATCATGCTAGGCTGGAGGAAAGGAAAGGAAAGGAAAGAAAGGAAAGAAAGGAAAGAAAGGAAAGGAAAGGAAAGGAAAGGAAAGGAAAGGAAAGGAAAGGAAAGGAAAGGAAAGGAAAGGAAAGGAAAACACTTGTCTCTCTTCCCATTCTGGAGAAAAACCATCTCAGTTGATTCACTTGCAATGTTCTCAAAGATGATCACAAGAACACTACTTAATTCAAGAAAGGGGAGTGTCGTTTTTCTGGTCCCCAGCTATCAGTCTCCCAAGTGCATGTGCTATCAAGCCATAGCTGTTCAGCTAGGGTTCCCAACTAGGGACATGGTCAAGGCTGGCACATGCACTTGGGAGACTGAGGCAGAACAATTGAAAGTTAGAGGCTAGCCTGGGCTATAGGGAAAGATGCTGACTTAAAGACATGGGAAATTCAGTACAACACAGACTAGTATGGTGAGGTAGTCTCCCTCCGAGCTCATTGGAAACTCATCTTCTCGCTCTGTGCAGTGATCGTCCATCCATATAAAGATTCTCCAGATTGGACAAGGTAATGGTATCACATCAACATACATGGCTTTTCATAGACTGTATCAGGGTTAGGACACCCACAACCACCCCAGGCAGAAGCAGGAGTTTCGAACTAACCCGTGTTGAGAATCCTGCACGGTGCCACCTGGAACACTTCTCTCCAGTCATGCTCAGGGAGTGGAATTCCAAAGAGAAAAACTAGAGCCAGATCTGATGGTCGCAGTGCAGATCCATGACCCAAACACTCAGGAGTCTGAGACAGTTCAAAGCCTGCCTGGACAGTAAAGCAGGTTCAAAGCCACTCTGGGGTAAGAGTCTGCCTCTAAATGTACTACAAAAAGAGGGCTGGGGTTGAAGCTCAGGATAAAGCATGTGACTATGTGCATGAGATCTGGTCAATATAAAGTGCAGGATACACATATACACACACATACACACATACACAAACACACACATACACACATGCACACACATACACACACTCATACACACATACACATAGATATACACACTCATACACACACATACAGACACAACACACTCATACACACATACACACACACATACACAAACACACACATACACACATGCACACACATACACACACTCATACACACATACACACACATATATACACACTCATACACACATACACATATATATACACTCATACACACATACACATATATATACACACTCATACACACATACACATATATATACACACTCATACACATACATATACACTCATACACACACATACAGACACAATACACTCATACACACACATACAGAGAGAGAGGAGAGACAGACACACAGAGAGAATGCTCTAAGAATTACAAACAAATAAATGTGCTCTTGTAAAAACCTAGACAAGAATAACATCCTGCCCCACCCTGCTCTTCCCAAATCTGCATCTCACAGCATCTGCTGTGTCATGGGCGTGGGGTGGGGGCTGGGGGTGGGACAGGGGACTCCTGAAGCATCCTATATTTTACACTCGATGCTTTTACTTGATTGTCTTCTCAACCAGACCATGGCTGTCCTCTTCCTTATCCTGAGGGTGTGCCAAGGTCTCAGAACAAATGGACAGCAGATGACTAAGTGAACAGGTGGTGTCCCCTTGACCCCATGGGATGACAACCCCTGCCCTTCTTTTTTTTTTCTGTCAAGAGAAGGAAGCAGATCACGCAGAGGAAACTTCCTTAGGGAGAAAGTACATTTGGTAACAGAGTTCTGTATCCACGAGTGACATCACCGGCGAAGCAGTGAGAAGAATTAAAACAAGCAGATCTTGCCATGAACTGCATCTTGGATGTGTCACATGCAAACACTCACGGGAGGAAACACGCTATCAGAGGGGCGGTTTCATATGACAATTTTGCAGGCCAGAAGGACAGGCTCTTCAAACTGCAGCTGAAGGGGCTGGAGAGATGCCTAAGTGGTTAAGGGCACTTGGTGTTCATCAAGAGGACCAGAGTTCAGTTCCCAGTGCCCACGTTAGGTGGCTGCAACTGTCCGAAGTTCTAGCTGCAGAAGGTCTGGTACCCCTGGCCTCCACACTGAGCTCCAGTGATTTGCTTACTCTGTGTCTCTAAGGAAGAGACTTGACCCCTCTGTGTCATTGTTTCCTCATTGATATAACAGATAGGCATAACAAAAACATCAATAATGCATGCATACATCATACATACATACATATGTACACATGTATACACACATATGTACATACATACATACATACATGTCTGCTGTTCCGAGGCTGGGAGGGGTCAGCGTGACTGAAGAGCTTCGGCCAGTGCCCGGATGTAAGGCTGGTTTGGTATTGCTGTGGCTGAGTATTTGGTACTGCTGTTATCAATGGCAACAAGGGAGACTTTAGTTCCACACTGTCACTATAATCCCAAATCAAGGGCTAGCGCGTGCTGCCTCGCTGACGTCATTCATTACCTTCTTCCTTTCATCATAGTAATCTCTCCGAACTGTCGTCAGCCTGAGCTGCTGAATTCATGGCCGTCCTACAGCATCTGCATAGGGTTGAGGCGGAGTGGGACGCTGCCGCCCCAGGCACGGACACCGTGGACGACAGCATCTGCTCCTTTCATTGCTGAGTCCTACATGGTCTGGGATGACAGTAACTGTGCCGGCCACCTCCTCCTTCAAGTCTGAGTAAGAGGGGTGGGGGAGGTGGGGAGGATGGCTCGTGCCTGTCCTTAATGAGGCAGGAGGCAAGAGAAGGGGCATGGAGAGAGGAAGTGGGGGATGGAGAGGGACAGGGGTTGTGGATTCTGTGGGAGCAAGGGGGACACTCCAGGCCACCACCCTTGAAAAAAAAACGTTTCCAGTGAGTCCCCCACACAAAAACAACCCTGCCTTCCCCCCCCCCCCCGCCAACCCCCCCCCCCCGCACGGGCCCAGCCAGCTGTTCCCACTTCCGGAGCATCTGGTCACTCACTGAGCTGTTTACTAACTTCTCGTGCGGAACTTTTCAAAGAGAGGAAAACCAGGAGCTTGTCTGTACCGAGAGAAGATAAGGGAGAATTCAGTGACAAACAACAGAAAGGCAGACTTAGGTCCTGGAATCCAGGCTTGATCGGGACGGGGGACGGCGTATTGATTGCCCTTGGAATCTGTGGCTTCCGCAGTCATTGAGAGGACTCAGCCCTCTCTCTCCCACAGTGATGCCGGATCGGATGGACTACCAGGAGAACGGAGCTGCCAGGGAGCCGCCCAGGATGACAGCAGGAACAAGGTCATATTTGAAAGCCAACACCCGTGAAGCAGACAGAAGAATCTCCGAGCTTGAACTCCTGCTCTGCCTCCTGGGAACTGTGTGACATGGGGTGAATTACTGACCCTCTCTGTGTCACAATGTCATCGTTTACCAAATGGGAAGAATAGTATTTGTAGTACTAACAAAAGTTTTTCCCCAACTAGCTTACAAATAAATGAGACTCAGACTATGGTTATTTTATTTGGCTTTGACAATTCCTGGGGTCAAATCTACTCTACTCTTCTAACTGCTGGCCTGGCCACCTCCCCAGCAGCGTACCCCAGATTCTTGCTGTTTCTCCTGGCCATGTGCTCGTGGTTCCTCTCCCCTCGTGGTGGCTTCCTCCTCTTCTCCTTGCTCCTCTCTCCTCCTGGTCTCCTCCTCCTCCGACCAGGTCACTCCAAACCTGCCTACCTCTGATCCCTCCAGTAACTGGCTATAACCAATTTTATTTAACCAATAGTTTTAAATAAGCTTGTAAACGAGAAAAGTCACTCATAGGCATAGCCCTCCTGGTATTAAATTATACCTGGTATAGCATTATAATACATAGCCATAGACCAAACCTCCACAAGTATTCGCTTTACAGGCTTGCTGTGGGGTTAAATAAATTAATATAAAGCACTTTGAAAGATAGTCCTTGGCCTTTTCTAAGCATTTTGGAAGAATCTGCTCTTTTTATTACAAGTACATGTAAATTCTCATAATTGTACGACTACTATAGAGGGTAGGAAGGAATGCTGGTTGTTTAATACAATGAAGAGTTATTAAATCAAATGGATTAACAAATCCATCATCTCAAATATGTAACATGTTTCTGAGGATTTTGAAACTTACTTTCAGGGAGATACTGAAATGTATAGTGGCCAATTATTTTATTTGTCCTATTTCGTCTATTACCAGCTCTGTGATACTATAACAAAACACCTGAGGCCATACACCAGCAAAAAAAAAAAAAAAAAAGAAAAAGAAAAAGGCTTACTTTGGCCCATATGTGGATTACAGGAGCAAAGGACATTCGCCTTGACTTGAGTTTCTATAGGTGGCATGTCCCTCTACCACGGACAGGACCCTCACCGGCCGAAGAGCAGCATCATGTAAACTCATTTTCTTTCCTGTTGTGATTCCTCATGGGCTCATGTGTTTAAACATTTGTTTCCCAGGTGACTGGGAAGGTTGTAGAATCTGTAGGTCCTAAAGGTTCACAACCTTTCTAATGCTGAGACCCTTTAATTCAGTTCCTCATATTGTGGTGACCTCCAACCATAAAAGTCTTTTGTTGCTACTTCATAACTGTAATTTTGCTACTGTTATGAAGCATAATGAAAATATTTGATATGTAGGATGTCGGATATGTGACCCCACCCCCACAAAGGAGTCTCATCCCTTGGTTGAGTACTACTGCTTTAAGAGGTGGAGTCTTGCTGGAGGAAGTGAGTCATGAGGGGAGGGGCTTGAGGTCTTATGGCCTGATTTCTCATGTGCTCTCTAGTTCCTTACTATACAGGTAAAGTGCAATAAGGCAAAATTAACCTTCCCTCTCTCTTGTCAAATACTTGGTCACAGCAGTGATAAAAATTATGAATACACTCCCATAAAACCTTGCTCATGCCAGATAAGAGAGAGGAGATGTGCTGTACCGGAAGTCCCTTTCAGGATTTCCTGGAGTTGAAGACCGAATACAGGGTTTCCACTTTGTCACTCAGGCAGCCATTTTCATGGGTCTCAGTGGGTCGAACTCTGGGGTCCTGTTCACATGCAGAGATGGTGTCTACTCTGGGTGACTTCCTTGCAGAATGCCTTGGAGATTAGTAAGCACTAAACTATAAAGATCTTATTGGTCTTTTGCACAACTAGCCATCTAATCAGATTTTCACTGAAAGCATATGTATGAATGGCTGAAATTTTTAAGACTCCAGTGAGTATGGCGATCCTGTCCACCCACCACCCACAAAACACACACACACACACACACACACACACACACACACACACACACAGAGAGACACACACTCTCAACATTATCACCAGTGAATTGTTTATAAGTGACTGTAGAATCTCTTATAAGCAACACCTGTCAATAAAAAAGTCAATGGCCAATGAGCTGAGGCAGGAAATAGGAGGCGGGGCAATGGTAGGAGAAGAGAGGATTCTGGGAAATCGTGAGCGTATAAAAGAGAGATTCAAGCGCTCTCAGGAGATGGATGTAGAGCAGCAGGTAGACGAAGAGAGACCCAGAGAGATGGACACAAAACAGTGAGGAGCTGAACTCAGGATAGAATAAGGGAGATTCAAGGAGTCACCGAGGGAGACACTGTAGAAGACATGATGGGAGAAGGGGCGGGGACTGAGGAGAGGTAACTAACCAAGTGGTAGACATGGAATAGTTTGAATGGTTTAAATACGTTTTGAACTAGTCAGGGAATGAGCTAAAGTTTATAGCCTAGGTATTTATTAATAAATAATTACTCTCAGAAATGGCATTCCGGAAGCTGAGGCTACGAAAGGAAAAACAGATTTAATTATTTTTACAGGTGATCATTAATGCTTGCGAGGTTTCTGAGGCTAAATTTGCTTCCTGACTCCACATAAGACTTTTGACACCTCTGTGAGTTGATCCCCCCCACGGGGTGGAGGGGCATCCTTGTGGTTTTTAGCAGAGCCTGGAAATAGAGGGGGGGGGAGTTGATTTCCGTTTAAATGACTAACATCTTCCAACCCTGTCCTGTGTGGACATACAGTCCACAGGCTTCTTCATCCGCCAGTCTCAGCCTTGACTCTCCCTCTGCTCACACGAGCAGCAGGCGCTGTGTCAACAGAATGAGCTTTCACGTGCGCATCGAGGTGTCTATCTGTGGTCAGCTCTGTTATCCACGGTGCAGATTTACAGAGCACAGCCCAGCTCAGGGCCAACCCCTCAGCTTGCCTGGAGCCCTTCCAATCTTCACAATGCCTATGATTAGATAGATGCCTGACTACAATTCCCATTGTTTCACCTCCCAGAGCCAGCCACCCTTGGAAAGAGGACAATTCAATGGAATAGGGTATGGAAGGAAGAAAGAGACCCACACCGGGTTCTTTTTTTTCTTTTTCTTTTTAAATTGGTTTTCTTCTTTATTTACATTTCAAATGTTATCCCCTTTCCAGGTCTCCCCTCCGCCAGGTTCTTATCTCCTTAGGACAACTAGCACGATTTCCCCTCCTTCCTTCCCATGGACAATTGGAATGCAAACACCTTCCCTCTGCAGGTCTGTATTCCTTTCATCTTCGAACCCGATGGATAACAGAACAGAAAGGTCCATAATACACAAGGCCCACTCTCTGACTTGTCCAGGGAAAGCCATGTAAATCTGTCTGGGTGACACCAGGTAGTGTGAAATTGAGGCGAGTGACTCATATGTTCATTCATGAACTGCCCTTTGAGCGACTGTCAAGCCTGCTTGATCCAGAACCGTGACCTTCACCCACCTACAGGGGGCTGGGCCCCTGGCTGTCAGGCTACATTTAGGCAGCATGAGTGGTTCCAGAGAATCCTGATTTCTTATGCATGAACTGCTGACCCCAGTCCTGGCGCTGGAGAGGGACGGACAGGAAGGAAGGTGTCCTTCCACTGATTCAGGGACCTCCGGGCAGCCTTTTCCAGCATGTCAGCAGACTCCACATCGCTTTCCTCCCCTCCCTCTTCCGCCCTGCCATTAAGCCCTGTCCCTGGAAGCCCTTTGCAGTTGCCAGGAATCACAGACATTAGGAAACAATCCAAAAAAATGGGTGGCTACTTAGTATCCCACAGCCCAGTGGCCACACGTGGGCCCTGGTGTTGACTCTGGGTCATAGGTATGGAGACAGTCTGGTGCTAAGGAAGGAACCTGGGCCAGCAAGAGGACTTCAGGGGCTCTGGAACTAAGCAAAGGCTGAGAGAGGGACATGAAAAATGTCCTGCTGGGTTTCTGGTGGTTCTCTTGCCTATACAGTTTAAAGCCATACTTTCCAGAGTTGAGCTGAGGGCTATTGTCATCAATGTAGCAAATACAACAGGAACAGGGCTTGGGACAAGGTCATTTCCCAAGAATGGCAACAAAACCAGAAGTCCCAGCTGTCAACTTACTTTCCAACTGAGGGTGACGGGAAATAGCTTTCTCTCTCTCTCCCTCTCCCTCCCCCTCTTTCTTTCTGTCTTTCTCTCTCCTTTTTAAAACTTCATTGAGTCTTTCATACAATGCATTTTGATCATATGCAATGCTTTATCAACTCATTCCAGATCCACCACCACCTTCCTACGGACCCAACAGTTTTTTATGTTCTCTTAAGCACCCATTGACACAAACTTGTGCCATCTACAAATTCTGAGGCATGTGGCCTTATGCAGAAAAGGCTACATAAAGAAAACTGACTCTTCCTTTCCCATCAGCTGTAAGATGCCAATAGTTGCTTGGTTAAGGGTAGAATATTATAACCACTCTACCTCAGTGCTGAAATTTTGTCTGGCTTGGGACCACACAGGTCTTAAGCATGCTGTCATAACCTCTGTGAATTCATGCATGCAACAGTCTTGCTGTGTCCTGAAAAAAGCTCTTTGCTTACAGTCATCCACTGTCTCTGGCTCATGGAGTCTTTGACAGCCTCTTTTCTGCCATGATTCCTGGTTCTTGGAAGGACAGGAATTGTATAGATGTCTCATTTAGAGACAAGTGTTCTATTAACTTCTCTGTACCTTGACACGTTGTGAGTCTGTATTAATCACCATTTATTACAAATAGAAGCCCCTCTGATGAGGAGCAAAGGTGCACTAATCTATGGGTATAATTATGAGTCATTAGGAGTCAGTTTAATGCTTTATTCACTCAGTAGAATAATAGTAGTAGTTTCTCCCTATAGGACCTATGGGGTCCCTATAAGGACACAGGTTCTTAGCAGCATGGAGTCCCGAGTTAAATAAATAACACCTTTTATTTATTTATTTAAAAAAAAATCACCGTTCCATGAGGCAAGAAATATTTTGAATGCCTCAATTGAACAGTTGCCAAGCCTGCTGTTCTTGCAGAGATGGGCTGTTGCGATTCATTAGCTCTCCGACGACAGATCTCTGTAAAGCCACGTCAGGCAGTGAGGGACCCAGCTATGCAAGCAAACAGCCGTCATTCTCATTTGTCAAAGCCTTCGCAAAGGACAAGGTGCTGACATCTTCCTGAGCTGGGAATCTTCCCCCCCTCGGCTGCCTCTGGGTGGCCATCCCACCACACCTCGCAGAGACAGAGGCCCGTGCTCTTGGTTAATCGCAGATGCACCTAGGAACCCACAAAGAGCTTCGTGTGCGTCCACGCGCTGTCGCTGATAGAGACTGTGTGTGGTGAGCAGTTCTGTCCATAGTTCACATCCTTACGCTTATCCTGGGATTTGTGTGGGTGGCACCTGTCGGCACCACCCACCTTATCTGTGAGCCCTGGACACCTGGGCCATAGAAGTCTCCCTCCTCACACAATACACCTTTTAGTCACATTCCTGAGTGTCCTGTGTCAGGTGGGTATGTTGACTTTGCTTCCTAGAGATAATGTGATCACCTATTGAGAAGTTTTCTGCACTGAGGGAAACAGCCAGACAAGCTTAAGGAAATAAATTAAAAGCATAGCATTTGAAAAGAAGATCAACCATAAGACGTCTCCCAGAATGAGTTGGGGCCAGTACACTGATACAGTGCCTGAGCCTATCTGCCTTTAAAATGAGGCTCTTCACCAGACATCAGAAGACCACTGGGCACTCGTCCTGAGCAAAGGGGTTGAGAAGGCTGCAGCCTTAAGGTGCTGGAAAATGTCTAATCGGTGAAATACCCTAAGTATTGGAATCCAGTCTCAGGGCTCTACAAAGAACCAGGCCAAGTGCATTGACCTTTTAGACTGCTATAAAAATACCGAGCCTAGTGTCTAACAACACACATTTCTTTCTTACCTTTCTGAAGGTTGGAATTCCTAAGCGCACCCCAGCAGGACTGGTGTTGAGAGACTTATCTTCAGGTTTGTGAATGATGTCTTCTCCTGGCTTCCTACATAGGAGAAGGATCAAAGAAACCTGTGCATCCGCTATTGTAAGTACATCAAGTCCATTTTGGAGAGCTTCAAATCCATAACCTACTGACCTCCCAAAGGCCTCTTATGTCATACCATCCTATTGAGCATTGAGCTGCAACACATGAATTTGAGGCCACGAACATCCGGACACAGCAGGATTACTGGGGTAGGTGTAATTCCTACCTTTTAGAAACTATAACCTAAAACGAATGGTCCATGGTGTGAATCAACCCATGAAGAGCCAAGGAAGATACCAGTCGAAACACTACAGGAGAAAAAAACTGATTTAAAAACAAAAAGCAAAATGAATAAGAGAAGGTAGAGCTGAGTGGGAGAGGCGCCTGGCGGGGAGCTCTTTCTCCTTGTGTTAAAACCCTCAGAGGAGGAGGAAGGAAAGAAACGCTGCCGCTTGCCACTTCCTCTTATGTTGATCAACCCGAGGGTTCTTGCCATAAAAATGAAAAGAGATAAAAGTAAATTGGAAAAAAAAATCAGAGATAAAGAGATATCGCTCACGCCCTTTTTTCAAAGAAGCATCAGCCAACAAATATAAGGGAGAGAGGAATTGAGTGGCATATTAAAGGGAAAGTTCGGTGTCTCATCTTTTTTGGTTTCTAATCCTCATCATTAAAGCCTCCTTTTAGTAGACATTTTACTTATTTATTTATTTACTTTGTGGTATGTGGTGTGGTGTATGTGTATGTGTCCATGTATGTTTATGCGTGTCTCTTTCTGTGTGTGTGTGTCTATGTGTGTTTGTGGTATGTCTATTGTGTGTATTTCTGTGTGTCCATGTATGTATGTGTATGCACATGCGTGTCTGTGTGTATGTGTGCCTGTGTGTGTGTGTGTGTGTGTGTATTTCTGTGTGTACAACACGTGTATGTGGAAGTCAGAGGATACTTTTCAGGAGTCGGTTTTTCCTTCCATCATGCAGGTGCCAGGAACAAACTCAGGTCGTCAGGCGTAGTGGCAGGTCCCTTTACTCACTGAACCATCTCACCTGCCCGTAGAAACCTCCTTTTTATTGCAGCAGGTCCTCGATCTCTGGGTTGGTTTGTGTATACTTTACCCAGGGAGTGACACTATTAGGAAGTGTGACCTTGTTGGAGTGGGTGTGTCACTGTGGGCATAGACTTTAAAACCCTCATCCTTGCTGCCTAGAAGACAGTCTTCTCCTAGAGGCTTTCAGATGAAGATGTAGAACTCTCAGCTCCTCCTGCGCCATGTCTGCCTGGATCCCGCCATGCTCCGGCCTTGATGATAATGGACTGAACCTCTGAACCTGTAAGGCAGCCTTAGTTAAATGCTGTCCTTATAAGAGTTGCCTTGGTCGGCCAGGCGTGGTGGCGCACGCCTGTAATCCCAGCACTTGGGAGGCAGAGGCAGGTGGATTTCTGAGTTCGAGGCCAGCCTTGTTTACAAAGTGAGTTCCAAGACAGCCAGGACTACACAGAGAAACCCTGTCTCGAAAAACAAAAACAAACAAACAAACAAACAAACAAAAAAAGAGTTGCCTCGGTCGTGGAGTCTGTTCACAGCTGTAAGCCGTAACTATGACAGTTTCCAATCTTCCCATCCATCCTGGCCACCCTCAGTCCCATTTCTCACGTCCTCTGTTCATGTACCAGGGAACAGAGGAAGGGGAATGACGAAGCTCGCACCCCAGATGATCCAGACGGACGCTGTTTCCTGCAGTGGTGTCCTTCACTCCACGGGACGTGCTCTTGGCCTTAGGGGAAGCCTCTAAGACAGATTTGCACTGTTTTTTGTTTGTTTTTCGATTTTCATCTTATTTTGTCAATTAACAGGTAATTATATTGATTTGTAAGGCACAGTATGGTACTTCAGTTGGTGTCCATAGTGTATACAGGTCACTGATCCACTGTCTTAGCATCCCCTGTGTTTGCAGATTCCAAGCTGCTCTATTCTGGCTGCATCAGGTTATGACAGATTGTGAGCCCACCATCCTACCTTCTGCCGCGCGCTCTCCACGTGGCCTTTCCTACCCTCTGGTAAGCATGTCTGTAACCATAACCAATGTTTTAAGCTTCCAGATGTGAGTAAAGATGGCATCTATCTCACTTTCTGTGCCTGGCCTATTTCACTAACAGAGTTCCGTTCAGGCACATCCGTTTCGCCTCAAATGACAGGACCTCATTCATTTCGTATGGTGAGTAAGTAATCTATTGTGTGTCTAAACTATCTTTCCTATCCATTGTTTTATCTAGGGACACTTTGGTTAATTCTGGTTTGCCTATAAGGAGCAGAACTGTAATGAACATGGGAATATACATATAATTTTAAAAAGATGATTTAACTTTTCAGCGGAGAATTTCACCAGTTTTTTTAAAAAGTATTTTTCATTAATTAATTTATTTACTTTACATCTTGATTGTAGCCCCTCCATCCTCTTTTCCAAGTCCCACCCTCACAAGCTCCTCCCTTACTGTCCCCTCCCCTTCTCTGAGAAGGGGAAGCCCCCCCCCCCTCCATGGGCACCAACCTGTCTTGACACATCAAGTCACAGCAGAACTAAGCACATCTTCTCCTACTAACGCCTAATAAGGCATTTAGCTAGGGAAAGGGGATCAATCCACAAGCAGGCAACAGAGTCAGAGACAGTCCCGGCTCCAATTGTTAGGGGACCCACATGAAGACCACGCTGCACCTCAGCTGCGCATGTGCGGGCCCGGGTCCAGCCCCACGGGAAGACCACGCTGCACCTCTGCTGCGCATGTGCGGGGCCTGGGTCCAGCCCCATGGGAAGACCACGCTGCACCTCTGCTGCGCATGTCCGGGGCCGGGTCCCGCTCCTGCCTGCTCCTTACTCGGTGGTTCAGCCTCGGTGACCCCGATGGGCCCAGGTTAGTTGCCTCTGTGGTCTTCTTGTGGTATCCTTGACTCCTCTTCTGGCGCCCTCAATCCTTCCCCCACTCTTCCGCAAGTCTCCCTGAGCTTTGCTGTGGGTCTCTGCATCTGTTTCCATCAACGGCTGGATGAAGCCTCTCAGGAGACAGTGATGCAAGGCTCCTGCCTGCAAGCATAGCAGAGTATCATTAATACTGTCAGGGGTTGTCTTTCTCCCTCATGGGATGGGTCTCACGTCGGGCCAGTCATTGGCTGGCCATTCCCCCAATCTCTGTCCATCTTTATCCCCGTGCTTCTTGTGCATTTTTTTTTTAAAAATTATGTGTGAACTTGTGTATACATGGCATGTTTGTGTGTGCATGTATGTGCCTGTAGAAGACAGCCAGCCTCAGCACTATTCTCCAGGAGCAGCTTACCTTGATTTTCTATTTTAATTAATTAATTAATATTTGTATATCCCCATTGCAGTTTCCTCTCCCTTCTCTCTTCTCCCAGTCTCCCCACCCCACCCTACCCCCACAACACACACACACACACACACACACACACACACACACTTCCAGCCGCTCCTCCTCCATTTTTTCCTTCAGAAAAGGGCAGGGATCCCCTGGATGTCAACCAGACACAGTATAACAAGTTGCAATAAACCTAGGCACCTGCTTGAGGGTGAGCAGCCGCTCTCCTCCTGGCCTGAGGGCAGTGGGCTCATACGGCAGCCCTTCTAGAATCCTCGTGTTGGGTGACCCTCCCCAACCAGAAATTTGCTTCTTGTTGCTCCTTCATAACAACCTTAGCTTCAGAACTGCTATGAGTTGTAATGTAAATAACTGACATGCAGGATATATGATATGTGACCCCTGTGAAAGGGTCAATCAACCCACTAGGGGTCGAGACCCACAGGTTGAGAACCACTGGCCAAAAGCTTCCCGGGGAGGCTAGGGTGCCTGGCCAGCAAATCTCAGGGTGCTCTAGTCTCTGGGCCGAGAGTGCAGTTCTATCGCATCGGGGCTCTAACTCAGGTCCCATCACTTACAAGCAAGGGCTTTACTGACCGAGGCATCTCCTCGGGCCCTGCAAAATACCTTCTTTCCTGTCAGAAAACTTTCCTGGCTAAACTTAGGAGCTTTGACTGACTTGTTTTGTTAATGTTTCTTAAATGCTTGACTGGCTATCAGTGTGACAGTACCTCCCGGATTGTGCTTTCTGCCTTCGCTCATGCACTTAATCCCCTGACTAATGAAAACCCTAATGTATCCTCCCAAGAGGGGATGGACAGCTTGTTTCTTCTTGCGTTGGGAAGGACTGACATTTGGTTCCTGTAGCACAATTATACTACATTTAGATCATAATCAAGGGGTGCTATATGCCAGACCTTAAACAAAAAAAGGAGGAAAGAAAAGTTAAACCTTGCCCAAAGGTACCGTCCGTAGAGAGATTGGAGTGTGGCTTCTAAAAGTCCATCATTTTACATGCGTGGGGCAATGTTGCTTTACACTTCTGGGTAGAGCTGGCTGTGTGAGGCTGCTGCTTCATATTTCACTGAGGATGAAGCCACTGTAGCCCAGAATACATTCCCAGAAGAAATTAATGAGCTAAAATTGTATATTTGTGGACGTGTGTGTGTGTGTGTGTCTGTGTGTGTGTCTGTGTGTGTGTGTGTGTGTGTGGTGTGTGTGTGTTTTCAGTCTTCCTGGAACACCTGGTAATGGCTCTGCGGCAGGCCACAGGGAACATAGAAAGATCATTGTGTATAAGCACTCACCAGGATGTTTCTAGAATGTGCTTCTGTGGGTGAACAAAGGTGGATATTATTGGGTCTCTCTTCACCAAAAAATAATAAAACTGATTTATTAGGTGGATTTGGAAAAGAGCCTAGAAAACTCTGTCGTGGAGTGAGGACCTGCTTTGGAACGTTTCTCTGTCCTGTGAGGCTCACTTATGGAGTGTCTTCTTTCCTCCCGTGCTGTTTATGAAGTCATTTGTTTTCAAACAAAGTTGGAACACAATTAAAACTCATATAAAATAGTTCCACTTGATATCAAGTGACTTGGTAATGTTCAGGTTCTCTAGTATCCAAAAGGTTTGATCTATTATAAATCTACCAGTAGTAACTATCTCTGTGCGTTCTCTCTCTCTCTCTCTCTCTCTCTCTCTCTCTCTCTCTCTCTTCTTTCTCTCTCTCTCTCTGTGTGTGTACATATGTGTGTGTGAGAGAGAGACACACACACATACATGTGGAAGGAAGTCGGAGACTGACACTGAGTGTCCTTCTCGATGGCTTCTCTACCATAATTTTCTAAGCCAGGGTCTCTCACTAAACCCAGTCCCCCTGAGTAATTCTTTCTCATGCTCTTATCTATTAAAATGATTTAAATAATTACTGATTTCCATGATGATAGAATAAACATACTCTCAATGGTACTTTTGAACTTGTATTCAACCAAAATCAATCTTGGACCGTGACAGCAGGTACATACCTGGATAAAGATCATCATAGAACAATTGGACCCTGACATTGGCAAGCCCTAGGTGTGACCTCACTGTAATTGAGACACAAAGCCAAGAGGGCTTGAGTGTCTTCGTCGAAATGATGAGCTGAGAGTGGATTACACCTGCTTCACAGAACAGCCACTTGGCTCTCCGTACCCATGGACTCTCATCCAAAGACTCAATCAACACTAATCCAAACTATCTGAAAGTGTTGGAGAGATAGTTTGGTTGATAAAGTGCTTACATGTAGGAAGTCTTGAATTCAATCCCCAGAAAGCATGTTTTTAACTAGGAGCTGGATACGGGAGTGCCCATTTATAATCCCAGCACTGGGGAAGTAGAGATAAATGGTTCTCTGAGGCTTGCTAGCCTGCTTGGGAAGTCCCAAGGCAGTGAGAAACTTCTGTGTCATAAAAAGGTGGAAGGTTCCCAAGGAACAGTACACTTAGGTCCTCAGCCCTCCACATAACACACACACACACACACACACACACACACACTTGCAAAAAAATGTGTCTGCATTGAGCATATACTTTTTTTGTCATTACTTGCTCAAAGAAACAGCATAAGTACTTATATGGTATTCACATTGTGTCTTCTTAGAAATAATCTAGAGATGGTTTAAAAGATACAGGGGACTAATCACAGGTTCTGTGGAAACATTACTTTATATGGAGGATGTGAGTGTCTAAGATTGGGTACCTCAGAGTGTCCTGGAATCAATCCTTTGTGAACACGAAGGGACCACTGTACTTGGGTGGACTGAGCCAGCCTCAGTCTAAGGACTTTGTTCTTCTCATCTGTTCAGAATCCGTAGCTTTTTGTCTTGTTTTAATTTGAGGAAATAGAAGCAGAGAGATTTGTTGCCCAAGGTCACATACAACCAGTCCAAGATGCCAGAGCCCAGACCAGCCAACTGGGCTCCTAACTCCCCCCCAGCCAGGGTGTTCCAAGGGCTATATGTGTTCCACATGTGTCTGTGATCTTCCACCCCGGCTCAGTGTCTAAGTAGCCAACTGTCCTAGGGTGATTTCTGTTGCTGTGATATAACAGCCTGACAACAAACAACTCCTGAGATAAAGTCGACATGTTTGGCTCATCATTCCTGGTTACAGTTCATTATTCCTGGGAAGTCTCACAGTAGCAGGAGCCCAAGATAACTGGTTACCTTGTATCCATGGTCAAAGGAAAAGAGAAGGAAACACATTTCTATAAATACTGCTGGGCTGTGTTAGGTTGATAGTTAAAACTAATCATTATATCATACTCACTTGCTGTCTCTGGTATAAGACCCCTCCCGACTCCCACCGTCTTAGTCAGGGTTTTATTGCTGTGAAGAGACCCCATGACCATGGCAGCTCTTTTAAACTCCTATAAAGGAAAATATTTCATTGGGCCTGGCTTACAGTTCAGAGAGTTAGTCCCCTGTCATCACGGAGGGAAGCATGGTAGCACACAGGCAGACATGGTGCTGGAGACTTAGCTGAGAGTTTCACATCTGGGTTGGAAGGAGCCACTAGGCCTGGCCTGAGCTTCTGAAGCCTCAAAGTCTGTCCCCAGTGTCACACTTTCTCCAACAAGACCTCACCTCTGTGAGTCTATGGGGGCTGTTTTCATCATTCTGACCACCATGCTCATTTTTAAAAAGCCGGTGTGTTGCTAAAGGCACAGGATAACCAAGGAAATGAATGTTCACTGGGAGAGCAATCCCCCAAATTCCAAGTTCTGAGTGGTACTTGGCCTACTGGGAACGAACTGTTTTCTTCTAAGATGTGTCATCAGGAGAGACAGGGCCTCGAGGAAGAAAAAAAAGGTAACTGGTGAAGTTAAGGAAGATTTTTAAAATAGAACTAATAGACTAGGTCTAACAGCAGGGTTGGAGGCATGTAGGGAAGGAATGAGAAGAGGTCTCAAAAGAATTTTGAAAGGGGTTACATTTTCGTAGCAAATTCATTGATGCTTCAGTTCTCATAGCTAAGCAATTGATAATACTCAAAAATAATATAAGGGTGTGTTCACTAAATATTTCAAATTCATCTGGTAAGCTTGCCTGTCTATCAGGAGCAGAGGCTTTAAACTTTAGCTGGGTATATTGGTTGCTGTCTCGGGACTTGGACAAAATACTTGGCAGATGTGACTTAAGGGAAGGAAGCTTTGTCTTGTCCCATGGGTCCAGAGGACTTTAGCCCATCCTGGCAGGGAAGGCCTGGTGACAGGAAGCAGCTCTGTTTGTGACAGTGGGAGCAGAGGGTGCGATTCTTCATATCAAGAGTGACACAAGGAATAGAGGGCGCAGAGAACCAGAAGCACGCATAACTTTAGTGGCTTGACCCTAGTCACCTGCTTCCACCAGCTAGGTGCCACATCGGAAAGGTTCTATGGCTTTCCCGAATAGCGCCACCACCTGGTGACCAAGTGCTCAGACACAGGAGCCTGTGGGGGATGTTTCTCACCCAAACTAAAACAGTGGGTTATGATGCATTTTGTACAAGTCAGCGCATGCATGTGTAAAACAATCAAAAGAACAAACTGGCATGGTTATAAATAAGCACATAAAATCAGTGTTTTTTTTTAAAGAAAGGATTATTGAAAACTATACTTTCGTTTTAATGAATTTCATCAGGATTGTTATCATTTGTGCAGTAAGTGGGTATCATGTTTGTGAAAATACAAACAGACTGTGTCTCTTTCCCGAGAGAAGATAAATACCTTTCTTGCAAAGAGGCATGCATAGTCATTTGAAGAGCCAGTCTGGGCGTGCGGAAATTGTCTTTCTCTCCCCTGCTTGCTTTGCTGACATGGTGGTTAGATGCTTCATGTTATCCTCCTGAGTGACATGAGAAACAGGTACAGGGAACATACCACTGTGCAGGAGAGGGATTGCTGGGGGTGCTGCCTTTGGGTCTCTGTTCCTCACGTGAGATTTCCTAGAAGACAGCTTTCCTGGGTCTCTGTATCATGATGAGCTAGTATCCCTGAACATCTCAGGCATCTTTCCTAAAGACCTGGTGATTCTTGTGCTTATCTTACCTATTACTTTTGGTGGCAACTGGGAAGCTTTAGAGATAATGTGTGCAGGATGGGTTGCTTTGTTTGTTTGTTTGTTTTTTGTCCTTTTTATTTGTTTATTTTGGTTTTTTTCCTGCCCAGCAACATAATCAGCTTGCATAAATCTAGGCATAGCATTCCGACTGCAAACCTTGCTGCACTTCCTTCCTTTCCTCTGTGTTTTGTATTTTAAGGATCCTTGCAACATACGTCGAGGGAACACATTTCACAGTCACGTGCTCCTCCACTACTAGGTGCGCCACCACCCCATCACCTGTTTGAAGGGCAATGGTTTGGACGGAGTGCAGCCCAGAGCCTTAATGGGAAGCTTTAGTGCTTTAACTGCCATGAGAACCCACCGTACTTCCTGTATTACAGATCAGAATGCAGAGGTGCGTTGCCTTTAACAAAAAGTTGGGTTCCTTAAAAACAGGTAGAAAGAGAAAGGCAGCAGATGCGTTTTAATACTCGGACTTGAATCCATTTACATGGTATAATTCGGGTTTCAGTGGTGCACACAGTCTTGCATAATGTGCTGACCGTTCTAATCTCGACTGCACATATTCCTTCCGCTGACCTCCACCTATTTGCTCGCTGTTGTCATTCAGAACAAAACTCGCCCGGAAATAGCTTTGCTTTCTTCTCCACTGGCTTACCACCCACTTAATTTCAGCTGGCTGTTGCGTACAATGGGTGTTAAGGACTCACTGCAATAACTTCTGTGTGAGGAAATCTGGTGTGCGTCTTGGAGCTTCGGGATTCCAGCATCTTTCTCCTGGGTCTCCAGAGCTTCTCTCTTGACAACGCCTCCTTCGTGCCCCAGCCAATGACAGTGAGGTCCATGAGGCTCCGCCCACTCTGCTTTCGTGGCTCTCCTGCCCAACTCCAAGCCTGCCTGTGTGCTTTTGATTACATCTGAGTCTCAGGAGTGTCAACCCCTCTGGCTGAAACCCACAGCCCCACTTTCTATCCCACCTATTAGGGTGATTTAAAATCCAACAAAAGTGCAGCTGCACCTTAGAGGGTCTCATGCTCCCTTGTGTGAAAAAGGGCCCTCTTCCAGAGTTTCCAGCCTTCCTATGACTTATAAGAATTGTTCATTTCAAGCCGGGCGGTGGTGGCGCACGCCTTTAATCCCAGCACTTGGGAGGCAGAGGCAGGCGGATTTCTGAGTTCGAGGCCAGCCTGGTCTACAGAGTGAGATCCAGGACAGCCAAGGCTATACAGAGAAACCCTGTCTAAAAAAAAAAAAAAAAAAAAAAAAAAAAAAGAATTGTTCATTTCAAATTTTTCTACGGAGTGAATCCTATGCCAGTCTAACTTTTACAGTGTCTGTCCCATGGTACTCCCATCATATCAAGAAGATAAGTGGGCTAAACATGCAGAAAAGTTACCATGACAATCAACAAGTCCCCTTAGAGACTCACCTGGTGGTGCAAAGATCAGTTCGGAAGGTATATAGGGATAAACGTATTTGACATGGGTTCTGATGAAATTTAAATAACCTGCTGTAGCAGTAGTATATCAATCCTCTCTAATCTACCCAGTGACCGCGGTGGCGTGAGTTCCTTGCTGCCTTGCCCCGATCTTCCGGGTTCTCAAAATGAAAGACACATACAGGCAATCTTACATTAAATATGCCTTAGTCAGCTCAATGGCTGGGCCACTCCCAAACGTCCACATTGCTAATGCCTCCCCTCTGATACTCCTGAGTTATTACTTAATAAAATCTGTATTCCATCTCTGCCTCCCCAGACCCAGTGGGGGCACCGCTCTTCCCAGCTCTTACAGGATCTGCTCCGTGTGCTTTGTCTTCTGCAGCCTGGAGCCTGGGTCTCATTCCTTTCCTGGCCTGGCAAGCCCGTCCTCCTTCTCCTGGCCCCTTGCCCACGAAGCCTAAAGTCCTCCTCTGTCTCCCAGCCCAGCCATTGGCCGTTGGCAACTTTATTTGCAAATCAAAGCCAACTGGGGTCAGAGACCCTGGCATCTTACATATGGGATTCTGAGCAATTTGGGAACCCGAATAACATAATACAAGCATTAAACCAGATCCAAAACAACCTGTTTTCTGTTTTATTTATTTTTTGTCGAAAATAAAGTGATTTTCTTACAGTATATTCTGACAACAGTTTCTCTTTCCTCACCTCCTCACAAGTCCTCCAAGCCCTTCCAATTCCATGCCTTCTTTCTCTCAATCTTACAAAAGCAGACAAATAAAAATATAAACAAACAAGAATAAAACCAAACGAACAAACCAAAAGAACAACTGAGGAAAAAGCACAAAATAAAAACTAATATACAAGCAAAAGATCAGTAAGTTAAAAAGAAAACAAACAAACAAACAAAAAAAAAAAAACAGTTCCTTTGAGTTCTTTTGTATTAGCTCTATCTGGGCATGGTGCCTGCCCTTAAACATAGTTTGTACTTCCGGTCAGACTCCCTTAGAGAAGCTAATTTTTCATTTGCAAGCAGTTGTTAATCGGAGATAGCTTCATGGTTGGGGGTGGCAGCTCATAGACCTACCATCTCAGCCCTGGGTTTGGGCCTGGTTTAGATCTGTGCCAGCCAAACGCCTATTTCCACAGTCTCTGAGAGTTTGTATGCACTTTGCTCATGGTGTTCTAGAGAGCCTTGGTTTTTTTGTTTGTTTTTTTGTTTTTTGTTTTTGAGACAGGGTTTCTCTGTGTAGCCCTGGCTGTCCTGGAACTCACTCTGTAGACCAGGATGGCCTCGAACTCAGAAATCCGCCTGCCTCTGCCTCCCAAGTGCTGGGATCAAAGGTGTGCACCACCACACCCGGCTGAGAGCCTTGTTTTCTTGGTGTTCTCCATCCTTTCTGACTCTTAAAACCCTTTCTCCCTCCTGGTCCTCAATTTTTCTTGAGCCCTTAAGGGAGGGATTTTTCGAAGACATCCCATTTAGACTGAGTGGTCCAAGGTGGCCTAGCCTCTCTGCACACTGCCCCAATGTGGATCCCTGTAGTTACTATCTATTGCAGTAGAAATCTTTTCTAATGATGGCCAAGTGTGGCACTGATGTGTGGGTATTGCAGAATATTATTAGGGGCCATTTTATTGTTTCTTTAGCAGAACAGTATTTACTTTTCTCCTACATCCATGGCCTATCTGGTCTCAGATTCATGGCCACCCAAGCAGTTTCAGGCATGAGCCCCACCTCTTGGAGTGGGCCTTAAATCCAGTCAGAGAGGGGTTGGGCACTACCCCAATGTCTGGTCCATTATTGTGCCATTGTGTCATGCAGGCAGGTCACCTGCAAATCAAAGAGTTTGTTACAGTGTGGATGTTTACCTTCCCAGCCCGGAATATGTGGGGTTCCCGATAGCACCAGTCAGTAGGGATGAAGGTTCTAGATGATCAGCAGCTCAACTTCTTAGAGATCAATGGAATATGTGTTTTCTTTAGCAACGGGGCCTTCCCATCAGTTTGTGGAGAGCAGCCGACAGTTTTGGGCATAGTTGGGGTTGTTTAAGGGTTTCCATGGGGCCACTTTGGCTAACAATTCAATTAGCGTAACCCAGTCTTGATGGTTAGAGATGTCTAGTTGGGGCTAGGTTTTCTAGTAATTTGGTGGTTCCTTTTAGATTTCTTCCATATGTATATATTTAAGGAAGCTTCTACTGTAGTAGGTTTCCTTATAGCCCCTCAAATGACCATTTCTGTTAACTGTCCCTTTCTGTACCCCTTTCTTTACCCACATCTTCCTCAACGCCCATTCCTCATTCCTCTCTAACTATATATTCTATTTCCCCTTCCTTGGGAGATTCCCCCCCTGCCAGTTTCTTCCTCCATACCTAACCTCTGTGATTATTCAAATAGTAGAATGCCTGTAGAAGGTTTAAAAGCTAAAATCCACATTGTGGTGGTTGGGATGTGCTTGGCCCATAGGGAATGGTGGGCGTGGCCTTGCTGAAGGAAGTATGTCACTGTGGGGTGGGGCTTTGGAGATCATCTCTTATGCCAGGCTCCACCCATTATGGAAGAGGCCTTCTTCCTAGCTGCTGAGGTTGCCAGCTTCTCCCGGTTGCCTTTAAATCAAGATGCAGAACTCAGCTCTTTCTCCAGCTCCCTGTCTAGGCCCGCATGCTGCGATGCTTCCTGCTATGATGATAAGAAACTAAACCTCTGAACCTGTAAGCCAGCTCCAATGAAATGTTTGCCTTTGTAAGAATTGCCTTGGTCACGGTGTCTCTTCATAGCAATGGAAATCCTAGCTAGCACACACATATAATAACATAAATACCATATTTGACATTTAGGTATGGATTGCCTCAGTGAGGATGATTTTTTAATAGTTCCATCCATTTACCTGCTAGTTTCACGATTACACTTTCTTTTAAAACAGCTGAATAGTATTTTATTATATGAATGGATCGCATTTTTGGTGTGTGTGATCTGTTCATCTGTTGAGGACTATGTAGGCTGCTTCCGATTTCCGGCTGTTATGAATAGAGTGACAATGAGTGTGATTGAGCAATGCTTCTGTAAGTAGGATGTAGTGTTCTTTGGGTATATGCCCAAGAGTAGAATAGCTGGGTCTGGAGGTCGATCTGTTGCCAGCTTCCCTAGTACCTGCCACACCGGTGCCCACAGTGGCTGTCCTAACTCAGCTCCACCAGCGATGGATGAGCAGGCGCTGTGACTCTCTCACCTCACATTTTCAGCAGCATGCGATTGCCATTTCTTCTTGATCTTGACCACTCTGGCAGGAGCAAGGTGAAATCTCAAAGTAGTTTTAATCTGTGTTTCTCTAATGGCCAAGGATGCTAAGCATGTATTTTCTCAACGACTTGTAAATAACCTGTTTCTCGATATCTATAATAGCTAATGCAAGGGAGGAATGCGATTCGCTCATAAAACACAGAAGTTATACGCTGGCATGGTCTGAGCATGGCTGAGTATGTCAGTAGTGTTCTCTTAAACCCCAGGCTCTGATCTGTTCCACATTCATCATGAGAAGCTTTTTGGACTAGGACATTCCTGGCATGGAAATAAAATGGCTGTCAGAATTTTGTGTCACGTACAATGAAGTAAAGGAGCCCTCTTGATTCCCATTGGATGTCTGGAACACAGTGTGTTCATTTCCCAGGGCTTCCCTTACAGATGACCACATATTAGAAACTTAAATCACAGATATTACCATCCCTTAGGCTGAAGTCAGTAATTATCTCTTTGTAGATGGTCACCTTCTCTTCATGTCCCTCCACATTGCTTCCCTGTATATATGTCATTCTTTGTTTCTAACTTTCCTTTTTTGTGGAGGCAATATTCATATTGGAATAGAGATCATCCCAGTGTCATCATTTCTCAGTCAATTATCCTTATAAAGACCCCATTCTATCAGGTCACATCCTGAGGTTCTGGGGATTAAGAATCTAACCTATATGTTGAGGGGTGCACTGGGAAAATCCATAATGCATGCCCACTTCCAAGTCACTCATTAAGACAGGGAGCTAATGTACATGGCTAGGACCAATGAGCTCTATCCGTCAGGGCTTCAGTGGGACCCACCTTCTATGGAATTGTGAGCACCAAGACAAAGTGGAGGAAAAAGAAAGATGGTCATGTGGTAGACAATTAACCATATCTGCCTTGGATATCCATTTACTTGTGAGGATGCTGAAGGTCAGAGAGGCACAACATCCCGTGTAGATCACACAGTAAGTTAGAGCTGGCCTGTGTGTGTGTCTCTGGCACTGTTAGTGGGATTACCCATGTATCCATCTCCTAGAAAACAGAGTTTGTTATCTTTTCCTCTTTTAAAGATTCTCTACCCAGGATGCAATGGGAGAAGAAAAGACCCAGTAATACCTCAGGAATATTTCCTTTCTTCCCCTTGCCCACTGCAATGGTTATTTTGGGTTTCCTTCTTTCCTTGCTCACCCCAGTGACCCCTTTGGTGCTTCTTGGATGTAGCCGAACATTTTGAGGCAACACTCAAAAGCAAGTCAAGCCAATGTCACCTTTGCATTTTCCCTTGGGCACATAAAGCACAGACAATTGAGGCCATGGCTGCAATGATCTAATCCACAGAGACCTGGGGCTGCGACAGCAGACAGGGAGGACATAACTGACCAGACTACAGTGTTCTGTGGCCAGAACAGCCTATGGCAAGAATGACTGAAATTAACTCATGTCATACAATGTCCCGAACTCCTCTTAGACATAAAAATGTCAGATTCAGCTTCCCAATAGACCCGTATCTCCCGTGCCAGGGCCGATTGCCAAGATTCCTCTTCAGCTCTCCTGTGTTTGGCTTCATCTGTCTTATGAAGTATAGGAAACAGTATGTGCAGTCCGCAGCTCAGAGCGGATGACTGGGAGAGCCAACCAGAACATCTGCACACCAGTCAGCTGCTGCACATCTGTCTTTGTAAGCAGAAATGCAAGTGTTGAACAAATGATGGGCTTGTCTCCTCCAGTTTGGTTTGATAAAATACATGGGGATTGGCTACTAGCCTGGAAATCATCAAATATGTAATATTTCCGTGCATGGGAGGGCGATACAGTTCTGAGGCAGAGCCATTGGCCTCCTAGTACAAGCTCTGGGCTCAGTCTTCAGCTCTACAAAACAAGACCTGTGTCTATGAATATGTACACTATATTGTATCAGTATACAATTCATATGCACATAAGTATGTGTATTTCAAATATAAAGGCATCAAAGAAAGTATACAGAATTTAAATGACTTTCCCATGGAGAAACGAACCTCAGCCTTTATCTCCAGGGTCATTCCTCTGCTTCTGTTCCCCATCACACACACACACACACACACACACACACACAGAGAGAGACACACACACACACACACACACACACACACACACGCCCTACTGACAGCATAACCAACAATTCCCCACTTTGGTTTCATGCCTCCCCTCCCCTCCCCTGTACGGTGATGGGAGGAAGGCGCTCCTCCCGCCACGCCTTCACTGTGAGGCCCTGTGTACAGCATCGCGTTGTGAGTGAGTTGGGCTAGTCAGCCTGGGTTGTGAGGGCCTGAAGCGGGATTTGGAGGGGAGAGTATTTAACCCCAGGGCTTATTACATGTGACATTGGCTCTGCAGTGAGAGTTGCCGGAGACAGCACCTTTCTGCCTTCTCCAATGGAAGCTTCCAGTGGGGATGAATCCTGACTAGAAGACCCCAGATGGGAGATGGGGCACAGCAGAGAAGGTTTTCTTCCCTGGCCTCTTCCCCTGTAGACTTGAGACATGAAGAACAGAGGCTGCAACTCCGAAAGTGGCAGAAGAGGGAGAATTGGAGGGGCTGGGGGATGGGTAAAAAAGAATCATAGTCATATAAAGGAAAGAAGGAAAAGTGTCAAAAAAGTAAGGAGCCCAGGCTGGTTTCCATGGTTACAGCAGAGTTGGCCCCCAAAGGCTGTTTCCTTTTGCTCTTGTTTCCTCTTCGGACCATATCCGGTCCATCTCTCACCTCCCATTAGTCACCGGTCTGTCAAGCAAAGAGACAGCTGCTTTCCCCCATCAGTGATGTCAGTACAGCCTGTTGCAGGGTCTGGCCGTTTCTTGCGCCTTCCAAAGGAGCCTACAGCACATCATGAGAGGTTTTATCTAGAGGCACAGAAGTGAAGTCAGTTCTCTGTGACCTCACACTTCCTCTGTTAATGAGTGTCTCTGAGTCCCGCCCGATTCCCCCATCACTGACATTTTTAATGGTAAGAATTGTTTGGGGGTCATGCAAAAGGATAATCCTCTACAGGAAGATAATATCAAGGGTTTAGGTAATTTAAGAATCCAAAGGCAAAAGAATATATCTGACTTATATGAATGGCATTCATCTTGTTTTTCCGAAAGCTTATTGAGGGATGACCTGAGTCATCTGTATCATGACCCGTGGCATCTCTTTGTCCATGTTCATATCCATGAAATTTTATGGGGGGTGGATAGAAAGCTGAAATATGATCTCACAACTTTTTCCTAAACATTCATCAAGACTCACACCTAAGGTTATTTTCAACTCCTTGAAAGGCACCTGAGCCAGATGATCATTTTGAGGTGCTTTGGATTGGCGTGGAGACTGGTATCAGAGCACCTAGAGCATATGAACTAGGGATTTTACTTTAAGCTGCCTTTTCAACATCAGAATTCCAGCTGGGGATGCAATGTAGTGGGTAGAGAGCTGGCCTCATGCACCAGAGACCCTGAGCTTGATTCCCTAAAGTAAGGTGTTGAACACACACACACACACACACACACACACACACACACACAGACACACACCACAACCACCACCACCACCACCACCACCACCACCACCACCACCACCACCACTACCTCCTCCTCCCCGCTCCTCCTCCTTCATCATCATCATTACCATCCCAGACACTCCAGAGGGTAGAAGCTAGAGAATCAGGATTTAGAATTCATCCTTGGCCACAGCAGATTACAGGCCCTCCTGGGCTACTTTATACCCTGTCCCAAGACAGCAAAAGATCCCTGGACTAAAAGTTCATCTTCCTGTCCACACATGGCAGGCATCAAGTGTGGTCCACAGGTCTTTCTATCCCTCGAAGATCCACATACTGGTAAATGTCTATCCAGATAAATGGGACCATGAAGACCTATGGTGATAATTTAAGTTTTCTACTTATATCCATTTGTAATTCATTCAATATACTCTACTTGAGTGTCTATACCTTGTTCCTAAAATTAACCATGACTCATTCTCTAGGTCTGGCCATGATTTTGCTTGTTTCTTGTTATTCTGGAGATTTTTTGATTTATTTGTTTTGGTTTTCCTACCAGCAAGAAGAAAGAAATTTTAAGACATTAAGATGCAAAAATTGAAGAAGGGTCTCATATCTAACAAGACTGAAAAAGACAAGGTAAGGATCTGTAGGAGGGAAATCTTCGCTAGTTCTGCTTGGCCATGCCCAATTTGAGGTGTCCGTTACATGTCTGGTTGATAGTTAACCAAGATCAACAGGGAGGTGAGCACTGGAGTTAAGAGCTTGGAAATCATCAATGCATAAATGTTTGTTCCCATGACAATGACTGAACTTAACCTTGAGATTCCTACGACTGAGCCCGGGAGTACAACAAGGAAATCTGAGAAGAAGAGACCAGTGGGATAAGAGGAAAATAACATCATTAGTGATCTGGAAAGCAAGTGTTTTAAAGGTGAGGACTGTCTAAATATTGCTATCTGGTCAAATAAGATGTGGGTTCAAGAGCAGTTGTTGTTCTGGTTGAATGAAAGTTAACCAGGACACTGTTGAAATCCAAATACTGGAAACTTCATCCTAAAACACCTACCTTAATGGTATTTTGACATGAGGTCTTTGGGAGAGAATTAGGACTAGGTGAGGCTATGAAGCTATGATGAACCCATGATGAACCCATGATGGCCTATACACGAAAGCAGAGTCCTAAAAGATGCTGGAATGCTTGGTGAGATTTGGGTGGGCCATCTGCCTGTATTTAAGACAACAAACCCACATGAGACCATCAGATTTACGGTGATGGTTCACCTGGACGTTGTCAGGAAACACTGCAGATGCATCTCTCTGCATTGTCTCCTCCTCGATTCATTGCCATGGTTTGGGTCTCCTGAATACCCCCCTGAGCACTGTGTGCTTGGCCCACAGGATGGCGCTGTTGGGAGATGGAACCTTGATGGAGTTCAGGAGGTCAACAGAGGTGTCCCCTTGAAGGAGATTCAGGAACCCATGCCAATTGCTCCATCCGCGGTTTTCAAGTGACAAGTGCCTTTGCGCTACCACATATTTCTTCAGTGAATGACATTGTGTCTCATCATGAGCCCAAAGAGTCGATCATGGGCTCCTGAATAGCTCCCCACCTTAGATAATGCTCTTTTCTTTCTGTCTCCTCCCATTATTTATTAGGCTGTGGTTTAAACAAGGTGGGCTGAAATAAGGTGTGCAGATCTTCATGAGCATTAAGGGTGCATAGGTTGGCTGGCTATCAGGTATCTGGGTTTGATGTAGTCTACTTGCAAGCGCTGCAGCTCTGAAGGGAAAGGCAGAACTGTTCAGATCGCTGCAGGAGGAGTTTTCCCCAGTGTAAGTCCAAGACTTCTCTTGTAGAAGGAGATGGCTTTCTCCAGTGAAAGTGTTACAGTTCTGGACAAAGAGCCCCAGCTAAAGCATGCATTGCTGTACAGGGACAGGGCATCCATTCTGTTCATCCTGGTGGGGTTCTTCATCTGTAGCACTGAAGAGTTCCGCTACAGGGCAGGGTCGCCCTGTGCTAATCCTGAGTTACGTAAATGCAGCAAGCCAACAGGTGACAAAGCAAAATGTTGGTCTGCTGTGGATTCATGCAGCAAGAGCCACTGGCTGGTGTATCACACGGCATGGTCTCTGTGCTTGACTGCCAGGACCAAGAGCTATGATGAGGTCTGGACAATTGCCCCGTGCCATATGGTCCCCTCTTTTCTTTATAAGCTGATTGTCTCCAGCACTTTATTACAGAACTTTTAAAGAAGTAAACATATCAGTACCAGTAGTATCTTTTTTTTATTAATGCAGGACACTTAAAAAAAAGTAAACGAAATGCACTCTGAGACTTGGTCATATTCTCCAAACCCAACTATTATTCAGGGATAAAATGTACACCCTTACAGAGAGGGAAACAAAATAATCAGTACTGAAAGGGAGTATAGAGTTGGGGAAAATTAAAGCTGGGGAAGGGGTGTCCTCAGAAATCACCCAGTGGGAGGGGCAACTGTTGTATTCCAGGCCACGCCCACCCTGTCCCAAGCGCCGCCTTGACCCCTCCCATCCCCCATCTCCTCCCCCCCAAAGCAAGTAGCAGATGAAATCAAGAGCCTGACACAGGCTCCCCTAAAGCCTCATGCTTTGACGGTCTTTAAATGTATGTGTGTACCTGTGCGTGTAGGAATGAATACGTGTGTGTGTGTGTGTGTGTGTGTATGTGTGTGTGTGTGTGTGTGTGTGTGCGCGCGCGCGCGCGCGCGCGCGCGCATGTGGGGACGGGGCGGGGCGGGGCGGGGCGGGGCCTGGAGGCCAGAGGGCCATCTCCACTGTCATTCATTCCTCAGGCACCGTCCATTGCAGTTTTTGGTTTGTTTTTGGTTTTGTGTTTTAACAGTCTCTCGCTCGCTCGCTGGATTGGGGCTCATTGAGTAGGTTAGGCAGGCTAGTCAGCAAATCCTGGGGAACCTCGCCTGTTTCTGTTTTGCCGATGCTGGGGTAGCAAGCACACGCCTGACTTCTTAACTTGGGGTTCAGGCGATCAAACTCGGGTCTTGGCAAGCCCATGACTGACTGACTAAACCATCTCCCTAGCTCAAATATTTATATACAATAAACATACTCCCCCCTGGCTTCCTTTCTTACATTTTTTTTTACTGTGAAAATAAATCCAAGATTGGGGGAAAAGTCTTTTGTTTGACTTCAATGCTAGGAAGAGGGTGGTGAATGAAGGCGGGGTGGGGTGACCTCACGCATATATTAGCCCCCCCTCCTCCAGAGAAACTGAGCAGAATAATCACCCACACCCGGGCACACACCCAGGCCGCTTTATCTCCTGCAGGCAGAGCTGCTGGCCCCAGGCTCAGCCCTTTGCAGCTGGCTCAGCAACCCCGCAGGGAAGGCTGGAGCAATGGGGTCCTTCTCACCATTGTTGTTCCTGAGGGCTCTTCCTGCAAGAAGTCCCGGAGGGTCACTTCCTGCATGGATGCTTGCTGTGCACAGCGCGATCTGAATATTTAAAGGCACCGCGCGCATATAACCTACTCAGTACACGGGGGAAGTTTAATTCAGAAGCCCTCACCTCCCTCTAAGCTGCACACACTGAAGCGCTATTATCCCAGGTTCCTGACTGGAGAGCTAAGGGCAGCGCAGAAGTGGCCTTTTCCTGGGTCATTTTATCGCACTGGATTTCATAAGGCCATTTCCATTCACGTAGATGATATGCACTGCCCACGTTCTCTCCACACCTCCCTCCTTCCTCTTCCTCGCTGCAAGCATCCCACCAGGCAGTATCATGCTGCGTTTATGTAGCACGTGATTTTATTCATGGCCAAATGAGGCAGCTGCTCAGGTGGGAGGGACTTCCTGGGCGCTGCGTGATCCTCTCAGAGGGAGGACTTTTCGCTCCGGGCTCTTGGGGTCCAGACCTGTGGGTTCTAACACTGCAGCATCCCTGGTACTTCTCCACGCTTTGTCACATCAGCCCACCTCTACCCTGCATTGCAGCACCGGCAGATCCCAGTCTCACACTGGGAGAAAGAGTGGAAGACAATTGCTCATGCAATGGATTCTGGGAAGCCATATGTTTGCCCTTGGTCACTCTCCCTCAAACTCCCACATTTGCTGTTGCCCCATGTCTGGTCCTGATGGCCTCTTCTGATGACTCTCAGCAGACGCCAGAGACGAGACCTTGGTATTCAAGGGCCTGACTAAGGTGCAAGGTGTTTTGCCTGAGGGAATTTTATCTACCTGGAATCAGAGCCCATTACAGCATCCCCGACAGCTCACTCCGTGGGATTTTGCAGCTTGCGGCCCTTGGGATGGGCACCCCGGGTCCTCAGACGGCTTTGCATGGACAATGGACAATGCAATGGACCTACAATGGACGAAGTTGCTGACCATGACCATTCGCTTAGCATCTCACTGACTCCCTAACTGGCCGCCTGGCCGCCTGCCCCAACTCTTCCGACTCCTTCGTGTGCCTCCTTCATGAGGGGCCGCTCTGTGATTCCCCATGTCCGTCAGAGCCCACACTCACGCCCACTCTAGGAGGTGAAGAACAGGCCTCGTCTGCTGGCTTTTTGAACTGTGTCCAAAATCACAGCTTGACTCTCCATTTCTGTCAAATAACTTCAATGTGACAATTTTCCAAAAAAGGAAACCTAAATAGACCAAGGTTTTGGGAGTTAGAAATGGATGGATTCAGCAGTGAGACGGGTAGAAGGAGATATACCAGTGTGTTTACAAACCCTAGCCTTGTGTTTACAAAACCTGCTGTATAGGTTTGTCCATGCAAAGGTAACACAACCTGAAGTGTAGAATTCCTCTGACACTGGGACGCTGGCAGCCAGGCCCGACTGCTCTTCACCGAGTACTTTACTGATGACGGTCTTGCCTGAAGCAAGCAATTTTCAACCCTGTGCAAACTCACTGCTTTGTAAGCTAAAGAAAAAAATGGTCTCAGGACAGTGCATCCTGGTTATTCCTATGGAAGGCAGATTTCTAGAAGTTGAACTCTCTTCAGAAAAGTAGATACTTTTTGAAAGTTGCATTAAACTTTCGTAGGTATGCAGCGTGTGTGGCTGCTTGCACAGGAACCCAAGCATGACATGAACTAGTAATCCGGATTTGATGAGGGGCTCCTATTTTCTTAACCGTGTCCTGTTAGGAAACCCTGATTTTCATTTTGCACCAAGCCCTTCAGACCCGTCCCTGTGTGAGGGCCACCGTTGAGAAGTGGCTGGTTCTCAGTGACACTTTGGAACCTTCCTGTTCTGCGTGTGATTGCTCACCAATTCACATGCTTGCTTGGAATCCTCTCTAGTGACTTAAACCCTCTTCCATGGTAGACTGAGCTTTCAGAAGCCATTTTTTTTTTTTTACCCCATTTAAAGGTGACAGGCAGGGTCAAGGTCACAGGAGTTGGTCTGATCTTGGGGCTTTTGTGCTCGGTGGAAATAAAATACTTCCTTTCATCTCTACTAGTCAACTCAGAAGGGCACCCCCATCACCTCAGGTTTCTCTTCACTATTTCAAGCTGGTTCTTTCCATACTCACAGTTAATGGCCGAAAGTCGGAAGGACAATCGCTGGAGAGAAATGACAGGTTTATCCAACTAAAGCTTGTGTTTGTGGCAGTGGACAAAAGACAAATCTAGAAAATCAAGACGAACAAGCATGGTGGGATATATCCAAGGTCCAAGATTAGCTGATCTGAGATGTAGGGTAACGGAGGCTTGGCCTGGGGCAATCCCCTGGGACTGACTCTACCTAAGACTAATGTTTCTCCCTCCCAAAGAGGGAGATATCTCACAACGTAGCGGAGGATGGTCTAGAAAGGATGTGGGCTTGTGCTTATGAATATTTAATTTCTACCTTTTAATGGTCTGAGTTTTTTTAAAATAATCTTATTTAAAAATAATTCTGACTTCATTCTTCACCCCTCCTGTCCTCCCCCCCCATTCCTTCCCTGAAAACAGAAAAGAAAAAAAAATAGTGCTGAGAAAGCACTTTGTGTGGCTTCCTCCTCACTTTGCTGGCCTTTGTGCCCGGACTCAAGGCTCCCTGGGTATACTTGAGGTTAGGAAGAGTGTCTTAAGTACTTTATCCTTCCTCTCCACCCTCCCACAGTTCCTGTCCTTCGCAGAGTCCGTGCCTTTTACTGGAAGAACTTCTGAGTGATTAATTACCATATAAGACCGAGCTAAGGCATGGGTGCAGGCTCCTCCCTTCCCAAGATGTCCTCAGAGCCCCTCAAAGAGGTGAACCTTGTGTTTGTCGGCTGTGAACACAGACTTGGGAGATAGTTAACCTGTTTGGCAGCCGAGGGACTTCTGGGCACTAGTGCATGTTGAAAGTCAGGGATAGGAGAAGGGACACAGATGATGAACAATTGCCACCTCCGAGATGAAGTGCAGATATAACCAGTAAGGAAGAAAGGACAGCAATTGCTTCTCTCTTGCTGTCCTACTGTGTGTGACCTTGCCCTGATCGTGCCTCAGTCAACAAATATGGTCCTTTATTGATTATAAATTGCCTTTGGGGTATGCTATTGTATTTTCAGAAACCTGATCTGAGAAAATACAAAAGGATAACTTCCCACTAGGACTATTCCTCATGGACTAGAAAAATAAGCAACACAGAGAAGACCTGTATTCACAGTCTATTCAGACACTGGGCTAAAACAGAAGAACAGGGTGAAGTGGCCATAGCAGCGAAGGGGTACCCCTCTTTTGTGACATTGCCTGATGAACTGCATTCCCTGCACACTGCCTAGTCCCCAGTCTGTGCCTCCTGCCCTTCCCCCTTCTGTCTCCATCCTGTTTGTCATGGTTTGAATACAAAATGTCCCTTGAAAACTTGAATACTGAATACTTTGGCACTATTTAGGAAGGTTCTAGACACTTTAAGGGATAGGACTTAGCTAGAGGAAGTAGTCACTGTGGGTGGGTCCTTGGAAGTATTTTGTCACTAGTCTCTTCCTGTTGGGTCCTCTTCCTGCATCTGGCATCCATAATGTCTTGTTCAAGTATATAGGGCCAAGTAACTATGACATGAACCCTCTGAGATAATCAACCAACCAACCCACCAACCAACCCACTAACCAACCAACCAACCAACCAACCAACCAACCAACCCACCCATGCACCCACCAACCAACCAACAAACCAACCAACCAACCAACCAACCAACCAACCAACCAACCACCAACCAACCAACCAACCACCACCACCAACCAACCAACCAACCAACCAACCAATCAACCAGTCCCTTTTGGTTTTGTCACATATTTGGTCACCACGATTATAAAAGTAATCAATACAGTCCCAAACTGACAAGTGGCTGACTTGTGGCCCTGCTGTTCAGTTTCTGCTTTCTGGAGTTCCATTCTCCTTGGTAAGGTCCCAAATCACCTAATGCATCTTGATCCATCTCCTCTCTCCTTCATAGCATCTTTCCTCTGAGGACATTGTTCAGAGCTGACAGTTTCCTAGACACTCGGCGTTTTCTGGCCTCATGCCTCTGGCCAGAGCACCTCTTCCACCTGGTCAGCAGAGGTCAGCCCGTGACTACTCTTCAGAGCCAGATGGTAAATATTTAATGCTGTTCAGGGCACACAATCTCTGTTGCAGCAATTCAACTCACAGAAGCAGCCACGGGCAGCGTAGACAAACACCTATGGCTGTGCTCCAGTACGAGACTGATTCATACAAGTTGACATTGGACTTTTATATTGGACCATAAAATGGTGTTTGTATTTTGATACTTAAGATCACTTAAAAATGTAAAGCTAGCCGAGTGGTGGCAGCAAATGCCATTAATCCTAGTGGACCTCTAAGTTCAAGGCTTGTCTACACTGTGAGTTCTAGGATAGTCAGGGCTACACAGAGAAACCCAGTCGTAGCCTATGTATGGATGCAGGTCCACCCTCTGTGGACAAAATAGCAGTTTCTCACCAGACATGGCATTTGCCTTAACCCTGAATTTCTGTGGTTCCACAATGGTAAGAAATTAATTTCTATTCTACATAGGCCATAGTATCTTTGGAATTGTGTTTATGACATGAAACTTGAAACAGGTGACTGTGGAGAGCTGAGGGTAATCACCATTACAAGATGGCGCTTGTTTCCGGCGTGCCAGATCGGTAAACAAGTGGTGTGCGCATGTGCAAGAGCAGGTTCGCGCCAAGTCACAGCCCAGCCCAGGTCGTGGTAATAAGATGAGGAGCAGGCAACCAATCAGATAGAAACACGCCACACTAGGGTGTATATAAGCAGCACCTCTTTCCGTGCTCGGGGTCTTCCTCTTGATACTGAAGCTGATGCAATAAAGCTTGCTGCAGAAGAATCTGGTTGTCCGCATGGTTCTTGCTGGTGAGACAATAGCGCGCGACAGGTGACCACTTGGAAAGGAGCATGGGAGTGTGAGAGGAAGGGGGTACCTTTCCCAGGTTCTAACCTGAGCTAAGGACGTGTCTCCTACCTCAAATAACCGGCCCTTGCTCAGAGCTCTGGCTTTCTCCCGGAGGCACCATCCCCCATCTGATAGTCCTTCATGTCACAGCTTGAGAACCTCCCTGAGCTCATTAGCCATGGACTTCTTAGCACTCACTGACTCAGGCTGCAGGAAGGTTGTCAGTGTGGGGGAACATAGCCATTGGTACCCACATGCTTGACTGTAATCTAGAACATAGTCATATAAACACTCCAAGACTTCACCTGCTCACCAGCTAGTCAAGAACCTCGCAATTAAAGTTTATGTAAAAGCTTAAATGGATAGCACTCTACTTAAGCGATCTCTTCTCAAAAAGCACATCAATCTTGAGCTCTGGGCACAGACAGACCTGGCTGCTCTCTCAATGTTGGTTGGCGAGGTTTCATTTTATAACAGACAGTAGTCGATAGGAGATGCATAGAAGGTCAAAGATCTGAGAATAAGAGAACTCTGTGCTTACCCCAAATAGGTTATCTGTAATATTAACCTCACCACCAGTAAGCCTCAGGGAATATTGTGGAAGAGGTGGAGGATGGGGAGGAGCACTTTGAAATGCTGCCCTTCGGGGACCTGACATGGCTGTTAACGTCATGATCTCACAGCAGCTGTGGTTAGCAATACAAGATCTACACAAGATCAAGCCATTGTGCTGGCTTGATCGAGGCATAGACAGATGTGATGGTTTGTATATGCTTGAGCCAGGGAGTGGCACTATTCAGAGGTGTGGCCTTGTTGGAGTAGGTGTGTCACTGTGAGTGCGGGCTTTAATACCCTTGTCCTAAGTGCCTGGAAGACAGTATTCTGATAGCAGCCTTCAGGTGAAGATATAGACTCTCAGCTCCCCCTGCACCATGCCTGCCTGGATGCTGCCATGTTCCTGCTTTGATGATAGTGGACTGAACCTCTGAACCTGTAAGTCAGTCCTAAATAAATGTTGTCCTTATAAGAGTTGCTTTGGTCATGGTATCTGTTCACAGTAGTAAAACCCTAAGACAACAGAGTAGATGATCATCAGGCCCCATCCCATAATAAGGAGCTATTGGCAGTGGATAGATGATGAGGAAGGGAAAGCCATTCTTTATTGAGAAAATGGCCATTGATAGGTTTCCCAAGCTTCCATAGATGACACACTTAGGGGCAGCACTGACTGGACTTGAAAGTTATTCAAAATAAATAGAAACAAAGCAAAAGACATGACGTTGGGTGGCATGCATTGGGAGGCATGTAAGGGAATTGAAGGAGGAAAATGGGGAATAGATAGGATCCTATTCTGTTGTGTACATGGGTGTGATCTTTATAAATAATGAAAAGGTTCATTGCTGGCATGCCTGACCATCAACTTGAAGAGATTTAAACTCTGAGAGGAGTCATGCCTCTGGCCATGTCTGTGAGGATATTTTCAAATATCAACTGAGGTGGGGGAGACCTACCCTCAAAGTGGGAGACAGCTCCCAGTGGGTATAAAGCGACTGTGCCTGTTGCTGCTTCTGCTAACGTCCTCTTCCATCAGACCCCTCTGTTTCCTTGGCTTTGTAACATGAACTGAGAATCAGGATCTCCAGGCAACCTTCAGAACTTTTACCTGTGCTGAATGGGGACTCTGGAGGCACCTGCTTCACCGAATGAATCACTACTGGGTTCATTGTCTTTCTGATGTGTAGACAGAAAGTACCAGACTATGGTATTACCCATAATATGTAAGCCAATGTCATAAGTCCCTTTTCTAATGTATATACATTCTATTGGTTCTTGTCTTCTATAGAACCCTGTCTAATACACCGGGTAAGGTAGATTGCATGTTAGCAAACGTCATCTAGGTGAAGCAGCAACATTTTTATGAACATTAAAAAAGACACACAGGGGGCTGGAGAGATGGCTCAACCATTAAAAGAGCAGGCTGTTTTTCCAGAGAAACCAGATTCAATTCCCAGCACCCACCTGGCAGCTTATAACTGTCTGTAACTCCTGTTCCAGGTGATCTGACACCCTGCCCTAAACATACATGCAGGCCAAACACCAATGTACATAAAATAAAAAATAGAATTACAAAAACATAAAAAAACAAGTGAATGCAGAGAAGTCAGTGGTTCTCAACAAGTGGGCCATGACCCACAACAGACCATTGGTAATCACATTTACATATTATAATCATATTTACATTACAATTCACAACAGTAGCAAAATTACATTTATGAAGTATCAACAAAAAGTATTTGATAGTGGGGGGGTCACCATACCATGAGGAACTGTCTGGAAGAGTCACAGCTTTAGGAAGGTGGAGAACCACTGACTTAAGGCAAAGAGGTTTCTAACCAAAGGAACAAAATAGACCAAGGAGCCCACTCTCCTGACCTTGCTGACCTTGTGACTCAGGACAGGATAATAGAGTGTATAGACCGTCTATGCTAGCAGTCCCCATAGAATTAATTGCTGCAGAACTTATTGACTTAAGCAAGCAATAGTCTTTTATTATCTCTCACTGTTTTTGTGGGTCAGGAATTTAGATAGTCCTGACCGAGCAGTTTTGGTATGGGGTCTCGTGGGACACTGTAGGGTAAAGATCACTGACGTCTTAGCCATCCTCAGCTCTGACTGGCACTGGGGAATGATTCCAAGACGGCATGATGGCACTGGCTCTTGGAAAGATACTTCATTCTCTGACACACAGGCCTTTTTCTCTGTGGGATCCTCAGGTGTTCTCACAGTACGACAACCGGTTTCCCTCAAAAGCAACTCAGCTAAGAAAGAACAAAGGGGCCACAAAGATGTCTTTGACCTAGTCTCCATCAGTTTCAAAGTATCTTCCTGGCTGCACAGTCAGCGTTCTTCACCCCAGAAGACATGCAGGGTGAATATCGGGAGACAGGAATCATAGGGTGGCCATGTTAACAAAAGACTTAAGCAGTTGACCGTTTAACATGGCTGCCATCGAAATGAAGACCTAGAGCGTTGCGTCTCCACTTTCCTAACGCCGCAGCCCATCAGTACAGTTCTTCATGTTGTGGTGATTCCCTCAGCCATAAAAATGTTGTCATTTCTACTTCATAAGTATAATTTTGCTACTATCATGAATCATAATATAAATATCTGTGTTTTCCAATGGTCTTAGGCAACCCCTGTGAAAGCATCAGTACTTCCCCACCAGGGTTGTGATCTGATGCTTGAGAAACATGGATCTAGAGTTCATTTTTTCTTAAGGAGGAATTTGAAAAAAACCAAGATTTCCTTGGTCAAGGCCTTGCATAGATTTTTTTTTTTTTTTTTTTTGACTAGACACAAACTGGAGTGGGGAATCTGTTTCCTGGCTAGCATGCTCTGAGTCCTGTCTGGGTATGGTGTGAGCAGACAGGTTCTGTTAAGGACTGCATCAAAGAGCAGAGCGGGGCATTTCTTACCCTTCAGCTGTAGCATGTTGAGCTTCATGTCTCTGGTGTGTAGTGGAGGCCAGAACATTTTACACGGATGCTCAGGCTCTCTTCTCCCTGAGACGATTCCTGAGTTCTAGTTCTCGTCAATGGAATGAAAGCAGAAACAAGTATCTCTTGTTTCGTGCGGCAGCTCAGTGGACTATAAAGCCTCCACATGGTCTCCCTGGCTCCCACACTTGTACCTTTTTAGCCTGTTTACAGGAAGCCAAGCATTGGTAAAGGAAACCAAGGCAAGAGAAGAGTGTAGCAGTGGTTCCCAACCTACAGGTCAAAAGCCTCTTCCACAGGGGTCGAATATCCTGTATCAGATATATCCATTGTGATTCATAACAGTAGTAAAATGACAGTTATGAAGGAGCAATGCAATAGTTTTGTGGTGGAGGGTCACTACTACATGAGGAACCATAGTAAAGGATCACAGCATTGCGAACGTTGGGGACCACTGGTAGAGTAACCTGATTTAAGAGCTGGGGTGTCTGGGTGAGTGCACACAGCGTAGCTCCCTCTCTGTCTCTGAAGGGACCCACCTTGCACTGTGATGGATGTGGTAACTGTCCCTGCCCTGTGCCAATCTCTGAAATATCTGGGATATTGTGACTGTTATCCATCATAACCTTCGATGGCCAATGTCAAGAATAAATCAGATAAATCCCTACCATCTTGAGATTTCATTTAGGTATTACAAAACTGAGTCCGTGTCTACTGTCCTCAATATTTGTGTTTTCCTAAAGGGCGTGTGATTTGTAATGTAAATGTGTCTTGCCAGAGCTTATTTCATAGTATCTGGGTCAAAAGAACAGTCAGGAGGAAGGTTAACAAGCAAAAGGTGAATAAAAGTTATAAAAATGTTACAATCCCATATAAATATTGATCCCGCATATTCATAAACCAAAGACGTCCTACCACATAACAACTATCAAAGTGCCACAAGACTTTTTATATCACAGAGAATGGGCCTGCCTGTTAAAAATAAACTCTTTAACCATAGAGCTCTAGATTTAAAGGTCATCTCCAGAGACAATCGAAGGCTGTTTCTCAAACACCACTAAAAAATAAATAAAGCCCTAGCTCACACCCTTGCTTTGTAATTAGGACTCCATTCTCTCTGTTCTTTATCTGAGCAAACCTGATGCCACAAAGAGAGGAGAGGAAAGCTGACCCATGGCTCTGCCCACCCCGTTCACCTCCCACCTTGGATGTGCTGTTTTGTCTTTGCCATTGTCCACTCTGGGGCTGCTACCACCTCAAGAGGCTTGGGAGAAAGTGTGTGTGTGTGTGCGCGCGCGCGCGCGCGCGGTGTCTGTCAAGGTCAAAAGTCAAGCTCAGATGTGTATCCGCCATCATGGTTTTTGAAAGACTTTCACTGCTTCCTGGGACTGCCGAATGGGCAGTGTGCCTCAGCGAGCACTGTACCAATTGAGCTGTCTTCATAGCCCTCGGTGGGACTTCCTCACTCTTCACAAGGTCTCAAAGGTACACATTTCAGGGGGTAACAGCAGGGACCCAGTGTCCCAGTTTTCCAGCTTTCACCAGACCCCAGAAAAGTCCTCAGGTCATGGCCCTACAGGACAGGCCCCCTGCTGGCTATGTGCCGTGAACTCCGGCTAAGCCAATCTATTCTCTTGCATTACTTTCCTTTGTTGCAGCTGAACTTGTCTGTCATGAAGCCCTACCACACTTCTTTCTGGGGAGGGTGCTGGCGGAGGCCACAGAGGGGCTGGGAGGTAGCCTATGTTAAATGACTGTGGATATAGCCTCAGTAAGCTGTTGGTCCTGTGGGTACAACCCCTGACTATGAGCAAAACCTTTACTTTTGTGGGGAGAAAAATCTCAAAGATGGAGAAATAAAATAATGATGGGCGTTCGGGATGTTTCAGTCTCCTGCTGCCGGGAGTTCGATCCCTGGGATCCCACATGATGGTAGAAAAGCAAACTGACTTCCAAAGGTTCTCCTCTGACCTGTGCGTGTGCATCTCCACAAATAAATAAATATTAAAACATAATAAATAAAATACTAAACCAAGTAGCTGTTTCCTTTAGGTCTTTGGACATCTTCTTTTCCTGGGATCTTCCCCAAAGCTGGAGAATGCATCGCCAAGAAAATGAATGACATTCTCATGAGAGATGGAAATTTTATTTATTCTGCAAGAATTTCCTGTATATTAAAGATGAGTGATTTTTTCCTATGTATCTCTATGTGTATAGAAGAAAAGAGGCCCTGGGCGCTGATGTAACTGTATGGAAGACAAGGAATGTGTGACAGAGGAATTATCAAAATATTTGAACAGAAAACAAAGAGATGTGGCCCTTCCCAGCCTGGCTCCAGTTACTGAGGAGCTGACTTTGATGACTAACTGCCACACATCTGTATTTACACAATCTGAAGGATATAAACTGCCAACACATAGGAAAGCTCTGGGGGTGGGGAGTGGGGGGTACGGAGAACAGTCAGCTAAGCTCCTTTAAGTATCTGATGATGTCATCTAGATGGAGAAATAAAATAATCATGTCCCACTCATTGTCCCACGTCTGGCTCACATCTGGCAAGACTGCGCCATCTAGTGGTTTCACGATGGCTGCCTCAGAAGGGGATGGGCTTGGAAGGGCGCCTTCCTGGCTTTTCCCACCTGCCATGATGAGAGGAGATTGAAGGTCCTCATCCTCAGCGCCCTCACGTGGCACACAGAGGCCAGATTGCAAACTGCTGATACCATCACACCCAAGTGTCTACCCGCTGCTCCTCAAAGTACCATGGCTGTGCTCCAAACACCTCATGGCTCCTCAGACTTGGCCACGGCCCTCTACAAGGTGGCTTGCTGAAGAGAATTGCTGCCCAGTTTTGCTTCTTTTTAGTGTAGATGCCAGGGTGTGGTGAGGGAGCTAGCACACGCAGGAGAATTCCCCGCCTCCCTGGCCGTCCCTCAAGAAAGCGAAGACTTGCCTCCTCTTGCTCTCTCGCTTTGCCTCCCCCCTCTCTCCCCATTCTGTGCCCCCCCCTCCACGTGCTCATGGCTGGCCTCTACTTCTCTTCTCTCTTCTCTTCTCTTCTCTTCTCTTCTCTTCTCTTCTCTTCTCTTCTCTTCTCTTCTCTTCTCTTCTCTTCTCTTCTCCTCTCCTCTCCTCTCCTCTCCTCTCCTCTCCTCTCCTCTCCTCTCCTCTCCCCTTCCCTCCCCTCCCCTCCCCTCCCTTCCCCTCCCCTCCCCTTCCTCCTCCTTCCTCCTCCTCCTCCTCCTCCTCCTCCTCCTCCTTCTTCTCTCTCTCTCTCTCTCTCTCTCTCTCTCTCTCCCTCCCTTTCTCTGCCTCTACTACCCTTTTGACTCCCCTGCTCAGCCATCTGCATCCTCAATTAGGAGAGGGGAACTCAGTGCCAGCCATAGAGTTAAAAAGAAGCCAAACGATGGAAAATTAGAGAACAACCCCCAGCCAAGGAAGAGTTACGGTGTATCTTCCATTGCTTGGAAACAGCTGCACCTTCCAAGAAAAGCCATAAAAATGCCAATGCAAAGAATAGTGTAGTAACTAAATGTATAATAAATATAAACAATAGTGAAATAATTGCACTGGGAAGAAAGCCTGGCTTCACCAAAACCCTTAAGGCTAGAGTACCCCACATCATATTATTCATAGTGATACTTCTTCCTAACCAAACCATAGGCTAAAACCACTGCTTTAAAGTGCGTTGCAATATGATTTTTTTAAAGTATAGTCCCAAGTCTATGAAGCGATCAACTCTGATCAATTCTACTGCCTCAGGACAGGTTCTCTGTCCAGAGCCGTCACTTCATGCTAGCCCCTTCCTGCTGCAGACCTTGGCCATCACAAATCTACTTTTTGTCTCTGTGGACTTGCCCATTCTGACATTTCATATGAACTAAATCAAACAGCAGTGATTTCTAGTGCCTGCCATCCTCATGGGCTTGTCGCATTATAATTCTTTACTCTTCCAGTGGCTTGACAGTTCCTCATGGTAAGGCTGTATCAACAGCATTAGCTGTGTGCCCCTTGGTAGATGGATTCTGGGTTGTCTCTATTTCTTAACTAAATTTGAATAACCCAGCCATAAATATTGATCTGAAGGTTCAGTATAAATATGGTTTCAATTTTCTCAGGGATATGGAATTATAGGATCACGTGATAATTGTATGTTTAAGTGTGTTATTTTCCACAGTGACTGTACCACTTTATGTTTCTAGAGTTGGGAGAAGGGTGCTCAGTGGTAGTATAAAGATATAAGTGGTGTATAAGGATCCAGGATTTCACACTCACACTCACACACACACACACAGACACACACACAGACACACAGAGGCACACACACAAGCACACACACACACAGAGGCACACACACAGACACACACAGACACACACACAGACACACAGAGGTACACACACAAGCACACACACACACACACACACACACACACACACACACGAGACCACTCATTATTTAGCCAATTTATTCTATTTATTTTGCATTCTTCCTCGAAATGTACAAAGGGCCTGTCTTAGTTTCATTTCTATTGCTGTGGTGAGACACCAAAGTAACTTATTTTAAAAAGTGTTTAATTGAGCTTGTTTTTCAGAGGGTTAGAGTCCATATGGTAGCGCAAAGACATGGTAGCCAGAATAGCTGAGAGTGTCTCAGGGAATCTGTCTGGGAGGTAGCTAGATCAGATTAGAGAATTATAATTATTATAATGCCTAGTTACTGTGCTTTTACTTCTAAGGAGCTAGCTAGGATAAAAAAATCAGCTGCTGTATGAATTTGCTGAAACCTCTATATTGATATTGTTACACAATTTTAATTGCATATTTTGTACATTCATATATCTTTAATTGTATATATTGATATCGATTGTTACCTTTGCTAGTCTTAATGCCTTCCCCGGGGTTTGAAATATGCCAGTATCCGCCTTAGTCTGGGTTTCTATTACTATGATAAAACACCATGGCCCAAAGCAAGCTGGGGAGGAAAGGGTTTATTCTGCTTACACTTCCCACATCTCTGTTCATCACTGCAAAAAGCTAGGACAGGAACTCAAACAGGACAGGAACCCGGAGGCAGGAGCTGGTGCAAAGGCCACGGAGAGAACCTGCCTACTGTCTTGCTCTCTGTGGCTTGCTCAGCCTTTGTTCTTGTAGAACTCAGGACCACCAGCCCAGGGGTGGCTCTGCCCACAATATGCTGGGCTCGTCCTCATCAATTACTACTTAGGAAAATACTTTGCAGGCCTCCCTGCACCTGGGTCCTATGGCGGCATCTTCTCAACCGGGCTCCCTCATCTTTCATAACTCTGTCTTATGTCAAGTTGATATAAAACTAGCCAGCGGCATCGGCAGGTCTTAAATATTAGCAAATACGCACACAGTGCAAGCACTGTTGGTCCAGTAGGACTGTCAGTCCTCCTATGTTTCTTTTAATAATTGGCCCTTAAGAGATGTTCAACATCATTAGTCATTAGGGAAATGCAAATCAAAACAACCCTGAGATTCCACCTCACACCAGTCAGAATGGCTAAGATTAAAAACTCAAGAGACAACAGGTGCTGGCGAGGATGGGGAGAAAGAGGAACACTCCTCCACTGTTGGTGGGATTGCAAAATGGAGATCAGTGTGGCAGTTCCTCAAAAAATTGGGCATGTCACTTCCAGAGGACCCTGTCATACCACTCTTGGGCATATACCCAGAGGATTCCTCTGCATACAATAAAGACACATGTTCCACTATGTTTATAGCAGCCTTGTTTATAATAGCCAGAAATTGGAAGGAGCCCAGATATCCCTCAAAAGAGGAATGGATACAGAAAATTGGTATATTTATACAATGGAATACTACTCAGCAATTAAAAATAATGAACTCATGCAATTTGTAGGTAAATGGTTAGATCTGGAAACTATCATCCTAAGTGAGCTAACCCAATCACAAAAGAATACACATGAAATGCAATCATTGATAAGTGGATATTAATGAGCCCAGAAGCCCTAAATACTCAAGGCACAATTAGCAAGTCAAATGACTCCCAAGAAGAAAGGAGAGGACCCTGGGCCTGTAAAGATTGGATCCAGTATTGTAGACCCAGAACAGAGAAATCGTGGAGGGGGGGAATGAGTGGGGAATAGCAGGGGGGAGAGGAATTATGGGACATATGGTGGGGGGTAACTGGGAAAGGGGAAAGCCTTTGGAATGTAAACATAGAATATAGAAAATAAAAATTAAAAAATAAATAAATAAAAAAAAATTGGCCCTAAGAATTCGGGGCTTCTGTAACAATGGAGCACATTTGCTCGAATTGGGCTCGCCCTCAGACAGCCAGTAACTGTTGCAAACGACCTGCGGCCGTTCCACAGTTCTTGGGCAGTTGATGCGGTTTTTAAAGCCTGTAGGATATGTTTTTATTTTGATCCCTAGTGAATGTCATTCTCTTAGGCTGCAATTCTATCTTCTTAGAAGTCTTTGGATTCACCCAACCATATCTGAGTTTGTTGGCAATCAGTCACAGATTAGCATGGCCAATCTCC